>JAZDUH010000383.1:5490000-6090000 GCA_036419115.1 Scarus forsteni | reverse complement strand
CTCTGCTGCACTCGGCCGGATGAAAAGCCGTCGGCTGAGCCCGCAAATAAGAGGAGGACGAGTGACTGAACTGTATTTCACAGAACACACAGCCTGGTCTTTGATTTTAAGTTTGCCATCAACGGTGTAGAACCAAAAATACGTCCTCACAGCTCTCATCAGATTTAGTCCATTCCGTTCAGAGTGGAAACTCTGCACTGAGATCAGCAGAGCAGCGGATGTGTCTGAGGGTCAAGCTGCGCTCAAAGCGCTCTGATGAAACGGTCCACTGCTCCAGGAGCCCTGTGCTGCTACACTCAATATTTTGCATTCAAATATTTATTTACTATTTGGTTACATATATTTATCCCCATATTCGATCAGCTATTCGGGTATCACAGTTAAAGATTAATCAAACATCTGAAAAGGCACCACGTGAGCGAACACCAGGATTATTTTTAATTTATTATATTTTATTTGGGGGGGTAGAGATGTTTACAATTATTTCATATGTCACTTATGAAAGCTGCTGCACTATACTTGATTTGTGTGCTGTTCAGAAGCACTAGCCCGTATGGTGTTATTATTTTTTTGGTAGTGTAAATAGTTTAGAACAACAGACACTGTCTTCTTGATACACATTTTATATCAAAAGTGAGACAATTGGAAACAGACCTGCTACAAGACCCATACTCTGCTGTTCATATCAAGCAGCCCTCGTCTCTATGGAGATTGACTGTATCCTTACAGTGTTCTGCACTTCATTCAATAAATGTTGCTTTTCAATTTAAAGCCCTTACAGGTGTATGTTTTTTGTTTATCTTCTATGTAAATAACTGTTCTGTGGTTAATTACAGCCTCATAATCAAATTTTACACATAATTTCAACAATATTGATAATATTAATATTCCAGCAATAATAGCCGTGGTATCGGAAAAGTATCGGTATCGGTATCGGATCGGAAGTGAAAAAACCTGGATCGGTGCATCCCTAATGTGATACACATACACACACACACACACATATATATATATATATATATATATATATTAGAGCTGCAACTATCGAGTATTTTTGGAATCGAGTACTCTGTCGATTTTTCTTCAAGTACTCGAGTACTCTAACAAAATATACTTTTTTGTTTTTAAACAAATAAATCAATTGTATACAATGCAACATGTTAGGGCTTTCAAATTGAGCAACCAAATGCCGTTTATTCCTCAGAAAAGGGTTTTTATTTTAACAACTTTCAAAGTTTAAACCAGTACTGGCTTAAAACAAAGCCAATACAATACTGATTTACAAAGCAGTAATATAATTCTGCAATTATATTTGTGAAGTGTGTTCTGGAGGGCATTGTGTAGTTTGGATTGAAATCCTTATCATGTTCTTAAGTCCTGTGTCCTCCACCATGGAAAGAGGACGCATGTCTGTGATGAGCATATTTAAAATGCTGTAATAGTAATAGTTGCAGCCCTTATGACGTGCTATCATGCTAAGCTACGTGCTAGGCTAACTCTGTTTGACATCAGACACACTGCACTGTGTTTTTCTTTTCGTTCCTTCTTGTAGTGACCACACACTTGTGACACTCTCTGCCATTTCTTCTGCGGACTCTCTCCTTTCTGTCCCTCTCTTTTCTCTTCCTTCATTATTTAAGCTAAGGTATGCAAGTAGCGTTGTGCCACAGAAATGACCGTCTGTGTCAAACACTGTGCACTGTATAGTAGTCCAGATATATATTTATATGTATAATTATATATTAAACGAGGCTTCGAGGCACAAAATTTAATTCGAGGATATTTTGTAATCGAGTACTCACGAATATTCGAGGAATCGTTTCAGCTCTAATATATGTATATATATATATGTGTATATATATATATATATATATATATATATATATATAGATAGATAGATAGATAGATAGATAGATAGATAGATAGATAGATAGATAGATAAATACGGCGAAATACCTGAAGTGAGTAGGACATGTTCTGAAGCGTCAGCTCAATTAACAGCTATGTCCTGCCAGATACCCTGCCCTAATAACAAGATAGCCAACGGAGGAAATTGAGGCCACAGATGTTAAAACTTGAAAGTTACTCATCATGCACGGGGGGTTCCAGCCCCAAGTTCAGTATCCAGAGGCTATATACTAAGCAAAGAGAGGGAGGCAGAGAGTTGGTGAGCATCAGAGCCACTATTCAAAATGAAACATCCGAACTCCACATCAGGAAGATGGCCCGAAGAGATGAAGCACTCAGTGTCAATGGAAACTGACAGGGAAGGAGGAACCAG
Source organism: Scarus forsteni (assembly GCA_036419115.1). Taxonomy (NCBI): domain Eukaryota; kingdom Metazoa; phylum Chordata; class Actinopteri; order Labriformes; family Labridae; genus Scarus; species Scarus forsteni. The sequence continues at coordinate 6,087,719 of JAZDUH010000383.1, read as the reverse complement.
AGGAACCATCATGGGAGGAAAATCCCTGCTTGGGATGTACCACCAACTGATGAAGTGGCTGATATGCACAAATCCTATCAATGGCCTGAAAGGGCTGGACTGAAGGACAGCACAGAGGCACTAACCATGGCAGCACAGGAACAGGCCTTGAGCACCAGAGCAACAGAGGCCCAGATCTACCACACCAGGCAAGATCCCAGGTGCAGGCTGTGCAAAGAGGGCCCTGAAACAGTCCAGCACCTATAATAGCAGGGTGTAAGACGCTGGCAGGAAAAGCATACATGCAGCGCCATAACCAAGTCGCCAGCATAGTGTGCAGGAACATGTGCAGAGTTTAAACTGGAGACCCCGAGGTCAAAGTGGGAAGCACTGCCCAAGATGATGGAGAACGACCGAGCCTAGATCCTGTAGGACCTGAACTGAAGAGAATGAACATGTGTGTATATATATAAATATATATGTGTGTGTGTGTATGTGCTGATTCAATGCACGTTTTGCATTCACATGCAAGAAGTGCAATTTTTACATGACACTGTGTAGGTTAACAGGCTGCTGTTTCATCTGCTTTCTTATAAACTTTAAAACATTAGAACACTAAACCACAAGTATTTATTTCGTTCTCCTGTCCTGTGTGATATGGCATGCTTATATAGTTTTAGTTCTCTGTTTTGGTGTAACTCCCTCCTGTTTGCATAGGTTGATGCAGAAGGGGGGCCAACTTGCCATTTAATATAAACAAAATAGAGGTCAAAATGTTTTCAATAAGGGTTCATTCAAGGGTTTGTGCACTGTTACCTCATGTAATGTGATGAGTAGCCTAATTCTAGCAAACCGAGTGACTCAGAGCAGTAATTAGCCATATGTGCCTGAGGTAAGAGGAGACTTTGTTGTTCATTCTTTTATCTGAGTAAGTAATTTGTTTAGGAAAGGCTTCACATTACACATGATGCACAGCAACATGATAGGCAGCACACAATGATAAACATGCGCAGCGGAAGCTCGTGTTGAATAATACTGCAGTGGATGAGCAATTTATACATGTAAAAAATTGATATCAGCAGCAATCAGTTAAAGAGTTGTGAGGAACACAGTAGACGCAGACATGAATATGACTCAGTGTCACTATGCGCACGACAGTTCCACCAGTGATAGAAAGCTGCATAGCTTCAATGCAACAGCAGTGTGAGAGGGCTCTTTGCTCTTTGTAAATGTGAGAGCCCTGAGAGTGAGAGTGTGAATGGGTTTTAAGATATAAAAAGCTATTCAGAACATTGTGGGCGCCAGAAATGAATACTGACTGGCCAAGCCACCAGTTCCTGACCCCTGGCTTATATACTCAAGACAACTTCCTCTCCTGTGTTTGTGTTCAGTTTTGCTGACATCATGTTTTTTTTATGCCAGCCCTCATCAGCATCAAATCAAATATCTGAGTAAGAAATGCACTTTCCGCCACCACCTCCACTGTATATCACCATCATTCAGGATTGCACTCCATCACCCAAAACTTATCTGTGTACAGTTTTGGGAGAGCATTCACTCTTTTACCCCAGAAAGACAATTTTATGTTTTTCTTTGAAGGAAATATTACACCAATAAACCATTTCAGACAGCTCTCTTGCTTTAACAAATCAGTTTTGCTCAACAAGTTTTACCACCAAGTAAAGATGGACCACCCATTAAAAAAATGTCAACACACAGGCACAGCCCTAATTTGAACACAGAAAATGTACTGCCTTCAATTTGTAAAGGAGTTCAGCTATGGAGAGTGAGAAAGTGAAGGAGGAGGGAGGAAGACAAATGAGATTGGGAGGGAGAGAGGATGTGAGTAGACACCCACAGTGACATGAAAAGATGAAAAACCTGCTGAGAGAGACATTTAGTCATCACTGAGCAGGAAGACAGTTGGCGTGGTCCCAGCCCCCTCTGAAAGCAGATTTACCTATCGTGGCCCCTCCATACCTCCTCATTATCATCTTTTCTATCTCTCTGGCCCCCGGGAAGCAGGCCTGATGGAAATATGGAGAAACACCTCTGATTTACACACCTCTTAAAATCTCAGATTGCACCTCATTAGCATGTGCTGTAGTTTATTATGTTTGGCTGTCAAATGAAAAAGTGGCGTAGGGAAAGGAAGAGCTGGATGCTGAGCCATCAAAGCTGCTCTCCATGTGATGTGTGCCAGCGGTGGCGGCTCTCTGCTCCCTCAGACTTGGTAACCCAAACACATTGCCACGCTCCCACTCAGGCACAAAAAGATTGCAGCTCTTACACATCAAATAACAGTAAGGAACCAAATCAGGCACAAAAGGGACAATTTGCTCTTGGGCACAAGGCACACATTGGTATTAATAATCAAAGGCTGCTTGTATAAACAGACATTTCCTATTGAATATAGATGAGTACTTTGAGCTCTGTTGGTGTGTTCTGAATATTTTGTGTGTTATACATCAGCACCTGTGTGTGTTTGTATTTCTTTGAACAGGTGTCTTCACTCTCTGAAAGCAAGATGAGAAAAAGTTAAAATGCATTTCAGTTTTTGCCCCAAGACCTTAATTTCCATTTCTGTGTGCCTGTTGGCAGTACTTTTTCTCAAAGCATGGCAATGGTGATTCAGAACGTTGTTTCTTTGCTGGCTAGCATACTTATGGAGCTAAGTCACCCATATCGATCTGACATAGACACAGAAACACAGGTGCACAGGCATTTCTGCCTAAGCTAATGCTAATTTAAGCCATGTGCATGTTTGCTTCTGTGTTGAATTTGACTGTTAATGTTTTTAGGTTTTATTCAAATGAGATAGAAAGGTAAACAACTTCAGATACTTTTTTCTTTCTCTGCTGCCTTTTTACAGTTCTCCCTCTGTATTTCCCCTGCTGCTACCCCTCCCCTCACCTTCAGTTGAGCCTCACAGGCTGCGTCACTTTTCAGGCTTCTTTCTTACAAAACAGCCTCAAGCAAACTCCAACAAACACACCTCGGATGGCTTTTTAGGTTACAGGATTAGGGCCATGACTGGGGTTAGAGTCTGCAAATCCTAACGAAGGATTTGAAATCAGCCTGAAAGGCAGTTCTGTGTGAGGCCTGAGCCAGAGAAGATGTGGGGTATAAAATATGTAGAAATGTTCTCTGCTCACTGAGAAGATGAAATCCACGGCTCTGCATAAAGCAGCACACAGAAATGGTGAGATAGGTTAGCGGGTCAGGAATGACTGAAAATTGCTGAGACAGAGTTATGGTGGACAGATCAAAAAGGTGATATGGGTGGTATAAAAAAGAGGATCCTGAGAAAAGGTCTGAAGGAGCATGCAGAGAGAAGAAACGATCGGGACAACAAAACATGCAAATCAAGGATGCAAACTGCATTATGAAGAGCTCCAGGGAAACGTGATTACTAACTGTAGGTGAGGAAGTTAGCCAGACTCAGGATTGGGAGGGGGATATACTGGCAGGGGCTGTGTGCAATAGGAAGCTTAAACTGTTTGCATTTTTTGAATTCAGTAAATGTTGCATGCCTGTCAAGGCATCAACAAGATTCTGTTTGGAGAAATCAGCTTTTTCACCATGAATCCAAGGCTACAGTGCACCATAGCATTACAAAGAGTTTCACAGTCACCTGATCTGGTTGCACGATTACGATTGACCTCCACGGATAGGCAAATATATTTTTAATATAGCTTTTCTGACTTAAATCAAAAAACATACACACATTTGTGATGTCTTCTTTAGAGATACATTTCCAAAATTCTCTGATGAATCACAAGTTTTGTTTACATTTTCTGATCCCAACAGATTCATCAGTTTTTAATTATAGACACTGCTGTCTATAAAATGTTTCCCTATCTTTAGGGATCTGCTGTGTCACCATGGTGTTACACTACGTCTCGTGCTAAATGAGATGTAACAGTGATTATCATCTGATAAAAACAGTACAGTAAGTTGTATCAAAGTGAAATATTTTTCTTATGTCAGTGATAGTTTTAGTTTAAAAATTTTGGGTCAATCGGTCCACATTTAAAAAGAGTGATGTTACTAGTTGTTGGAATGGACATCCAACCAGTAACAAGTTCTCAAACTGTGCACTTTTAGTGATTCAAAATGGCATTAGCATATGAATAGAGGTCCAAAACGAACAGAAAGGCTTTTTTTAACTGCCTGCATGTAGACGAAGTGTTAGCCAAATAAACCTGCCCTTTAACAATGCAGTGTCCGTGCATGAAAGATGATGCAAAAGGCTGCTCTATTTTAGCAACCTAGTGAGTACTAACTAATTAGTTTTCAAGGAAGAGTTTCTACAAGTAATATTTTCATATATCCCTCTGTTGGTACATCTGCATATTTCTGTGTAAAGGTCAGCATGTGCACTCGGCCACATCACACTTCCACAAAGAAAGTGTCTCTTGAAATAGCAATAGTATCCAGTGCTCTTAACAGATGATCCAGTCAGCAGCACGCTACAGTAGCCGCCGTTCTTACAAGACAGAAAGCCCAAAGGACCACAATGCAGTTCAAAGAGCTCTTAGAGAAAGTTCCTATTCAGGCTGAAGCAGCAGATTTGAACATTTCTGGTGTTATTCAGGATGGGCGAGTGCAAAAGAAATACCTTCAACATTAAAGATTCTGTTCTGCATCTGTGAGCAAAGACCATCAGTCTCTGAGTCCAGAGGCAGCCCGCACCTCTCCATTTAGGATTCACATATTGAGAAGCTCCGAAGGCAATTCTGAATGGGAGAAAGAACTTTAGTAAAAATCAAAACAGATCCTTCAAAGCAGGATGCAGGAGAGATGATCAAACTATTAGGCTGCTGGTTATGTGAGTTTAAAGATGAAAAGCAGCTGCTGACAGAACTAAAACTGATTTACTGTACAAAGAAAAACTCCCAGAGGAGCACAGGTTATATAGAGATCATTCACCAGGCATGTGATACTATTTTCGTTCCTTCTCTGTTGTTTGTTTTATATTCTCTACTTTCCTTTCCTGCGTCAGCGGTATGTATTGAAATGTTGACCTGTTGATATTTTAATGGTTGCAAAAAAACTTGATGCATAGATACTTTTCATATGTGTTAATTTCAAAATAACTAAATATACATTGTTGTGTTGGATTTTTCTAATGATTGATTGAATTTATTCATTTCAGACAGAACATGAAAGAGTAGGAAACAGGGGAGAGAGAGTGGGTAGTAGCACACAGAAATGAAGCAACAGATTGATGTCATACCTCAGCTACCCTGAAAGTTAGCCATATGACATAAACTATCTGTTCAGGTGGCGAAACATTCTGTACATTCAGTGTGATTCTAAACTCATTTGTGGGAGGCTGGTTTTGGAGCTCTCAATGCAGTAGAGCATTATCAAAGTATACATAAAATATACGTATGTCTTAATGTATTAGGATTTCAGTGCATAAGATTTTTGTGTTTCAGCAGAAACTATGTCATACATGCAATCCTGGCAGGTTCGATATTATAATTGCAGTTTTGACTCTAAATGAATGTTTTGTATTTTTGGAAAAAGACCGTATCAACAAACGAGTCAGGTTTTCTCCAGGTTTGTTTGCATAGGCTGGCGGTCTGGTCCCACTCAGCCAGGAGCTAGGGATGCTTTTAAAAGTATTTTTTACTGATAAGCACTATAAATGCTGGTCGATACAACAATAGGCATGATGTTTTTTAAACACATGAATACTTTGCTCTCTTCACATGTGTCAAACAGAAAGAAAAAATAAGTGGATGAACAAAAGCTGCCTTAGCATTATAAATGTATCAGGGAAATATTTTTTAAAAGGAACCAGCAGAACACAACGTATAATGGAGACACTTGTGTCCTTTCAGGCATGAGGCTTGGCCAAAATTCATTTGTCCATGCATCCAATAAAAAAATATGTGTCAGTCAGTATGATTTGTATTTTTAATTGTTTTGAGTAGCTGAACCAATGCTCAGACAAATGGTAGAGGAAACACAACAACAGAAAAAGACAAGACAGGCTGACAAAAACAAAGTAAACAAAGTAAAATGACATTATTTTAGGGACACAAGAGAGGAAGGCTATATTTTAGGATGACACAAATAGGGATTCAAAAAAACAAACAAATAATGCACAGAAGGCACACCAGCCAGGTGATGTATGCTTGTATCAAAAGTTCAGGAAACTTTCAAGGTTTCTAAATACATGTTTGTAAATGTCAAAATATATCAGCTGGAAGTGATGTCGGAGTACAAACAGCTTCTCAGCCTCTAGATAAATTTATTGGGCCATGAATCCCAGCTGCTCAAAGTGGATGATATTTTGTTATGAGAAAAAAGACTCAAAATATTACATTTGCATGGCATAGCAACCCTGGAGGGAAGATATCTCTAATTCTTTCCTCTCTGTCCTTATATACAAGGAAGCATACTGTTTATTGGCTGAAACTGGATGAAGTGAGGTAGATGTCAGGCAAAATTAATGTATCTTGAAAGAAGTTTAACATTTGTAAATGTGCAACACCACACAGCTAAAGGCCTGGAGAATATGCAGTTTTGTTTGTGCTCTTATGACTTCCCATTCAATGTGCAGTGCATGCACCCTCAATAAAAGTAGTCTTCTATCTGCCTTCGCATTCACACAGGGACAGAGCAGGCATAGGCCTCGCAAGCATTGTTACTTTTTCATTACGCTGGGCTCCTGACGAGGTGAAACAAAATGCACATTATGTCTCAAGGAACCGAAAACACCCTCCTCCTGCTCTCCACCTCACATTCTCTCCCTACAACATGTTGGGTCTAAAAATACCAGCTGACTTTATTTTGTGAATTAATAGAAAAAAAAGAAGGTGGCTATGAGGTCATTGTACCTGGAAATGGAGTTCTCCAAAGGTTTAATGGTACATTCCGCCCCTGGAAGAAAAAACGGATTAGTTTTCATATGACAATGTTGCAATAAAACATAAGTCATTGTTTCCCAGTCTGAAGGGAGGAAAGCTGATGAGTCCCTGCTTTGATGGATTAAAGAGATTTAGTCGGGTTTTTGACTTCAACAGAGCTGAAAGCATTTGATATACAATCCTGTATCTTTTTGCCTGTTTCATGTGATTTTATACTGCCTCAAAGGAATTTTGATATGTCGTTTGAAACTTCAGTAAAAAGACTGAAGCACTACCTCTGATTGTAGTCTTCTCAGCCTTTGTGGAAATACCGACCTGTCGGGGTAGCCTGTCCCTGTTTAATGCCTCAGAGGACATTCAGTGACTCACACTATTCCCTCTTGCTGCTTGTTTTTGTGGCCAAGTGGATGTTATAGCTGGGGTCCACTCAGCAGGCGTAAAGGCTTGGCTCAGTTAATAATGAAGTTAATGAGCATCAGTCCAAATGAGCTTTTAATGGGCTCCGTCTGCCTGTTGCTGCTAAAGAATGAAGTAAGGGAGGATGAAGGAAAAAGAGATGGAAAAAGAATAAAACAAGGAAGTTGTAGGTCAATGTAGGCAATTAAAAATAAAATAGAATGATCAGTGTCACTGCAAAACCAATTTACCTTTGTGAAAGACCCATGATGCCTTGCTGCCTGACCCTGGGATAATTGGTTTCATTTTTCTACCACCAGTAAACTTCAGTGTAGTTTGTTACTACTTATTGGTCACAGTTCTGCTAACGTTTAGCAAGAACAGCAAATAACTCACTCAGAAACATATAGATTTACCCATGTGCTACAACATACCCAGACATGTTATTGAATTATAAAACAGTGGTGTTATGTACTGTGTGTCAAAGAACAGGATGTCCTGCTCCTCCACCTTTAACTTAGTTTTATTTGTAGGACACTTAATTTGAAATGATGTGTATACGTTTAGAGCTAAACAATATTTGGATGAAAACAATGTAGCAATATTTGTCATGTTGCAACTAATCAGAAAAAAAGACAACAGCTCTAGAAATGTGCAGTTTAATCTTTTGGTAGATGGAAAAGTTTCCTCCTCTCTGGTGTTGAATGACTGTATTTCTCATCCAGATCCCCCCGCCTTGTGTTTCACACTGACTGCAGCACTCTGGCAGTGCTTTAGATAGACAAGTGGAGTAGAAGTCAAAGAAGTGGATACAGAGAGAAAAGGTGGAGTGGCGCATCTCTTTATAGGTTAAGTCTTACAAATCATCTTGTTACCTGTTCCTTTGCTACTGTAATACCATGAAGCATTTCTCACTGCAAGTCATATTTAGTTTATGTGACCTTGACTTGCAGAGGACATGACAGAAATTAGAGCACCCATTGAGCTTCCTGTGACTCTCCCTCTCCAGCTCTTAAAAAATAGTCACATTGTCATGTATGTGACATTTGGTTAAAGCATTGCCAGTATGACATTCTCTGAAGATGAATCTTGTTTAACCACCTTACACACTATGTTGAGGTGTCTGTGACTGGAGCAGCATCATTTACTGCCTGAATATGGTGAATAGAAAGGACACAGACTCTGCAGGCTGGTATTTAACAGACCCGAGATGATTGATAGTCAAAAGAGAGGAAGAAAGAGATGAGTCTATTGTGAATGTGCAAATATACATGTTCAGCCTCTACTAAAAACTGTGCATGACAAAACATGACTGAACCAAATAAGAAGTGTGGACACTAACTTAAAAACAACACTATCAACAGGAAAGAACAAAAATACATTCATTTATGTGACAATGCAAAATTTCCTAAGAAAACAAAACAAAACAAAAAAGACCAGAACACAAGAGCTAAAGTGCTGCAAATTAACAACAAATTACACTTGAGTGAAAGTGAATCCATAAACATACTGAAGTTCTTGTGTTATGGTGACTTGAGGGACATGGAGGACTCCCTCGAGAACCCAGAAGATAAGAAAAAAACATCTTAATGATCCTTAAATCATTTTGGATTTGAAGTAATAGTTTTCCAGATATTGACTCTTTATTCTTGATATAACGTGTACTATAAATGTGGAGTGAATAAGCAGTTGAATTATAAATAAATCTCATTCATGAATCCAAGAATTACTAAAGTTCTACAAAGATCCTTTAATTTACACTTTTATTTAAATTTCCACTTCACATCTTTTCTTTTTGAGCCCTGAATTGACTTCTTTAAATTTAATTTTAACTCCACATTGGAGTTTAGCCTATTTAACTTCTAAAAAAAATTACAGGGTTGTTTAGCTACAGCTATAAAAAAAAAAAAAAAACACTCATTAAAATACAGTAGGTTGAACCATGCTTCATTTACATGGACGTGTTTTCCCTTTTATTTAACGGTTTTTGAGTTGGACATAATCTCACACATGTAATTACTGATGATGCATCACATATGTGACCAGATGAATGCCTCAATTAAACAAAGATTAGGATTAATTACTGGAGAAATGTTGGATTATGGTGATTAATGGGTTCAGTCCATGGCTGTTAGGGCTGCAGACATGCATGAAACTGTAAATAGACACTTGATTGATGTCACTTCATTGTGCAGTCAGGGGTTGGGGTTGAATTTCTTGTCAGTGTGCAGTAGCATCATTACTCAAAGCATTGTGGGCTCAGCTGTCTCTGCAGGCCAAATGATGTAAGGGTCTGGGCTCGGGCTTTTCTGCTTTATTTTTAGATCTGCATCAAATAAATAAGGTAATGTTGATGTGGTGACTGTTGATGTTTGTGTCAAAACTTCCTAAATCATTTTTATCTTTTATGAACTCGCCTAAAATCAGTAAATAAAACATCACCCTCTCATCGGCTGTCGCACAGCGTCCAATTTATCTTTCTGACTGTTGTGTTTATTTCTGTTGTTGGAAGAATAATCAGTTGATATTCAAAGTGCATTTTGTGTGTCTGTATAATTTTGTATTGCCTATGAAACTCATTCCCTTTTTTCTGTCTCACAGAGTGCCGTGATGTGTTGTTGCCCATGATGCTTCAGGAGCTAAGTGGGGCACTGGCCAGTATGGCTGATGGACCACACGATGAGAGGAGAAACAGTTTGGAGCTGCTCAACAACATTTTGGAGGTTCTCAGCAGGGACAATGTGGTGAGTCAAACCGAGATTTGTGCCGCTTTATCATTTTATTTTTTTTCCAAGTTTAGAGATATTGAAATTGAATTGCATAGGCAACTTTAGAAGTTGGTCTACAACTACTTTTTACTTCACTAGATATATTAGAATATTTAAATTCCTGTTTTTAGCAGATGGTGAAAAAGTCGTCTTTTGTATTTGGATATGTTTATGTACTTTTATACCACTTACTCCCAACAATTCAGGATCCAGAATTTTGTGCCCTTTAGAACAAACGTTGTATAGTTATGAAAGGAAGACAAACATATGTTTGCTCATGTTTTTCCAAACTTCTGAAAGTAGAGATAAATAGACAGCAGTAGGGATCACATTAGCTTCGCAAACAGAGGTAATAAAGAGAAGTCAGAGGATGCTTTCTGTTATTTTTCTCAAAAATGTACACCAATTTTCCTTCCACGTTTTATTTATGTTATTTTATTTTAAACGTTTATGGACAACAAACCGTTTGCACTTTTCTAGTTTATACCACAGTGCTTCACTCCCATCACACATCACAGATACCTCCTCTCATTGATACTTGTAAGTATCAGTCCCCTCTCTCAACTAGCCAGGATGTTCATGAACATGTTTGACAACACACTGGATGTAATGATAATAACATGCATTATACCTTTAAATGACAAAATCCCTCTTTTGCTCTGATGCTGAGTAACAAAAAGCAAAAAAATGTTTATCTAACAATATCTATATCTCCTCTTTGTGTGTCATTGTATGCAGTAATTTTTATTCATCTCCTGTTTTACTGAAGTCAAAAGGTTGATTTAAGAAGAGTATTTGAACTGATAGTTTAAAAGAAATGTAAACAGATGTGTTTTCAAACTATTGTTAACAAATGTTGGTTAAATATGACAGTCACATTGAGACCATGAACCAAAAAGAAGATTATCCAGTAGAAATGGGCTTTTTGGCTCTTTAAAGACAGAGAAGCTTTGTCAAAATGACAGGACCAAAAGTGGTGCCCCAGTCTCAGTTAATTTGAGACTGTGACCCCTGCAATAACTGGTCACAATCCTCAGTTTTGAAAATATGAACAGGTACATGAGGTACATTGAAATTGACCTATATTGATGAGGAGACATTAAAAACCCAGGGATGACTCCAGTGTCAACAACAGTCTGCTTTAAAACTACAGTACCGTGTTGGAACTGATATATGTGCTGGTTAGTAAAACTGAAGCTTAATAAGTGAATACTTCTGCTGTTTACGCACCATCGTATGAATCTGAGGAGCCTCTGAGCCCAGTGCCACCCTTGTGTGGCACTGGGCTTGTGGCACTTCTGTGGTAAAGAGTGGAGTCTAATCGCCTTAAGCTGTATTGTATTCAGTCATCCACCAGTGCAATGAAGCGGGTCTTGACCAATTAGAATCTAATTGATTTTGTTTCACGTGGGCTGCTGCATGTTGGCCTTCTGAAGCAAAGTCCGCTCTGTGCTGAACTAAACACCTTCTACACACACACACACACACACTCACACACACAGGACAAATGCATCTTCGGTTTCTGATTTTGTTTATTGCTCCTGGGACTTGTAGACGGACTGCTTAGGCTTTAAAGTCAAAGTCAGTTGAGCTTTTTTGAAGCTATTTTTGAAAGTACGTGAATAGCTAAAAAGATGTATATAATATTTAAAATAATATTATACATCTCACACAGTTTTTATGCAGCATTAGGACAGGTGCTGAAACTCCCAAATGAAGTATTTCAATCATATCAGGAAGCTTGGTTTAGAAACCTAAGCACTGATATTTTTTGTGGACTTTTTGTGACAAACAAGGATGTGGCTTTACTGATATGGGAGGGAGAAAAGCTAAGAAATGGGCCAAGATTGCATTTGATTGACTGATATTGCATTCAGTGATGTGATCAAGATTTTCTAGACGTACTTCAGGTGATTTAAGTGACTTCTAAAGGGGAATGATTGGTGGTGTGAGGATGGATGATCTACTTGGGCTTACAAAAATTGGTAAAACGAAAAGTGAAAATATCCAGAGAGCGGCAGTTATCTGATAAAAAAATGCCTTGTTGATGTCAAGGAAAATGGCCAGAGTGGTTTGAGATCATAGAAAGGCAATGATAACTCATATTAGCACTTGTTAGAACCAAATTTGCTGATCTTTTCTGAAAACACAACACAATGAATCTTGAACTATACGGGCCACAGCAGCAGAGGACTACAGCAGGTGTCTCTTCTGTCAACTAGGCCACAGCAACCATGGCTATAATTTGCATGGACAACAATTTGGATCCATCTTGCCTCGTATAGACAGTTCAAACCAGTAGTGATGGTAGTGTTTTGGTGTGGGGATAGGTTCTTGACACACTTTTGAACCCAGCAACAAGTGAGCATCATTCTAAAGATACAGCCGACCTGAACACTGCTACCAAACATGTTCATCCCTTTTTTGATGGCTACTTCCAGCAGAGTAATACGCCATGTCCAAAAGCTTAAATATTATGAAAGTGGTTTCTCAAAGATGTCAGTGAGTTCACTGTTCTGCAGTGCCCTCCACAGTCACCGGATCTTAATCTAAAGGAGCACCTTTGTGATGTGTTGCAATGAGAGGTTTGCTAAGTTGATATGCAGAAACTGTGTGATGCTGTCATGTTGATATGGACCAAAATGTCTTGGGAATGTTCCCAATGCTGTGTTGAATCTACACCATGAAGAAATAAGGCATTTCTAAAGAAAAACAGGCTCCAACCAGTTACCAGCAAAATGCACCTCATACAGAGGCTGATTAGTGTATGTCACAGAGTATATGCATGAAAACTTTCCTGCTCCTCAAGGCCTCTCTTCTTTATGCTGCATTGCTTTTGGTAAAACCCAAACAGCACTGTGCAGCAATGAAAGCTGCACGCACACACAGATGCTTTATTAGGCCAATAAAGCAGAGCATGGATTAGTGCTTAAAAATCGACAACTAACAGGAGCTGCAAGGACCAGAGAAATAAATACACCTGTCACTATGCAAGGGGGATGACAAACATTTGACAGGAAAGCAGGGCAGAGGGTTTACAGCACAACAGATAAAGCCCAGAATGTTAATTTTAAAAACAATAATGTGAGGAGTGAGAGGAAAGAGTAACTAGAGAGACCACAGTCTACAACTGGATGAGGACAGTAAGTGTTGACGTAACAAGAAAGAGGAGAAAAACGCGATGGAAGACATTCCTCACCCTCTACCCTTTTCCATATTTTGCAATCTCTTCTCCTTTTGTCTGCTACCTGTCTCTCTTTTCCTCACTCTGTGTGGTACCTGATTAAGCTGTCACATCACAGATGTCTCCAAACAAGAGAGAGAGAGATGCAAAACAAGAGACAAAGACAAATACAGAGGGAAATGGAGTAGAAGACGACAGAGAAGACGGATGCTCATGTCTGTGGGAGAGTATGTGTTGAATTAACGAGTAACTTAAAGGTGTGTGTGAGGCAGGACACTGACAGAGAGAGACACAAGAAATATGGCTCAGCAAACCTATTTCTTCCATCCCCCTCCCTGAAAAGTTTGCTCTTCTCTGTTTCCTGAAATCATTTTGCCAGCTAAGATGATAAAGCAGTCTGGCTTTCAGTGAGAAATAAATGAACAGTGTATTCAACTTTCCGGTGTTTGTGTCGAGCTGAAGGGAGATAGAGCATTGTGTCTTATCTCTCGTCTACCTCCTCTTAGATGACTGTTTCTTTCAGGGAGACCAAAATATCTGTCATCAGCCTGAAACATAAAGGCTTATTTGGGATCAGCAGCTGCGCCTCTTTCCGCGGCGATGGTGTTAGACCTGAAAAGTCCCATTGCAGTTACTTTTCTTTCTGGATAATAGATTAAATTACAACAAAATTTAGGATGTTATCATTTTATATTTAGCATTTTACGAGCACTCCCATTGTGATACAACAATCTGTTTTATTTCAAAAGAACTCTGCTAGTTACAAAAGACTGAGGTGTTAGCAATCAGCATTTCTTTCTGACATTCACAGTGTATTTTGTATGTTTTTAACTTATGTAGTTTTCTACTCCATACCTGTGCTTAATAATCAAAATAAGATTTGATGCACATTTCTATTTTGTGAGATTGTTATAATGATGCAAACCACGAGAAGTGTATAATCTGAATTAGCTGCAGCTGTAGCTTTTTGCAGCACCTCCTAAATCCAAGATAAATTAGGCTTAATTTTTTTTCTTTTTTGCAAATTACTTGGATGATAGCTCAAAATGGTTGTTTTAAAAAAGTTTAAGAGGGTAAAAAACATTAAGGGAAAAGGATTACTTGTTTGAAAGAAAGTTTTTGTGAAGTCAGAATGTTGCATTGTGTTCAGGTCAAATGTCTGTAATAACGACTTTTCAATTTATCCTGCTGCAATTGTGTGTCAAGGTTGTGACTGATAAAGCAAACCAAAACTCTTTTATTTTTTAATGTTTGTTCGTAAAAGATTACAACAAAATGAAGAAACACTGAAAAGGATGAGTGACTGAAGCTGTATTTTGTGTTTGTAGATCTAACAAAAGTCTAATAAAGATATTCAAAAGTTTTGTCTCTCTGGCAACAAATCATTCAGTTTATATCCTTCAGATCTCAGGCACTGGTGTGCTCCAACGCTCTGACCTTTGATCCATTCTGTATATCAATTATTTACCTTTGTTTGGCTGTATATTGTCTAACAAAAGCTTTTTTTATGTAATGCAGATGACTGCCAGTTCTACTTGTCCACCAAACCAGACTGTATCCCTCCCTGTCTCCCTCTCAACATGATTTTCCTAGAAATTCCTCAAGATCAAACAGAAGTTCTTCTTAATGACACCAAATCCATCCCAACAGTATCAGGAAGCAATTCCCTTAGTTTTTAGTGTGGGAGTCATCCTCACAGTCTCAATAATGTTGCTTGGTCAGCATAATTCTATCAAAGCAACACTAATCACCTGCGTCAGTCCAGTTCTGCAGCTATTCTTGTTCACACCCTAGTAAGGACATGCACTGAAAACCGTAACTCTATTATAACAAACAAAGAAAGAGCAGTAAAACACTGACTAAATTATCTGTATGATAAAATTACAAAAACACAGATGGCTGTCATTCTTGTGACCTGAAGAAGCTGCAGTGCCCCATTCTTTCTCTAAGTTGCTGCAGGTCATGCAGACTCTGCTCAAGAAGACACAGTATGAGGCATGTTTTTGTTAACGCGATATTTGACATAAGAAACATAAACGAGAGCACAGATTTTCCAGCTAAATGAAGCTAAAAATGCAGAAATAGAACTTAGAATTTGCCAGGTAAATGCAATACAATTGCTTTTCCTTATTTTTTCCTTTTTTTCCCTTGTGTTTCTTCAAGTCCAGAGAGCCAATGGAGAGGGAAAAAAGAGCCACTTATGGCTCTGGAGTTAAAGTAAATCAAGAGTTAAAGAATAAAAACAAAGATACAGTAGAGTGTGAGTGTCATACAAATAAGTGAGTGATAAATCAACTAGAGCTGAAATGATTCCTCGAATAATCTCGATTATTCGATTACAAAATATCTTCGAAGCAAATTGTGTGTCTCGAAGCCTCGTTTAATATATAATTATACATATAAAATATATATCTGGACTACTATACAGTGCACGATGTTTGACACGGACGGTCATTTCTGTGGCACAACGCGCCTGCTACCTCCCCTGCTGCGCGGCTTTTAAAATAATGAAGGAAGAGAAAAGAGAGGGACAGAAAGGAGAGAGTCCACAGAAGAAACGACAGTGAGTGTCCCAAGTGTGTGGTCACTACAAGAAGGGGCGAAAAGAAAACACAGTGCAGTGTGTCTGATGTCAAACGGAGTTAGCTTAGCACGTAGCTTAGCATGATAGCACGTCGTCAATGCTGCAGCTCATCAACAGTAAACGTCCGGTCTGTGCATCAAGTCCGCACTCCGCAGAGTGACACAACAGGATGACACTCATGATACATCAACAGAAGCAGCTAATATGATCAATAAACTGAGATATGGGCTGGTAAATAACCTACTTCGATTATGGCTCCATGTAAAGGCTGGTTCAGAACGTAAATCAATGCGGAGGCTACTTGCCCAGAATTATGTGTATTTTGTTCACTTACTTTTCACATCCACTAACTTTACATTTAATTTGATTACAGAGAGTAGAACAGGAAACACTGACAGTGAGTAGAGCAAGCAGGTGTAGGGAATGCTTTCATATGTTATACAAATGTACATTAGCTAGTTAAATTATCTTAGTATCTAAGTATGATATTATTTGGTCCTAGAAATAAAGTAAGCAAAATAAGATCATCGATATGGTACAGTAGTAAAGGCAATGTTTTAGCAAAAAGAGACAAGCATGAACACAAAATAAAGATAACCGTACTTAAAAAAAAATACTGAAAAAAGCAAGATATGGCCCAGAGTAAAAATAAAAGTATAGATTTTGATTTTGAGATCCCATTTATGCTCAGAATGTTCAACATAAGAATAATAAGTTGTTAATTTAAGTGACCTGGCTTTTCTGTTTTGTGTGTTACTAATAATAATAATGTGTAGTGATACAATGTAAAAAAAAAAAAAAATAGCCCTGAGCGCAATGTAACTGTTATCCGATTACTCGACAAAAATTTGATAGAGTAATCAATTACAAAAAGATTCGATAGCTGCTGTTCTAAAATCAACAGGTGTATGTACGCATTAAATAAAATCACAAAAAAGCAGAATATGTTTATGAAATGAAAATATTTACATGGTTAAACCTTGACATGATTCCCTTCCAGAGCCCTCGTGTCATGCAGGAGCACTCGCACACAAAAGAGTGACACAAGCACAGACTCTCCTACGCTCACAGGAGGATTGAGTGTTGTTTTTTTGTAGCCTTTGAACATCAGCTTTTTTTTACCTGCTTGTGTTATTTTTGAACCTTCACCATTTTCTTTCATGCTTTGCTAATTAGCACATTCAAGGACTTCCATTTACAAAGTGCACACATAAATTATTGCATATGTCTGGGCTGGACTGTGTAGAGAAGGCAGCTCACTCACACATGGCACACCCACATGTGCCCTGCAGCATCTATGCAAGAGTTTGTAGATGTAGCAGATGCTTCACTTGTGAGTTACTACCTCCTGGCAAATCTGAGTCAGCTTCCATTGACTGCCTTCACTGCAGCACAATAAAGAGTGTCTATGTGAGAGGGAGCGAGTGTGTCTGTGCTATTCTGTGAGGTTGAGTCATATCGCTTTGAAGATTCATATTTTGTGTTTTCAGAGAGTTGCAACGTTTTTAAATGTGCGTCATTAGTCCAGCCTTATTTTTCTTAAAATGTGTGCTTCAACTGTCACAGATATTCACTTTGATTTCTGTCGTTTTAGTTTTCACAGATACTGTATATAACACCCAATTAGCTAAAGGAATGCTTATTGTATCATGAAAGAAAAGATCGAACATCTGTTTGTTTTTCACATTTGTTATGTTATTAAAGGCAAACATATTATTGAGGCTGTTTGTACAAATCTAAATAGCATTAAATCTGCAATAAAAATGAAGCATCTTTTGGAGAACTAATATTAGTCAAGAGTCAACATATTCATGGAGTGCTTTTTAAGCTTGGGATTTTAAAAGTTTTTGTTTTTAACTGGGAACTAGGGATGGGTACCTTTCACATTTGAACTGATACCATACCGATGCCCGGTACCTGGGAATCGGTATTGGTACTCAACGGTACCAATTTTCGGTACTTTTGCATGTGTTTATGGAGTAGTAAATATTAATTTGTTTGATATTAAGATCTCAAATTTTTTCAATGTAAATTTTTTTTCTCAATATATAAAATTTGACAGATATATATCAAAACAACATTCAACTGTTTGTACTGTAACATTGTAGTTGTTCCAAAAAATTCTTCAACATGAAAACCAGTAACTAAAATGAACCACAACTTAATAAATTAACTGCAGCCCTCACTTTAACTTTAGGGCAGTTTAACAATCCGGGTCCGACAGAGCTGTAAATAAAAAAAGCATTTACATTAACGTTACAAAGTACGAGGAACCGACCTGATAATAATAACTGACGCAAATTAAAATGCCAAGCTAATACTATCTTAAACATGATGCTTATTTAGCTGGACCAGGTATCTTCCTTGTAATTGTTGCCATCACTAAATGTTAAAGCCATTTCTTTTCCTGTGTTTCTGGCTGCAGACGACTAGTCGCCATTGGACACAGGCGTGCTAACAGTGCCGAATGAATCCTTTGTGGTCGTAGATCTGAGGCTATCAAAAATTGTGCACTCTTTAGCTTTAAGGAAAGTTTTGTGCGTCACCAGGTGCTTCCTCAGATTTGAAGTATTTCCACCACTGGCCTAACACGTTGCGTCACAAATATTGCAGCGAGCATAATCTCCATCAGATTTAATAAAGTAGAGCCATACTTTCGAGTAATTTCTCTCAGCCATGCTTGCTTTGTTGACTGAGCCCGCGGCTGCTGGCGTCATTATGCTATTGCTGTGCTGCGTTCAAGTCCGGTATGGAAATTCACCTACTCTACCCAATAGTATGCCTGCTTCTTCCACTCCCTCACAAGGATGCGTTTAGGTACCTAAACATGGCACCTTTTGATTTTATGTGAATCGGTACTCGGTAGTACCTACAGAATTCGGTCGGTACCTTTTAAAGTACCGAATTCGGTACCCATCCCTACTGGGGACAGTGTTTTAGACTGTTAGTTCATCAAATGTTACTGTATGTCTTGATATTTGGATCACAATGATTGAGGTAATGTGTAACTTAGAGTGGGTAATGAAAACCAAGTTCAGTTCAAAATCAATAACGTATAGCTTTAGGAATTGATATCACTTAAAATGTCAAATAAATTCCTTCCAGTGCTCCTCATATCTTGCAAATCATTGTTGTTAATCTAATCATTCAGTATCAACTTTTATTTTTAATATATTGTTAAATCATTACAAATGTCACCTCAAGACACTTAACAAATACATAGGTTGATGCCATAGTCCTCAACCCAACAGGAATCTGCAATGAGCACAGCACTTAATACTGAGAACAAGGAAAACTCCTGTACGGCAGAACCAGGCTCATGTTGAGGTGCCATCTGCCAAAGACATGTTGGGGTGTGAGTGGGCAGAGATGGAGGGTTGGAAGGAGACAGAGAGGGGCCAAAAATGTGAATTAGTGGTAGTTGAACTTCTGTAGGTCCACAGCAGCAGGATGTCAATGCCAACGGCCAGAGATGATTACAGAAGTAAAGGAGGGAAAACGAGAGATACAGGGGGGAAAGAGTGTTGGAGAGATAGAGAGGGGAAGGTAGGAGCTTGATAGATCAGAGGTCCCATTCTCATCAACAGCATTTCGCACAAACAACAAAAATAAGTCAAAAGAAGTAATCATGGCAGACACAGGACTTAAAAAAATCCATTATCTGTGTGATTTTCAGGTAAGGGTTCAAACACATGAAACTTCCTGGAGTGACTGTGTATGCATACCAGCAGTAAATATCAGGGGTGCCATATGTTTAACTTTTTTACACCAAAAATCTGTGCAGAACCATCTGTGTCCACAAAGATAAAGCCCACTGGTAAGGGAATCAAGAACTACATCAAAATGTAGAACCAGTAATGTCAGTGGTATCAATGAAATCTTAACTCATGCCCAATTGTATCAGCAGTGCCCAACAATACAGTATATTCTACTTCATAGAACTGAAATATTGGGTAACAACTGGTGCTGAGAAATAGACAGTAGATGTTTAAGGGTTTCTAAAGCCCAGTTAAGCCCAAAGAACTGTTGCAGCCTGAATAACGCCTGCTGATGAGGATCCCTGCAACTCAGTTTGGCAAATCTCCAGCAGTTAACTGTTAAATGTGAGGAGCATCACATGTTTCAATAGCTATCAGTGTCTCAAAGCCCAGAGAGGAAATGTGTAAAATAGAATACATGGTACTGTCTGCTACAGCACACAGTATGTTCATCAGTCGTCATGGCTCATGTATTGCCATGAAGTGCAGTTATCATGAGCTGCTCCAAGTAAAATACACTCAGTGCTGTTAGTGTTTTTCTCTGCTTGAAAGAGGCAACACAAATTATTCCAAGAGTTTATACTACGACTGGAATAGCCAGAAGAAATGACAACAGATTGGGGATCTTGAGTTGAAATGATGTATGCCATTGCAACACACATGCATGGATCCAAAGTCTGGATTGACTCATCTAAGTACGTTTTAGCCTCTTGACAATGACATTTGCAGATGTATCTAAAATAAAAATGCTATTTATTACTGTTCTCACACTGTATTCATGTTTTACTGCATGTAATGTGAAAGTGGAAACTGTGCCCCACCAAATCTTGCTATCAAATTAAAAATTGATTGACTGCCTGTTTGTCACAGGACTAAGCATTTTCATCTTTTTCTGAAGATAAATAACATTATATAAATGCAACACGTTCTGCTAGCTCTATGCATACTTATGATGCTACAACACCTGGCCTTGCTGTAACAGACATTTATGATTTTAGAAGCAAGAATTAACTATTCAGTTCTGAATGCACAGGTCTGAGCAGGAAAACAAAAACTCTTTGAATCTTTTTCTTGTTTTGCTTGATCTGCTGTCATCCAACCATGAGTGACGAGGTGAAACTTTAAATTGTGTGTGTGCATTTTGTTTCCACCTTCAGGAGAGGTTAAGAAAGGGTTGAGCAGCAGAAAACAAAATCTGACAAATACCTAGAGCTTTATTGTGGACAAGATGTGAGATGCCCCCTGCAGCAGCTCTGACTTTATGCTTGGGTGGACGCTCAAGAGAAGGACATAGAACTGTGTTCGTGTGTGTTTGAGTGTGTTTGTGTGTGGATCTATTTCAACTCCATCTTTCCGTGTCTTATTTCTTCTTCTACCACCTCCACTGTCTTTTTGTATAGGGGGAAACATTTCAGCATATCCAGGATATTGTGGTGTCCTTGCTGAGGATCATCAACAACACCTTCATCAACATGGGTCGAGAGCATGCTCTGATTGTAAGTACAGCACACACAACTCACATAGGCACCAGTGGTGGACAAAGTGCACAGCTCCATTGCACAAGACAAAGTATAGACACTCCTTGTTAGGTATTACTCTAGTACAAGTTATAACTTGAATTTGTGTATTTTTTATCTTTGTAAATACTTTTGTGTTCTAACAACTGAGAAAGAAGTATCAGTTGTCTGTATTCAATGTTATGTTCTGGTATTCCTTTTTTTGTTAGTTTATTTTTTAACACTTGCATTGTCTTTGGATCAAAAAAGACCCAAGCAAGCCTCCAACAGCAGCATCACCACCCAATGATACTTTTAGACCTGACATTTTTGAAAATAATAGTATAATAAATAAATAATAAAAGTATACGATACACAAATACAAGTGATGCACTTTGCTCTTTTGGGAGCTAGACATCATATATTTTACACACATTTTAAAATTATATTCAAGCAGTGTCTTTTCCCTTTTTCTCTTTTCCTTTTTTGACCAGAGAAATCATGTAACCATGATGTGCCACAAAGCATTTTTCAGCTCTCCTCTCAATGAAAGCTGTAGCTGAAGGAGACTGTCAAACACACAGAAATTTACTGTTTTACTGTCCACCACTTACAAGCTCCAGCCATACTTATAACACTTTTTAAACACAGTGTTAATAGATTGCAGAACTATCTGTTACTTTTTTTCTGTCATTTGAGTTGTATTTTCTCAAAAATCCAACCCTGAGTCCAAAAAATATGACAGCAACTGCTCATTTTGTTTAAAATACACACTTTTATTGTACATACAAGAGGAAGATTGGTAAGATAGGAGCATCATGGGAGGCTTTTCTCATTAATAAGTAAATTTGGAATCATCCAAGATTCTCACTTCTGCCGTCCTCTCACCCATAAGCAGCTGAAGTAAGCATATGTGATATTAGTTTCTAAACTTTTGTTAACAAAGCAGTGAATAACTGGTCATGTTCATGTGTGTGACCAAAAGCAATATAGGGATACACTATTTGACATTTTAAACTGGTTTTGTTGGTTTCATGAATACATGTTTGGGTTGAAATGTCCATTGGCAGGTGAGGAGAGGCCTCTTTTGTTGTTAAGTTGTTCATTGAACCAATTGCTCTAAGTGTGCCGGGGTGCTGCAGAGATATGTTTTTATAAGTGTGGGAAGCCATAACCTATGGCAGTGGTCCTCAGCTGGTCTGACCTCAGGACCCATCACCTTCCCCTTGGTGATAAGCCTGACTTCAGTTCTTAAAAAAAAGCTCAACCACTGAAATATATTGAAGTTTTTTTTTTCTGGCTGTATATGTGCTCCCCTTTTCCTTAAAGTAGGAGATCTGGGTTCAAAGCCTGTCCGTGACTTCTTACTGTTACAGTGTATCCACGGTCCTGTTTTCCAACAAGGAAAACAGAACTCAAAACCCCTCCAGCACATTTTCAACAACCTTCTGTCCTTGTTTTTTGTCTGCTTCAACGCGAGCAACTAAGAGGCAAATAGAAACAGGACATCAGAGACACCTTCACACAGCTAAGCACAGCTTTCTAAAGCTTTACGCTGCATCGCTCCGAGGCATTTAGGATTCTCACTTGTAATCACCTTAATTTTGAGAAAGGTGTAAGCTAAAGTTTATTCATTTAGTTAGTGAAATAATAAAAACAGTATAATTTTATTTAGAAAATGACTCTGCACTTTGTTGTTTAAGTGCTCTTACTTTGAAACAGCCATATCAGGAAATGGGACGTTTTCAGCATTAGCATCTAAACATAATGCGGATATTTGTAATAAAGTGGCTAGTGAAAGAAAAAAGAAGAAAGGCTGGGAGATCTCTGAATCTCCCTGTCACAGTGGCAGGCTGGGCAAAAACAGTCATTTCCAACCCTGGTCCTGACCCACCAGTTTAGAACCGTTGATGTAGTGTTTCAAGTTCACATTTTACAGTTCATATTTGTTATTGAAGTGAAACTTTTATTAAAAAAATAGCATGATTGTTTTTCTGACAGATGTGTTAAAAATCTTATCAAAATAGTTTTTTTAACCACTCTCTAATAATTGATGCACAACAAATAAAGCAAGAAAAAAATAACATAGAGGCCTGTTTTATTTCAACTACTGCAAAGTAAAAATTATGCCTTAGCAGCTCAGATTTGGATTCATAAATTCAACCCAAATATACATTTTGAGGGGAACACTGTTATTTCTCCTGTTTGCATTGGTCCACAGGTGGAAGTTTGCGTGTTTTTTTTGAGTACTTGTGTGTATTTCTACATGGGTGTTATAATGTCTATATTGATGCCCCTCTATGCATCTATACATACGCATCTTTGTGTGTATATGAGTTTACATAGAAAACACCTCCATTTTGAATGGTTATAAAGGACAAAATCAATCACTGTCAGACAGCTTTGACAGAATTTATAATAATCTGACACGGCCTGTCAGTCTGTGATCAGCTGCTTATCCCATCACTTCTTAATGTGTTCTTGATACAATCACCATGTTGCTCCACAAAAAAACCCTGATACCATCCAAACTGCTGTCTCTTTGTTTCCAGAGAGCTCATTTAAAATCCCAATCCTCTTGGCTCCTCAGTTGTTGCTACATTTCATTTTTTTGGCTGTCATGCTCTGTGAAGTCAGTATTCCTATTAGCCGAGTAATTCCAAAATTGTTCCAGCTCCCCCTGCTTATTGCTGTAATCTGGCCCAAAAAATTATTGTGAAGATTCATTTCCAGCTGTAGGCTTGGAATCAATCTTGGCTGAAATCCATTCTTGCATCTGTCCATCTGTCTAGACATCCACTTAGCCAAGTGACAAACAGCATGCCGGTCTGTCACTCAAGTCATCAAGTCTTCATCTGTGTGTCAGAGGATTGTTCTGGGAAAACTATATACTCATTTTGAGTTAGCATTAATCAAAAAATAGCTGTTGAAGCCAGTTATATGTCACTGTTTTACCCTTAGACTGTTCTAAGAGGACAGTTCAGGAGCTTCTTTGGTCCTTTTTTCAGTCTTTAGTGCACTTACTCTCTCTTACTGGGTGTTTTATAGCTTGTAATGGGTGGGAAATGCCTACACTGAGTGCAATGGCAGGCAAACACACATGTCACACCCACAGGATCATAAGAGGGATACCGTATTCCAAATCTGCATGGCCTTTAATGTCATTATCCCTGCTCTGGTTTCTGCAAACTTTACAACCACCAGAAACATTTCTTCCGGAGCTTTTTGACTCGAGCTTTGGTGCTGGGGCGGCTCATGGTTGAAGAGGCAGGAGTCAACTTGGGCAGAGTTGGCGCAGGCACATCATATTCACCCTCCAGGGCCTCCATCACCCCCTGGAAGCGTCCTTCCTGCTGCCGGAAATCATGCTCCACACTGGAGAGGAAAATACAAAAGGAGACTGTCTGAGGGTGGAAAAGCAGTGAGCATGATTTAGAAGTGGTCACATCTAGGCAAATTTATCTAGATAGTTAATTTCCCCCACCCAAAGAGATTAGATGCAGGGGCAGAGAGGGGATCAGCGAGAAAGATTTTAGGTCCACAAAGCAGAAAGGAAGATTAGAAGGAGAGGGATTGAGGGGAAAGGTGAGTAAAGGAGTTTAAGCAACATTAAAGTGTAGTTTGAAAATGCTGACACCTTAAGGAGAGGTGACACTTTAGCATAATGTCATTTTATATAGAGACGTAAAAACCACAATGTGTTCCTAACTCTGATATATGCTCCTTCAGCACACACTCACACAGGTCTCAGCTCAACACTCATTTCACGTCTGTAGTATTCTTCTCATGCAGCTATAGATCACAGGCTGGTGGGATGAGAGGACAGGGAGGAGAATGAAAAGGAGAGGAGGAAAGGAAGGTGAAGAATGGGAAGAAGAGGAGAGCATAGGAGAATGGGCAAATTTAGGGGGGGTTGAAGGAGTGAGCAAAGGGGAATAATATTTTCTTGCTCTGGTGATGTGTTCAAAGCAGACCCTTCTGGCTTTCTTTCTCTATGCTTCTTTTCCTACCCCCCTCCCTTACCCTTCCCTCAGTAGTTCTCTGAAGTGGCCACTGCTGCAGGTCATGGTGTGGTACACTTTGAGTTTCCCTCTCCTTATGGTTAATTTGTTTTCTGTGTGACGGAAAGCCTGTGTGGGTGCTGAGCTGGATTAAAAAAGGGGTGGAGCTGCAGCATAAGGGGCTCGGCATCTGGAGTTAATGAGCCAAATGATAAGGCAAAGAGAGCTGGAAAAACTACCCCACCCTCTCCACCTCCAGCATCCCAACATACTGACACATGCTGCACAAACATGCTCCCCCATGTTCAACGTGAGCATCTTCCACAAGAAGAAAGCAATAAAGAAAAGAGACGGTTTGGGGAGAGGTTGTCCTCAGGGAGATGTAGGGAAGCTCTAATAGTGTGGAGAAGAGAGGTCAGCGCAAAAAAAGGAGCAAAACACAAAGACAAAAGGGATCGAAAAGAGGAGGAGAGGAGTGCCACAAGAGAGGACAGAGAGAAGAAGGGCAAACAGGTCGCTGCACCCCAGCTGGGATGGAGAGAGTTAGGGAATGAGTGGGTACAGGGGGAAATAAATGCTCCAGTGGTTGCAGAGGAAGGAGATGGGTGCCATGAATAAATGATTAAGATGACTACACACGCGCACAAAGAAAAGCAAAGATAAAGTGGTTCACCTGTCCTACATTCACTTGGTTTACAGTCACCTTTTTTCAGGATGGAGGATTTCTTCCCTGTCAGGCCTCTCTTTACCTACACACTTCACTACGTTCTATAAATCTCCTCAAACCACCTCTCTGCACTCATATCTACCTCTCTCACTATTGTTCACTGGATTAGAGCGCAGTGGGGAAAAGCTCCTGCTCTTAGTTCATTCTTCAAGCTGTCATTTGTGGCCTCTGTTCAGCCGCTGGTATGGCTGTGACAAGCCTGTTTAAGATTTTATTTTATTTTTTGAAGTATTTTGGGGGAATTTAAAAGCCTTTGTTGATGGTGGGGAAGGAGACAGAAAAAAAGTTTTGTAAAAGTGAGTGAGAGGGAGCAGTGAGGGGACACTCGCCCAGGGTCTCCAGTTTCTTAGAATTGTTTGAACACTCCAACAGATTCGAAAAGCAGAACAGATCTTGATACATTTTAATGTTAGAAGTCTGCTACCTTAAATGGATTTGATTGGAATCTAGGCTTACCAAACAAATGCTGATGTCATAGTTGTACCTGAAACTTGGCCTAAAGCAATCTATCCCAGATACCTTCATCCTCATTGATGGTTTTGAAGTCTGTAGAACTGATTGGGTGGACTAAGAAGGGGGAGTGGCTCTATATGTAAGTTCAAAGCTTTCCAGTACGGTAACTTCACCAGTTACAAGAACCAAACAGTTTAAGATCTTAGCTTTTAAAAATAGGTATATAGAACTAAATAGTATATAGAACTCTCACATAACCGTGTTGGGTTGTTACAGACCACCATCTGCCACAACTGATGCTTTTAAATATATTCATCTATTTTATATGAGCTGAATAACCGAATTAATCTTCATGGGGGATTTAAACTGGGACTGGCTGTCATGCACTTCAGATCATGTGAAAGACCTTTGCAATTTTTTAAATCTTGTTCAACTCATAAATACGCCAACAAGGCTCCATCCTAAGCACTACATAAATCTAACTTGTTGAATTTGATTGTAACTAGTATGTCTGATCAGTGTACCTCATGTGCTGTATTCTGCAATGATGTCAGTGATTACTGTGCAATTGCCTGTGTAAGAACAAACAAAAAAAAAAGCTAAATTAAATCCCTGCTTGTTTTTAAAGGTAGAGAGGTTGAACTAGTCTGGGAATGTTTTTGTTCAATCTTCTCCAATCTTCTATCAATGTCAAATAAACATGTCCCTGTTAATAAGTTCAGTGTCAAGGGAAGAGAGGATCCTTGGTTTTCAGGCTTCGTCTCAAAGTGAATTAATCCAGGAAATAAATGTTGGGTAAAGGCTCGACTGTCAAAGTATCCTGCTGACTGGACTTCATTTAGAGCACTGAGGAAGAAATGTAACTCATTAATAAGAAAACCTAAATTTGAGTTTTATCTAAAATCAGTCAAAGAAAAGTGAAATAACCCCACAAAACTTTGGAAATATATTAAATCAAGGTTCACATGTTGTTTTAAGCCTCCCTCATCACATAGTGGTCAGTTCAGATGCAATATATGTTAACAATGTCATTGTCAATTAATTAAACCAACATTTAATCTATGCAGGCAGTATTTCTGACAATTCTAACCAATAGTTGTCTACCCTTAGCTCTGACTCTACTGCACTTAATGATGATTAAGAAGTGTTTTAAACCTGTTTCAACTGTCATTCAAAGTGTTGAAGGCTCTGAGAGATTGTGACCACAAAAAGTCTACAGGTCCAGACAATCTTGATCCTTATATTTTAAATATTACAGCTGATATTGTTGCAGAACCCATAACTTATGCTTTTTATTCAAGTCTTTTATTCAATTCAATCTCTAAAATTTGGAAAGCTGCATAACAAAAAATATCCTTAATGATTTCCAGTCTGGTTTTAGATCTGGTGATAGTACCCCCACTGCAGCCATGGTTATAACAGATGAGCTAATCAATGCTCTGGACAAACAACAACACTGTGCAGCATCCTTTGTAGGTCTCTCAAAGGCATTGGACTCAGTGAACCATGAATTACTGCAAGTAAAACAGAAATGCTTGCCCCAGTCTTAAAAGTGTAATCTGGTTTAGAAATTATCTTAAAGATCAGACTCAGTGTATTTGTGCTCAGGGTCATAAATCTGATTTCTCTTCTTCCATTTTGAGACCTCTTTTATTCCTGGTTAAAGACATCGAAGCAAGAACACGTTTTGGTCCTGTTGACACGGTCGTATACAGCCACCAGTAAAGCTGTACAAGAGCTCCAGGTGGCTTATAACTCTTTAAAGTGCTTTTGTAGGTTTAGAGTAAGTTTTAAATGTTACAAAAACCAAGTCCGTGATTTTATCAGTCACAGAACAACAAAGTAAATCTAAATATTTTTGTCTCAGATGGCAAACCTATGGAAAGTATTTGGGCATTTGAACTGATGAGAAGTTGATATTTAATGAACATGTTAGCAAACTTTTAGCAAGCTAAAGGTACTGGGGTATTATTTCAGAAATAAGTCCTGCTTTCAATCTGTTGCTTAAAAGAACTGGAGGCTACTTTGCAGTCTGTGATTGATTATGGGGATATTCTATATTATGGGGTACATGCATGCTTCCTCATCAATTTTATCATACATCCCTTCACTTTATTACTAGTGCAAATTCCCTCTCTCACCACTACACTTATCTTTATGATCTGGTAGGCTGGACATCCTTTTCAGTCCCCAGACAATAGTACTGGTAAATTTTTATCAACAAAGCAATACTTGGAAAAATTGCCATCATACCTCTGCAGCCTGCAACCAAAAAACCATCACCAAACCTGATGATGGAAATGTGAGTATTTTAATGCTGTGCAGTATTATTATGCTCATTGCTACAAGCTAATGCTAATAGCAGGGAGAAGTAAACCAGAGGTAACTGTACAACATGTTTGTCAATGTTTACGTTACTTGTTGAAAGTCTGAAGGGTAAACTTGGAAGTATGAATATTTGTACATTAGTCCAGAGAAGTTTAACAATTAACTGAATACAATCAATCCTTTACCCACCCCATTATCCCTCCATTTCATAACATTAGCCCGGAAGGTAGGCTAAGTTGCAGCTGTGTTCCATGCAGTGACTAGGCATGTTGTGCTGTACCCTGTAATGCCTTGGGGAAATGAGCTTCACTATTATCTGCTAACTGGCATGAATTTGTGGTTTGTATGTGTCAGGATTGGAACGCTAAGCCCTCGTTGTATGTTACTTTGTTGACTGCCGTGGAAATAAAAATAGATCTGACTGCAAGGCAAACTGCTATGCTCTGGCTCATTAGCATATAAAGGGGACCGCCCTCAAAACCAGCCGTTCTGAAAAGAGTGATTATGTGAGCAGGGAAAGAATGCAACTGTGCATTATTCATAGGCTTTTTTGACCAAAGCATGCTACCAACATTTCATGAGAAACTGTTTGCGTTGAACACAGCAGATTTGATCCTGGGAGCATGATTTACTGACAGTTTTCATAATTTCTCAATGTTGGTCAATGTCAGCTAATGCTTAGAAAACACATTATATTGTAATGCTAGTGCTGTAATGACACATAAATTCAAGACAATTAGTAACAAGTAGTGTTACACAAGTTGAAATGCTGGCTCAGTAGACAAGCACAGCCAGGACACAATCGTCAGCCGTTGTCCACCCAACTTTGAAACATTTAAAGACAAGCACTCTTCAGAAAAATGGAACAAGTTTTACTCAAATGCAAAATTGTGCAGCCGCTTCATCCTGATGCAGATCCTTACTTCCTGAAGTCAGGCAGAACGAGTTTAGTTCCAGGTTCAAACACTTGAAGGCATTTATAGGTAAACCAAATAGGCCATGCAAAGCAGTCTTCAATTAAATAATTTATAATGCAGAACAGTTATTCTCTTTTGGACCAGCTGCTGAATAAGAGGAAAAAACATTTCTCTGGGTGCTGCTTCATTACTGGTCAAGGTAAACCAAACAGGAATGTTCTGCAAGCTCACTCAAAACATACATTGTTAAAAGCAGTAGACCAGTAGATTTTGGTTGTCTTTATATCACTGTTCATCTCCCTGTGTGTATGTAAATTATTTATGCTCTGTGAGAAAACAAAGCAGCTGTCAAAAGTTCCTGGCGCAGTTGTCTCTCATCATACAGATTAATTAGGACTCACAATAGCAAAAATATCTTCAGGCAGCCAGCCCACATCAAAACCCTTTTCCTCCACCAATCATTAGGATGAATGTTTCAGTCCCACGCGTGATTCATCCTCTGCTCTCCTCGTATCTGTCTCATGGCCTCTGTACTCACAATCCTCTCAGAGGGTTTGATAAAGCTAAGAATGTCTGATCAGACAAAAACAGCTTTTATGCATGTTAGGCAGTTTAAATGAGTGTTTACTGCTTATTTGATATATTCTATTTCTATACAAGTGGAAAAAACGAATATGACTGCAAATTCTACTTATCTATCAAAATCATTAACATTCAGCACATTGAGTCGGATAAAATGAATTCCATGTTTATTGGTCTGTGTAAGAGTTTGCTATTCATGAATGTGTACATTTCCATCTAGATAATCAGATTTGCATATATGAGAGAGAAACAAAGAAGTGGAACACAAAGGAAAAATACAAGTTACAAAGAAAGAAGGATATCAAGGGTTATAATATTGTGAGATGCAGCACATCTTTTTTTAGGATTAAAGCGTTAAAATTACAAAAGAGATGTTGAAAATGATAGGTATTTAATTCCATGTAATGTATTGTGATCATATGTCATCTATGTTACTAATGCAAGATGTTCTTTTTTTGTTTTGTTAGGTTACTAGTATGCCATTTTCTCCCCAAAAAGCCTAGGCAACAGATCCTAAATTGAGAGTTGTGTCAGTACTAGTTGTTAGTCACCTTCAGTTTTCAAGGTTTAAAATAAATGTTTCCACAGTTTTCAGTAAACATATATTCTTTTTGTCATTTCCCTTTTAAGCATATGATTGATGGCTTTTCAAAATCTATTTAGAGAAGATTTTATGCCTTGTTAATCCTTCTGAATGAGAGCGTTGTTTTACTCTTGATAGAGTGGTTTTGTATTTTTCATCTGCAATCAGCAATTGTTTTAAAAAGCAATTTAGAAATTAAAGCTCACTAATGCTGAGGTTGATTCATTTAAAGTTTCTTTTTTGACTAGCAATGGGTCTTTTCTTAAAGAATTTAATAAATGAGAAATTGCTGTAAAATGTTCTAAAAAGTTAAAACATTTTTCCTATTCTGTGCCGGTTTAAAATCATATTGTCACTGTGGGACTCTCAACTTTTTAAGAGGACAAAAATGTAAGTCAGTATTTCCTAGCTGTTGTCTTTGGTTGTGCTCTGGAAATTATTTCCTTGAGTTTGTTTGCTTAATAGCACATATGTATGGATCTATAAGTGGATTAATATGTTGCCATGTGACAGACCTCACTGCCTCTTAGGTGTTCATAACAACATATGGGTCATCTCCTGCTGTGTTGATTACATCAAAGGAAGAAGGAAATTAAAGAAAGAGGAAGGTAGAGTTAAGGAAGGATGTGAAGATAGACCACAACTAAGAAATGTAAAATAGGAAACATACTTTGGGGATGCAGATGCGGGGCTGCTGGAAAATGAATGTTTTGCAAACTACAGATAGCAGAAGAAATAAGGGCCTTGTGCATGTGGGTTATCCCTTGTGGCCTGTGGGATAGTTTGTACAGGACTGTAAACAAGCATAATTAGCTTCAAGACTTTGATATAAAGCACACACACAGCTCTAAACTGCAAGGAGGATTTTGTAACAGGTTTTCTTAGAGCAACTTCATATTTACTTTAGGGGTGAAGTACGGGCAAGCGCTCCACTAGACAAGAACATTTAAATAATATGAATTTTTTCAGTGATATGGGATAACTGTCATATCATTAACAAATAAATGGTTATCCATATTATGTGATGATGCCCTGAGAGGAAAAAGAGGTCTTAAAACTGTTTACCAATCCCTGTAAAAATAATAATTGACTGCATCAGAGTTGTAAATGTTCAGTTCAGTTAAAGTCTTTCTTTACAGATAATCTGGACTATGATTCATTTATTAACATTTTGCATTTAGAATTTCTTGCATTTCTGGTAAAGACATACAATAGGTTGTTTTTTCTTGTACATAAAAATCTACAAGTTTCCAAGTGGATTTGAAAATGAAATAGGTGAGTACTGTTGCATTAAACAGTTCTGAAAATATTTAAAGCCAGAAGTACCTTTTTTAAACTGTTGTATTTAGACATGTATAAGAATGACAGCTACCATGTCTTATGCTGCGTTCCAGGCAACCCGTAACTCGTGTTTTCCCACCTGTAACTTGTGAAAATGCACTGGAACGGCAGTCGAACTCGTTACTTCCGACCCGTGAACTCATACCAGATCGATGTACTCCGAGTTACGACTTGTGACGTCACATCACTGCCTAACCAATAAGGCAGCCTCTTAATAAAGACAAACACTGTAAAGTTTAAGCTTCTGTTACATTATGCGTCTTTTCCCGCTTCTGTTTCACTCAAATGAGTTAGTTGATCAAGCATAAATCTTATAATGCCTGCCATGTTGGTTAATTTACATACTAGAATTCCTTGCCATCAAACCGAAGTCATGTTTTGCCTGGAATGCTTTCAGGTTGGAACTCAGAGAATTTAACTGGGAAATATCCAAGTTACGGGTCACCTGGAACGCAGCATTAGCTTCCATGACAAGGCATAACACATTTATTGTTGCCATGGAAACACTAGTTTAGGTCAACAACTGATACATAAGAAAATGTGATTTGTGACTTAAGGTTGCCATTTAGTTTTTCTAACCATTACATAACTCCATCCCTCTCTCTCCTCCACACTCCGCCTGCCCAGCCCACCTCTGCATCACAGTTACCTTTGCCAACGAGTTCATGTTTTTGCTGCTGTTTGTCTGTCCAAAAGTTCTTAACCAACTTTGATTAGATTTAAGGTAATGTTGGTTATGGCACAAGAAAGAAGTTGGGTGGTTTTTCATATTTTTTCATTTTTATTTTCAATAATGACTAACAGTCAGATGTGCCTTGGTGGAGGCCTGTGCCCTCAGAGCTCTTCTAGTTATTGTTTAGATTTTAGGACTTCTTGTTGGCAAAATCTAAACTCAATTGAATGTTTATTTCCATACTGGAAATCAGGGGTTGTGCTTCATGGAAGAATTCTTCATGATTAGGGAGAAAACTTGTTGAAGTGAACTTCATGGTTGGTACTTTAAGCAGCTCCAGAAACAGGATATATTCTTCCTCACTAAGGCAAACTGATTACAAGCATGTATTTGCTAACAAGACCTCCTAATTCAGGACATCACATACGCAGCAGAGGCAGGTAAAGCTAACAATGTGTTGTTTTGTACTTGGTTTATTTCCTTATTGTTTGGTTGAGAGCCCCCTTTGTAGCAGGTTTTCTGATCCTTGCATTTGACTTTTTAGACTGATACATTTGTAAATTGCACCATACCAATATGTGTAAAGGGGTCATGGTGAATTTAAATTGGTGATTATAGCTTTGCCCCAAGACCAAAATAAATCATTGGGGGTGAAACCTGGTTAATTGAAAGCTTCAGATGAAGAAAGAGACAGAGCAGGTATACAATGATATGGGATGATTCACATATAATGAAAAACCTGAGAACAAGAGAGAGGGATGGGGGTGACAAAGGATTAAATGTAGTGGTATTTGGTTGTGGATGTGCAGCTTTATTAATAATATCTAAGAGTGAAATAACTTATTTAGGTCACACACACAAGGGATGGATGGATCAGAGAAAGTCTCATTTAGGTGCTGAATTAATTTGCTTGTTTGCACAGACTGTTCTTTGGTGTGTAAATAACGTTCCTGGAGAGACGTCCTCTTTAATCTCCAGAAAACTGCATGTTTTCATTTGAATGTAGATGAGGGGGATAACTTTCAGTTGTGTCTGTTTCATATTGCAGAATATATTGTAAATGGAGTCAGATTATCAGAGGGAGGGAAAAAGGGCAGAGACAGCAGGATACTGAGAAGAAAGCTTAATGATTATAAAACAAAAACAAAAGATATGCTGAATAAGTGATAAGACCTGGAAATGCTGAGAAAAAACAAAGGCAGCAATAATGTACAGCTAGTTAAAAGTTTCAGGGCTGTTTGTTGAGCCCGAGGAGAGAAGGACTTGTCTTTGGTGGGTTACATAATGCAGTTAGCTCATTATCTGGATTGGGTTACCTGTAGATGATGCAGGCTGTCTTTTGGCAGGTGGGGCAGTTGTTTATGTCCTGACCAGTTCTGTACGAGCTGCGACTGCAGAAACAACAGATGCACAATGTTCACACTCACTCCCAAGAAAAGTAAAACAGGTGCTTCCATAAAAGAATCTGAACATCTGATGTCACAAAACCTTTTAATGCACTTTTTGTGTTCCTTCAGCAAGGTGTTTTTACCAACAGACTTTTTAGTTTGTATAAAGAAGAACATCTAGTTTTTTCTTACTTTTTATGAATCAGCTGTTCAAAACACTTGCATCTATAAAATACTGTGATCATACGTAATGGTGGTGGATTAATAACATTTTAACACCCTCAGTTGGCTCAGCTATTTCTCTTTATTGTGTATGAGGTGAAAAGAATGCATATTGCATACCCATAAGAGCAAGATAATTCAAAGGTCTTAGGAATTCAAATAACTTAAAATGACTGAAAATATACTTACTTTACACTAATTACACTAGACAACATTCTCTGCAGGAAATGTTTATAGAAGCTTATAAAGCAGTAACACTCAATTTCAAAGTAAGAGGACAAAAACAAACCTTTTAACACAGTATTTGGCTTGCATCCCAACAACTGCTTACTCATTTTTGAGGAAGACTTGTTATAGAG
Source organism: Scarus forsteni (assembly GCA_036419115.1). Taxonomy (NCBI): domain Eukaryota; kingdom Metazoa; phylum Chordata; class Actinopteri; order Labriformes; family Labridae; genus Scarus; species Scarus forsteni. The sequence continues at coordinate 6,053,096 of JAZDUH010000383.1, read as the reverse complement.
CATTTGCTTGACTGAATGTAGAAATCCTTTTTAATAAGTCACCCAAGGGGAAGGTCACTAAGCTGAAGACTGTGTCCAATTAATCAAGATTCAGTTACTACATTTTTCACAGCTGTAACTGATGACAGGCACTCTCAACCAATAAAACCTCCACAGAAAAACCATTACTCAGTTCTAAATAGATATAAGGCTTAGGTATTGTTCATTGTTGATTCAAAAGCAAGATAAAAGCATTCTAAGCCATTATCCATGAGTGAAGTTGAGTTTAGAGTTAAGAGGTGCTGGTACATTGCAACGGTAACTTTTTGAACTAAATTAAAAATTTCACAAAGCACTTAACTGAGACACTTCACAGGAGAAGTGCAACCTTTGACTTTTGCTGATAGGTATAAAAGCATTACCTTTGTAGAATTAAAGCCACAGGAAGAAGCCATGAAGTTTCAGTAGCACATACTGTTTATCTCCACATCCTACCACTCTTTTCATTTTTGACTGATTGGAAAGTAGTGCCATGAATTCAGCAAATTGATCGTAAAGCAGTAGAGCAGGACAACAAAATATGTTGCTATGCTTGGACAGAAACTCTTATCAAATCCAATAACATTGCTGGGTTTTTTTTCAGCAAAATAAACAAAAACAATTCATATATTTTTATCACAGATAAATTTCAATGAAACGAATTAATCTGATCAAAGAACGTCGCTGAGCAAGTCAGTGGTGAACCATTTCAAAAGCACAGACCCAAAATAATATTAACTAAATACATTTTTTTGTTTGTTTGTTTGTTTTTAAAAGTAAGCATTGCAATGTGTTTTTTATGCTTTTTATCATACAGGTCAGTCTGATGCCAAAGGCTAACACACTAATGTCACCTTTAACTAGTATACTAATTGGATGGGCTGATGTCCATGCACAGAGCCGTGTATGCCAAGGCTCTTGGCTCATGCACACAGCCAGGGTTCAGTTCCTACCCAAGGCCAGTTTACCATGCGTCTCCCTTTGCTCTCTCTATGAATGATAATAATAATGAAGAAGAAATCTCAGGTCACTGGGAAGTCTGGTAAACATGTTCCATAAGCAGAAATGCTCCCTGTCAGTGTAGCTCTGTGGGCAGGTAGTTCCATTGGAGATATCAGAAGCTTGCTCTGAAGTGACCCTGCTGCCATTCTGTTCTTTGGTTCAGTTCTTCTTACCATGGATGACTGTGTTATTTGTACTTGAGCAGGATACTTCTCCCTTTTGGCTGATATTTCTGCTTTTTGAAGGTGCAAGTTTAACAAATGAAAGATAGCATCTACCTGTAGCCCATTTATAGACCAGTAAAACTCCTCCTAACAGTGTAATCTTTCTGCTTTGCCCATATTCTGATCCACTGATTTTGGGTTTTATTTTATGCTCACTAACACCACAGCCACAGTTCACTTACAGAAGGCATTAAATGTCAGGAAACTGTAGTATTTGACTGTTACGACTAAAAAGCGCAAAACATGTATACTTTTCTAAGCAAGTCTAAATACTAGGTAACTTTGTTATTGGCCCAAAAGTCCAAGTCAAGCTATTGTTCCCAGAGTAACTCATGTGGACCTCTCTTCAATCCAAAAGAGCTGTATTTGTCCAGGTCTGTTTTGTTTCAGTTTTTGTCAGTTCATCGTGTAGCAGGCAGCAGTGTCTCGGAGTGACATGCCTCTGAACAGGAGTGTGGTCTGTTGGGAAAATTACATCAGTGCATACGCTCTTTTGTCCTTATGACAGCTGTTTTGTCATTTTTAACCAAACAAACTGAATGCTACAAAAATGCCTCAGGGAGATCACAAATAGAAACCTGAGTCGTGGTATGTATAGTTGTCTTAAGTTGAGACCTGTAGAAATTGTCAACAACAGACTGTCTTAGCAGGTCTAGTAAAGTGCTAAATCTCCCAGGATCCTTTTTTGACTTTCTTGTGAAAACAGCAGTGTCAGAATCATGTAATGTTAGAAAAAAGGCTCCATATACAAACCATGTTATCAAGGTTAAACAGCACCACATAGAGGGAAAGCCAGAATTGCTGGGCAATTAATCCAGATACAAATATCTGACAAGCTCACGCTGACTGCTGAGCAATTAAAACATTGAAATTCGCCAAGATTTTTTGGCTGGCCCTCTGCTGAACTGTGATGTGGGAGTAGCTGATTTATGTTGATAAAATAGACACTTTAATTACATGAAGAGAGACACTGAGTGACTGGCATCATTTTCCCTCACCCAGCAGTGTTTATCAAAGACAACAACAGCAGAAGAGGACAAGAATCTGCTTAAGGAGGAGACTCACACATTCAGCTGAGGACAGCAACAAGCTTTTAACTCAGCTGAAATTGTTATCACAGCATCTTGTTTAGAGGACTTTCATTTCTGGAATAGAGTCAGATATGTGGAGTCTTTTTTCCCTCCTGGCTCTCTCGCTTATGTCTTCGATCTTTCTCTTGTGATTGCCTCATTTCTTTCATCTGTACAGGAGCACACTCTCATATTGTATGGTCACACAGGGCAGGGTAGCATGTAGACTGAGTTAGGAGCTGTATTTTGCAGCTTAGTCATTAATTGCATCTCTTAGAGGTAATCTGATTGGGATTAGCTTGGAATGTGGAGACATCTGTTCCAGAAAGCAGGAGGGATGGTAAAAGTAAAAGCATAAAAAGGGGGTTTGGGTGGAATTAGAGAATCCTGTTTTTAGATTAGGCAAAAGGGTAAATAACTTGTTCCAGGATGAGAAGAAGAGGCAGTGGGCAAGAGGGATTTGTAAAAGAGTCAAAGGAAGGGGAGAATTTCTGACAGATAAGGTGAGGAAGAGGGGGAAATGGATGTAAAGAATAAGGAGCCTCAAGAGGAAGGGGAAACATAATAGAGTAAAAGTCAACACATGACAGCAGGGGAGAGTGATGGACAGGTTGCTGGGGCAGGGAGGACGGGAAATCAAAAAAATTGTAAGAGGGAAAAGGAGTGATTCATAGCAGGGGTGATTCACAAATAGTGGTGGAGAAGAAAGAAAGATAGGTAGAAAGACAAGTATTAATTAGGGGGGAGGTAAAAATAGAGGTGGAGAAAGGGTGAAAAGCTTGAAGCAGCCTGAAGAGCATCCAAAAAGGAGGAGGAGTAAAGTGTTGGTTAAATGAATAAAGCACTGGGAGCTGGAGAGAAACAAAGGATAAGAAGGAAGGAGGGATGATATGTGGATAAAAGAATTAGCATGAAGAAGAAAGAATACCTGATTAGTTTAGCTTGTTGGGCATGTTAATGTCTCAGGGGGGAAGTGACCTTGGGGAGAGCAAACCCTGTGTAAGGTTTATAAGATAAAAGGACGGAGACAGAATCTGCTAGCACTGACTACAGGCTGGCAGGTATCATATATCCCTGAGGGCCTGAAATTCACACACTCCCTCACACACACACTCACACTTCAGCAATTCTCCACAGGACTGGCTGACATTTAAAATCTATTACACAGACTTGAAAGCCTGTCGGTATATATTGCTATAAAAACTCAAATACAGCCTCTTCTTAATCCTGTGCACTCTCTTGACACTTCACTTCTATTTATCACTCTGGCTCATTGTCTGAATCTTTCACTGAGGCACTTGTTTTTGGGGGACCATATCCATCTTTCATTTTTAAACACACATTTTAGCGATGTTCCATGTTACTTGTGACCATGTCTGCCTAGTTAATTTCAGTTTTTCACCAAAAAGGTTTAAGATACTATACTACCCCTCTGATACTGCTTTCAATTTAGATAAAAAAAAAATCAAACAGCAAATATGTCTTAGGCTGTATTGCGGCCACAAAGGGATCAAATAATGGTGGAAATCCAATGAAGACTATGCCAGGCTAAACCCAGACCCATTTCTTTTGGTGTAGTTACAGGGCCAGTCATAAAGCACCAGCAGAAAAGGGAGGTATACGCAAACACTTACTCAATTTTATGGAAAAAAGTTTTAAATGTTTTAATCAATTATCACTCATTAGAAAATAAAAGAAAGGCATGTTATTCAGTGTCCAAAAATGGAAAAAACAATTAAGTATCAAATAATTAACATTACATGGCAGCTTGGGTAAATAATTCAGGGACATTTCATATATAAAATGCTAGGAGAGAAAATCCTTTTTTGTTTTTCTGTTCTTTTAGTTTGTTCAATTTTTAGATTGTTTTTGAGAGCCTGCCAGGACATACAGTATATGCATACAAATATACATACATGTAGATACATACTGTATGTACACACATCAATACTTTTTTCTTTTATCTCAGATATGTATTCTTTTCACATACCTTGAAAAAAAGAATAAATATCATAAATGAATACATATGCAATTGTTATGATTATTATAAATATGTATTATATAATTTCTAAGAAATTGTACATATATATATATATATGTAGAGAGAGAGAGAGAGAGAGAGAGACAGAGAGAGAGAGAGAGAGAGAGAGAGAGAGAGAGAGAGAGAGAGAGAGAGAGAGCATCAATATGTAAAGTGCATAGTTCTAACCTACTTAATCAAACTACCGTGACACACCAGATGAACTGTACAAAACATTTCACCAGCCTATCTGGACAACAGCCCATATACAGTTTCTGGTCATGGAAAGAACCCTTTAAAAGCCTCTCTGGCAGGTGATTTGGCAGTTGTTCTGCCAATCACATTCGCTATAGGTTTAGACACTGTAGTATGTGAGCCCTACTGTCGCAATATAAACTACAAAATGTGAGCCACGTTGTAGAACAAAGTCTCACCAAGACTTATCAGATGTGTAGCAAAAATACCCCCTCTATCAAGAGATGCTTAAAATTTTATATCTTTTTCATTTAATATATGAGAAGACATGAGGTCCAGGTCTAATAAAACTGCTACTGAAGCTGTCCATGTCTATGCTAATGTTTACATTAGCAGTCACTTCCTGCTTGTAGCTCCCAACCCTCCTGCTTTGAAAAACGTAAATTGGGTTGTGCCACTTTGGTTCGCTCACAATTGTGGTAGATTGGAGCTTGGCAAAATGGATCTGTAAGATTACAGACATTGAATCAGGCTGATCTAGCTATGCTGCAAAGTTACCAGCCATCCAATGAGAGCCAGGCTTTGATTCGATTTGTAAGAATTGTATTTCTGTTTCGCTTGCACTTCACCCTTCATATTATATACTGTATAAATCTCCCTTTCTGGCCCCATCTCTCACCCTTCACTGAGTGCCTTGCTCTTCTCCAGGTCTTGAATGACATTGAGAAGCACTTTGATCTTCTCCTGATTCGACATGAGGTTCTCCTCTACACTCTGCAGCTGCCTCTCCAGCGGTGCGTTCACTGCATGTCCAGTCAACAGCCCTCCCGGAGCCCCGTTGCATTGTGCTTTCAGATGAGTCTTACAAGGCAGAGTGTGGTCATCGAATGATTTGCTCTTCTGTTTTGCGTAGCCCTTGAGTTTGGACTGTTCTGAGGAAGTTGGTTGGGATGTACTTGTGGTCTGCAAGGTGTTTTTGGTTTGCACTACAGGTGTGGATGGTTTGGAAGTAGTGATCTTTGGAGAGTTTTTTGGCGGGAGTGTCGGCGTGTTCGAGGGTTTTGAGTCACTATGAAGGGAAGAAGTTGGAGGTTTAGGGGTAGCATGGACTGCTCTATACTGCTGAGTGTGTTCATCAGTGTGCTGTGTTTTAGCCATGGGTTCTGTAACGCCTGCAGAATGAGTGTTTGCTTGTTGTGTTTGTGTTTTTGTTGTTGCAGTGTTGTGCACATGTGTTTCTGCAGTTTGCGTGGCTGTGTCCTTAAAATGTGTGAAATCAGCAGAATGTGGCCTCGTCTGAGTCTTTGAATCTTTGTTTTTGTTTTGTGTGTGTGCTGTGCTGTTGGAGTGTGAGCTGTGGGTTTTTGGTATAGTGTGTGACAGATGTGGTATTTGTCTTGCCTTTACTGCTGTGTGTGTTAAAGTGTGTCCTGTGTCAGTGGTCTTGGGGTGTGACTTAGAGTCCGGGGGGGTTTCTTTTTTTGACTGGCTTTGTGCCACAGATGACCTCTGCGGTGGATTAGGTAAAGTCTGGCTGGATGTTATGCGATTGACAGGCCTCCTGCGACATGCTCCTGTACATGGAGTTATCTGTGATCGTCTTCTCCCGCATGTCGCACACAGGCTTGGAGGGGAAGTGGCCATCACTCGGCAGGGCCGTGGTGGAGTGGCGTGCACTGTGGTACAAACACTACCTGTCTTTAAAACAGTGCGATGGCCCTCCCCTCGTAAAGATTGCACCCTTCTTCTGTCATGAGACTGCTCCTTTCCATCCACAGCCTCAGAGCAGACCCCTCCCACTGCATCAGAGGCCACAACACTGCCATTTGTATACCGAGCTGTCCGTTTCCCACGCATATCCTTTGGGTTTGTCCGGATAGTTTTGATCTGGCAGTAAATCCCACTGCCTGACCCCTGTGACCCCATGTCGTCCTGCGTCAGGCTGTTGATCTCATTTTGAGACGTCTCCTTCGACACAGGCAGACTGCTGCTGTCACTTCTGATCACTCCCGCCTTCTCTGCTGTAGCTGTTTTGTCCGTTGCCATGGTGACAGGCCGATTCGGGTTGACTGGTGAGCTTCTGTGTCGTTTGACAGAGGGGAGAGTCTGCAGTCCGGGAGACGTTTGCACCCCGACGCTGCACAGTGGGCCCCATCTCCCCCCTGCCAGGGGAACCCCCAGCGCAGGCACTGGATTGGTTGGGTCAGCCACCCTCCTGCCCATGCTCCTCTGCAGGTCGGCTCAGCCCCCTGCAGAGCCAAACGGGGCGGAGTCCGGCGGCGACATCAGCCAACGTCAGCAGGACTAGAGCAGGCAGGAATGTGTCCAGCTTTTGTTTATACAAATTAATTTGTTTGTTTGTGGGCCAAGGCAGTTTGCATGTGGAAGCTTCAGACAGGAATTCAATATCCAATAGACTCTCAATGTTCTTCCATTAATGACCTCCTTACTACTTCAGCTGATTCTGATTGGACATCACTATCAAGGCTTCACTCAGTCTCTAACCAGCGGGCCGAAGATGATGAGTTGGAGGGATTTTCTGGGCATTCCAGGTGTGCTCTGGAGAGAAAAGAAGAAAAAGAGAGAGAGGCAATGAGCAAGAGAAACAGCAGAGGAAAAGAGGGAGACAGGGAATAAATGGTCTGATTGGCAAAAAGACACAGACATTAGGCACGTAAAGCCCCACATAAAAGCTTTGACCTCACACACTCTGACCCGATCAATAGAACTCTATCAAGCTCCTATTAGAGCTGAAGGTCTGGTCTAACAGAGGCAAACAGTAAATCTCATCAAGATGTCTCTCTTCAAGAAACAAAAAAGAGCAGAAATTTATTACAGCTAATAGTGTTTGTCTCCATAAAATTGCTAGTTGCACACACAAGCCAGGAGCTGTATCTATAAATCTCATATGTGCAGGGCTACATTTGATGTTGCTCTCATATATACTACAATGACGGAGCACATTTCATTAATCTTATGTTAGCCTCACTCAGCAGCGTGATGCATCATGACTTCGCATGCCTCATATAAACAGTTTGAGGTCTGTCTGTTGACTACAATATAAAACTAGACTCTGCAAACAACCTTCAGCTTATATAACTTGTTTAATTGAAACTTTACTTTTTTTAGAGTATTTTAAAGATAATCGCCTTTAAAGATAATTGCCTCAATGATGCTCTGAAATAAGTTGATTACAGTATATGCATTGAAATTGTTGATTTTTTTGTTTTAGTTTGAAATGTGAGTTATTTAACCTCAAGACTTTAATCACTTTGAAAACTTGATAATTGATTTTGCATTATGGCACTTTGAGCTGATTAAACTGGGGCAGAATAATATAACCCATTTTTCCTCCAGTGGAAATTAGGCCATTGCAGCAGCACATATTAGCACACCTCTCACAGACAAAGACATCAAAACTATAACGAATAAAAGGAGATTTTTTTCAGCCGTAAATGCATTTAATAATACCCTTCAGTATCGCATTTGTAATTTTCAGGTTTAGAATTGGGTTATATTTAAGATAATTGACTCTCCCAATCACATACAACGAGCTTTGAGATGAAAAATAAGCTCTCTGGCTCACATTTCCTTTGCAGGTATAAGACTTCAAAACACCCCCTGCATCAGTATACTTTATAGTTTTGAGATAAAAGTCTAACAGTTTCAGTGATTTCTTGTCCATTTCATTCAGCTTCAATCAGACAACTGCCCAGCTGTGACCCTCAGTGATGCTTTGAAATATGTCAAGTACAAAATATGCATTTTTTTCCATGGATTTCCATTTGGACAAATGACAGAAGACATGACCAGAAAACAAAACAAAAAAATAAGGAAGCAAACAAACTAACCAATACCAATTATTCAATGAGAGCATTACATTTTCAGGTTATTTTTCTTTACTATAATTTCCATTGTGTTGAGCTGTCATTTCAGTATGAGCTGTATTTTCTGCCAGCACTCACTCTCTCTCACACACACACACATGCACATGCACATGCACACACCTACACTTGCACACACTCCAACTTTTATTCCACGTAAGAAACTAGCAACTGCTTGTAATGCAGCACAACTAGCAGTTCCTGTACACATTTGAAATCTGTTTGCTGACTTTCACTGATAAGCAAAAGAGGGAAGCTTTACTGTTTGTAAGACATTGTCACAACACAAGCAGGTGACTCAGCTTCTCATGATCTAAAAGATGTATTTTTCTTTGGAAAAAAAAGATAAGTTACACAAACTATCGTACTGACCCTTTTGAGTAGAGGGAATCATTTTAATAGGAGTCATCGTCTGCAAAAACACTTTTTCATGATTCAAAAATATGTGTCCTTAGTCTGTCTACATCCTCTGCTAGCCTTCCAAACATAACCCTCCTCTCCCAGAAGAAAATGTGACCTCAAAGAGTCTTTTTGAAAATGTTCCCCTATTGATGGGAATATGCCACCTCCACCAGACGAGAGACAGTATCTGAGCCAGGTTTTTGTCAGGCCAGCAGCCAGCTCTGAAAGAAAGAATATATTTAGGCATGCCTGTGTGACCACAGTTAACGTTAGACCATAGCACTGGAAAGCCAAAGCCACATGTGCTCTTTAAGAGGGGCATGATCAGATCCAGTATTTGGGGATTTGCAAAGAAACAATCTCAGGCTAAGACAAAGAGGTAAACTGTGCTTTCTCTTTGGTGGTTTGTTTTTGGCAAGAAGTTTCAAATATGCATTTTAGGGATCTCTGGACCACTTTAAGCTTGTTAAAATGAAGTAATTTATGGCCTTTTAGTTAAGATTATAACTTCGTAGTCATTTTGTTTGCCTGCTAATGGTTTGTTTCGTTATGTCAACATCAGTCTAAAGATCCAAGACTTTACTCATCCATGCAGGGTTTAATTGCAATGGATAATTGCACATAGCACTTTGCAGCCTTTCTCTGTCAGTCATCCATCAGTATCAACAAACACATTCATACGCTTTCATGGCCATTTACACGGCACTGATGCAGTACTGTTAAGTTTTGCTATGTGACACCTGGAGCTGGACTCGAACCATCAACCTCCCAATTACTGACCAAGCGCACTATCAGACTGCGCGACCAACGTCCCATCCTTCTGTCTATTTACACAGATATATATACATAATGGCTTAAACAGAAGACAAAAACAAGACATAAGAATATACAGATGTAATCAAGAAATCTCCCCCAAAAGAAAAAAAATAAAATAAAATGAAGTAAAAATAAAAAAAATAATTAATTAATTAATCAATTTAAAAAAAAATCAAACTACATGTACTCATATAAACCTAAATTTATGAACATCAGTACATGAACAGTGACAAATTAAGTGTAGCTATTCACAAATCTTGTTTTTCCACTTGAGAATACAAGGAATGCCAAAGGTCATGAAATAAGTGTCCCCAGTTATATTTCTCAAGTGTAATTTTTCTAGAGGAAGAAATTGAGTAATTTGAGTCAGGAACATGCTGAATGTTGGTGGTGATTCATTTTTCCAAAGGAGGAGTATGCATTTTTTGGCAAAATATGTTATCATAATCAATTGTCTACTTTTTTGGGGCCCAAGTGACAATTAATTACATCATTTAATAAATATACACATGGGGATAGCTCAAATTCAAGTTTTAAAACTGATTTTGTGAATAAGTTAATCTTTTTCCAGAAACTTTCAAGTTGATGACATTGTCAAAACATGTGCATAAAGGTTCCTTCTTTGGTTTTGCACCTTGGACAAGTTGGAGAATTTTCTTTAAAGATTTTCTGCATTTTACTGGAGTTAGGTAAAATTTGTGAATAAACTTCATATTAGTTTCTTTAATTTTATTACTTGTAAAAGGAAAGTATATTCTATCTGAAGTGTTTTTCCAAGTGTTTTCATCTAACCTCATTTTCAGATCTGTCTCCCAACCCTTTGATAGAATTTGGAAGACTGTTTGACATTTCTTGGCTAGGATGCTTTAGGTCTTACTAATTAGTCCTTTCATTGTGGTTGAGTTGACTAATGTCTTCTCAAGTTCAGGTAGTTTGAAGCTCAGCTTATGTTCTTTAATGACTGAACGTACGAGACTCTGGATTTGCATGTATTTTAAAAAGTCTTTACGAGAAATGTTGAATTGTGTTCTTAATTCATAAAATGATTTTAATTGCATATTTTGATGAAACGAGTCTTTAAGATGGGTTATCCCCAAGAACCTCCACCTATTTACATCAATCAACGATAAGTATTTCTTTAAGTCTGGATTTTCATGAATGGGTGAATAGACAGAAACGTTTTTACTGACATCATATTTTCTTGAGCAATCCTTCCATGCAGATAGAGTGTTAATTACAGTAAAGTGTTGGTTTAGGTTTTTTATTCTATGAAATTGCTTTATGAATATGAATTCCCTCATATTCATAAAGTGATGCTTTATAACTGAAAGTGTTGGGTAAAGCAAGTAGATCATGAAGTCCTCGCGCTATCTTAATATTTTTGCCAGTACATTTGACTTCTGTACATTGGGCATTTCCTCCATTCGTTTGTGTTGCTTCACTGTCTGTTATCATCATTGAGTTTGTTTGGGGGAAATAAGGCTTTGCCTTACAGAAACAGTGAAAGGAATGAAAGGAAGGGGTGTTTTTTTAACTTAGAGATTTGCCTGTGACTTCTGACTCAGTTCTTTGCTTAAAATATGTATTTGGAAGCAGAGTCTTGCACATATTCACTCATAGTGATGTTCTTTCTGACCTATAAGGACTCATCTTAAGACCTGATGTCATGTCCTTGTCTGACAGTGTGAGCATGTACGAGAAATATCATTTCATCCTCCTTATTCTTCTTTCCCTGACTGCTTGTGTTGTTGAAGAAAAAACTGTTCCCAACAACACCCAAATAACATTGTCAAAGTCTTTCAATTTCATCTAAGATCATAAATGTCAAAACTGAGAAATCATAGTTTATTATGTGGATGGGCCTACCTAAAACTGCTGTAATAGAAATTTAACTTTTGCCTTTTTTGTCTGTAAATACCACTGTATTATTGAACCTTTACATGTGTGTGAAAATCACTGGCTGTACAGTCAGAAATTGTCCTTGAAGGCTTTGCTGAGAGATGTCTTTACATTGTTAGATCCATATGTGTCACTGCCTCATTGGCACATTACAGCTGTTTTCACTGATATCTTGACTGTGTGCCTGGTTGAAGGTCAGCCTGGGAGCTCACAGGGTTCTGTATAAGTGACAGCCCCGGCTGTTTATGTGGAAAACTATGACCCTACAACTCAATCAATAGTTTTGAAAATATATTGTATCTACATATTTTCAATGGAGGTGTAGGTTTAGACTACATTGTGTGTACTGATTAGGGCTGTCAGTCCTCCAAGAGGTCACAATTTGATTCTGATTCTGGAGGTTCAATTCAGAAATGATTCTCAATTTAAACTGATTTTAATTACATTCACTGTTGGTGGTGAAAATGGTGCTGTGCACTACAGTGAGAGGGTGTATAATGTGTTTAACATAAATAAGCAAAATAAAATGTTTTTAAGTTATTCAGGTTATGTATTTGTAACATTGGTAAAGTGCAGGAAGAGGTGTGTTTAAAAGTGGGAGTAAGAAAATCCATTCATCAACACTTTCAGTCGGCTCTGAATCGTTCTGTGAAGTCAAATGTTAACAAGTCAGCAGCCAGCTACTCTCCCTTTACATTCACATCAATAAGACCTGAACATGTTGACAACATGGAGATGGATAAAGACGGGAGTAAAGGTCACTGTGAAGGAGCAGGCAGTTAAAACAGAAACACCGTAGCTCAACTTTTTGTTCATGATTTGTTGTTAACGTTGGGACAGGCAGTAGGTTAATGTTTTCTGTGGAGATTCCCAAAAAAAGATAGAGATGGATCTCTACTGATTATAGTGATTCCGTTAACTAAATCGTCAAATCAGAAGGGAGCTGTACAGTTTTTGGGGTAATGTATAATATGTATAATGTATAAGTAATCCATTAGAGTATCCAGATTACTGTTTTGGTTTAACAAGTAACGTAAAACATTGGTTTTGCAAGTCAGGTGCTATATTTCACTTTGTCCTCCTCAGTATAGTAATAATTCTGATTCTCTCACACCATCTTGCAGGTTGAAGTAAACAATAAGTGTTCTTTCAAGCAAAGCTAGCATATTCAGCTAATCCTCATTAAATTGCGCAATTTTACCCAACTCCCAGTTTTACCCAGCTACCCAACTGTGTGTGTGTGTGTGTGCGTGTGTGTGTGTGTGTGTGTGTGTGTGTGTGTGTGTGTGTGTGTGTGTGTGTGTGTGTGTGTGTTTAATGAGAGTTCCAGCTGAGAGGGGTTATTGATATATTTTAGTCAGTGTTTGAAACTGCACAGATCTTGAAATTTATTCATTCATTCCTCATTTATTATTTGTATTTCCAAAATAGTTGAACTAAAATCAATTGAAGTCTAACCAAACTACATTAGAAGCTACTTTTATTCTCTTTTCTATCATTATTCTTCTGGTTAGAAATGTATCTGTTACATATATTAAAAAACATCAAATATCACCATATGACTAAGTCATTTTAGGAAAATGACTTTCGTTCCATATCATCCAGCCCTATCAAATGGTCACACACAATCAAATGTTTGATCTTTTTTATTTTTTGTTTCATTGTTGTGCATTTTGAGAGAGGGAGAGGAAAAAACGCCTTAGGAAATCATTTGCAGAGCAGGCAGCCACCTCGGAATGGGAGAGAAATGGGATGTGTTGTTTGCAAAAGAAATTGCAGACAATGATGATACTTTTCTGGCGAGAATCACGTAGAAAAAAAGGAAAATGAGAGAATAAACCCGTGTTTGTCTGTGCAACAAAGAGAGGGAGGACTGCAGATGAGCGTACATAAACGAGTGTGTGTGACTGAGTGTGTGTATAATTTTGTCAAGCAGTTTGCCTTGGGATTCAGTCTAAGTCAATTGAAGATAATTTCCTTGCAGCTCATTTTCAAGCATTTCTCTTTTCCACCAGTAGCTATGCCAGGCACACCAAGGCACCTGCTGCAACAAACTTCCCCTCTCTTTCCAGCTCTCTCTCACTCTCTCCCTCTCTCCTCTTGTCAGTACTCTCTCTTCCCCTTGAGATTTTGTGGTCATGTGTGGTCCCCCGGTTTCCTTCTTCACACTTCATCCCTAACCCACACATCATCAGAGAAAAATAAGACTATCTCTGATTCATACAGCTCTCACTTTAAATCTTATTTGACATCACTCCTCTAATCACTTACTGGGTTTGTTGGTTCACTTTTCCTCCCACCACCCACTTTTCCATCACTGTCATGCTGTCCTTCATTTACTTTCTGCATGTCTCTCTCTTTCCTCCGTCTATCTTTATATTCAGTCTTAATCTCTCTCGCCTCTGGCTGTGCTAAATGAACGGGGAGGAGAGGAGGAGGCAACGCTGTCAGCCGCGGGGGTGAAGGGGGTGAGGACGGCAGAGATGGCAGCGCAGGTGGTGGAGGGATAAGGGCCGTGGAGAGGAGATGAAGGAGGAAGTGTAAAGGGCAGATGATAGAAGTGCTTGAGTTTTTGTGTCAATAGATGAGATGTTCTGGCAGTTTTCTGGCGTTAGAAGTGTCTAGCGGAGTTTGTTCAACAATAAAGTGAAAAGCACTGAACAGAAGGAAATGTGTGGAAAAGCATTACAGGAAGATCTGGGAACCACAGACACTGGTTGCCAGTAATCAGTACACACAGCAAATGTGCTTTAGCATTTGTCATCACGCACACAAACACACTGCCTTTAAAGACCAGAGGGAGCTTTGTGACAGGGTGCAGCTTCTTATGAAATTTGTTTATACATACATTGACTTTAATTTACCAGTTGGTGGGTTTGGTGAGTCTCAGAGCAGCCTTGTCTGTGATCGTGTGTGTATGCCCACAGTCCTGCAGTGGTAACGGAGCTCTGAGTGCTCCAGCGAATCAAGTCCCCCGTCGTTTCAAGGTGAGCCTCATTCTTCACCGGCCGATTGACAGGCCTTGTGCCCGCATGTGCGTGTTGAAGTGAGACAGAGACTCGGTTTACTGCTCTGTAATCACACTGCTTCTCTCATTCATTTTCTATCGCCCACTCACAGCCGTGACAGAACAAAATACAACCCTTTATTGGCTCTCAGAGACAAGCTCTAGTATATTTTGGGCGTTGTAGTCTATAGTATTCTCTTGCTGTCTGGCCTAAAAACAGTTGCCACCAGCCATTTTCAACAGATGGTCCTGTGTTACATGTAGAGATGGCTAACTCTACCTGACAAACATTAGTCAGAAACGTGATGGAAAGGTCATTTTAAATCATTATTGTTTCATTTTACAAATTTAAGCCAGTAAATACAGTATGTCTATTACTGTGATTAAGGAAAAAAATAAAAATACAGAGTGAAAAATTTTAAGTTACATTTGCACTTTAGAACTGTAGTCTGATGTCAGACAAATCTCATGACTCGAAGATTGAAGACAGGAATAGTTTAAGGATAAAACACAAACTGTTTGATAATACTGAAAACTAATTGGGCTGAGGGACGTAATTGAATTTAGTTCAAATCAAAAAAACTTTGTCACCAGGGTACACAGAGCAGCCAGTAAATGAAATTACACATACACGTTAAATGCTAAAATCAAGTTAAGGAAAAATATAATGAAAGTGAAGAGTGCATTATTATACTGTAATAAGGGTGAAAATAATACAGAAGGTTAGGTCTAATAATTCTTGCAAATTATCTTGATTCACTAGATCCATATATGTATGTCATGGATTAGTGAAAAGATCCATTTTGTGTGTGTGATTAAGATAAAAACATCTGGTTTTAAAGATCTACAAGAAATGTTCACAAGATTAACTTGTAGATCAGTATTTACAGGTTGGTGACCCCGGCTTTAAAGCAAAAAGAAAATCTGTTAAAGTTCTCATGTTTCACTGCTTTGAATTTATGTTTCATAACTGCAGGGTTTCTAAACAACAGCTTACACAGACACTTAAAACAGCAGAAGGGAATGAGTCACTCTCCACCCGAAGCCCTTTTTAGCTAAAAACTAATGATTATGGGAAGAAGTTGTTGATCTATGGTCCCAGTCTCATTATATGAGTATTTATATTCTTCATATTGTGTCAGGATAATGCGTTCCACCTGCCTGTTACAGACTCAGTCCCACAATGGTACAGGTTGTATATTTCATACCTGCTATAATCACCAAGAAGCTCTTCACAATGTTTCCATGTGTTATTAGAGAGGGATTAAACTTGATAAATCAGTCCAGCAACAAATTTAACCTTGTGAAAGATTTAAAAGTCTTGCCGGTTCCAAATTTTTCAGCTTCATTTCACTTTTTTTAGGCTTCAAAAGTATTGTTGTCCAACAGGTTTTTTGTTTCTTTTTGCGATTTGCTGTACTTACAGCTTTGGATTTTGAATTAAGCACACATATACATCTTTTAAAAAGCTGATTTAAAGTAAAAAATTTACTTTGCACAGATTTGTTATTGTAATGTTAGATTGAGTGAGAAACTACATTTCTCCCTTTCAACTCTGTTATTCTATCATATTGCAAGTTTCTTTTCACTGTCACAATTATAGCATCCAACAGTCACAAGAATGAATAATTTGTATTTTTGCATCATTGCCTCATACAGTGCTTGCTCTGTCATGCGTGGCAGAGGCACTCCCTCTCGTAGCTCTCACAGAACAGCCTGTCAGCTGCAGTTGGGCTTGAGCATGCTGAATAAACACTCTCATACTTTTGATAAACAGTGGATAAATCTGTTTAAATTTCAAGTCATGGATGAGAAAAGAGTGCAGTTCACTCCAGAGATAAAAAGTGTCTGTGCTTTGAGGGAAACTGAGTTTCAAGCTGTGTGCCTGGCTCATTCAGTGCGCCATTGCCTGTCTGCACATCCAGGGCTGAAACGTGAGGTAATAAATCTGCAATGTGTTTTAAGTAAAAACCCTGCCTGTTTGATTTAATAATGAGACCGACTTTGTTTTCATGAAATGCTCAATTTTAATGGGTTTACGGGCCAGTTATTCAGTTACAGATTTGACTCACAAAGTTGTTTGGCACTTTGCCTTCTTCACTTCTAAATACTCTATACAACAAAATGTGTTTAAATAACAAATGTGATTGTATATTCTGTTTCAATCATGTAGAACATTCCAAATAGTGAACTCCATCTCTGCATTCCTCTCTGCTTTTGTCTGCATACAGCTTTTTGTGCCTCTGTATCAGTTCGTCTCTTCAGTGTTCAATCAAATCACTTAAAAACAGCAGAATTCCTTAAAACCTTCTAAACAACTTCACCAGCATGGACCACACCACAAATAATATGCTATTTAACATCTAATGAAGATTTAGGAATGTAGAATAAGAGTGAAAAATGTGTGAAGTAAGATATGTTCTGAGTTAGGCAGTCTGGATGGACATCGAGAAGCTTGGCAGAGGGAGACTCAGGATGGGGGTTCAGTCTTGGTGTATCCTGCCAAAGCTGATCTCAACCCCCAAACAAGAGTCTCATTTGGAAGGAGATCAGTAGAGAATAAACTGGTATGGATCATTAAGTTGTTTCTGATGAATGTGTGACAAGCTTAAGATGTCCCATGCTCGAGGATCTAAAGAGACCACAAGCTTAACTTTCCTGTAATGTGAATGCAAGGGGATTGAGGTATATGTAGTGATGTCAGATAGCCCAGAATGATGGAAGGATTATGTTATTAAGTCAGAGACAGATTCAAAACATCCAAGGAGCATGAGGAGGCTTGTGGGATGTGGATTCTGAGTTAAATCTGTCAAAAGAAATAAGAAGCCAAGTTTGGAGTTTGGAAGTCCAGGCATACAAGTTTGGAGCTCACGATACCTGTGGACAGGTGCAGAAGTCTCATTGAGAGTTACAGAAATTGACTGATTGCAGTGATTGCCTCAAAAGGTTGTGCAACAAATTTTTGAGTTAAGGGTACCATCATTTTTGCCATCATTTTTTTATGATTCTGTTGAACCACAATTCAAAAGCAATGTCTGATTTTCATCAGTTAATTTTCAGTATTTCTTTATTTTTAATTATTTGTGATTGTGTGTGAACCATTGTGGATTTTTCTTTCTTGAACGGAAGGAAACCAACAGTTTTGTCCGCTTGTGTATGTGTTAACTCAGCTCCTGCAGGTCAGCATTATCAGGCTGATGATCTCAACAGGATAATTGTAACCGCCAAGCTCAGAGTGTTGCAGGATAGATTAAAACTTAAAGCCATTTACACCATGTTGTGGCAATAGCTTTAAATGAACCCATAATACAATACAGATTACCTGATATGCAGATATTGGTATTTCTATCTCTAATGTAAGCAGTTAGATCTTGAATAGGCAAAGGATCACAAAAAGTTTGAAGAGTCTTGGAAAAGGTCCTCAAAGAGCATTTAAAATAACTTTTTTTCTTTAAATATTTGTGTCAGTGATTGCCCAAAAATCAGCAGCTGTGGTTTTGGACACAAATTTTTCCCTTTCAGATCCACTGTCCTAAAACATCCTTCATTATCAGAGGTAGCAGCCAGCAAGTTTTTGAGACTTTAAACAGGGCACTCTACTGATAACAGGCATTGTTGTGACGCCTCTTTTCATTTTGTATGCATTTTTTGCATGTTTAAAATGAAGAAAAGTCTAAATTGCTAGTCTGCTGAGAAATCCAATGAGCCTTGCAAATACTAAACTGAACTTGAGACTAAACAATTATCATGGTCACCATATGTTGTGTGAGAAATATGAAACATCTCTGCTTCAAGTGTTCTGTTTTTCTTTATTCAAGTTTCCTTGAAACAAAACTTGTTTCTTAACTGAGAAAAAAGTAAAGTAAAGTTGGACCGCCATGGCAGTTTCGCCAACCGCACTATGACAACACTGATAAGGAGGTACTTTACTGTAATGAAAAAGAAAAGGCCCTGTGCCTAAATCTAGCAGAGTCAGGCTGAGCCAATACCAGGACTGGAAAAATAAGACACTGTTAGTATAAACTAATCCACTTGAGAAACATTTAGACACAGTTACAAAATCTGAATAAACAAGCAGCATTATGTTTTAATTGGCCACTGGTTTCATTCGTCTGTGTCACCCCCTTTACCATATTACACTTTAGGCCGAGGGAAGCATTTAGTAATGATCACACAGAAGCAGAGAGCTAGCTCAGCCCTCTGCAGACAGTTTTGTTGTATATTTTAATAGGGCTCAACTGCATTTCTCAGGAACACTGCACTTTAATAAGCACTTCAGCTGAAGAGCCACCAGCCAAAACAGTTAATTTTCATATTACAAAGGCTAAGCATCTCAGCCCAGCCTGTGTAATCCTCTGAAGCATTGTTTGGGGCAGATTGTGTAAACCTCTTGTCAATAGTAGACAATCAAGGGTCTTTCCAAGTCAGCTATAGTGTAACTCTTGAAGCTTTAGTCATCCAGGAAACCATATCATTAGAATAATAGCTTTTTATATCAGTGGTTGACCAAGTTCTCTCTTCACAGCCCCTTCAGAGTAATTCTTTGGCTTGGCACCCTCAGATAGCCAATTGCTAATTTGATTTTACTGAAGTCATTTGACCGGTTGGCTCTCATTCAGTCCTTTCAGACTGTGTTGAGGCTGAAATGTATGTGTACCATCAAGTCTTGATGTTGATTCGTTATTTTGTAAGCGCTGAGCTGCTGTCAGACACAGAGCTGGTAGCATGTATATGTAATAATGACAGTAAATAGTTTATTTAGATAGATGCTCATGAATTAAGATGCAGAAGGAGAAGATTTTGTGAACAGGAGCATTCAGCTTTTCATTGCTACTCTGTTTGTTCCCCCATATTATGATAAATATTGTTAAGAATTTGAAAATAAAATAAAGGCGATGCATTTCTGAGCTGGAAATATGCAATCCAGGAACCCCCTGAATAAACTCTGACATCCAATCACATTTCAAATAATCTCTTTATATGGATATCGGCATATAAATGGTATAACAAAAGGCGCCCTGTTAACAGGTAGAGGCGGCAGTCTTGGCCTCATAAAACATAATCAGTTGCCCAGTTACATATTTCCTTATAACAGGCTTAAGTGTTAGCTCAGAGAAATGAACTGTGATTTCTTGCAGATAATTTGATTAATTTGGTTATAATTAGTCTTAAACTGTGACAGCTCAGCTTTTCTACTGCTCTGCAGAACATCCAACCATCTAACATCCATCACATCCAAGAAAGAAGTTCAAGGCACCTAATATTGTGTAGTTTCCTTGCTTTAAATAACAAAAAATGTATGCAAACACCTGTTCACTGTCTTAAAAGCTAAATATGTAAATTCCACCAGCTGGGAGTTCTCCGTCAAAGTAATAATTAAAGATGTGCTTTTCCATTTTACTCCCCATGTGTGCTTGTTTTGAGTTAAGGATTTTGTGTAGTTTGAACTGTGCTCCATTGAGTGTATTTAAAAAAAAGTAATGTTCTGGTTTCATAGGTGAATTCACATAATGGAGAAACACTGTAAAAGGATCCTCAGAACAAGTAAACCGTGGAGGTGGACAGAATTGAGCAGCGTGTCTCCTCCAACTTGGAAATGCCAAGTTAGACCTGACCATAAGGCTAGGCTTTAGTGTAACAGAGGAGCTTGGATGAGAAAAATGTGCAGCTGATTGCAGGATTAAACTATGATCTACTACAAGTAAATGGTATTAAACAAGATTGTTACACAACAACCCACCAACTGCTTTCAGAAGCAGCTCCTGCTCACTCATGTAGCAGTCTGAAGTGACTGTTACATCCATTGTTTCCATGGTATCAATAATCATGTCATTGTGGCTGCGATAAGCCATTAAAGCCATGTACGTAAACTACACCACTGTAAATATCTGAGGTCTTTGGTAGAACTTGGGCTTCTTTGTTGGGTTGCAGGTAATGCTGCTGCATCACAGCAAGAGGGTTGTTGGATCAACTCTATGGTTGGATGGGACCTCTCTTTATGGTGTTTGCATGTTCTTCTCATGCATGCATATATTTTTTGTGGGAGCTTTGTCTGTCTCTGTGGGTAAGCCCTATGATTAGCTGGCAACTAGTCCAGGATGTGCCTACCTTCTTGCTCAATGATAGCTGGAATTGGCCCCACCCACTGGTCAGGTCTTATGTAGGTCATAAAAAGAAAATGAGAGTAAATGTGTGAATTTGAAGTGTAAAAGAGCAAAGCAGCAGCAGCATAGGGCGACAGTTTGCAGTATATTTACAGAACTTTACTTCTCAGCCAGCAAACCTCTTTGTTTTGTTACTACTTTGGTATAACATTAAGCTTACTCTTTTTTAACTGAAGCACACAGATCAAAAATCAGCTTAACTTTGATTTTGCTGGTTGCTTCCATAAAATTCATGGTTTTGATATCACTGCATCCCAGTGTAACTATGTGAGACCGAATAGGGTGGAGAATTACTGAGCTGAGAGCTCAAACTAATGGCCACAAATGTTGTTGTTCAAACTGTCTCTCCTCTCAGCAACAATTATACAGAGCCCTTTTAAGATCCATAAGCATTTACTCCAGAAGCTCTTGATGTACAACACTTTGGAACAGTTTTCTTAATGCATATTTCTGGCAACAAGCCAGATGCAGGTCTCAAAGGGGAGATATGACTTGTCTTGATTGCACATAGGTTTACATACTGTAGGTGTACAGTATGTACATACAGTAGATGGCTAACTATGAATCAAACCAGTAAGTGTTGGTGTTTAATTTACAGCAGTGTGCACCTGCTAGCTGACATTTTGTTGTTAATGCAGGTTTCACGATGTGGCTGGATTGTTTTATTCTTCTACTTTATTGTGCTATTGAAACACCAAATCCACATGTAGGAAATATGTTGATGCTCAGATTGAAGTTTTATGTCACTGAAGCAAATTTCAGAACATCAAAAATACAAGTTGAGCATGAGCGTAGATGTACAACCTCATTAATTATTAAAATCTTTAGATAGCAATGACACAATTAGACATGTTTGGGTTCACGATACATCATTTACTGTGCATCAGATTACTGTTGACAGCAACTCCGCCCCCCTCCCCCCTTTTTCTAGGCTAGAATCATTGGCTCTGTTCTCTGTTTTATGAAAAACAGAGCCTATCTCATATTACGGTGGCACTCACAAGTATATTTACACTTGTTATGTATGCATCCCCATGTTGCATGAGAGTCTTTTATTATCTGTATGTTTTTCTCATTTATGGAGTGCTATGCTCACCGGAGCACATTGTGCTCTGAGGAACTCTTTAAGCTCTTTGTCCCTTTATTAACTAAGGTTGAATTTGTTAACAAGTGCTTCTGGTATTTAACAGTGGAGAATGTGTGCTGTGGTGTAAGAAAAGTAAATTCAGTAAGAGTGTGTTTGATCTTATAGTTGTGTGTCCATCTTTGCAACATGTCCTAAAAATGACAGGATCTCACTACCACAGACATTAGACTTTAGGGCAGGTTTTTTTTTTTTTTTTAATGTATATTTTTGGGCATTTTGTGCCTTTACTGATGGGAGAGAGACAGTGGATAGGCTTGTGAAAGGGGGAGAGAGAGTAGGGGAAGACACTCTGCAAACTGGTCACAGGCAGGATTCGAACCTGGACCGGCAGAAGCAAGTACATGGGGTGCTAACCACTACGCCAAACCAGCACCCCTTTAGGGCAGGTTTTAGGTGGTTTAAGGTGCAGTCAGGATAGATAAATGCCAACTTTGCCTCTGACCATTCCTCTTTTTATGACAAACACACCCCTGGGTATCTATGCAGATGAAAAAATATTGTGAGGCACATGCTTTCTTTGACACAAACTTTTATTGGATCATCTATTTCCCCCCTACTTTGTGTAGCTTTGAATCGGGTCTGTGCATTTGTATGTGGTAGGGATCCAAAACAATGAAACTTGCCAGCAGAAAAGAAATTGGTTGTCAATTTGTGCAGTACAATCTTCCCTGTGCTGCTCTTTTAGCTTGATTTTCTTAAAATTAACAAAATTGTGGGATATAGGTGCCTTCTGTGGCAACATACAGCCTTACCGGTTTCTCTTCATACAGGGACAGAGCCATCATTGTGGTTATACTTACTGTTAACCCCCCACCCACACCACCTCCACCACAGCACTGAACTGATCCCTCTGAGCCAAATTTAGCCTATTTCAAAACTGGGAAATAATGTGGGGTCCACTTAAAACCCTCAAAGTACTAGTATCCTTATTTTTTCATAGACAGATTTCAGTGCAGTTCTGCTCTTACATTTTCCCTTAAAAGTCTCTTATTGAACATATGTTTCATTCTGCAGATTTCGTCCCAGTACATTTTGTCTTTGAAACTACAGATGATGACATAAGGAAGCAAGTGGAATAGTGAGATGCTGAATGAAACGTCCCAGGTCAATTCATCACCAATTCATCCAACAATGTAAAATTAAAACTGTTTAAATGTAAAGTAAATCTTCTGGCTGTTTTATTTTACTAATGAGACTGAGATGTAAGCCAGCATGTTATGATGCTTTAAAATATGGTCTCAATTAGGCTTACTGTTTTGTTGTGAACAGGCCCACCTGTAGAGCCTCCACCACCTGGCCCACACTTTGGAAAACACTGCATTAAGCAATGACCTTTACAAATGAAGGTATTCTTTTATAAAGGATTTTTTGTTTGTTTCTCTTACTTTGACTGTTTTTTCGGCAACCAGTTATTTATCATTGACAGGAAAAATGCTATTAAATGGACTCAGAGCAGAGTATTTAAAATCCCTTCATGTTTTGTTTATTTGTTTTCCAGGCTCGAGGATTGTGTGTTAGTCAAACAGCAGATCATGAAACCCAATGATAAACTGAATATTTATGAGGTATTTGCCACCAAATATTTGAAAATCTCAGATAAACAGGATGAATGGAAAATTAGATCGTGTGAGCCAACACAGAAGTTCAGAGAGGGTGCAAATACATTTCACATAACTCTGCCACATTACTAAAAGCAACCGGTTCCTCTGGAATTTTGCATCCGCTCATTTCTCATAAAAGGTTAATTTTTATTTAACTAACCACCCTTCTGCCCATAATTTGTACCCGTTCCCGTCCTCTCCCTCTTCTGTCTATCCCCTCTATCATCTCATCTCTTCCCTCTCTGCAATATCACTCATTCTGTCGCCACGTCCCATCCAATCTCTCCATCATTAACCCACAATCTATCTCTCCTCCTCTCATCTCTCCATCCTGCTGCCCCTGTCGCCCTCTCTCCGTCTCTCCCCTCATCCATCTTCCTGCCCTCCTGACTCTCAAGTCCTTTTTGTTTCACACCATCTCATCTTCTTCTCATCAACTGTTCACAGCTCGTCTGGTTAGCCAAGTGGCTCAAGTGTCACTGACTCACAGGCACATAGACACACTTACAAACACAGATTTCTTTTGACTTTGCCTTGCTGTCAATCTTCCCTAATCTTTGTTTCTCTTCCCTTCCATCAGCTGTCATTATCAGGGAAAAGAGGTGTAATTAAAGTCAGAGCAGTATAATGCCTTAAACTGTTCATTAGTCTTTTTTAGTCTGCTTTTTAATAGTAACCCTTTAATTTGGCCCACTGTGCTGCACCTGTTTTGAGCATAAACACTGTTATTTTTGATTGCATGTATTTATTATGAGAAAATATTAGAAACTTTTAAGAAATTTTACTTGAGCCGTAAAATGTTTTGTGTAATATTTTCGTCTTTTCCAATTAATTACTGCCCTCAACTCCACCCACCTAAGAGAAAAAAAACACACACAGCTCTCAACTGGAACAGCTCTTAGTCTTCACTTCAAAATGTGTTCATGAATAAATCCAGAAGTAAATAAGTGGTACATACATCTATTATGAGGTCAATTTTATTTATGTATATTAACATGTAGGCTTACAGGTGTATCAGCTAGTGGTATAGAGGTAAACTGATCAGAGTTGGTTAAGTGATCCTTATGCCAAAGATCTGAATACATTGGTCCATAGACCCCTCAGTAAGAATAAAACATGGATCACACCATGGCCTGATTATAATTTTAGGAACTGAGTCTCTGCTGCTTGTTTGCAGCTTGATCTGCAGGCAACTCTTTATACCCTGTTCTATGTCTTCAAGCCCATGAGACTCACTCTGACCTTTTATCAATAATTAATAGATAGCTGCATTAATGGTAGGATGCTCGCCAGGTTGCTGCCTCGAAGAGGCCTGTTGCTACCAAAGAGCTCTCGATTTCTCCACCCCAGATATCAAGTATTACAAACTTAATTTGATGGTTGGATAGAGTACAAATTGACAAAATAAAACATTGGCTCCCAACTGAGATGGCAGAGCTTAAGTTTTTAAGATGCTAATGCAAGTAATAGAAGTAATAGAAGCACTTAGAGACCTGAATAATTAACAAATTCATCCAGTCTGACCATCTGTAGAAATCTTTAGTTATTGTGGCATCGGTCACTAATTTTATTCCTGAGGCTTGCAGCTTTACAGCATTTTTTGGCTTTTGATTTGGTGACAAAATAAAATAATTTGAGCCCAAGTCCATACTACTAAAGATGCAGCATTACATAATTTTAAAATGAGAACCAAACGATCGAGGAAAAAAACATCAAATACAGAGCAAGTAAAGACAACAGTGCCTAACTGACATGCCGTCCAATATCTGATCATCACTGAGAAATTTAGGGGCAATAAAAGTAAGAAGTGTGTACATTGCTGTTATTTTTGTCTGCATTGTAAATTATTGTATCACTTTTTCTCATGTACTAGAAGACAAGAAAAGCTCCTCTACTCTTTCCTGATTTTCTCAACTTGTAAAATTTGACTTTGTGTTGTGTCTCTTGAAGAAATACAGATTCTGTCGTCACTGTTAGCTGCAATTCTTTAAGTCAACAAAGTGATGAGTGAGTGAAGGGCAAATATTTCTGAACAGGTAAGAACAGGTTGAATATTTGTCCCCCTGTATGGCTGTCAAAGTCAGACACCAGATCAGGTGTTTACAGTATTAACTATAGAAATAAGTGGATGACACAATGTAACATCAGCTGTTTGATAATCAACAGAGACATTGGAACGCTTTTGAAGCCAATCCATGGACCCTGCCCATACTGTAAACCCCCTCCCCACTTAACTTTAGGCTAACATACTAATGGACCAAAAGTTAAGTTGGGACCTAAAGCTGTCCACTCAATAGAAACATTCTCTCGGCCTGCAACTCAGTCCCTGGCTTGCATGACAGTCATGTACCTAATGGTCAAAATAGAAGAAATACCAAATTAAGCATAAAGCAGGAGCTACATAAAAATGTTCACCTCCATTGCAGTAAGTTGTATTAAATGTAATAATATTTCATCTGAATTCATTTATTAAACCAAGCTGTAAAGGCATTTATTTCGCCACTAAAATATTCCTTTCCCCACTCATAGTCATAAAGCTTCTGTGTTTGTTTCTGCAGCCAGCCTAAAGCCGTCAGTTAAAGAACTACAATTTTGGGTGTTCTGCATTAGCCTTTGTTTTTAAGGCCCAGACACTACCTGGTTCACAACAACAAACATGCAGTATTAACGAAGAATATTGTCTGAAAATTCTACAGGAGGTCCCATACTTTGCAATATTATGAAGAAAATAAAAGACTGATTTTTATTGTGAATTCATAAAATGTTTCCCATTTTCAAAGTTGCATTAATTAAGTATAAATGTTTAAAGGATTACAAATTTAATTTGAATAAAAACATTTGAATGGGGTGCTGGTTTGGCGGAGTGGTTAGCAACCAGGCACCCCTTGTACTTGCTTCTGCCAGTCCAGGTTTGAATCCCGCCTGTGGCCAGTTGGCAGAGCGTCTTTCCCTACTCTCTTACCCCCTTTACACAGGTCTATCCACTGTCTCTCTCCTACCACTAAAGGCACAAAATGCCCAAAAAATACATTTAAAAAAAAACAAAAACATTTGAACCGTACCAAAAATTTAAGTGGTTTCAATCATTTAATTTTGAAATGAAATATATGTTAATTGGATCCGAGGCTTTTATTATAGATTAAAATGCAATTGTCTTGCAAAATAAAAGCTCCCTAAGTTGAAAAGATTCCTTTTTTTACTTTCATAGAAATTGCTGTTGTCATGTTTTGACTTGTGGATGTGTTTGACTTAGTGTGCATTTGACAGCACTTTTTAAATTAGTTTTAGTAATAGTTTTTTGCCTAAACTATCTGTATTTATTGTTTCAATTTTAGTCTAGTTTAACTTGATGAAATTTCACAACATTTAAGTCAACAAATTCTACTGTAAATTGAGCCGACTAAAATCTGAGGTGTGAAGTGTAAGGCATTTTTTACGTTTCCTTGAATTTTTGAAGTCATGTTTTAAATGACTTCAAAAATTCTGCCAGCATGATGCTAAGTTTGTGATTGGATGTCCCTCTTAACTCATCCATCATTTTTTCACACAACCAAAGCAGCAGTGATTCCAAACTTGTCTCTACTTTCTACATGATCAAACTAGATCTAATTGGATTTAGTCCCTGTCGAACCTTTAGGGGAATTATTTATTTGTTGACAAAAATGTCAGTTAATTTAGTTTTCGGTTTTGTCCAGATGCACTTGTTTTTATTAGTTATAGTCGAGTTTTTGTCAGGGGGTGTAGGTTGTTGACGAGAAATATGACAAAAATGGTCAACAAAATTAACACCGGTTTGACTTTGCCAGTGAAAGGCTTTGACAGTTTGACACTGATGCAGAAACACGCACATACGTGCAACAACTGTCATTGTGAAATTGCTCTTTACGGCTGGGGTTACATAAATATTAAGTGAACAGATTGTACATATACTCCCTCATTTGTAGATCCCTGCACACATTCTCGCTTTAACAAACAATCACAGCCCTCGTATTTCTGACTCGCTGTCTCTCTCTCCCCCTCTCTCTCTCTCTCACACACACACACACACAAACACATACACAGATGCCCAGGGGTAGCATTAGTGTATAAGAGAAGGGTTATTGCAATATAATCCCATATTAAAGCTACACGAGCTGTTCTGATGATTGGTTCAGAGGCTTTTACTAGCGGTCAAGCAACAAACACCGACATTTGCGCACACTTATCCTCACAAACATGAGCTGTATGAGGCACTTAAAATCTTTGCTAAAAGCAAAAGTTGTAAATTAATGTTTCATGGTGTATCTTCACAAAATAAGCACAACGCACATACACACACTGTACACAAACATAATCATATGCATCAAATCCCACTGTGACAGATGGATAGGATTACTCACCTGCTACACAAACACACACACATTCACACACACACACAAATCCACACATAGTTTTGATGCTGTGATCACTCCACTTCTGCAATGTAGAGCCTTGCTGAAGTACAGACATAAATGAAGACACAGCTGGAAGGGAACAAGATGTCTAAATAAGCTTCCAGCTGCTTGGGTTTTTCTTATTTTGAGGTTTAACTTCTGGATTTTGACTATCAGTCCAGTTTGCGTAAAAAGCTTTGTCTGTGCAATCAGTAACACTTGTCTTAAATTTTGCTCAGTGCATATTAATCATACATGACCTGCTTTGAGAGGGAAGTAAATGCTGGGGCTAGTATACCGGGGAAATTCCTCAGAGGGTCATAACAGAGCATCTTTACGCTCAAGGCAACATTACAAGCTTTAATAATTTTTATGCTTTACAGATTTACACACATTAATTCACACACTCTGACTTGCACTGCTACCTTTGTCTCTTACCTTTTCCTGTCGTCCTCTCTGGTCAGCATGCCTCTCCTTTCTCCCTTGCCCTTAGTCTGTCTGTCTTGTCTCCGGTACTCCTTTACTCCAGTGTAGCGCTCTCCTCACACTCTTTGTGCTCTCTATCTCCGTCTCCGTCTCGTTCTGTTGCTGCTGATCCTCACATGCTCATGGAGCCCACTGATCCTCCCTCCTCTCTCACTCTCTACCTCTCTCTCTTCGCTCCCTCCCTTTCTCCCTTTCCCTTTTTGCTCTATTTCTCTTTCTTTCCTTGTACACCTGCTGCAGTTCTCCTTAAAATTTCTCAGTTGCCCTTATTCTCCCATCTGTAATACTCTCTGTCACTCACTTATTTCAGTTAGTTTCTTAATTTCTGCCTCATCTTTGTTGCTTAATCTCATGCCATGCCCTGGTTTTTGCCCTTGTTTGTGTGTGTGTGTGTGTGTGTGTGTGTGTGTGTGTGTGTGTGTGTGTGTGTGTGTGTGTGTGTGTGTGTGTGTGTGTGTGTGTGTGTGTGTGTGTGTGTGTGTGTGTGTAGCGCTGCATTGACCCTGGCATGGCTGTAGACCCAGAGAAACTTTGGCAGCATAAAAGTGTCTGCTCCCGGGAACGCAGCCAGGACACAAACAAACACACACATTCTCCCACACAGAAACACACACACGTCTTGATCATTCACGTTATTTATATCTTCCTTTTTTGTGTGAACTGCGTCTGCTGTTTCCTCCTCCCTCTCTCTTTTTTCTACCTAACTCTGTTATCCCCCTGGCAGCTTCACCTCACTCCCCTCCTTGACTGTCCTCCCTCTTCTTACCCCACTTTAGTTTTTGCCTCACCAGTCTCTCCTCTGTCTTTTATCTCCATCTCTCACACTCACTCTGCGTTTGACTGTACCACCTCCCACCGTCCACCTCCTAACTTATTCTCTTTTCCTTCTTGAACATTTTAAGGATGACAATGCCTCCTTTCAGACGGAAACATGAGATAAATAGTATAGAAAGTGAGATAAAACAATTGGTGACATCAGGTTGTAATGATGTTTCAGAACTGGTGCCTTGTGTTTTGTGCATGGCGGGAAAGGAGTGTGCAAATTAGTTCCCTCATCCGTCATGCACCACGAAAGTTGGGAGGCTTTTGGTGTTTTTCAGGACAGTTAAGGATGATTCATGTAATAATCGATCAGGATTCTTATATGACAGTAGTAGTTATGAAATAAGTACACAAATTAAGTCCATATTCTTGTGCCTGTGGTCTACATTTGGAGGTCTAAGGCTGAACAGGACGGTAAAGGAAATAAGAGTTCAAAGAAAATAAGACCTTTCTGAACCATACAGCTAAAACAAAGGTATAGAAAAATACATGACTTCATATGTAAAAAAGAAAACTGATCCTGTGAGAAAAAAACTGCGTGCACTCTATTCAGTTTCATCTGGACAGGAAACTACTCTGTCTTTTTATAGAAAAAAGATGCTTTTACACTTTACACCTTTGGTCTGGGTTGTTGAACTGGTTGAACATAGAGAATTAAATCTAAACTTCCCCAGACTGATCATTAGTAATGGTTATGATTGATAACCTATGCCCTAGTTATGAGTGTTTTTGTTAAGTTTATGAAGACACTCGTTGAAACACTCCCCACTATGTGTGGGTCTCATAGTAGTTGCCAGAGAGCTACAGTAGGCAAGGAAGGAATTAATGGGTTGATAGTAGTAAATAAATAAATATAGGACTTTCTGAACTTTTGCCAATTAAAAAGTCAAAGCATATATGTGGAAAGCACCCTTAAAATGTACCATATAGATCCCAGGAGGAAAATGTATTGCAATACTTTGTCTTCCATAACTAAGTAACTAACTAACTTAGTAAATAATTCCATGCTTTGTACTGTATGCAAACCCTTATTACCTCTGCCAAGGAGGTTATGTTTTCGGGAGAGTTTGTTTGTCCGTCCCTCCGTCCCTCTGTGAACAAAATAACTCAAGAAGTAATGGATGGATTTGGATGAAATTTTCAGGAAATGTTCAGCATGGGAAAAGGAAAAACTGATTCAATTTTGGTGTTGATCTGGATCAGCGTCTGGCCGCCATGACGAAAAATGTGATTTTTGTGAATAACTACTGAACAAAAATAGATATCATTATGAATCCAATTGCTTATGGTATGTTTTCATGGTCAAGAAATCTAAATATTTCGATGAAATAAAGGTAAGACTAATATTTATATTGAAAATCACAATATGGGTGAGGACTGTGCTCTCTGAGTGCTTTTATAGTTTTACTATAAAATGTTTATAATTTACATGGATTCTGCTATTTTTGTTCTACTGTTACTTGCTTTCTAGCAAACATACACATAGTGAGCTCATAATGCCTCATTTTTAAGTGATATTTTTGAGGCCATTTTAAGGACAGTTTCAGAATACGATTGAAAACAATAAGAGGTAGCAAGGCTTCATCTTTACGATAACCATTGTAAATGTTTTTGGTACTAGGCATGTGCAAAAAGTATAATGTCTGTATCCTTTGTCTTCTCTTGGAAAGTAATGCAGTAAGATATGCTGTTATTACTTGACATTTAGCCTCTCAGATCTATAATATTATAGTTGGGATAAAGATGCCACTTTTACAAATCAGCAACAGGTTTAATATACCAAACTGGTGTAACTACTGTTTGTTCTTTAGTGCAGAAATCAAATTCATTTTTCATAGTTTAGGCTTCAAATTATTTTCTATAAACTGTATCATGTATTCACAGCAGCCTCGATAAGTTATAAAATCACAATGTTGTGCCCTGATCAGCCAAATTTTGCAATAGAGGAAGGTTTTAGTACAGCGTCCACAGGAGTATAGGTCATTCTTCATAAGGAGATGTCTTCCTTTTTCCTGAAATGAATGGTTGAGGATTCAGGATTACTGGAATGTTTAATCTGCTCCACTGTTCTCTTTAAATTCACAGTTTTAAGGGCTTATAGCAATAGGAGAAGTCAAAATTGTCTCAATACTTCTGAATCTCCCCCCCTGCAGATCTTTGTTTATAGTACGCATGGCCTCATATAGCAGCAACATGGGTTATGATCTCCATTTTGACAGTGTATAGATAACCACATTATCTGTATGTGTTGCCTAAGTAGTCCCTTGCTGCAGCCTTCATCTGAATGTCCCTCCTGACCCTTCCCCCATCTTAAAATAACCGCCTAGTGATGAATGCGCCAAGCAAAGTGGTTGACTCACCTTGCGTTGTGTTTCAATTGACCTCTGGTGAGACGTGCTCTAAAGTGTGTGTGAATGTGTGTGTGACCGTGTGAAACTGCATGTGTACATTACATAAGCAGTCAAGCTGAACACAGTGCTGCACATGGAGCTGGCAAAAATCCCACACATGTGCTCTGAAACATGCCAGGCTGATAAAACAGAACAGAGAGCTGCACTGAAGCTGTGACGTCTCATTTTGTAAGGGAAGTTGAGATAAAAGGAGTGTTTGTCATCTCCCATCACCTTTTTATTTCTCCATCCTCCACTTCTGATTCAGCTACCCTTGACCTCCTCCCTATCTAATAGTGCTTTCTCTTTTCAGCCCACCAGTATCAGCTGACTGTGTTACTTTGTGCCTGTCAGAGAAATAGCAGTCTGTGGAGGCTCTGATCTGCTCCTCATCATGTTCACGCACCGCCAACATGCAAACACATAAACACATGTGTTACTGGTCTCCCTTGTTTTTCCGTGCCTCATACAGCCACATCACCAGACACAACAATAAAAAACAACTCTAATTACACCTTCCCACAATCCACCTCTCTCTTTCAACCAGCTCAGCCCCCAGGTGTCAGAATGTGTCTGTAATTGAGTGTGTTTGTGTGTGAGTGGAGGGATGAGCATGTGTCTGTAAAGGGGAGAGAGGTGCACTGCAGGCAGCCAGTGAGGCTGTGGTTTTTAGATTTTTTGTCTCTCAGAAACTGGGCTGCTCTCTGTCAAAACAATTATTTTGGTTGATAAAAAGCCCTGATTTTCCAAAATGATTAATTAGTGATACAGCATCATCCCGTTGCATGCATTAGATGTAAAGGTGTCAAATTTTAGCTTTTTTTAATCCTCTTTCACCCTTTAGCATGTTTTACATTTATCCTTTGCATAATAGAGTACGTAAATGCACAAGAGAGCAATGACTGTTCTCCTTCTTCTTCGCTGGACAACCCCAGCAGTAGCTTGAAACAGCTCATCCCCCACCCAGTAGACCTACCACTGTGATGTCTTACCAGTGTTGCAGCAGAGGTTTAAGTCTAGTGGCTCATGGTGGAAAGTCCAGTGCAGAACATGGATTACAAACAGAATGCAGTGCTGCTCAAACATGGCACTGAACATGGCTGGTCTGTCCAATTAAGACAAAGTAGACCAGTAAACCAATCAGAGCAGACTACACCTACATGGAGAATGGGGCTCTTAAAGCGACAGGAGCTCCAACATTACATCTTAGACTGATTGATAATAGAGGTGGATCCTGGATAATATATCAACTTCAGTTTTGGCATAATTTGACTGTTCAGAGCATTGCTCTCAAAATGATCAGAAATGTGCTTGATAAATAAAATATAAATGAAGTGTGTTTTCCAGTTATCAATCAGTCGCACTCACAGTTTTAAGTCAAACCGGATTAACTTTCCAATTAGCCCAGTGTAGCATAGAGTCATGGTTACACAGCGATAACTAGCAAATGACGCTCTTCTAAGAAGTTTACCTGGAGAACTTTATGGGAATATTTGTTGACGAAGTTCATGTTACATATAAACAGTAAATGATACATTTATGTAGTATAATTAGATGATAGTCAAAGGACTAAACTGTGGTTTAAGCTAACAGCTAACAACAGGGTCTCACTGCTTCATCATACTGTGAGTGCATTCGTTTCACAATAGAAGTTGTGAAGACCGACATGCAGGATGTCAGACAATGAATCAGGCAGGTCTGTCTGCTCTGCAAGACTTTATCAACATAACCACCTACAGCAAAAGCAATAATAACAGTACCAATCACTACAATATAATTACAAATTTTTCACTTCAAGCATTGTGCTGGAATTAAGAAGACATGTAAATCTGTAACAAATCCAAAATATTGTACTTATGAACTCTGAAGGACTTCAGAGAAAAAAACTAAATCTTATACTGAACATTAAAGAAGTTTCTATGTTTTTTTAATTACATGCCTAATTATCCCTGCTTAATGTCTTTTTGATGTCAATGATGGAAAACCCTTCCAGCCACTTTCTACTGAACCCTGGGGACACTCAGGGAACTGTTCCTCTGGGAGCACAGAGCACAAATTGGAGGTGAAGTGTTGCAAGTAGATGTTCTGCTTTTTACAAGAAGTTAACATGCATGAGTCTATCTTGAACTGATAAAAAAAGAACACAAATGCTGTGTTCTGTGCCATCTGTAGACCTGAAAATCTCCTCCAAGGCAAAAATGACAGAAGGATATTACAATAATCCAACCGACATGAAACAAAGACATGAATAAGGATGTTGGTGTCCTTACATGGCAGGATTTGTCTGATCTTGGCTGATCTTGAGGGGAAAATGATACTCTTGTCACATTCTTCATCTTAAGGGTGCTGCTGTTATTGTAGAAGCTGTTCATCATCTGATGCTGGCTGCTGATTTCAACAGCAGCAGAATAAACTTGAATAACATAGCTATACAGGATTAACATAGTTTGATGAGCTTGTCCGATTACTGAATCAACGGCTCAACATCTTTAAGGGCCAGTTGAATTCAGACTCAATGTCAGCGCTTATTTTTCTCGCTTCTTGTATCATCAAACATGGGGAGATTTTTATTATTGCTGTAATGTTTGCTATCTTTGGGCCACTCAGAAAGGTACAAAATGAACAACTATTTCAATTTCCTTGATAACTTTCATTAACAATTCCTTAAATCTCTGCAGCCCCTGCAATTTTGTGTGAAGTGTCTGGTCTCATACAGAAAGATTTCTAAGAAGAATAGACTAAGAGTTTGATCTTTTTTAAACCTTTGCTTTTTCAAAGTTAAAATTATTAAAAGAGGCAGGGAAACTGACATTACTGTCAGTATTAAATATGGTATTTAAATTGCTTTTAAGGAAATGTGCAGGCCTCTAGTCACCTTGCAGTGCAGCTGGATCCTTTTGATCCATCTTACAAAGCCCCCCAGTAAGCTCGGCAGGTAGAGACACTGCTAGGAGTGCCTGCTCTGAAAGGCTTTAGCAAAGCTCTTTTTGATTAAATGACATTTTCGCTCCACTTCCGACGTGTTTTGATGAGAGTTAGCTGTTTGAATTGGCCATGTGTTTTACTTTAGACCGTATCAGCCTTCTATAACATCTGATTGGAATGTACTGAATGTGACTGACAGAAAGATTGTCCATTCACCTTTTAGATATGTTTTGATGTTGCTCACTTGCACTAGTAGAGTACATGCTGAATAGTAAATGCTAACATGTGTATATAGAGTGACAGGATAGAAATCTGGTGGTGACCATGCAAACATGGCTAATACCTACTTCATCAAACCGCTCCACACATATTGGGGCTTCATTGGAGTACCACTTACATAGGGTCTGAACCAAAGATACTGAACCCTTTCTGCTTACACTCCTCAATCATCTATAATAATATAATATGATATAATGATATATAATAATAGCTATAATAATGTTGCCCTCTGGCATTCAGAATCAAACGTTACATGTAGAGCTACTTTCCACTTGAAAGTATCAGTTCAGGAAGTTGTTGAATGCCAGCACAATTTTTAAGTATCACCAGCACAGGTACCAGGAAAAAAAAACATATACTCGTGACAACTTTTTGTGCATCACTTGGAGTGGGGTTTTGCAGGAGGATGTGATGTAACAGAGAAAGAGAAGGTTTACTTTTTCCTCAAATGTTTATGCAGCTTTCACCAATTTAAAATTTCAGTTTTATGTCATTTCCTTAATTATGTATTCATTCATCGATTTGGAATATCACAGAAAAGCCACCGACTTGTCCAGCACTGCTGAATAAAACATTTTCCTTGGTCCCTTTGATAGATTAAACACTTCAAATTAGTCCTTAAATTAGGTCTGTCTGTCGAAGCTAATGCTTTAATACTCTCTCTAAATTTAAAATGAATTAGATGGTAATTATATTTAATTGCATCACTTGTTTCTCATTGTTTATCCCACTGGGTATCTCATGGGACTAATTAATTTTACACACTCACTTAACATATAACTTCAAGTGTTCATATAATGCCTGGAAGGGTAAAAGCACAGCCTTCTCAACATAAACCAAAAGTTCAGTCTTAAGATAGAGATATGCACTCTTGTCTTGTCGAACACAGTCAAGCTAAAGCAGCCTCATTTTCACCAGAGGGTAAAAGAAACATCTGATATTATTAACTCTCTATGACTGTTTCCTAATCTCAGCTGTGATCAATACAAATACTGTTTCCTTCAGACAAGTGGGAGTACACTGCAGCATCGAGGGACTCCTTACATGGCTGATGATAGCCTTGCAGGTGCATTCCTCGATAACTGTTATTTTGATGCATCTCGCAACTACAGCTGTTAATACATTTTTAATGAGTTGACGGTGTGAGAAAACTAATTGATGAATGAGGAGAAGTGAAGGAGAGTAAAAGAAGGAGAACAGGAGAGTGAACTCAGACCTCACCAGCATCTGTGTCCTGATTTGTCAGTAATCTCTTCCCTGTTGCGTAAGGCTTTCGCCTCAGCAAGCCCTGAGCTCTCCCTCTGTCCCTGTCTGTTACACACACTGCAGTTGTCTGTAGTTTTAACAATTATGAGCCTCCTTCTCATCTTTTAAGGTCACGAAATGTGTTGATGAAACACTTGGATGTGTGAGGACACAGACAGCTGACGATCGATGTTTGCCCCTTCAGTGGTTTAAGGGTTTGAGGTCTTTTTAAAGTAAGAGAGAGAAAAAGTTTAGAAAGAAGTAGGGCAGTACAGTTGTGCACACACAGATAAACGAAGTGATCATAAAAAATTACAGAAGAGTGATGTTGGTGTCTTTAAGGAGAAGGGACTGAAATGGACACCAGATGGGAACACAATGATTCACAATATTGGCGTTCACCTTTTGAGCATAAATATTTTTTTCTGTCCAATTGTTGCAGCATATTTAGAAGGAATACATTGTATTTATTGCCTTCTGCCAATAAAACCAATATTACCTGTTACCAGGTCAAAACCAAAGAGATAATCTGATTTTTTGCCGCATATGTTAAATGTCCACATTTCAAAGTCACTCTCCAGCACCTGCTACACTTCAGCACAAGTCTCTGTCTCTTCAACTAAAAACAAGCTGAATGCTTTTCCCACACCTCCACCACCCCATTTCTCAGTGCTCTGTCCGTTTTTATACTGAACTGCAGCCCAAAGCTGATCTGGCTCTTTTTTTATATGAGGTATTTCAGACCAAAGAGTTAACTTCTTCAGGTTAAGGTTTGATGGCTCTCTTATAAATGCACTTCTGTGACAAAACTTGCCAGTGTGCCTCTAATATTATCTAGGCTACTATTTTTTGAATTCATATATATTTTTTTTACCATAAACAGAGGCAGCCCTGCGATTTACTGGCAACTGGTTCAGGGTTTACCCTGGCTCTCGCCCAAAGACAGCTGGGATAGGCTCCAGCCCCCCACGATCCCAAAAGGGATAAGCGGCATAGATAGCCGGTATAGAAAATGAATGAATAGAGAGGTAGAGCTATATTGACAGCTAGATGTTAGTGTGAAATATATCAGAGCCCCTGAGCATAATGTACAGTCAGTGTGAGCACAGAGCTGAGAGCAACAAACTAGATCACATTTTTTCACTCTGGAGAAAGTCTTTGCTGAACCGTACAGGGGTATGTTTGGACTGTATTTGTGCTTGTAAAGAATACTACTTTTTTAGTTTGGCATATCTGGTGGCAAAGTAATCCTTTAGACATATTTACCAGTTCCAGCTACAATATTCGTTTGGCTTGTCTTTCAGCAATTCCAGAAGATATTCTGAATATGTGAGGGTATGTCATATCTGAGACAAATAATAATAAAAAAAAACCTAACACACCAGCAACACCAACAAAGTAACCAGATTTCAACTCTTAGTGATTAACACTGCCCCTTCCATTGACTGCCGTCAGCCATGTCACGAGTGCAAAGACCTGGAGAGCAGATACATTTTGGAACAAAGGTTTCATTAAACACTTCATGAAGTCGTGGTATTTACTTTTTATTGTGCCATTTCTATCAAGTAATGTGCTAATGCATCCAGTGAAAACTTTTGAAAACCTGCGGTATTCATTTTAAAGTAACTTGATTTACTGTCTAAATTGCTTAAAGCAGAGAAGGTTAAGTCATTGCTTTAGTGATATTTATTTATTTATTTTTTATTTTATTTTTTTCATTGTCAGACGGCTGTCATAAGGGCCATCTTTAAAATTAGGGACAATTTTATGCTTGTCAGATGTGTCTGAATTAATAATTTTGCTGTTAAAAAGCAAATTGATTCTTTATTCTATGCATAAAATATTGCTTAAGCTAACATTAGCTTGTTAAAGTTCCTAAATTAAAGTGTCACCCTTAGTTTTTTGTTTGGTGGCTACAATTTTATCAGATTTCGTTTCATTATGCTCAATTTCATACATATTGAAAGATGTAAAAAAACTTTTTGAGGGCTGCAGTCTATTGCTGCTGCCATCTTTTAACAATATCTAGCAATTTTCCCCTCTCCAGGTTTTCAAGGCTTTGCTGGAGTTCTGTGGATGTAAAATCCAGGCTTTTCATTCACTGGTTGGTCAATGTTGGCGAGTAAACCTATGATTTGAAAAATACCTTGAAACAGGGCTTGTACAGTTGAAGGTTCACAAGACGTTGGAAGTTAAGTTGGAAAACAGGCTTTTTGTAATGTTGCCCCCACAGCCTGGAAACTACAGATAAACTGAAAAAGTCAGAACTGGTTTCATTTTAAGCTTTTCATTTCATTTAAGTGATAAGGCAGCAAGAATCCTATGAGCAGTTCTTGTTTAAAATAGTTACCGCTCCTAAAACTATTGCAATTTCACTCTAAATTTGTTGAATCCTTTCCCATGTTTATTGTTTGTTATTAACTGCCTTATGCTACGGCCACACCGGACGCGAATTGGCGAATTTTAACGCGCGTAAAGCCTGTAACGCAGCGCCTTTGACAAGCTAGTGGGACGGACGTCCGGCAGTAGAGAGCCGGAGCCGGTTGGACTCAGTGATGACCCGTGCAGGCAAATCCAGCTGGAAACGAATATTTACAGAACTTACCTTCAAAACCTGTCTCCTCAGAGACTTTCACCCAAGCCTGCTCCTTTTGTTCCAGTCTCTGTAGAGGACACACGCCGAGTAGTTTAGCTCCGGATGATAGCAAACAGCGCAGATAAACCTCTCCTCCATCTTTGAGAGGGGGTTTGAGCAGGAGCAGGGGGCCGCGGAGCATCACACATCATCAAATCAATGACGTCGGGGGGGAATGTCATCGCTGATTGGCTGCCGCGCTGCAAACTGGCGTCGAAAGTTCAATATTTTCAACTCGAGCGTCGAGGCGTTTGGGGCGTCAAAACGCCTCGACGCTCCAAACGCGCCGCGCCAAACGCGTCCAACGCTCCAGACGCGCCGCGCCAAACGCGTCCAACGCGCCGCCCGGGGCGAATTTGCGTCAAGACGCATGTTCGCATTGACTTTGTATGTGACCTCGACGCGCGTCCAGGCGAATTCGCGTCCGGTGTGGCCGTACCATTAAACTTTCATCTTGAATTTGTATTTATCATGATGTATGCTGCTGACCTCTTGTCCAGATCTCAATCTCAATGGGAAATTACCTGGTTAAATAAAAGTTAACTAAAAAAATAAATGGACAGGGAGATGGGGAACATAGGACTAAAGAAGAAACAGTTGTAACAATGAGCCATGTTGGGATGGTTTGAACATGTGACTTGTGATTTTAAATCACCCTGCGTGTCGTGATGGAGACACGTGTTTTGCCCTTAGCCCCCCAACCAGTGTTTTTTTGTTTTTGCTAGAAGGCTTTCTCCACGTGGACACCAGTGGTTTGAGGGGTGTCTAAAGCACTCCTGCTATCCTGCCTTTTTTTTAAAGGTGAACTGAGTTGGATTGAGTATTTGAAGTTCATCTAGTTTAACTGTTGGAAATATACTGCACATCCTGAAATAAGTACTATAAACTAAAGCTATACTGTAAAGGAAACTTCAAGTTTTAGTATTTCTTTATGTCCAGTTTTACCGTCATTGATAGAAATTAATCTGTATTTGCTTACATAAGTTTTTGAAGACAGTCTCAGTGCTTGCTCATGACTTTGGTGTCACAGCTAATAATTCTCGTACCACTTTAAAGGGTGAAACATGATGGCAAGAGAAGAGGAGGGAGAGAGAGGCAGAGATTAAAGGAGGGAGTTGGATGACAGGGTCTGTGGTGTCACTGTAAGAGGCAAGTCGAGTGGAGGATTGGATGGTTTATGCACCAAGCTCAAAGACTCTCTCTTATTCAAACAGATTCACTTCTCATTTCCAGCCAGACACCTACAAAATAGTGTGAAACTAAGACAGCGAGTGTGCTTGTAGTGTTTCTGCATCTATATGAGTCTTTGCTTTGAGAGTTTTTGCTCTTAAAGGGTGAAAATATGCACTCATTTGCAAAATTGCCCAAAGAGTATGTTTGAGTTTGAGTGAGGGCAAGCAAAGCACACACATACACACTGACAGTTCCACTGCTCCTTTTGATCAGATGAGAGCTGTCACCACACGAGATGCACTTCATCTTTCATCTTCAATTAGCCATCCATCACCCTTCATTTCTGTCACGTTTCCCTCTATCAGCACCACCTCAAGAGGATAATTCCACCCAAACCTTGGCATAAATGCCTGTACATCTGCCCTGTCTCTGCAGAGAAAAGTGGTCAACTTCATTCCAGCAATTAAGCAGAGGAAACAGAGGGAGGGATCAGAATAAATTGATGTAGAAGCAGAACAAAACAAGCTGACAGACACTT
Organism: Scarus forsteni; assembly: GCA_036419115.1. Classification (NCBI taxonomy): domain Eukaryota; kingdom Metazoa; phylum Chordata; class Actinopteri; order Labriformes; family Labridae; genus Scarus; species Scarus forsteni. Next base: position 6,012,742 of record JAZDUH010000383.1, on the reverse strand, counting down.
TCAAGTGGGAATAATCCAAAACACCCAGCTGCCTACTGCTATGGTCTTTAACAATCTGACTGGTGTCCATGTGGTGCCCCCAACCCCGTTTGGGCTCCCTCTGTTTGCCATCAGTGTAAGGCTTGTTTGCGTCCAGGCAGCTTTAGGAATTGAAATGAAGATGGCAGATAAATAGAAAGAGAAAATATTGATAGTGGAGAATAACAGAGCTAACAGGCACTTATTTAGTGCAGATCAATTGTCATTGGTAATTTTCTACATGGGGTCGCCCCATTTGCAGCAGGAATGTTTGTGTAAAACTGCACCACATCTTATTAAGAGTAGGCGAGGCTTTGTCAAATATACTATTCAGAAGACAGAGAAGGAAAAAAGATGAAAAAACTGGGCTCAGACAAAGAGGGCAGAGCATGTGGCTGATGGATCTGACCTGAATTTCTGTTTCAAGCACTCTCATTTTATTTGTGTGATTATATGGCATATAAAGTATGTATGGTTTATTCACATTAAAACTGTTGCTTAGTGATTTTGTCATTTTTCAGGTTTTGTAGTTTTCTTCTTGTTTTCTCATCCTTTGTTGCATGCTGCTCCTCTGTGTCTTCATGTTTCCAGCCTCAGGGTGTGGAACATTCACGCTAAATTTTCCATTAATTTTATGCTTTAATCTCACTCTTTTGCTTTTTTCCCCCTGACATAAGCAGTTTTCACACACATTTTCATGAAATGGAACTTGTTTAAAACTTTCTTTTGCTTCTGTCCTGTTCTTCCATGTTCTTATCACAATCACAGATACATCAATAATCAATACAATCTCTTCTTCTCTTTATCTTTTTTTCACACACATATATATAGGGCTGTAAAGTCCCAGTCGACTGGTTGACTAATTGGTCGATGCGTGCTCAGTCGACCAAAATTCTGATTGGTCAACCAAATGTGTCCATTTATTTTTTTTCCCCTGCAGTTCATTTCATCAGGAGAAACGTATCAAGTGAAATGGGGGTATTTTAGCACCCCCGTTTCACAAGTAACAGCCTGTCTCAAAACACCATTTGAATGTATTTATCGTTCATTTTTTAATATTTTTATTTAAGAACATTTCAATATTCTAGTCTAATAACCGTTTATTCGTTTTATAACTGCATGTGCACCCGCCCGCTGCAACGGCGGGATCCCTCACCCAGTCCATGCTGGATTTTATGCCACATATAAACACCCAAATGCAAAGACCACATCACAGAAGGAATTGACAATTTTATTTCTCAGGATATAAGGCCCATTGGTTTCGTGGAATGCCAAGAAGAACATTGAAACCTGGATATTCAGTGCCAGCACGCCACACAATTACGCATGCACTAACGGCAAAATACAAGGGACTCAAAAAGAGAAAGTTTCCGACTTAATAGAATAAGATAACAGATGTGGACGTCTCTTCGAATGGAGTCCTATATGAAAGTGACTGCCCATTTCATTGATGAAGACTGGAAAGCAAAGAGTCTTGTGCTTGAGAGAAACAAAAGGAGAGGCGCACTCAGGAAAAAAACATCGCTGTGCGATTATATGAAGTTGCCGATGCCTTCAAAGTTCCAGCAGAAAATAAAGTGTCTGTTGTAGTGAACAACGTGGTTAATATGAAACTCTGTGTGGAAACAATAAAGGAGTCCCATGAGTGGTTTAAGATGCAGGCGTCAGGTGCACCAGACACACTTTGCAGCTCTGTATTAATGTGGCGCTTAAACAAGAGCTGATATTTTGCGCCGTGGCTGCAGCACATCATGTTGTGGCGCATTTAAAAAGGGACACAAAGCAAAAACTGGGCTAAAACAGAAGCAGAAGCAGGTGCTGATGTAAGTTTCACCTAGCTGCAGCACCTCATGTCGTGGCACATTTTAAAAAGGGACACAAAGTAAAAACTGGGCGTCTGTGGCACCAATTTTGGCATTAAGAATTCCCAGACATTGTAGGTGAAGTCCAGCATACTGTTAAAATGGTAAACATATAATGTCAGAGTTCTTCACTAAAACTTTGCCCATGGATTTGTGAAATTTAGACAGTGCGACCTTTGATGAGACCTCCTCTTCTGTCTGCTTGTCAATGATGTAAATGTAACTTTTCATATTTATGGGACTCCAGAGGTTCTTAGCAACAGTCATAACTGACTAACACCTATTTGTCACAGCTCCAAACACAGATTTATCCCCTCAAGTCTGGTTGGTTTTGAATAAGCCTTTTGTTTATTGTACAGAATAAAGTTACCCGAGGACAAAAGATTTTCACTTTCTGTGTCAATATACAGTTTACCTTGAAATGCTCCATTTCTGAATTTGAAATGATTTTTGGACCACTAACATGGACGACAAATCTGGTCGGGATATTAAACGTTATGTTTGATCATCTTTTAAAAAACTATGTTGGACACAGTTGCCACAGCCATGAGCACAACTTGATCTGGTCACCCTAGATATTAAATGAAAGGAGTGTGAAATCAATTTGAAAGCTTGATTTTGGTGATATTGCAGCTAAAAAGGCAATTTTCTGACTTTAATCTTTAAGTTTTGCTGATTGTGTTTCTTTACATTTTAAAAGTAGTGTTAATTTGTGCAATATTTCTTTATGTATAACATTAATAGCTGTCAAAAACTTTTTTTTTTTCAGTTTTGCTTTGGAGCTTTTTCTTTAGGTTGTCACTGAGGGGACAGCGATTCTTTATTTTGGATTAGCCTTTGAAATTTAATAATTCCTGCATGACCCAATTCATCATGCATAAATGAATATGTTGTTTTCAATTTCCAGGTATCAGCATGTAAGTTACAAAATTGTCAAAGTATCAGATTATCCAAGGTCCAGACAATATTGATACACATATAAGTTCGTTATACATGTATATTCACTTGATCAGGACCTCTTTACACCTTTTGCTTTCAGATCACCGTGATACCATTATTCAGAATTTGTTTTTTGTACCATTTTGAGAAGAGATGTCTAAAAATAAAACTGAAAACATCGTCAGATGACAGATTTTCTTGAGAATTGCTTTTGCTTTTAAGAATAATCAGTATATCTTAACCTGCTTACATATATCTTTAAAAATAATTACAGGATGTGTATTTCTGCCCCGCTGATCTGCTTTAGGCCATATGTGATGGCATTGATTAAGTTATGACAGGTTTAAGGTCTCTTTAACATTCATTTTTGGCAGTCTCAGAGGCACATGTCATTATTTACTATCTTTGGTTTCTGACGAACTTCTTTGGTGAAAGAGCAGCCGCACAGCACCCAAAATTTAAATCTATTTGTCTCTCCATTTCTCTGTCTCCCTCACCAACCTTTGTAGTCCAGGGTGGTGGCCTGCATGACAGCCATCCTCAGTCAGATGAATGATCATCACTTTGCCCTGTACATAGAAACCTTCAGCAGCTCTGATTTAGTGGTAAGCAGACACTAACCTGAAGTTGCCTGTTAAATACACATCAATGAAATGTAATCATGCTTACACTTATCTTTCTTTGCCACAGGACTTTCTGATGGAGTCATTTATGCTTTTCAAGGATCTGATTAGGAAGCATGTTTACCCTTCTGACTGGATGGCCATGATCATGGTACAGAACAGGTATAGTACACCTTAGAACTGACCACCCCCCTGTTTGACCAAGGTTTGCTGTCCAGACCACCACAGTGTGACCTGCCACTGTGACATTGAGACTCCATGTATACACATTTGACAGAAGTGTTGACACCCATGGAAACCCACACAAGAAAAGTCAAAGATTGCCAAGCAGGGATCAGGCCTGAGATGAGGGAAACGGCTGATGTGGCAAATGTGTGTCTGTGTCTGTGTGTGTGAGCTGATGGAATGGATGTCAGAGGTGTGCTTTTTGGGATGTAAGCTCAAAGAAAAAGCTACCACTGTGTGACAGGAAGTGGAGAGGAGAGGTAAATAGGTGAAAGTGAGAACAAGGGAGAGGGAAAGACAGGTAGATAAGTAGTCTGCAGGCTGGGATTAGGGGCGGGATGTGCAGGGAGAGAGACTAAGAAATCGAAGACTAAAAAATAAAACATGAGTTAGGGAATTGGTTCTGAAAAAGGATGACAGATGCCCCAGTGCGGGGCAAAGAGACTGAGAGCAGATTTGATACTTTACTTTAAAAGTCACAACTCACTGATACGCAAAAACACTTTGTAAAGTTACTATCATGATCTGTCTCTGTGAAAGGAGTTTTGAATCTAAAAGAAGCATAGCCTTGTCTGAAAGTGTAGGATAAAACTGTATGTTTGAAAGCAGCTGTCATATTGCAAAAAGTGGCAATTGTGATGGCTATTCAGTCAATCAATCAGACTTTACTTGTACAGCACTTTTTGTACAAATTATGCAGCACATCATGCTTTGATTGGACAGAAACAACAATAGAAAACATAAGACAAACAAAGACAGCTAGAATAAACAAACCTACATTAAACAAAAACAAAGGAAAAAAGACTACAATAAAGACCTCAACTAAACAGAACTATAAAACTGAGGAAACACTATTATGAGTTCATAATGATGAAATACTGGAGATGTTATAAATACTAAAGCAAGAGAAACAAAAGAGTTTAGTAGAATTAAAAAAGTAAAGACATAAAGAACTAAATTATAGAACAGAGAGCTACATAAACTAAAAAGTACTTGTATTAACAATGAATGAACAAAAACATGAGTGAATCTTGTCACAGAATAAAAACACTGAGACAAATAATAAAAGATTGTTCAGAATAATCAAACACATCAAAAAATATTTGATAAAAGACAATAAAAATTATAATGGATAAAAATAATAATATTACCTAAAGCCAAGTTCTCGGCCTAAAGCAAGACTGAAAAGGTAGGTCTTGAGTTTGCGTTTTAAAAATACTGATACTCTGCTCCATCCTCATCTGCAGGTAGCTTGTTCCACAGAGATGGGCCGTAATAGCCAAAAGCTGCCTCACAGCAGGTGTTTGTTCCAACTTTTGGCACGACTAAAAAAGCACAACCAGAGGGCTCTCACAGGCTCATATGGTGAAAGCAAATCAGATCAATAGGCTGGAGCAAGACCAGTAACTGAATTAAAAACTAAGAAAAAATCCTTAAAATCAATTCTAAAGGATACTAGAAGCCAAGCAGGGACTTTAAAATCCAGTTATTGCGCAGACTTGTTTATTTTAGGACATCCCTTCTAGCCCTTGTGGGGTTTTTTTCTGTATGTTTTCATAAGGAAAGCACCTGAAATAAGTTTAGTCTTGTGTGAATCTATGGTATTTGCACATTTCTTTAGGTGTGGACATTGAATGTGTTTGTTTCTATCCATCAGGGTGTTCCTAAGAGCCATCAACACCTACGCAGACACGATGAATCAAAAGTTCCTCAATAATGACGACTTTGAAGTGCAGGTGAGTGTGTGTCTGTGTGTGCGCGCAAAGGGCCCAGTCTCATATTACAACTCCCTTTTGTCTTACTTTTGTCCACTTTTAACAGTGATTTATTCATTCTCTCCACAACCATCCCCTCCCTCCCTGCTCTGTCTAGTTGTGGAATAACTACTTCCACTTGGCGGTGGCCTTTATTACCCAGGAGTCCCTGCAGCTTCAGCACTTCTCACCAACCAAGAGGAACAAGATTCTGGCCAAGTGAGAGCAGGGGCCATATAATTTCCTTATTTACCACACCTACTCTCCATGCTCTAATGAAACACTCTGTGATTTGTGCTCGACTTTGAAGTCTGCACTTACTGTTTACACTCCCACTGCCTATTAAAACCCCATGGTGCTTGTAGATAGGCCTTCAATTTAGCTGGTGTTGGGACAGATTAGTACACTGTTATCTTTTCCACCTGGCTGTTCAATCTTATGGGACATTTATGTAACAGTACAGTATTGATCAATACATAGTTTCTCTACCAAGGAGCTAAGATCTGCCTGTGTCTCTGTTTTTGTGTCCTCTTAGATATGGTGATATGAGAAGGCTCATTGGCTTTGCTATCCGTGATATCTGGTACAAACTTGGTAAGATTTCTTTTGTTTGTTTTACTGCATCTTTAAGGTATAAAATTTGTGTGATTATCCCTGTGTTGAGGCACACAAAGGCTATGCCCTTGTGTATCTCAACAGTATTCATTTGTCACAATTAGTGCTGTCAAAATGATGACAATAAAAAGTATCAACTACATTGTACTTTTAATGGCACAAATTTTTAGATGCATGACTAAGATACACACATTTAATATTGAGCGTTGTCCCTCTGCGTACTTCTGGTCAGTAAGGGATGCAGACATTTTGTCAACAATTGCAAACAGGCACTGTGTAAAGAGGGGTCTTATATATGACAGGATCATAGTCAAAGCTTTAGATAACTCTCTCCAAAAGACCAAAGTTTCTGTATGTATTCTCCGTGTGATTCAAGCAATGACTGCATTTTGAAGGAGCTGAGAGAGCTCCCCTTCCCTCACCCAGATGAGGATGCATTTGCAAGCATGAAGCAGCATTATGTAACGTCTGTTGCTCCTACACTGATGTAAAGTAAGGACACTTTTACACCATTTTTTTTAATTTAGAGTTTGTTAAGTCTCTTGCAACGCTGACTGTCTGAGTAGAAAATTCTCCTCTCCCCTCACTGAGAGGAGAATTTGTTTGCAAACATGAATGAGAAAGCAATTACCCGTACTGAACACTTCTACTCCCTCTCCCAATAAAAAAAGTCACATAAAATTCAGGTAATGGATCTATTTCATCCTTCAAAACAAAGTACATTATTTTAGATGGGGAAGTGAAGGTACCTTTGCTAGAGCCAGTTCAAATTACAGAATGAAACCCTTACAAAGAAACAATTCACAATAAAATCTCATCAGTAGATATACTTTACTGATTTATACACACAGCCATAAAAGAAAACATAGAAAACGCAAATCTATTTTTTTATTTCTGTGATTAAATGTGATTCATTTTGTATTAACTGTTGAGTCTGTTGACAGTCCTACTCACAATACAAGGCATATGTCTTTTGTCCATCAAATAATCCCAGATTAAAAAACCAAAAGGAGTTGAAGTAAATAAATGCTCTGCTCATAAAGCTTACAAGTATGGGTCAGCTTTCCCAAACTTGAGTTGGCTGCTGCCCATTTTAAGACTCAGAAACCAGAACAACTAATGGAGTCACAGGACTGTGACAAAAATGTGGCAGCTAAAGACTATCATGCCCCTAAATATATATGGTTAACCTGAAAATTTATAGCATAGGGGGGCATTCTTGGTGAAAAGAGGAAACATTTCTGAGCTAGAGATAGACACTAATAGAAGAGGGAAAAAGGGAGGTTTAATAAGTCAGACACACTCTGGCCCGTAATGAAGCAAATATGTTTACAATCAAAATATGAAAGCATATGTATTTTCCCCAGCAGGTTAGCATTCATCTGTTTGCTCAAATCCCACACAGGGTGTGAGCTTGTGTGCACAAATTTGATGGAAGAATTTTGGGGAAGAAGAATATTATATTTATGTGTGTTTTCAGACTGGCAGGTAAATAAACTTAAAGCTACATTGTTACTTTAGATATAGCATCTTATAATGTTTTTTGAATGATAGTCCACCTTAAACAAAATACAGTTTTGATTGTTGATCTGTGAAAGCTTTCAGTTGATCTCTTTGTTTCATTTGTGTTGTCTTTATTGATTTTTTTTTTTTAATTACAGCCATTACAGTGAATGACTAAGGCAGAAAGCTAAAAACTGCAGTTTTCAGTATAAATTTGTTGATTGAACGTTTATTGAGAATGTTAAATCGACCAAGTCAATCTCTGCATGACTCAGCTGTCCAATAGGTTTTCAATCACAATGTGGTCTGCTCAATTAAACCTGCACTGTCTACTCGTACTTATTTTATGGAAAACTATGCCAGTGTTTTCTTTAAAAGTACTTTGGTCATTTAGTGAGGAGGGAATACTTTGACATTCCTGTGCTGCAGCCTGGTCAATCACTGTAAGGACATTGGGGTGGGTTATGAATAACTTATCAAGAGTGAGTTCTCTCAATGTCTGCATCATTTTGCAAGGACAGCCTATATTGTGGAACAACACTGTCTTTAACACAATTTCACAGTAGATCTCAGTAGTCAGAGAAGAGACTGTTGTTTGGATTAGTTGTTTTTTTGCATGTAGAATTATTATTGGACAGTTTTGTGGATTCTTCTAAAAAGCAGAGGCTGAATATTATATACCTGAATATTTTGATCAGATATTGTCGTTTCATCTCCATATGTATATTTTTAGGCAGTCACAAGATCTGTTTCATACCTGGCATGGTGGGCCCCATCTTGGAGATGACTCTGATCCCAGAAGAGGAGTTAAGAAGGGCAACAATTCCGATCTTCTTTGACATGATCACATGTGAACACGCACACTCGGGAAACTTCAACAAGGTGAAAAGGCACTCATACATCTAGAAAAGTAGAAACATCGGTCATAGGGAAATGTTCAAACACAGTCTCTGAGGCTTTACATGAGTAATTCAGATGCTCTTGCTTAGAATCACAACACACACACTGATATTGTGCTACTGCATTAGCTTCCTGTGGGGATACCAATAAAAGGAAATGCATGCATAATACTTTTCTTACTGACTTATTTTTCATTGCTCTTTTTATGTGCTCTCTTGTCTCTCTACGGATGTCTCGTCTTAATCTTTGTACCCTCTCCCGTCTCCTCTGTAGTTTGAGAATGAGATCATTCTAAAGCTGGACCACGAGGTGGAGGGGGGAGGAGGAGACGAGCGATACATGCAACTTCTGGAGACTATGTAAGTGTAGAAAATATAAAATATATACTATGCCTTAAAGTGTATAAACAAGCACAAAATAGTTGAAGTAAACACAATTTAATGGTGGCATGGCTTCACTTACCTGATGATGTCCTTACATCAGTTAGATGTGAGACATTTCATTAAATATTGCTTGTGGGAGTACACCAAATGCCTTTGAATGCAAGAATATGGATAAGAAACCATTCAGCAGCTTTTCCAAAGGACAGGACATATGTGGAGTCAATAGATAGCTTTACATTTGAGCTGATGAAAGGTGAGTTTCTCAAGGCTCGATCCTGGGGCCTGTTTGAATTTAATGAGTACATCAGGGTGCAGGGGCCGGTTATTAAATATACTTATTAATTAGGGGTGTAACGAAATGGTCAACTCACGAAACGATACAAAGTACGAAACAGGGCTCACGATACGAAATACTCACGATACGAAATAAAGATTATAGAAAATCTCCAACAGTATGAATTTCTGCAAAAATCTAATTTTCTTTATTTTCTTCCTCATGCAGACATACAAAAAATATTGCTGCATCAATAAAAAATAAATACTCTCTAAAAAATAAAATAAAATTGTAGTTTTTTCCCCTTATTTAGACTATAGTGCAAATTCAAACATAAAATCTCAATAAAAGTGCTTTGTTGTTGTAACAATCAGGATAAGTACATTCTTAAAAGAAAGCTCAGTGCCATGTTGTCAACAACTCTCCATTCATTCTACTGTCTCTGCAACCATGAGCAAATGGGCTAAAACTGAACTTAAAACAAGACACAACTGATGGCACCCTGGAAAGTCTATAGGGGGAGATGGATGAGATGTTTTAGACAGCTTTTTTCTCTGGTCATAGAGGTGCTCCATCAAATGAATTAGATATTTTGAACATATTAAAGGGTGTTTAAAACAAATAAAGCTCCTTAACGGGAAATATAGACTCATGGCTCATGGTACGGTAATTGAAATTTGTTCTTGCTTGATGATTCAAAGAAAAAAAAATGGTTTGGTTCTTGAATGAATTGAAGATTAAGCAGTTTCTAATAAGCCTTCAAAAACATTTCCAACAATGAGGTCCCTGAACTGTAAGGAAAAACTGAGAAAGGTCTGTATTTCTTTCTGCAAGGGTATTTCTGATTAAAACCACCAAATTTAAATCCCTGATTACCTATGGGACTACCTTTGATCACTAACTTCTACTTGCCTGTCTCCCAGCCTGCTTGACTGTGCTGCAGAGAAGCCAACCTTGAGGCCACAGGTGCAACACTTCGTTGCCTTGGTGAAGGGACTTCTTATTCGTCTCCTTGACTACCGCACAGTGATGAGCGATGACAGCCGTAACAACCGCATGAGCTGCACTGTCAATCTTCTGGTAAGTCCAGCCCCCTCCTGAGAAGTTGTTTCTATTTTCTTTGAGTAGGATTTATTTTCTTTGAACTTTATTTTATACTATAAAGTATAACATACTAGAAGTATAAAGGCCACACACAACATGTACAACACATACAGTGAAGCTGATTCACAAAATTTCACCAAATTGCTTTGAGCCTTTCTGCATGGAAATTTACTCACTATGTGCCATCCCCGTGTTCCATTGATGCCCTGTGGATCTTCAAAAACCCCCTTTATTGTGTGATCCTGGCAAACTCAGCCATACATTTGCATTTATTGACGCTAACCTTTTGATTCATGCACTGTACTTTGTAGCAGTGGTATTGAATTTCTCAGCAAAGAGGTGCTGATCTCAGTCACTCACACAGTGACACACAAGCACGCACGCACACACAAACTCACACATACACATCAATAAACTCATTATAAATTAAAAGGCTAAAGTAGTGAAAGTGTTTGTTCCATCAGAAAATAATCTCTACAAAAGCAAAGCAGCTGAACTGGTAGAAGAGTTCATTATGACACACTGATTTTCTGTCCTGTGTAGCGTGGCAAGGTTTTTGTATATCTTATCCACATTTAATTTGTGAGATGATTGATCTAAAGGAAAAGATTCATCGCTGTGTCTAGTCTGTGACTGTTTTCAGAGCATTGCATCAGCCCCTGTCTGTCCTACATCCTTTCTCTTATGTGATCTTGTAATCATATTCTTCCCCATGGTTTTCTCCGGTTCGTAATAGACCCAGTCTTGCCCTAATGTGATTGTCCCCACAGCAGGTTGAATTATAAACTAAACTTCCTTCAAACATTGTCTTCCAGTTTTAACATCTGTTGCATTGTCTGAACTCTTTCCTAGAGTTTTTATTTTGGGGAAAATGTTAATTCATTCAGAGCGGGCATTAATAATAAATGGCTGTTTTGGTTTTTAATTTACACAAAATAATTCCTCCGTAAGGAGCAGAAGGTGCTGGCACATGGAGGTGAGGTGTTAAGCTTGTTGCCTGTAGCTGCTGCCCATTAGTGATTCTCTTTCATTTTTTTGGTTGCACAAAAACATCCCCTCAGCTGGTTATCGGCTGTTGTGCATTCTTTTACTACCCAGACACACATGCACGCACACACAAACTTCTAACACAGATATATTTACTAGGGCTGTCACTTTTCCCAAAAACAACATCGACACAAGACATCTGCAGTGGATCATTTAAATAACAACCTCTCACAACACCATGCTGGCAGGCAGCACGTCCTTGCATATGAATCTTGCAATTTTGTCAGTGATGGGCTTTTTTATGCCTCTGGCAGGGGCCTGCTGATGAGCACATTAACACACAGGGTTGAGCACTTCTCCGTCACCACACTGGCGTGGAAGGGTGAGACATGGGCATGTGACTTTGACTTGGATGTGGTGTGGGACAGCTTATTTGTACATAATTGACACACAGTCGAGTCTTTGTCTTTTGATTTTGCCATTCGGTAGTGTGGAGCCCAAAGTGATTCCACAAAACTCTCCTCAGAGCATTGTTGTCTCTCAGAGTGGCTTTCCTCTCCTCCATTTTCTCAAGGTGTACTTCCTGTCGTTGAGGTCAAAATTAAAATTGACAGATGGGTTGCACTGAAAGTGCCCTCAGTTGGATTGGGTGGTTGTAAATATGACTTCTCAGCTTGTTGACTGATATGGCTGTGACAAAATAATAAAGAGACTCCCAAAGGCCCAAAAATTGATGAAGATATCAGGAATATGTTGTTTTAACTTTAGCTTTAGCTTAGCAACTTGTATGCCTAAGTGGCACTAAGTCAAACCTTTCCAGCACATTTTCAATGTATTTTTGCAAACCATGTATCTCAGATGATATTGTTTCATGTCATATCATTGTATTGTGAACTGCCCTGTGATTCTCAGCCCTGTCTGCAATTACCAATCCAGTCTCTCATTTAGATAATAAACATTTAGAAACATGCATGCAACAGTGAGGCAAAAATAACTGAGCTGAACCAGTGAATATAAAATGTAACATTTTCTTTGAAGGACTTTCAGCTGCTCACCAAAGCATGTCATTACTGCAGATAACCTGTCATCCATAAAACATGGATGATGATTTTAAGAGCCTTAACCTTCGTGGTTGTGAGTTGGTAAAAGCTCATTTATAGGCATTGTAGTTCTCTTGTAGCTTGTGTTGTTTATTCAGGGGCATTGTCAAAGTCGACCCCTGTGTAAAGCCACTGACCTCCATGTGGATTACCGGCAGGAAATTAGCTTGCTTAAGTTAAAACCCATTGGTGAAAACATTGATGTTTTTGCCCTTTGCTAAATTAAGACTACCTATAAATATGCTAAGAGTAGCCTTTGGTTTCACTTTGTATTTCAAAATAATTGAGCTCATTGTTATGCAGATTTGTGGTTGTCTCTGTGTGTGCTTAAGCATGTGGTTGTCGACCAGCTTGTGTTGATGACAGGAGTTGAGGTTAGGTCAGTTTGTTCCACTCCTCTGCTCTCTGTAAACGTCATTAAACTTCATTAAATTGGGAGCCTGTGCTGCTAATCTAACAAATGCGTTGCACACACTCCCACGCTGACACACAAAGGCAATCGGAGGTCGACAGCAAAACCTACACACACACACAACACACTAATACAACTGCAAGGTCTCAAAATACAAAATTACAACTTGCAACCAGTGCAAAGCTTCAGAATGATTTTGGAATCTCTGTGTCACATGCACGTGTGCATGCAGGCATGCAAATACACACTCATGAACTGACAGTGACCCTACTCCTCCTTTTGATTTTACAGAACTTTTACAAAGACATCAACCGTGAAGGGATGTATATCAGGTATGTATGCTCAGAGATTAAATGATATACATTTAATCAGTGCATGTTTGTGTTTTCTTGTGCAAATATGTGTGTATTGAAATGTGTGTATGTGTGTGAGTGTGAGTGTGTGCTAGTCCATAATCTGACAAGGGATTATATGAGTCCCACTGAATTAATGTCAAAATCCACAGGATCAGCTCTTGGTCTGACTGGAGCTGGAGCAGAGAGGAAGCAGGGCATGATGGGCGGGAAAGGAAGGAGGGGCGGATGGATGATGAGAGTGTGTGAGGGGGTGCAGATCCAATAAAGTCCCATGGTACTTTTCTGGGGATGGCTTATAGACATAATTAGTTATCTGTAAGAGTGAAATGTGAGCTCAGCTCTATCGTTGGTCAGCTGCTTTCATCTCTCCTGTGGTGGATACATTAACATTTGGCAGGCTCTTAAGTTCATGTTAGCAAACAAAGTTTAATGCAAATACAAATTCAGGCACTCGTGTGTTATGTAATGAGCCAAACATCAGCTGTTACTACAGACCGTGCATAGATGATAAAACCAAACTAAATATGTTGCTACACACTGCTTTAGTTATGGGTCATTAAATTTGTTGCCGAGCTGTGGACAGCTATTGGAGTGATCATACTTAAAGGAAGACTTTAACACTGTTTTCGTGTCTTGCCTCACTCCCGAGTACATGACAAGCAGGTAGACCCATTCTTTCAACTGTGCGTCTGGTAACAAGAGAGAGACAGACAAAGCTCATCCACAGCTACTTAGCTTTAGCTTAAACACTGATAGTGAATGGGTAGCACTAGCTTGACTCTGCCTATAATGAGCGTTTGTTTGTGAGCCATTATTAAGTGCAAGTTGCCTGCAAATCTAAGAATGGCTCTGCAAATGACCAGCTCACTAACAACTGTGAATCGGTTCTCATAATTCACTTTGAAGATTTGTTCAAGGAGACACAGGAAAGGCATTTAACTGCAGAATATCTCTTCAGAGGCTGGTTGGTTGGTTGGTTGGTTGGTTGGTTGGTTGGTTGGTTGGTTGATTGATGTGATGTTCGCAAACATCACATCTCTCGCGAAAACCACCGCGGAAGTAGGTCAGCTGTTGGCAGTACTCGTACGTCTGTTTCTCAAAGACAATCTCTGGATATGATGCTGAGAGCGTGCACTAAACCTCTTTGGTCATCCATCGCAGCCTGTTCTGAGTGGAGCCTGCCCTGTCACGACCCCAAAACACATCTCCAAGACCACCACTGCCCTGTTAAAGAAGCTCAGGGTAAAGGTTATGGACTGGACAAGCATGTCTCCAGACCTGAACCCTATTAAGCATCTGTGTGAAGTCCTCAAAAGGAAGGTGGAGGAGTGCAAGGTCTCTAACATCCACCAGCTCCATCATGTGGTCATTAGTAAGTGGAAAAGGATTCCAGTGGCAAAATGTGAATCTCTGGTGAAGTCCATCCCCAAGAGAGTTAAGGCACTGTTGAAAAATAATGATGGCCGCTCAAATTATTGACACTTTGGGGCCGATTTGGACACTTTCGCTTAGGGGTGTACTCACTTTTGTTGCCAATAGTTTAGACATTAATGGCTGTGTGTCGAGTTGTTTTGAGGGGACAGCAATTTTAAACTGTTTAACAAGCTGCCCACTCACTACTGTACACTGTATCAAAGTGTCATGACCTCACTGCTGTCCCATGGAAAGATATCGTAAAATATTTGGAGAAATGTGAGGGGTGTACTCACTTTTGTAAGACACTGTAATATGAAGATAGTAGAAGTTAACGTAACATAAAGGGGTAAAAAAAAAAAAAAGTCACAAGAAGCACACAGGACTGTCTAGAGTTGAAGAGTTTGTCTGATGACTGTAGGCAGTGGCAGGCTAGCGCTACCTGTTGACTACCAGTGTTTGAACTAAAGCTAACTAGCAGTGGGCAAGCTTTGTCTTTCTCTTGTGTCTTACTGGACAGTCACAAGAATGGGTCTACCTGCTTGTCATGGACTCGGGAGTGAGGCAAGACACGAAAACAACAAAAACATTGGACTGCTCCTTTGAAAGCTAATGTGAACGCTGAAGACAACTTCATTGGGAATACATTTTCTTTTCTAAGTAACCCTCTACAAACCTCTAAATCAGTGGAAGAAATAAATAAACATGGTACCCTAATATAGTAGCTGCAGCTGTTCCACCAATCATAACAAAATCAAAAAGTCAGACCTTATTTTGTGTTGCAAGGGAACAGATAAAAAGACTTTTCCTCAGAGAATTCTGAGTAACATTTACACAATCAATCAAAGTAAACTGCCCATGTCAAACTTAATTGCACACAAAGAGCCTCTTCATATTCAGCCATCTTCAAAAACAAGATGAAGTGTGAAACTAGATGCGTCCTGTAAACATGAGGATATAAAAGGTCATTTATATATACTACACATATCTGTGTGGTGGACAGATTGAGCAGGCCTTTGCCCATGTTTCCATGAGGCAGTGATAAAACCTCCTACTTTTTGATTAAAGTTCAGCATGATATTGTTGAAATAAAAATTCTTTAGACTTTTCTGTATAAGGTCTCCATGTTGAATGAAATGTTTTTATTTTCGTTATTTGGCTTGAAAAAAAAACAGATAAAACTACTGCTGCATTAACTAGACTTTTTAAAATGTGGAGGTAGTCTCAGTAACATCACACTCTGGTTTCTTAACTGCCATCAGTTCTTGGAATACCAACTCTACCTAACTTTTAATTAAGTAGCAACCTCAGGGGTTTAAAAGTCTAACTTGACAGTGAGACATTGGTCTGCTTTGATTCTTGGAGGAGCCAACCTACAGATTCAACAAATGCTGTGGGAGCTGATTCCAGGTTTCACTGCACATGAACAGAGCACAAAAACAGAGAAGACCACAAACAAGAGTGCAATAAGCATTTGACTGAATTAAAGGAAAAATAAATATGTTTATGGACAGATGATCATATGTTGTGTCATAACAGGCTCCAAATCAGTATTTTATAATCACATGAACACTTGTGAACTCAAGAAACTAGCTGGACTGGGGTTTACTCAGGTAAGGATCCACTAGACAAGAGTTCTCACATAAAGAAAATTCTTCCATAAACTGACTGTAGTGAACATAGTTTTTATGTGTGTAATAGTTGAGTAGAACATTTTGAATAATTTGAGGCATAACCAACTTGACCGATGTGTGGGTTTAACTGTTTGACAGGAGGCTTAAGACTTACCTTCACTCTATCCCCTTTACCAATGTCAAGATTGATAAATAGGAGGGTGGAGATGGCATTGTCAATACTACATCTGCAATACTTAGACTAAGAGACAGCTCTCCAGTTACCTGTGGGTGACATCTCTAGAGCTGCATGCATTGCTCTATGCATGTGAGTGAGTCATAAATATAAGCCATTATATTTCCAGAAGAAAACATAAGCACTGGAAGCATTTTGTATTTTTTTGTGAGGGCTTATATTATTTCAGCAATAATAATGGGCTCTGCTCAGGATTCCTCAGCCTTAGAAGTCATCCTCAAGTAGGCATTTGAGGAACTGCAGTGTTTCACATTTTCAGTTTTCAACCTCAGAGGCTCATGGTTGATCCATATGGCAGTAAAATCTATACACTCACAGACTCAGACTATTGGTGTTTACAGTAAACAGTAAGTGTTGACTGCTATTTCACTGTGAAATCTTGAAGTTAGTGAGGGATCTGGTGTGAACTTTTCAGCACACTTTCCTTGACTCAGCAGATCTGCAGAGTTTTAAAGGGGATTTTCTCAGAGTTCATTCATAGGCTTGCTGGCATAAAGAAAATATTAGTCCATCCCCATTCTAATTGTAAATAAATCTTCATAAATTGAAACAGTATATATGTTAATTGTAAAAACTTAACCAATGTTAGCAGGGGACTAACAGGTTGGCTAATTTTGTGTTAGTCCATGATATGTTTGAAGAGATGTCTTTCACTATTTTTATTAAAATATTCCAGAGTTTTAATTTTTAGACCTTTGTTCCCTTGTTTTTTCATTTTGTATTGGTCTGAAATACAGAATGAAATACTGAATCTGAGTGACAAAAATACAAATGTGCACAAAATTACAGTTTTTGCTGGTAATGTTTTTTCAGGCAAGATGTGACACCATGTTCAAATGTCCTTGAGCTTATTTTCATTTGATCTCATTTGATAAGACACTTTTCAGCTCATCAAAGATTTGCATTAAGGATGAACTTTAGTGTTTATGCATCTGTGTGTTCTTGTCTTACCCTCGGGTGCATCTCTATGCTGTGATTATTTCATAATGTATCTATGGAGTGTGTGTTTGGAATACAGTATGAGAAGTATAATAATGATTTATGTCTTTAACGGCTTGTCAACAGTGGCATCTAGTGGAGGGATGTATGAATCACGTGTTAAAATCCTTTGACCTTTGTTTGTGTGTGTGTGTGTGTGTGTGTGTGTGTGTGTGTGTGTGTGTGTGTTTGTTTGTTTCCATGTGTGTACACTCAGGTACCTCTACAAGCTGAGGGACCTTCACCTGGAGGGAGAAAACTACACGGAGGCTGCATACACACTGCTGCTGCACTCCCGCCTGCTCAAGGTAGCACCCTCACCAACCTCTGAAGAGATATTCTGCAGTTTAATGCCTTTCCTGTGTCTCGGTCTGCTTAATCATCTGTCCGTCTGACTCGAGTGAGACAGTTTTTTATCAGCTGAATAATGGTTGCTACGTCTCTGGCCTGTAAATGATGGAGCCACGAGGTTGGTTTATGGCATGGTGTTGGCCACTGTGGCTTCATCTCTGTTTTGATTGATGCAGTGAGTGCGTGGGCTATATCTGTGTGTGTGTGTGTGTGTGTGTGTGTGTGTGTGACTGTGTGTTTGACTGAATTTGACCTCATTCGTCTTTTCACTCCTTTTATGGGACACTCAGACGTTCCTGGAGCAGACAGAAGAGTAAAGGCATCTCTCTCCCTCTTGTTCCCCTTCTTTCTCTGTCTAATACTGTTATACCAAAGCGTTAAAACTCTTTAGTGTTTCTATAATCTCTCTATTCATTTTCAGTGTCAGATCTGTCATTTCTGTTTCACATTTTTGGAAGGAGCTGACTGAAATGCACACTAGACTCTAACACCATATTTTTGCCTCAGCCTGAGCAAATAGAAAGTTCCTGAAGCACAATTGAGCCCGGTAGATCCTGCATATTGAAGTTGGTTTTGTAAAAGATGCCTGTGTAATTTCATTGGCTATTGTCTTTTTAGCTTAAATGAGGCTGGTGATGTACTACAACAAAGAAAACCTCGATTTCTCTTTTCTTATTGTAACCCAGTCATTAATGGGACTTAAAAAAAACAGCTCTGACCAGTTCTTCTCAGCAGGGATTAGAAAAAATATCTGCATTTAGTGCTAATGTTTTCAATTTTTCTATCTGCTTTTTCTTCCTCTAGTGGCATGATGAGATGTGCAGCCCCCAGTTTGAGTCCCATGGCTCCCAAACGCAACGGCAGCTTAAAGAAATGCTTTACGACACCATCATTGACTACTTTGACAAGGGAAAGGTCAGCATCTTATGTTTTTTACTTGTCATTTTCCTCTTTAGACAACCACTTAGATTAGCGTGGTGTTTTGGAAAGTGTAAACCAGAAACCCACCATCCTTTATATGTATTGTGCCAATGTATGTTGTGTCTAATCTCGAGACACGTAAGTAAATTGTAATATAAGTTTGTTCTTGTTTGGTTGCATCGTAGAGACAATCAGTCCATTTTAACAAGTAGATCTTAAGTCCCAAAAAATGTAAATATTGTTGTAGGTGAGATTTTTCCTTTGTTTGATAACTGGGGAAAAGCAGTTTTTGATGTTGTGATTTTTACTGCACTGTCTCTTGTGCAAGATTGCACAAGGCTGAGAATAACTTTTGTTCACTGCCATTAAAGCTGCATGGAAATTAGGCCAGAACATTTTAATTAGATAACTGAAACCCACAGCCTTTATCTACAGCCAGTGTAATTGTCAATGGCCTGACACATTTTTACAGTTCTATATTGTTGTGTAACCAATATTTTCAACAATATGTTCCGTATGATCATTGAGCCTTTGTCATACTCAATAATATACTCCATTATACTCTTATCTATACTCCGATACACTTTTAATTGCAGCTCTGAGTTTTCAGTCAACATTTCTGATCCAAGTCACACAGCTATTCTTAGTGGTTATAGCAGTTAAAGCAGACTCATAGCAGCAGTCCATCTACAACTTTACAGAGGAGCCTGTGAGACAATGGAACTCAGGATCTTCCTTAAAGACAAATGGTTTGTGAACTTAATAGAACATGAGGACTTAAAGAGCCCATGCGATGCTTATAATATGACGTCTTTTTAGAATAGATTCTTGCTCTTTATAATACTTATTTTCACAGGAAAATGTCTGTAGCATCAGGACTTCTCCTTTTCCCCATTTTTATTGTGCCAGTAGCTGCAGTTTTTATCCCCCCCCCACCACCACCACCACCACCACCACCAAACACACCAACCATGAGATGTCCTACCATTTTGTCTGCATCAGTTTTAGCCAATCAGCTTGTTGCAGAGAAGAGACTGTAAAATAAATGCAGAGTTGTTTACAACAGGGCGTCAAGCAGCGCTGAACTGATTAATCACTACATGAGCAGATGACTAAACCAATCAGAGTGGACTGGGTCCTTGTGGGTCAGGGAGTCTTTAAGGGGCTGAAGGCTCCAACAGAGCCACTTTGACAGAAAGAAAAAAACAGCTGGATCAGGGGTACTCTATATGAAAACTAGATCCTTCACACATTAGTATTAGTGAACTTAACCCAGCAGTCATCAAAAGTGAATATATGAACCAAAGTCAAGGCAAAACATGGGCTCTAAAGCTAGTGACATATAATAATGTTATACAAAGAGACTTAGATCGAAAGCAGAGCTCATTATGCCTGGGCTCAGCTAGAGTACAAAGAGAGATGACTAGTCCATGCCTGATCCAGTTCTTACTATAGGGCTCATCAAATAGAAGAGGTTTAAGCTCTCTCTTGAAACAGACGGTGTCTGCCTGCCTGGCTAAAAGAGGATATCATTCAATAACACAATTTTCTCTTTGGAGACAGTACTAATTTTGTTCTAAACTGGGGCAGCAACCTCCTGTACCCCTGACACAAAAGGAATAAAAGAACACAATAGAAAGCAAAACAATCCTTTAACATTGGGATAAGCAAAAGCACATAAATTACAATTCAGTGCACAGCTTTTATTTTGGAGAATGTTCCTTTCCTTTCTATTTCATGTCTTTTATGATGAGACAGTGTTACAATCGTGCAGTCACAGTCTGTGAGTACTGTGTTGGTGCCACTTTATCTTTTGTGTTCTCCATGAGAGCTTTTTGTGTTCGTTGAAGCAGTGAAAGAGACATTTTCCTCTACTCTCCAGAGTCCTGGAAACAGGGATTCTCATGTGCTGACTCCTCACCAGGACAGCTGCTGCAGATTTATTAACAGATGGTGTATTGAAGGACACTTTCTACTTTTCTCATATGTGTGTATGTGTGTCTGTTTAGATGTGGGAGGAGGCCATCACGTTGTGTAAGGAACTTGCTGAGCAGTATGAAAACGAGATCTTTGACTACGAATTACTCAGCAAGAGACTGGTAATACATGATTATCCTGTGATCATACTATAATCCTGTTTGCCTCTGATTCTCTTTTTTCCTTAAGATTTTCCTCTCAGTCTCTCTCTTGAACGACTTCTTGAGAAGTTACTGCTGTCTCAGCCGTATGTAAATGTCTGAGGGGACAAAGTCAAGTGGACCACATGACTTAAGTAGTAGACACACATCCTGGGACGGTAAAGTAAAAACTACATAATTGAGCTCAAGTAAAGCAGAGCTACTTTGAAAAGCCCTCCTTGAGCGTGAATAGGAGTAAATCTCCTTGAATCTACTTAGGCAAAAGTAGAACATACTTAATAAAAACAAACTTTATGTTAAGTATAGTACAGCGGTAGTACTGTGTGATGTGTGATGAGACAGATCTAACTTTTTGGTTTATAGTAGAATAGTGTTGAGTAACACATGACACAAACAATTTTATCTAACTATACAGCTGTAATCTGTTTTGATGACTTTGAAATAAGTTATCAATCAGTAAAAAATATTTTTTTACTTCCAGGGAGCTAGAGATTTTAGGCTTAGTTGGAATAATGTGATTAAATGTAATTAGCTTCCTGCTTCCCTCCTGAACACTCGAACATATTTTGGATAAAATTCAATCAACAGCTCATAAAATCTGTATTTTTGGCGCAAAGCTGTTTTAAGGTCATTCAGAGCATATTTTTTTCAAGATAATCAGTTTACTTTTCCAGATACTTCCAAATAGCTCAGCACATAACTCATCCCTGTTTACAAAGGTTTACCTTCTTTGCACACTTCTTCCTTTTGAGTATAGAATTACCAAAGCTTGGCCACCATAACTACAATCAGACACCAAAAGTGTGATTACAATTCATCAGCGACTTTCAAACTCTCCAAAACCCTCTCACTCTGTTCACTTTAAAGCAGTAGCTTTTCCCTCCATATCCACATTCAGACAAACTCTTTATCCCCATCATCTCTGTTCTCACTACAGAAGAATGTTCTTTGAGCAAATGAGTAAAAATCTTTCTCTGTCGTCCTTTGACTGCAGCGGTGACTCTCAGCTAATGCTGAGTTTATGTGGTTATATAAATGACAGACACTGTCCTTGGATGCTGTGCACTCTTTTTTCACATCTATCACCCTCAAAGGCCCAGCATTGTGCTGAGGGTGGCTTTGTCATTGGCACCAGCTGATAAAACTGCTATGGCTGCACACAGTGCACGTCTGAAACACTCCTTTAAGCACACACACCGGGTCTCTTCCTCTCTGCAGGAGAAACAAGCCAAGTTCTATGAGAACATCATGAAGATCCTGAGGCCAAAGCCAGACTACTTTGCTGTGGGGTACTACGGACAAGGATATCCTCCGTTTCTCAAGGTTCTTGTTTTTTGCTTTTAGAGTTAAAGGGTCAAGCGTTTTATGAAGGACAGAAATTTGCTGAAGTACAAGCACACACAAGAAAATTGGGCTTTTAGGTAATATAAACATTGGGTTTACATGACAAAATAAAATCAAGAGGATGCAGTAACTTGCAAGATGTAAAGCATGAAATATAACTGTTGTTGAATTGAAATGGGTTTTGGTATAATGAATGCAAAAGTTGTTGGGTTCCTTATTAAGTATAGAAATCAAAGCCCTGGCATAAAATATTCTTCTGAATGTTCTTATTTATTGCTGCCTTTGCCCACTGGTCAGCTGATGGTATATCTTTTCTGTCCTGAAATCCAGTCGACAAACTAACAACCTGTGTGTGTTGTGCTTCGTGTTGTTTGTTTAAGCAATGCTGACGTCCATCTTACACATCCTCATGGTTGATCATAATACAAACTTGGAATAAAATGCCAGTCAGATTGGGCAGATCATTTAGCAAGGTTGACTCTGCCTGTTGCAGAGAGGGAGGACAGCTCTCAAACTAAAACTTAATGGCCATATCTTGATTCCATGTTTGGTTTTGAATGAGGAATGTCACATATCTTCTTGTTCTGGTAACTCAAACCAGTTTACTTAATTTTGCTTCAGAACAAGGTGTTTATCCACCGTGGCAAAGAGTATGAACGCAGAGAGGACTTTCAGAACCAGCTGATGAGCCAGTTCCCCAGTGCTGTTCGCCTCAACACCACCACCATGCCTGGAGATGACATCAGGAACTCTCCACACCAGTGTATCCTTCTGTTAGCTCCAAGTGCACACGCAACCACACGTGTGCATACAGACATGGAAATACTGTTTGTGAAAATTATTCTAATATTCTACATGGTATTTATAGAGAAATACAAACTCATTTACTTTTGGTACGAATTGGATGAAGACGTATATGTTTCATTAAAGCAAATACGGAAATTTCAATCATAAGAGAAATTGAGAGCTCTTTTTTTCTAATCGACAAGAGATCTTTTTTTTTTTTTACAGTAATCAATCTTTCCTCAGTTGACAACATCTTTGAAGTCGAGCTTTGAGATGTTTAACGTGACACGGTGACATTACCTGAGGTCCACATCAAACATATGTTATTTTTTGTTACAAATACAGACACTGACTGGCACAATATGAGGTTTTAATCCTAATTTATTGAAACCAGACATCCAGTGTTTCACCGTGCAGCCTGTGCTGGAAATCCCTCCTCGCCTCAAGAACAAACCTGTCCCTGACCAGATTATCAAGTCAGTCAAAAAACATGTTTTGAGTGTGAATGTTCTAATTTCCTCAGTAGTAAATGATCTGTTTTGTTTTCTTCAGTTGGTTTGATTTGAGTTTCTGTCCTTTCCACACCATTTTCAGCTTTTACAAGTCCAACTACGTGCAGCGTTTTCACTACTCCAGACCTGTGATGAAAGGACCAATGGACCCAAACAATGAGTTCGCTGTGCGTATTTGTTTGTTTTTAGTTGGCTTAGGGCAGATTTATGACCATGCAGGCAAACAAGAACTTTATTTTAGAGGCAAATTTTCATCGGCAATAAATTGAAAAAAGTAATCGTTCTTCTAGATAATGAGATTTTTCTTAATAGTAGCTTTTGGCTCAGTTGCATGATAATACTATAAATTTAGAGAATCAGAATAAGCATTTCAGACAGAGCAAAATTATTTTAATGACTATAGCATAAGAATTTCTGTAAGACTAAAGTGATGATGAAAGAAAGTAGAGAAAAAGAAGGTGAGAAATGGCAATTACAGCAGTATACAGAAACATCAACAAAATAAAGGGAAAACAATGATGATCATACAACATGGGGGCAGCAGGACAGAACTCACACAGAGCAGATAATGGCCAAATCAATGGAGACCTTTAAAAAATATTTGTCAAATGTTTGAGGGCAATTTTGCTGCAGCTGTTCCCGATCGTATAATGTTTAATATTATCAAAGGTATCTTGAGAAGAAGGAAATATATTAGGCTGCAAGAACTAACATGTTTCAGTCTATGTCAAAAAAAGTCTGTGTGCTCTACTCTATATAGGAAGATGGTATTCTCAGTTTATTTGCTCCGTTTTCTCCATATACGACCAACAGAACTGACTTGAGAAGCTATGTTAGCTGACACCAGACCTTTATAATACTGAGAAACAGTTTAATACACAAGAGCAGGGTAATGAGGTTAAAGC
Source organism: Scarus forsteni (assembly GCA_036419115.1). Lineage (NCBI taxonomy): Eukaryota > Metazoa > Chordata > Actinopteri > Labriformes > Labridae > Scarus > Scarus forsteni. The sequence continues at coordinate 5,988,470 of JAZDUH010000383.1, read as the reverse complement.
CAGAAGGAAGCAAGAAAATTAAAGATTCTGACTGTTTCATATTTGCATTTTTGCCCAAATACCACAGCTACTTTAGAGTTGATGACTAGTGTAGCTCCTGGGGGTTTTGTCATGTCTCCTACAGTCTTTGGTGCTTCTCAGTATTTATTCCCCTGTTTCTCAGACAGATCTCAACAATAACATACATGTTTTGAGTTTAATCATAACATTATGTCCCTGATAGGTACATTATGGAACACTTATCCTTCAAACCCGAGGACCTCCATGTGTCAGTTGAGGGATAAACCTGGATAGATTTCAGTGCAGAAATCATCATTTATCAGGTTTCATTTGCGCTTTATGAAATGTTTTGAGCCAATTCAAGCATGCGAATGGCCAAAACTTGATAGAGATGAAAACAATAATCAACTAAAAACATGTTCACTGAGCCCTGCCCCCAGAGTTTTCAAAATGGAGGCACTTCATAAGACAGAGAGAAACATTTCCATCACTTCACTATCACAAGAGAAGAGAAAAATAAACAAAATGCTGTTGTTAAGCTGCATACAGAGTAAGATTGAAAGGGAACAGTGACAGCCCGTTCATTAAAGTAATTGCACTTTCGTCCTCACACACACAAGTAAAATTGTAATTTGTTTGTACACACAGAAAATATGATACTTTTTAAGTTATAGAGTATACTCCCTCTCTTTTGCTCATTTCTCTTTTCTCACAGTATAGACCAAGCTGTGGTACCTTCTGATTAAAAACTTTGCTCCCTCACTGTGTTAAAAATATGTATTTAATATAAACAGTGACATAGTGTTTTATAAAAAAAAAAAAATGCAGGTTTGTACTTGGATGTTTAATCTCCTATTTTTCCCATTGGATTAGTTCGGTGTTCAGTTTTTGCTACTGAAATCTTCTTCAGTATTTGCTGCAGTGGTGGGGTTATAGTTTCCAAAAGCTGCCTTTCTAAAATGGAAAGTAAATTGTTGAAGAAACACTCATTAATAAATATGTATGAAGGCATTAACTGAGAGCATCCACCCCTCAGCATAATATAAAGGTAATATAGTGTACAGGAATTATCAGAGATGGAATGTAATGTGAAAAAACAAGATAAAATTTCTAATGAAATGGTTTAATATTACTCTGAGAACCTCCACCTGTTCTGAGCAGGCTTGTGAAATTGAAAATTTTCAGACGGATCGATTTCTTGTGCTGCACAGAAATCCACACTGAATGAAAAGGTTCCAACACCCAAACTGAGATCTTCTTTGAGATTTTAGTGCATCCTTCACCCTCATTCAGATTAATAAATGCTGATCAGTTTACTACAATAAAACACCCAGTTTTTGGTTGCATGCACAGTTGATAAATGAGGATCAAGGTGTTTACCAATGCAGAAATACTTCCATCCCAGATCAGCACCACCTCAGTATGCATATGAACAGCTTTTTGTTTTGCAATATAAAACTTTTATGTGATATGTTGACTTAGTATGATTGCACCATTTGCCTCAGATTGTAGTCTTTGTTTTTTAGTTTTTTAGTTTTTTTGATAAAAGGTCAAAGTTTCTCTCCTCACATGCAAACCTAAGGTCATGCTTCACATACATTACAAAGTGTGTATCAAATATGCACATTTTCCATTTATTAAGACTATATTTTTTTATATAATTTCTTTGTCTTAAAATTTGTATTTAGTTTTTAAGACAAATGCTTAACTGTCAATTAAGGTCTTCCATATAAAAGCTCTTATCCTGTTAAAGTGGGTTTATTTTGTTGAGTTAGATGGAAGACCATTCATTGATAATTTTTGCTTGAACAACTTATTAGACATTCCTTTTACAACACATTATCTCTCAATGTGGACACATGCTCATATGTTCAACTTATTATTATCGTGGTGTCTTTAAGCTCACCTTATTGTGTGAATTGTGCAGAATTTGACACTCTAAACCTCAAAACTCTATCGATCAAGCAATCAATCAATCAACCTTTATTTAGAAAAGCCAAATCATCACAAATGTGATCCCAGGACACTTTACAGTAGAGCTGGTTGAAGCCATATTCCTTATTTTGTTAACACACAGTATATTCATACGCATATCCATATATATACATGTAAACCTAGCCCAAACCCAACATGAATCCACTATGAGCACAGCGCTAGGCAACGATTGATGACTTATAGTTACAGTGGCTCAAGAAAAACCCTCTGATAAGCAGTTACACCTCTGAACAGGACTTTAAAAATCTTACCATCCACTATTGAACAAATCCTGCCTCCTTTGTCAAAGGATCAATGTCAGTGTATGAGCATTCACACGAGAAAGAGGCTACTCTAACCGTATTCCTTTGTCTTTTTCCCTCTTTTCCTTTGGTATTTTAGTCAATGTGGATTGAACGCACCACTTTCACCACTGTGTACAAGCTGCCAGGGATCCTGCGCTGGTTTGAGGCCACTGACATGAAACATGTAACTTCAAACTTGTTTGCTTTGAGCGTGTTTGAACACAACATAATATTCCAGTCACTTTCATTTCCATCAACACGTACATATTCTATATTTCTCACATCCATCCTACTTCCCTTTAATCCTTTTTTATTTTTCCCTCGTATTTTTTTAATCTACCTGTTAAATCTGCTGGCTACCCTGTCCAGACCACCCTGTCTCCACTGGAAAATGCCATAGAGACCATGGAGTCAACTAATGAGAAGATTCTGACCATGATAAACCAATATCAAGCTGACTGGAGCCTTCCCATCAACCCCCTCTCCATGCTGCTTAATGGCATTGTGGACCCGGCTGTCATGGGGGGCTTTGCCAAGTATGAAAAGGTAAAGAAAAACATTTACAATCCAATCTACTTTTGGCTTGTTTAAAGGCCACTTGTGCAGAAAGATTATTGAACAAAGCAAATAAAACCTGAATTAACTTGTTTGTTCATTGATTTTCTTAGCAGTGGTGTGTAGACTCTTCTTAGACCTGTATATCTGTGAGGTGGCAGAGCGACAGGCAAACATAGGCTGTCACCACAAGGTGGCAGACTCCACAGATGTTTTACCGTGTTATACCATACACAGATAAAGATTAACACATACTAGACAGTGTCCTGTCACTTAATCTGCAGTAGAAAGCTGCAAAGCAAAAAATTAACAGCAATCTGATTTCCATCTGTCTCGTCTCACTCATAGTGATGGAAATTTCTGCTGTTTTACAGAACACGATCATTTAAAACAGCTCACTAAGAGGAACCTTTAACTTGGAAACACCACATTGCCTGGTACCACGCTGTTTATCCCACTGTTCTCACGTTGGGTCTTGAAAGCTGCTTGTTAGCAAACTTGCTTATGTGTTATAGTCTTGATCTGAGTTGTTATTTCATTCAAATTACAACCCCAAAGGTTCAATAACTAAGTTTTATGTTACTGTTGCACTGCTTAATGTGGTATGTTTAAAAAAAAGGTTATGGATACTTGCTATCAGAGAGCACTGCTAGCCGCTTAGCTTTGGCAAGTTGCCCTCCGTTTATTTCCCCTTTCTGCACATAGCAAAATGGGCAGCTTTACAGACAGGAATAAAACAACAGGCCATCTCTCACAACTGATTTGTTATATATAGTCAGAGCAAAGATAGCGTGGTATTCAAAGTCTATGCTAATGCATATAAACTAAAAGAAAGAGTAATAGTGATGGCTCGTGACTTCTCCCCATGTAAAAATGTACTGTTGATTATAGCTGTATGTCGAATCCTGAGAGATATTGTTACACAGGTACAACAATGTTCTGTCCATGTTTCCACAGAGCTTTGGATCAGTGAAAATTATTGAAAAAATAGCTTCTCTCTCATGCAAAGCATACCCATAATGTTTGATGGAAAACAAAAAGCACTTTTTCTCTCATGGTTTTGATTAGTTTTTGTCCAAAACTGTGAAAAGACAATTATATTTGTATTCAAGCACCATTTATCATTTTAATATCTCTCATGGGATAAAATAGATGAGCCTAAAAAGTGAAAATGTCAGCACAAAAGTTGTTTATAAATTTTCAAACTGCTTTTCTGATGTGAAAGGCCAAAGTCTCAAGTTGTGTTATTTCTTGTTTATTAGGCATTCTTTACTGAGGAGTACACCCAGCAACACCCAGAGGACAGAGACAAACTGCTGCGCCTCAAAGACCTCATCGCCTGGCAGGTAGTGAACGCACTTTATTGAGCACATCACATAAAGTCGTGTCACTTTTATGCGGACGTCATGTTGACATTATAAATTTGATTTTATAGATCCCATTACTGGGCGGAGGGATCGCTCTGCATGGGAAGAGAGTAACGGACGACCTGCGTCCTTTCCATGAACGCATGGAGGAGTGTTTCAAACAGCTCAAGAAGAAGGTGGAGAAGGAGTATGGAGTGAGAGAGTTGGTAAGACAAAACTGAAAACTGAAGAGGAGATTAAAAAGAAGGAAAGACGGCATTAATCCTGTGACATGCAGTTACTCTGTGGTCCTGATTATGATCTGTGAGCGGTACGGGTCATATAATCACTGAGCTGATCCCAGATGATTCTAAAGATCCAAGTACTCATAAACACATCTGTGTGGGGTGGCACTGAAATGCCATTCGTACTCTTTTTAACAGGAACACTGTTCAAATGGTTGTACTAGGGCTAAATATGGTCATTAACTTCTAAACCCACTCTGCCCTTTAGGAGAGATTAAACTAATGATGGGTGGAAGCAATGACACACTCTTTTTATCTTTGCTTGCTTTGTTAATACAGTTTTCCGGTTATGACCTGCTGCTTTTTTCGTGGTCACTGTCAATAAAATGAACCGTCTAAAAACTTTTGTTTTTCAAGTTGATATAAACTAAAGGACTGAATTTCTGTTTTTTACAGCCGGACTTCGATGAGAGGAAGTCGAGCCGTCCACGCTCCATGCTGCGCTCCTTTCGTCAGTCCATCATCTCCATCTCATCACTGCAGGGATCTGAATGTGGAACTCCAACTAAGCTCCAAGCAGACAGGTAACCTACATGTATTTCCACATTTTCTTAACCCTTTACGTCCCAGTAGAAAAGTGACACATAGCACAAAGACTTCTATAAGTGGACACAACATGAAGGCGCCATTAATATGGTATAAGTTGATAATGTTTCTTACTTTCACCGCGTGAAACAAAGATATTTTCAAAAATCATTTTCCCTTTTCAAATGAATACAGTCCTGTGAATGCATGCTTATTGGCCAGCAAAGTGTTTTTTTTGCACTGTAACTTGAGTGCTGAGATAGCTTATGGACAAGTTAACATGAAGTGGAAATGAACAGAAAAAACAGCATCAAATCATTATCTATTATAACTTTAAAATGTGTATGTTTAGTATATGTGAATTTGATAACAGTTCATTATAATTTATGCTGTAAAATAATCCTATATTAGACTTTAGAATTATTATTGATTTTTTTCTATTTTAACTGCTATCATTACTATCACCACTTTCATTCCTTATCATATACAAAAAAATATGTTCTTTTCAGAACTTGAAACCTTTGAATGGCATTGTTGAACTTGATCTCATTAAAATTTTTGTGAAAACATTTACTAACATTTACTTCACAATAGCAAAATACTTAATGTGATGTCTTTTAAGGTATTAACACGCAATAGATTTGAACACAATTCTGAAAATCCACTATGAGCAAATAAATCCATAACTGAGGACATATCAGAAAACTGCCATGAATTTGCATATTGAATGACTGCTATCGACTTCCAATTCACACATTTTTGACCAACTTTAGAATTGTTCATGGGTTTAAAGTGAGCATTTGTTGTGAAGAATTTTCATCATTTACGTTCCACTTCTTATGCATTATACCTCTCAATATTCAGATGAAAAAAATGAAATGCTATCCAAACATTTGTTTTACATTTACAAAATACCAGAGATTAAACCTAATTATTGAATCAACACATATTTTCTCACGTCAAAGATATAAACTCGATTTATTTTAGTGCTTCTATGTGCAATTTTGCTTTCACAAAAATATTTGTAAAACTTTCTTCATTGATCACATAAGGAGTATTTCATGTTTTTGCTCAAGGGTATTTAAACTACTTCTGTTATCTACTGGGAGATACTGGGATAACAGAGTATAACATGTATTATGCTGCAGTGACCATATGACCAAAAATCTCAGGTATGGGGGATTAAATGTTGCTGTTTTTGCTTTACTGGGCTCAGAGGGATTTTTTAAAATTAATTTAATGGTCTATTATAACAGTTCAAATGTAGAAAACTTTTGAAGAAAAATCATACTTCTCACAAATCTGCCAATCAATCAACAATTTTGATGGCTATTATTAAAACAAAACTGCCTGCGTCCTTACAGAGTATCTTTGGGTGCTGAGGGTTAAGCAGTAACTTCAAGACACTGAGGCAGTAAAACTGAAAACTTGCACCTGTTTCATGTCAGTTTTCTTCCTCCTCCCAGGGACCCTCTCCCTGAATCTCCTAACTCCTGGTCCTCCACCCTGCCACGCTCCAGTGGCAGCATGAGTGCAGGTACACTTGACGAGGTGGTGACAGTAGGTGAGGCAGAGGTCAAACTGAGGAAGAGTAAGAAGAAGAAGAAGAGGAGCAGCATGATCTTCATCATGGAGGAGAGAGAGAGGACAAACACACTGGACTGTAAACGGGTGAGACTTAGGAGACAGAGAAGCAGCGTCTCTGTAGATTTTTGATCCGTGTAAAATCAGGAGAATGTTGTTCATCCTAATAGGGAAAGTTGTTTGCTCCTATGCAGAATCGTTCAAAATATAAAAATAAGTTCGCTGGTTTGGTGGAGGTGGTAAACAACCAGGCACATCCCATATATGCTTCTGCTGGCCGTGGTTCTAATCTGGCCTGAAGCCCATTTGCAGAATGTATTTCCCTTTCTCTATCTCACCCCCTTTCAGAGTCCAGGGTTTCAAAACAGCTAGAAACTCATCAGCGCCTACCTCATAATATTTATTCCCCCGTGCTCTCCTGCTCACTGCTTATTACCGGTTTGTTTTTTGTCTTGTGACACTGGTGAAGATGAATTGTCAAATGGGAACAGGAAATGACACAAATGAAACACATTTGGGAATCAGCAAGAAGAGTTGTGTTCAACAAAAACTGTACTGTTCACAGGAGGCCTCAGGAAATTGAAGGTGTGTTTGGTGTTATCCCTTTGTTATACAACAAGCAGTTTTTCTTTGGGTTAACCAAGTTATCTAACTCAGGGCGATGAATATTCTTGCAGACAACACCAAGAGCCAGGTGAAGACGTAGAGAGACTTGATTCTTACATCCTCTTGTTTACGCTCAACATCCTAAGAACAGTAGCACTGAATGAAATCAATCTTATCGTTACTAAAGTATATTTTATAAGAATTGTTTTTTTTATTTTTTTATTTTAACTTTAATGTATTTACCTTCAAAATGCAACCTGAAGAACAAACAATAGAAAGTGATTTTGCTTGTGTTTGGAAATAATACTACTATTGTATCAGGTTCTTTAGAATAAAGTCATACAATTATTGAGATATTAAATTTCATCGTAGCCTTTTCAATATTACTTAGTTGGTGCGGCTGTGAACACCTTTTGATACTTGCCAAGTACAGTCTTTATGAGGCAATAGTACTGTAAGAATACTTATACTCCCCTCTCAAAGTCAGTAACATTTAAACAACTTCTATTTCAGTCAAAAGATGTATCTGACTACAAACCTATTAGTCTCATAGTAATAGACCATACTATTAGTGGAGTAATTGGTTAGATATAATTATTAGTACCTTTTTTCTTAAAAGGACACAAATACTGGGCAAGACTAATTAAGATCATAACCAATGCAAAACAACGTCCTAACTTATTACTGTAATTAAGGGAAAACTAATTTAATAGCCTTCTGGCTATAAAATATGATGGTGTACCTGACAACTACTTAACAATAATAAGCAAACTGTTTTTTTTTTTTATTAGCATTTAAACAAGCAACAATCTTATGATAAATATATAGACCCTAAGTCTGAGTGTTCCCCTAAAAATGGAGTTGATATATTGAACAAAATATGATATATTTATAAGCAATACATCTGAAAAAAACAAAATATTGTCAGAAATAAAGCTGTGTGCTAAGTGCAAGGCATATAAGAAGCAAATTAGGTACAGAAACAGGCCAGAAGTAAACAATGCAAAGCACAGTATTAACAGTAGAAGCACACCTCACATCATACCCCCAAAGAAAAATCAAGGATTTTCTGTCAAACATGAGTCTTGCAAACATGAATAAATGACCAAATTTCTGACCAATGTGCCCAGTAGCCTTATGGTGTGAATGCAGAGCTGAAATTGTTGGGAGGTGTTGTGTTTTAGTTTGTTGTGATCTCTGTCTCCCTCTAGCTGTCAAAGAAACAGGAGTTCCGCAGTGACACCAACTTGTCTGAACCAAATGAAGGAAACGTGTTGCTGACAAGCGCCAACTCCAGATCCTTGCCTGCCATCACAGGTAATTTTACAAAAATAGACAAATACAGATTGTACTGAATTTTCCACTGTCAGCAAGTTTCACATGCACACAATGGGCCAAAGGCTGGGTGAATTCAAAGTTTAATCCAAGACAGCATTCACTTCAGACTCTGGAGAGCTGACAGGAAGAAAAACACAGCCCTGAAGCCCAGTGGACGCCTCTAAAAGACTTGGCAGGCAGCAGAATGCTGCAATACAGCCTGACCTAACACAAACTCCAATGTTAGGTCACAGAGTAATTGTATCAGCCGTAATTTTTGGAAAATTGTCCAGTTTATGTTCTGTCAACTCAGTATCATGGCCCTACACTTCAAAATAGTGCACCAGACCACGTTCCAGTGATGTCCCTCTGGCTTCCTGCCATGTTGGAGCTGGCCAGCTGAGCCAGCATTGATTGTTGTTTTAATAGACTACTCTGATTAGCTCCACTGACTGCAGCCTGCACCGCCTCACTGAACACACACACAGCACAGCCAGTGTTGACATTTCAAACAGGAAATCAGTGAAGCACAAGCGAGAGCACAATTAGTCAAAACAAACCGCTGCTGCAGGAAGGGGCAGAGGTTTCATCGTAGTCCGGTTATCAGGTAGAAACAAACACTAAGGTTGTGTTCTTGTGTAGGTCTGTCCCTAGCAGTGGTGGGAGGCACAGAGGAGGTGGACTCAGCCCGAGCGAGGAGGGACAGTAAAAGCATGTCCATGAGTGGGGCTTCTGACCGAACAGCAGACAGACGGTCAAAGGGTGTCATCAACTTGCTCTTCAAGTCCAAGGTACGACAGTGTTTGAAAGAAAAACAGAAAATAAGAACGTTTGTTTAAATCATGATTGGTTCACCTTGAGTAAAAAGCTTCTCAGACTTCCAGCTGAAATTAAGATGAGATTATCAATATATTCAAGTGAGGCCTATGGCATTAGCCTGAAGAGAAGCAACAGTCACAAAGCCGAGCTCTGCATCTGTGCAGAAACAGTCAGCACAGAAGCTAGAGCTAATCATTGCTGCAGATGATGCCAGGAACTCCACGCCGTAAATGAGCTGTGGGTGAAAATAAGCCAAAAGAACAATGTTGGATGATTACACACTATTTTTTTATGATAACACACTATAAACACTATTTACAATGACTTACTTTTTCACTTACCAGACTGTTTTATTAATGCACTACCTTGCAAGTGTCTTTCCACCAGCAGCACTGATAAGCTTGTTCCACTAGAGGACACAAACCCTGGCAAACAAAGGGCAATTTTTGCTTCAGATATGACAGTTCTTTACCTTGGACACATGGGAATACTTTTGTGAATTGGAGTACACACAGGATCTACTGCGACATCTACTTCTGTTGATGGAGAGTCAACAGGTCTGGATGAAAATGGAGGAAACTGCTGTAGGAACTGGAGGACCATGTAGAGGTTAGGAAATCAAGAGAAGATGGCAGAAAAACAAGTAGGCTATGCCGTGTAGCGGAGAAGTGCGTTAAAAAAAGTGCCTTTAAAGTGGAAAAGTAAGTCATCTAAACAATCTGTTTATAGCTTGTAATCATCCTGTGCTGTTTTGTGGCTTGTTTTCACCCACATTTTTTTTAATTACGCAGGGACTGTGGCATATTCCCAGCATTGTAGCCTAGATGATTATTTCTCTTCTTGCACAGCTGATTTGGGACTGTGGCTTGTGTTCAGACTAAAACCTTGTACCTCATTCAACCCCACCTAAAAAAAAAATCCCAAATGGTCACATTAAAAGTTGCATATAACAACGATTAGTTTTTTTAAAGGACTTCAAATAGTGAAGAGCTACTCTGACCCTATTAAAGGTTAAAAATAGGAATCTGACTTATTTCTTGTTTTTTTTTATCTCTGATTATTTATAAAATGTTAGGTAGATCTTTTAATGTTCAGCGTAGCTTATTTTACCTTTCTGCTTTTCAATAAATTACCTTTTTTTTTTCCAGAACTTTATGGTCAAATGGGCATGCATTAGCTGTTCCTCACTCATGAATTCTAACATTAATGATTAATTGATAGTGACTTAATAATGCTCATGACATCATAGGAGCTGAAAGTGGAGGTATGTTATTATACAACCATTGTTTTTTGTGGTATTACATGGAGTTTATTTATACAGTTATTTACTGAAAGCATCAAATTGCACCTTTAACAACTACCCAAGTCTACTAATGCCCATCCTTTATGTTTGGATACAAGTGTCAGGTATTACTTTAAATTCAAATACCAATATGATATAGACCAACTTTGTGAATAATATTTATACAAATAATATTTTATTTAAATATATCAACGCTGTAAGTCTTGGCAGGATGATTACAATTTTTAAAAATTAAAAAAAAAAAATGACAATAAATAATTTACTATTAATTTTCACATCAACATAATTCACATTTGCATGTTTATTTTTTTCTGACAGAGCTCCAAATCAGAGGATGTGAAGCCGACTGACTCAGCCAAAGACAGCAACAATCACTTCTAAAATCATGTATTTGAATTTCCTTTTTTCCTTGCATGTATTTCATATACTGCTTTTTTTTAAACTTCACCAAAGCCCCAAATTTTACACCCTCTTCCTCTTTCTGCCTGCCTGCCAGTCTCAGTGTTGCCGTTGCCTTGCTTTTATTGATTGTACCTATCAATAAAGCCTATTTTTGGGCCTTGACCTTTTTCCTGGTAATTCAGATGATTCACACTGAAGCCAAATGCCATCTCTCAGCTTTTCAATCAATTACGCTTCTACAAGAATGAGCAAACACAAACCATCCATTCTCCGTGCTTGATTGATAAGCCTCTTAAAATACATTTTTGGTCTTGTTGTGATTGACTGAGGTTAATGGGAAAATAATAATTTGATAAAGCACAAAGGTCATTGTGTCCTCCCAAAGGGCCTGAAACACAAACAGGCTGCCAGAGAGCTTTGGCTCTGATTCTGCTAACAAGGAGGCAGAATAAATTCAAGGATAATGGGGAGGCAACAAACTGTGGAGTCGACTTAACAAAGCATAAAGCTTTAACCATGCAAACACAAGAGGTTAAACAAAACTTAACAATTGTGTGTCTCCAAGACATGTGATACATTATATTCTACATCTGTTGAATATAATGTATTACGAAATAATTCAAGCATGAGGAAACACGTCAGAAAATACAACAGCCTTTCCTCTGTTAATGAGAAAATAAACAGTTTTCTTGTGTGAAATAACAAACATAAGAAGCCAACAAGAAGTAAAAAGATGGCCATGGGCAGTGTTGGGCACAGTTATGCATTTTTAATTTATTCTTTAAGCTCTCCAAAGCTAAGAAGGGAGCAGGTTCTTCCTCAGGTTACCCACAATCCATCATGCAGCAGGAGTGAGCTTTGGCTCTTCCTGTTTTCTTGGGTAAACAGACTTTAAGGAAAATCCAGTAGGTGTTCATTTGAAATAAACAAGACCTAAGTAAAAGTTTATTGATCGTGACATTTTGGATTTTTTGTGTTCTCATTGGCAGCTCACTCTGAGAAGTTCAACAAACTTTTTGAAATTTTGTGCGTGTGTGAATAAGGCCCATGCAAACAACTACCAGGTCTGATCTGCATGACCCGAGGGTGGTCAGAGGTAAACTAACAAGATGGTATGAAATGGTGCAGGTGCAACTAAGAAAATTCCTTTTGCAACTGATTGCAAAGCTGGTTTTATGCAAATTTAAGTTTACAGAAGTTGAAAATCTGAACATTTAGTAAACATTCAGTAATCAATTAGAGTTGAACACAATTTAGTGGATGCCATTTGTCTAATATGCTCCATGACCACATGTTTATATGATCAAGCACCTAGGCATTCACACTGCTTCTACAAACATTTATGAAAGAATCAGTGGCTCTCAGGAGCTCACTGGATTCCAGTGTGATACCGTTATAGAAAACCACCTGTGCAATAAGTCCAGTTGTGAAATTTCCTTGTTACTAAATATTCCACAATCAACCTTTTATAACAAAGTGGAAGCGATTGAGTAGCAACTCATCCATGAGCTGGTAGGTCATGAAATTCAGGGTGGGGTCAGCACATGCTGGAGGTTGTGCGCAGAGGCCATCAGTGTCCTGCAGAGTCCAGACCTCCAAACTTCATGTGGCCTTCAGATTAGCTCAAGAAAAGGGTGTAGAGAGCTTCATGGATGGGTCTCCATGGCCCAGCACCTACATCCAAACCTTACATCAAGGAAGGAACTCTAACTGCTCAACATACCAAGATATTTTGGACGATTCCATGCTCCCAACTTGTGGGAACAGTTTGAGGATGTTTCTGACATGACTGCGATCCAGCAAAGTAAGGTCCATAAAGACACAGATAAGGGAGTTTGGTGTGGAAAGACTTGACTGACCCGACCTCAGCCCAGCAGAACACCTTTGGAATAATTCAGGGCAGAGACCGTGAGCCAGGCCTTCTTGTCCAACATCAGTGTGTGACCTCACAGATGTGCTTCTGGAAGAATGGTCAAAAATTCTCATTAACACTCTGTGACCTTGTGGAAAGCTACAATAGCTTAAAGGAGTAGGCCAACATCATGTTAACTCTATGGATGGAGAATAAGATATCACTCAAATTTCTATATGTGAAGGCAGGTGAGCAAAATTGTTTCTGGCAATAGACTATATATGTAGTGCTCAGCATAAAAGAGTACACTCCCTTTGAAAAGTAAGATTCATTCAAAATGTTAATGGACACAACAATTTCTAAAATTTTGATACAACAGAGTTTTAAAGATTTTTTTTAGCTCATAACAAGAAGGTAAGGTTAATCATAGAACTTAGATTAGAAAAACTTTTACTCAAATTAGTAGATGCAAAACTGAATACACCCCACAACAGAAACTACTGCATCTAGTACTTTGTATGACCTCCATGACTTTAAAGAACAGCACCAAAGCTTAAGGGCATGGAAAGAATAAGTTTCTGACATACTGCAGCATCTATCTTTTTCTATTCTATTAACAACATCTTTTGGAGCCTGGATCCTGTATTGAGTGTGATGCTTAACTTAGGTGTTCAGTTGGGTTTAGATCAGGACACATAGTCGGCCACTGAATAACTCTGGCCCTGTTCCTCTTCAGAAATGCAACAGTGGCCTTAGATGTGTGTTTCAGATCATTGTCATGTTGAAAAAGTGCATGACAACAAAGGGCACAGAGTGATGGTCGAATCTTCTCTTTCAGTACAGAGCAGTTTATCTGTGAGTTCATGGTACCATTGATGAAATGCAGCTCTCTGGCACTCAGGCAGCCCCACATAAGGACACTCACAACAACATGTTTCACTGAAGGCACCCTTCATTTTTTTGTGTTCTCCTCACCTTTGCGACGCTACACAATGTGGAAGCCATCAGTTCATAAACATTTATCTTGGTCCATCACTCTAAAGTGTAGAGTCCCAGCAGTCTTCATCTTTCTCAGCATGGGCCCTGGCAAGTCCTAGGAAGGCTTTGGGAGAGGCTTCCTTCGTGGACGACATGCTTGCCAGTCCTCTGTGATGTGCGCTGTATTGTGTCACAGGAAACAGTCACCCCATTTTGGCATTTTGGCTTTCTACTTCTGTAGCTAACTGCAGAGAACTTGTACGGTGATTTTCATCAACCCTTTTCCACAGAAAATGCTCCTGCTGAGGTGCTAACTTCCGTGGACAGCCTGGACGTCTTTGTGAGATGGTTGCAGTTCCATCTTTATTTAAAGGTACAGTGTGTAGTTTTTAGCGACATCTAAAGGTGAGGTTTGAGATTGCAGCACTCCGGCACTCCCCCCTCCCTGATGGAGAACCCCGGAGCTACGGTGGCCTTCCAAGGAAAAAAAGTTTTTTTTCAACATGGCGTCGTCAACAAGTGCTTCCAGCTACCAGGCTATCAAATATCTCTGTTGTTTCGCCACATTTGAAAATTCAGAGAGTATTTCAGGCGCGGAAGTCACCACGTCAAATACCAAAATGTGGTCATTTGAGCCATAAAACGCACGGATACAAATTTCATTTCGGTATTTCGGACATTCTGTAATGCGCACCATTATGCTATCGAAGAAACTTCCGGTCAGCTCCAAAACAAGAGCCTAATTTACAAAAGCGTTAAAGAACTAGGAGATAATGAAGAATGCTTTTATTTTGAAAATGGGAAGTTTACTAGTGGCTGATTTTTAGCTGATTGCCGTCTCAAGATGACTTGACATTTATGATATTACGATGATTATGATATTGTTACGACCTGACGCTGTTTTTTATTTGAGTCCGTTTTTCCAGTATTTTGTCTGATGACTTTCATTTTGAAGCCTGAGGCCGTATTATCTGATGGAGGTTTTATTGAGGGGGGGTTTCTGATGCCGTTTGGTCTGAGAATGACAGAGGTTTTCCTGAGACCGAGGATGTCCTAAAAAGTACACCGTACCAATGTGTACATGTGCCTCTAAATGACAAATTAGGAGCAAACAATAAAATTAAGGAGTGCAGTGAAAATCTTTATCTTTGTCTCATCAACAGCGCTATATAGCTTAGTTATCAGCCTATGTTTTGTCTTACCGCCACAGAAAATTGCTTGTGGCCGTGAAGTACGCCTTTCATTGCAGATACATTCTCTGCGTCTTACTCCGACTTCTCCCGAAAGTAAACAAATAAATTTGGCTCCATATAAGAGTACAATTCGACACTTAGTCTTACCTGTCCAGCAAAAACAGGCAACTTCTGCGTCTGTCTGCAAACTTATCCTTCAGGGACTTCCATCTGGGAAAGGCAGCGCCGATGTTGACCCTGTTTTTTTTGTCGTAGCTTTTCCCGATTGCGTTTGGCTTCATCCCGTTTTCGTTTCTTTGACAATGATTCATGCTCCACTGATGGCAAATTGTATGTGTGGTCCTCCATTTTTGTTTGTATTAGCACAGCTGCTCGGTAATCACTCTCTTCTTCTTCGTCTATTTCACAACTGTGCATTTCCGGTAGGCGTCAACAGAAAAAACTGAAAGCGTTAAGTTTGTCCGTTCTGGGTTACGGTAGAAAAGATGCCGACGCAAGATGGTAGCCCCCATAAGAGACGACCCGCTCCTGTTAAGATATAAATGACTTATTCTAAGGTAACGAAAACAAAACATTAATTAGTTAAGGCTGATTAGAAACTAATTTAAATATAATTTTAAGTAATCTATTCCATTTTTAGCAAGTCTGTTATTTTTTTATTTTTTATTTTAGCATTTAATAATACACACTGTACCTTTAACTCTTGTTTCACTTTTACAGTATTCTGACTGATGAGTAAAACTTTGCTGATCTTCTTGCAGCCTTCACCTTTCTCGTCTCGGGTCGTGTGACATTTCTCTTCCATGTGGTGCCATAACTGACAGCGTGAAATGAGAAGGGGTTTTCATTGTTGAGTAACACCTGTGGTTGATTCCTTGTTCAGTGGAATTTTGTAGTCTAAAATTTTGTTTTGCTCTTAAGACTTTTGTTGGGGTGTACTCATTTTTGCAACATTATCTTCAATGAATTTGTTAGGAAATTATTTAGGAAGCTAAAGGTTTGCTGACCAATCTGTTGGATTGTGCAGGCCGTCCTCAGATAAAACCATTGCCTATAAACAGCACCAGTAATTTATTTTTTTTAATGGTTAATAAACCAGTACATAGCAGCTCTTTAAAGGGATACACAGTGTGTCCTCTACACTCATTTAGTAGTGGCGGCCCGCCACTCCTAAAGTATGATATCTACTCTTTGAGGTAGATACCCACCCACCTCCCCACCCGCCAACAGGACCAACTGGTGCCATCAACGTTAATTAGCTACTCGCGAGAGCATCCAGGCATCAGGTTGCAGTCAGGAGTGTCGTCGCAAAACCAGGGTGCGACTTACTGGAGAAAAGGTAGACTTATTAGCTTAAGAAAACTTATAATAAAGTTTATAAGTTAAATAAGCATTCACAAAATATTGATGGCCAGCTAATGTTACGTAGCATATCGGTAGCTTAAGGTAGTTGGGCACTTTGTCACTGATTATAGCCCCATCAAGAAATCTTTTTTTTTAATTTTTTCTTTTTCATTTTATTGTCCTATTTCCTTTTTTTTTCAATAAAAAGGGGCATTATGCTGGGCATAAAACTAAAATCTGCTGTCAAGTGTCATCTGTTTACTCCGCCACAGCTGCCCAGAGATCCTGCCTCCGCTGCTGAAAAAAATCCAAGAGGAAACACTGGATACACCTTTTTTTGGCATATCAACGCTAGTTTATCTGCTTGCCTAGAACTCAGGATTGAGGCAAAGACACGTAAACAAAAAAGCTGGAACATCCTGTTTTACAACAGTACAAAAACAGTAAAGCAAATGATTATTATTTTGATTAAAATATCAAATTATAGTTATTTCCTTGTATTCTTGATCACAAAAATTGTTCTTAGTGGTTAAATGTTGTGCTTGATTCAATTGTTACTTCTCAGGAAATCCAAGGGAGCCGGCTTATATTTGGATGTTAAAGTAAATTCAGTTTCCTGTTCAACATGTATGCCCAATAACATTTTCAGTTTTTAAACACGTTTTTTTAAAAAGATATATACGTATTTACATGTATATATTTAATATGTATTTATATAGTATAAATTAATGAAATGCACTGGAAAAAAGAATGTCACATAAAAACACAATCAACTGTTTTTCTCTTGATAAAAGTATATGCTTAAAAATGTCTAATTTTATTTTTGCTTACCCACCACCTTGGCCCGTAAGTAAAAAAAACATTTTGATCATGTGATTGACTGTGATTCTGAGAATTTTGGATCTGACTCTGTAGAACTTTTTCTGCACAGAGGTGACAGAGCAGAAGAATAAGCTTTAGTCTCAGTTCCTTTATTGCCCATTATGACATTTTAATGAAGGTATTTCAATAAATGTTAAAAAAAGGAGGCAGACTTTTGCATATGATGTATTCAGACTACTAGTGAAGTTAATGATAGACTTAATGTATCCCCTGTATGTGTAAAAGGTCATTATGTTAGAAAATCGGATTTGAAATGGGTTCTGTTGAGTGATTCAGAGAAGAGGATGAAATTCTCTCTTTTATTCAGAGCTGACTTGACTGTATGGAAGTTCAGACAGTCTGAGCGTGAATGAGAACAACAGACACAATTCTCTCCTCTCTCTTATTAATACTGCCTTTATCTGATGCCACATTGACCACCAGGTTTTTTCCCAACAGCCAATTTAAAGTTGCAGGGAAGCCTTTAGAAAGTCATGATAAGTCTGGTTGAGCAATCCTTCAGGCTGAGGAGAGGATCCTCTGATTAAACCACGACTCCGTGACCACAGAGCCTGATCCAGCCCACAGGCATTTATCTGGATTCTTAAAAAGATGATGGCTGGAGGTGATACTCGAGTTAAATGAGATGCTGTACTTTCTCACAGGGAGTGAAGGCCCTGTGAAGCTTGACTTACCAACAGAATCATTTCCATTTAAGATAGGACCGTCCCTGAAAGTGTGGCAATTCACAGGAGTGGTGATATATAAAATCTCTGGAGTGTAAAGGTGGAATGTGAGAAATATTGCATCATGAACTCATGAATATTGAAAATATTTAAGTTTTAAGTCTTGCCTCCAAAGTCTATCAGTGATTTATTGAAAAGTATGCTTAAAATATGACTCATTATTAATGGCTCATGGCTATATTCATCATATTTCAGTATTAATGATCCGGCTCTGTGGCTTCTCCCCCATCAAATGCTCATCATGCAACTCCTGCAGTCATTCTCAGTGTTACATTCAGCCTCTGAGAGTCATATTCCTGTCGTTAAGTTTGAAGCTTTTATTACTTCTGTCATTCTGTTTGGTGCTCTACCTCACATCAAATTAATGAGAAAACTTAGATGAGTTTTCAAGTCTGTAAAATACAGCAAGCAAGAAGCAGTCAAACACAACACCACAAATTTACCTTTTAAATTTGAAGTTATTCAATTAGCACACTGCATCATCTAGCAAAAGCTTGACATGTGTAGCTTGAAGTGTAAAAAGAGGAAGACTTTAATTAATCCACCCAATCTTTCCTTTAAATGATCTGCTCCTGGTTTCTCCTGCTCTCCTCCTTTTGCAGTGATTAGCTGGTTGTTCACTTACTCAAACACAAACCAAACAGATTTCTGCCCAACCTTGTCTGACTAATTCTCCTGCTTCTGTCATTTCTTAAAATGTGCCCTCTTAACCCCCCACAGTCAATCAGGGTGATCTACAGAGAAAGCCAGTTCAGTTTTTCCCATTTCCTCTGCAGAGTCTTGGCTGGTCCAGCCCGTTCTCGTGGCTGTTATTTGATCATGTTAAATGACATAACACTTCCTGTCTATGTTTTACATAGAAAACACCACTATGTACAAAAAATGACTTTTTAATTGTGTCTGTAAGTTATTATAAATACGTATAAATAACTTGGGGTGAACAGTCTGCATTGAACGATAAGTCAAAATCAAATCAAACTTTATTTATAAGGCACTTTTCATACTTAAAAGCAACACAAAGTGCCTCACAGAGGCTAAAAACAACATAAAATCAGAAAACCCGGCTATCCCCCTCCCACAAATACAGAGACATGTCCAGACACACACTTGCAGACATCACATACGCACTCACACACACCTGCGCCCACACACACATACCCACAACATTCATACAAGCTGTCATAAAGGAGAGAATGAGAGGCATGGCTGTGCACCGAAGACTGAGGTAAGGAATAAGCTACCTTTGGGGGCCATCAACACTGAGGAGGGCTCCTGGCCTACGAGGAGCACAGCCAGAGACTTCCATCCCCCCGCACAGACACGAGGGCCCACAACACAGTGCAGGGGCCTACGGCCATGCAGGCGGAGCCATCCTCCAGCAGCGGCCCCAGAAGTGGACCAGGAGCAGCCCCCAGTGTGGAGAGCCCCCATGAGGAAGCACTGGAGCTAAAAACCATCATACTAAAACAATAATAAAAATATAAGAAGAGAGATAAAATAACATAAAATGGATTAAAAAAAATAATAATTAAGAATGAAATATGCTAAGAAGTTTGACTAAAAGAATAAATAAGTTATAATGTAATAGAAGAATAAAAAATAGAGGAATAAGCCAATTAAATCAATTAAGTGTAGTCATGATAACATTGTTCTTCGTACTATGGAGTCTTTATTTGGGTCATCATGTAGAAAATAAAACCCTTCAACATGTACAAACTGTAAACTGCAGGACAGGTTTGGGTGAATTTGTGGTGACATGTTTGCTTTCATATGATTTGGCAGCTACTCTTATAAGGTCAAAGGTTGAAGCCTTCTGTGTTTATGGTAGAATTCAGGCATGTCTGCCAAAGAGGAGCGACTCCTGTGGCTGAAACTCAGCAGGTATTTGGAAGGGGAAAATGAAAGTGGCTGTAGGTCTGTAGGTGTCCCTCTCCCCCACCTGCCTCCTGTCATTGTATCAGTGTTCAGGTCCAGCTCCTGAGAGATCTGGTCCTTACTGAACGCTGTAGCTCTTTCACAATCACCACCACCTGCCTCCATGGGGGTTTTCTTATCCTGTTGCTGGCCCTTCCACCCGTTTAAATTCATGAAGACAAAGCAGGTGAGTAACTGTTTTCTCAAGTTTAAGCCTCTCCTGACTGAAGTATCTTTGTCCGATGGTTAAGTTTGTTGTCAGTTTTTTATTACATTATATTTACAACTAAGAATCATATTTCCATGAAACCTCTAATAAAGTTTGATAACATAATCTGAAATTTAAATGCTCATAATCTCTGAGAGGTTAAGTCTTCCTAACAGTTTTTCTCATCCACAATAATAGTAGAAATTGAGAAATACATATAGGAGTATCATTTAAATATTTGAAAAAATAATTACTCAAGAGGGGAATATCTAAAGAAACAACAATAATGATTTGAAGATTGAAACACCAAACAGTGTGTGCGTGTGAGTAAATAAATGCACATTATTACACAGGAAAGAGATTGTCCACAGATGTGATAAAAACAATGTGCAGCTCAGAAGGAGTACTGCATCATTAGAGAAGAAACAATCTGTAAGCTAAGGGGAGGATTACACTCTGGAAGTGTTACAGGAATAACACTGGGAAGGCCAAATGACACCTTATCTCTCTCTGTGGTGCAGCGGAGAGAAATCAGGAATCAATGCTTTCTTGTTTGGCCTGCATGCTGGGGAGGGAAGGGGGCATTGATCCAAGATGTCCTGTAACTAAGGCGGCATGCTCCTCTCATCTGCTGTCATAACAGTGATGGAGCTCTCAGTAGCTGCTGGATGCAGTTAAGTAAGAAGAAACTGTCTCAGTGTGACAGTATGGAACTTTTTTAGAATAAAGGGCGTTCATTGCTGCAGGTTTCACAGAGTTGGACATGACAGGGACCTCAATGCAGCTTAAGCCTGTGTGCAGACCCCCCACGTGCGAATTAGTGTAATTCATTCCTTTTTTTTTACTGATATCCAAATAAAACAAAATTTCTTTCTTTCAATGTCAATAACTGATAATCATTTTATTAATTTGGTCTTATGCCTGCTTTTATTTTCTGTCTGAACAACAATCAACAGTGAGAGGAGAATTTCTTGAAAGCTATTTTTTATTGTTTCTGAACAAGTAAAACTATCCTTTTTTCAGAAATATGGTATATAAATCCAACTCATGATTTTGTCTTTATTTTACTTGCTCCAGTGATAAGTGATACGTAAAATCAGTTCGTATTGTTATTAGTTTTCCCCCTCATAACCCTGACCTAAATGTCAGAATTGTAATTTAATCTCAGATATATCAATGCTTTTGCCAGACTTTTTTCAGATGTCCATTTTTTAGCAGACTTAAAAATATAATCTAAAAATCAATGTAATGGCCTTATCCTCTCCTGCAGAGAGGAGAAAGACGATAGGCGAACAAAATGCATTATTATTATTATTATGAAAATTGATGTAAATGTTGTAGCTGCTGTTACTGCATTATGTATATTCTAAACAGTTTTTTATAAATTACAGGCTCATGTGTGGCTTTCTCGTATTGTAACAAAAATATCTCTTTTTTTTTTTGATATCTAGTGTTGCTGTGTGTACTATTGTATAAACTAAAACTGATGCTGCATAACAACTGTTTCTTACACATCACAAGCATGATTCCGTTACCTGGTAGAAGCCACTGAATTTCATCAACCCTCTGTTAAGAGATGGATTAAGATGATCATGGAGCTGATAGAGAGGGAGTGAATCTTCACCTGCAGTGTTTAGATTGATTCCTGTGGGATTTTAGAGTTGTTGGTAGAGCTGAATGATCAACATGTTGGTGAATTACTGAACTTCACTGTCTATATTGGAATGCCTCTTTATGTCTGTGTAGGCAGGCTAACAGGCTAACTGCAGTATGCCAAAGTATACAGACATGTGCTTTTTGTAAAAATCAACTGAACTGACACATTAATATTTAACAGGGCTTCACAGTAAGCAAAATGGTTGCTGTTTCAGTTTCTTGGTTTGCATTGAGTTCAGTTTCCCCCCACAGACCAACATCATGCTAGCTTGATTAATTTCTTACTCCAAATTGCATTGAGGGAAAAAAAAGCTGCAGATACCCAAATACCAGACACGTTGGTGCATCAATGTGTACAATTCATCGAAAGCTTGGAAAGATTTATGTGTAACTAAGAGGCAATATGACTAAACTGAGGTTAATTTATTCAGAATGGATCCAAATGGACTCTGAATTATGCATGTTCTTATTCCATGCTCGTCAGTATCTATGTGGACTGAGCTCAGCTGTGTACGCCCCTCCTGAGCGCGCTCTGTGCTGTTTCAGCTGCACTCTGAAGCAGCCTGACTGCAGGGTGATAGACACGGCTGAGCAGCTTCACTCTGCCTCACATTATAATTAATTCTGCTCGAAGTAGTTGATGGCAAAGTAATAAAGGAGGTAATATGAAAACAGTGATACCAATATCGGGCACAATGAAAGCCAGCTCATCAACAGCTCATTTCAGACTCATTATAGATTAGTGTCAGAAACTTGCTCATAAACTTTGTTGTTAATTTTTAAATTGTGGCAGTGGAGGTATTATATTGTGTTACAATAACCGAGCTTAACAAACTAATGAGGTACACAATCAGCATGAGCCGCAGTTATGACTTTTGTCCACTAGGGGGCAGTGAAGTATTAAAAAAAGACTTGAAGGGAGGGGAGAGGATTGTCTGTCATTCCCAGAGAGAGAAACAAATCTCAGAAGAGGGCACATGTTTCATAATGCAGTATTAAGGTTTAAGATTTTTACACATATTAAAGATAGTGTGCTGGTCATCTGAAGATAAAGGCTTAAATCTATCATAACTAAATGTCATACTTGTTAACAGTGTTGTTGCTGCAGAGGTATTAGACTTCACTTTAACTTTTTATTTCATCTTTCATTCTTCAACTTTTAGATCTTTAAGCTTAGTTTGTGGATGTGGACGTTTTTATTGACTACTTCCATAAAGCTGCGTTCACTGTGTATTTACCCTGTTGCTTGATTATTTTCTTTTTTAAATTGATGCTGTAACAACACACGTTTACTGTTTGTATCTGGGATGGGAATCTTTGGTAACTGAAATTATCCTCATTTGCAGATGGCCGCCTTTTCATTAAAAGGCACACACATACAAATCAAAACGCAAAAGAAATTGCTCAAAGGCCGTACCTGTGTAATGTAAGCAATAGAATATTTGTTGGTTATTAAAGTGTTTACAGTCTTATTCCTATTTGACAAATGTTTGAACAAGAGTTGCACAGAAATAAGCTTCAGCGATAATTTCCCAGAAATACTGACAATTCTGACAGATTTTGTCAGGTTTCTTCATAAGAATGCATTTTTGCAAACTGTCAAACTGACTGTGCAGCCACATCCAGGTGGTCTGCTGCATGTTGCTTCTTGTTCAAGTTGCCTCCCCTTGATTTAGATCAACTGACTCCATCGGTCTGTCCATCAACAAATCAATCGGCTCTTTCATTCATTTGGAGATTTACTATTTCTTCTTTTCTTCTATACTGTTCATCCAATTTTCTGTTGATCCATCCATCCATCCTTATGTACTGACACGATTTGTTCGCCTGTTTGTTTTTCCATTTCTCCAGATGCCCATATATCCTTCCCTCTTTCCTACTACACACCTAGTAGTCTCACCACATCAACATTCAAAGATACATATATTTATTGATCCACCCATTTATTCTTACCTCTTTTCTTCCTACATCTTTCTGTCTGACCATCTATTGGTCAGTCTGTGTGTCTATCCATTCATCTCATCATCAATCCATCCATCCCCATCCATCCATCTGAGTGGACAGTCCCACATAATATGAGTCACTTTGTCATTCTACCTCTCAGTGGTTCATTTGGGTATCTGTTAGTTGATCTATCTGTCCATTAATACTTCCATTAGTCAGTCTGTTATCCATCCATCCATCCATCAGTCTAGTCCACCAATATATTCATCCTATTATCCCCCCATCTATTCTTCTTTTACAATCAGTGCTTTTACCAAAATGATGGACATTCAACTAAAATAAGAGGTAACATTATTCAATAAGAAATGCTGAAAATCAGTATTTGCCTCTGTGTTTTATAAATTCAGTGACACATTTATATTTTATAGGTCTCAATTTTTATGATTGGATGAGCTGTAAAACTGGAGTGATAAAAAAATGAACAATTCTCTTCACATTAACACTTGTGTTTCACTGAAGGAGGATATTTACACAAGTTTGAGAGTTAAAACAGAAAATGATTTTGAAACCAATTCTTCAGTCTGCATGTGCCCTCCTTTTATTAAGTGTTCTCCCAACCCCAGCTTCAGAAGTAATGGCAGAGTAATGAATCCAATTTGTGTGGCACTTTAAAAACAAGGGGAGCTTTGTGTATTCAGAAACATTCACAAAAAGAGAGCAAACTGAAAATGAAGGTCTGGATAACAATATAGCGAAAAAAAAATCAACAAATATTAAAAGAGCCAACAAAGGTATACAGGTTCATAAGATGAGACCAAGATGTCAGAAGATGTAAGAAAATGTGATCATTTTGAAGACAAAACAATCACAAACATAAAAGTACAAAATGA
Source organism: Scarus forsteni (assembly GCA_036419115.1). Lineage (NCBI taxonomy): Eukaryota > Metazoa > Chordata > Actinopteri > Labriformes > Labridae > Scarus > Scarus forsteni. The sequence continues at coordinate 5,963,843 of JAZDUH010000383.1, read as the reverse complement.
AGGTAAGTGGATAAAAAGTTATAAATCAGGTAAAATGAGCAACTTTTAAATAAAATACAGAGAAGAAAAAGCTCCTGAGATGAAAGGCTCCATCAAGTTAAAACAAGAAAATATAAATATGAAAAAAACCCTTTATGGTTAAAATTAAGAAGGTGAAGATAAAGACCAAAGAACTTATGAAATAAGTGAGATTGTGGAGAATTAAGGGACGGAAGAGGGACTGTAGATTTAATGCTACAGGCTCATGAAGGGTCAGGTTGTGCTTTATATCAATCAATCAATCAGTTTATCTTATCACAAGACACTTTACAATAGGGCATACAATTCTTTTATTGTCATTTTATGGATACACATATACATATATAAAATACACATATTTGCATCCAAAACCCAACTTGAATCTGTATAGCCAGCCATGAATCCCTCCATCATGGTGGCAAGAAAAACCTTCTGTTAAGCAGCAAAAAATCTTGAATGTGGATCCTAGATTCATGATGAATAAATCCACACTATGCTGTGTTGGGTGTGTGGGCGAAGGAAGGGAGGTAAGCAGGACAAGTGGATTAATGTAAGAACTGAAGTTAGGGACAGATCCACGAACCATGAACCTGCCGTCTGATTTGTTTCACATCTTGTTTTTAAATGTGATTTAAACATTGAAAGAGACATTAAGTTTGATTGATGTAATGTTGCCTCTTAAAATGATTAAAAACCTAAATGTTTGTCATCTACAGTGTTGATTTACAACACCAACAGGTGAATTAGTTTATTGTCATCATTAAAACAGCAGTAACAAGGAGTGAGAGCAAAGCAGCTCTGGGGAAAGTGAAGCAAACTTGTGCTATCATTACAGCAAAACATTTTTCCTTTCTTTGGGCTCAGTGCAGAGTAAGCCAAATGGTAAACTGTGACTGCTCAGTTTGATTTATGCACCAGTCTGAAATATATTAACCCAAGTTGAACTTATGTGAGGGGAAAGTTTGCCCATTCAAGCAGTTCTCATTTGGTCAGCAGTGTTTTGATTTATGCTTCCCTCTTTTTCAGGCCAAGGTCTTTAAATTGAATCCAGTTGTTTTTTCTTTTCTTTTCTGTTTGTGTTCAGCCAGACGAGGTAAGCGGGCTCTATGAATATTTGTCATATCTTAAATGTGTCCTTGGTTTGAGCAAAAACAGCATTCTTGTGCATAAGCAGCATAATATATGTTAGCCTAGTTTGTACTGTTTGTTTTTCTCTTTACTTGTTCATTATAATAACCAAACCAGCTTTTGTTGTAAATAAAAGTCACTTTTATCGTATGTACAGGACACATAGATAAATCAAAAAATCGTTTATCTTCACTCCTTGACTAACACTTACATCTACATGAAGAAAATATAAATCTGAAGAAATACACACAATTGTGCAACACAAATACAACAAATATGTAAAAGATATGTGCAAAGGTAAAAGAAATAAAGGACAAAAAGAAAAAGACGGCATCAACAAACTATAGATAAGAAATGGACTGCAGATGAGCATTGGTTGAGATCAATATAAAAAGGCATTGTTATACCTAAAAAAGAAAAAAAGAATATGTAGAGACATTTATAAAAGGTGCTAGAGAGTTCCTGTTCCTTTTTTGGATGGCAGGTGCATCATAGTCCCTTAAAAGTTAATGTAGTTTAAGGAGGATAGCTGCAGCAGCAGGTTGGTTTTTGGGGAGGGGGGCTAAAGACGGGGTAACTGACAGAGAGTGAGGAAGAGAAGAAGATGACATGGTGTTAGTTCGTGGATGGTTGTTCAAAAGACTGATTTGTAACCATGGGTCGACTTGGACCACAAAAGTTGGTTATGAATGTACCCTGGGGAAAAATAAAGAGGCAAATAGTCTGTGAAGTCCCAAGAACACAACATACTCCTAAATATTTATCAAGCTCTGTCTTACAATAATAAGTCTTGGGACAGCAAAATGTTTAATAGATGAATCTTAAGAATGGAAATGTGCACATTATCAATGGTCACAGTGTGAAAGGGGAGTGTCTGCATGCATTTCCTTCTCAAACTTCCATGAAGATTCAGCTCGGCTTCTTTGTTTAATGACGTGCCATAGACCATTTAAGGTCAAAGCTGCAACATTTTTTGATTAAGCTTCGTTGAGTGGCTGAAAGTTTTTAAAATCTTGGTTGGGAACAAGATTAAGGAGGTGCTGTGTTCCTGAGGTAGACCAGTTAGAAGCCATGACTTTGGGAGATTAAAGGCATGTTTGTGTGTATTTTACATGCTTGTCACTCCAAAACATGGAGAAAAAATCACAGAGTGACTCTAAGTTCTTTTTTTTTCGAGACTTACAATTAGCATTGAACCAAATTGCTTCATGACGCATCAGTTGACTTGTAAATCAGATCTGCACTGTTGACGTCAGCAGTCTGTCAGCGTTGTGCCCTCAAGAACTGTCTCTGAATTTGTTTTTTTAAACTTATTTTTGAAACAGCTTCAACAGTCACCCAGTTTGATCTCCAAATGACCTCTTCCCTCTTGCACCCTTTTTGGTTATGTCAGCAGAAAAAACGTTGCCACAAGTTTTTGTTAGCTTTAGTGCCTTAGGATAAAGGGATGATAATTTGTAAAAATGTCAATTATTAAATCCCTGATATACCCTATTGCCTATTTTATAGCCGTAGTTTTGATGTTATCAAAAGCCTCTTTGTCTGGACCTTGCCTTTTTGCCTACTGTTTTTTGGATACCTCTGTCTTGTTCTGCCTGCCTTTTTGTGTCCCGAACTCTGGACTGCAGGTAAACCCTGCTTTTGCTTCATGGACCTGCTTCATCTGCAGTTGAGTCTTTGTGTGCCAAGTCTGTCACTTTGTAAAACAAACTCTCATCAAAACATGTCAGAAGTGGAGCATAAATATCCTTACTATGGAGATGTTTGTAATGTTGGTATCTGTTTTACATTTAATAAAGAAATGCAGTCATGAACGAATAAAACTGCTGTTGAAGCTGTTAGCATCTATGCTAATCCCTATATGAGCAGTCCTTTCTTACTGTTGTCTCGCTTGTAGCTGTTTCCTCTTCTTGCTCTAATGGACTCTGATTCTTGCTGCTTTGGGCCACTCACAGTCAGGAGTTTGGCATAATGGACAGGGCTCCAGAGTGCAACCATTTTGGGCGCACATGCACCCAAAATTTGAGAGAGTGCACCTAACATTTTTTAAACAGACAAGACACAGAACCTGCTTCCTCTCTTTTCTCTGTCCCTGCATTGTATCTTCACAGGCTACAGGCTGTAGGCCCACCCAAACACATGAACATACATGCATGTACGCACACAAACACACACACAGCCCTCAGTACTCATCCAATCAGCTGTTAGTATGTAAATGTGCCCAGACTGTGTTGTCAGGTTTCAGCATGGAGCATAACTTTAAAGAAGCAGCAAAGCTCTGACAAATTTGTCTTAGTGACTGTCAGATAATTAATAATTAACAACAATAACAAGTAAAAAAAATGGAATTTAACTTTAACATCTGTACTTGTTCAGTGCTTTCTCCTGTTAAGGAGGGAGTTTCTTTGTCACTTAGGCTAAGAGATGAGTGTCCACGTCCACTGAGGACAAATGACCTGTCTGACAGCCCCCAACTACACATAAAGCGGTAAAAAACAAAAATGCCACAAAAAGAGAAAAAAATAAAGAAAAAAGTCATGAAATGTTCTGTCCTGTATCTGTTTTTTATATATTAGTTTGAAAATGGTTTTGAATTATTTACCTTAGTTTCAGTTTTGTGAATATTGGCTATAGTATGAAGTCTTATTCTAGGTTCAAATTTATTGGAGAATAAGACCATCCAGTTAAGGTAAATGTTATGTTGTTGGTTGTTTACCCTATAAAGCCAATTGTATCATATTTGATACATACTTTATAATACCTCTATCTACTCAATATGATCAACAAATAAAAAAAAAAATCGCTCAGTTCAATCAGATAAATAATAAAAATGTCCTCAAATGGATTATCAGTTGCCGAAAACACCTAATGTATCAAATGATATACGAAAAATCTATATGTTGATTTTTATGGACATTTAGATTTTTAAGGATTTCAACAGAAAGTGAAACAAACATTTCAGCTCCAAAAAATTTGAATTTTCTGGCTATTATCTCTGGTCTTGGACCTCATAGGGTTAAAATCTGAATATGTATTTCATTTTTCAGTTCAGTATAGCACCTTTAACATTAGCACTTTTTATTTTGAAATATTTTAATTAACTTGAGATGTTTGAAATGTTAAATTCCAGTTCAGTAATGCACTTAAAGCACAAGCACTTTTATTTGGAAGTGGTTTAATTTGCTCAATGATTTACTTTGAAATTGTCAATTTTATTCAGCGAAGCACTTAAATGCTCTGTTTTTCATTTAATATATAATTTAGCTTAGAATAAAAACAAGTATTTCTTTACATCTTATTCTTGTTTAAAAATCATTTACATTATATAAAAGTTATGAAAAGTTTGGGTGCACCTAAGTCTTGTGCTGGTGCACCTTAAAAAATGTATTAAGAGCACTGTTCCAAACAATGCAAAAAGTTAGTCCCTGATGGATCTGCCTGATTACAGATAATTGAGCATGTTTTTGGTCTGTGGAAAGCCAGAGTGCCCAGAAAGAACCCATTAGGGCACACAAGCTTCACACAGAAAGGCCGTGACTGACACAGAAATCTAACCAGCAGCCTACATGCTGTGAGGAATGGGCACTACCTACCTTCACCCCAGGTAAAAACTGTCTTATAGGTAAAGGTAAATAAACAGCTATACACTGTACTGTATTGGACGCATTTCTACCCTTTATGGTTTTTTGTTTTGTTTTTTTTTGTAGTGAACTTCTTTATATTGGTGCAACTTGAGTCTCGTGTAAAGGGGTTAGAGCAACCCAAGTCACAATGACTAATGCACTTACTACTGGCGTGAACATCTAACAACTATGCTTCAAAAATACTACACTATCCCTTTAATTTTAATGTAAGGTGTTAGCTGTCAAACATCCAAAGTCCATGATGTTCCTGTTTTGTTGGGGAAAGATTCCTGATATTGGCTTGTGGAGCTAAAAGCAGAACTAGGAATTCAAAAGAGTAACAAAGACAATATGTATTGAAAGGAAGCTGGGGGAATGAGGGGGGAATCTGTGGAGAGTGAGGGCTGAGGTTAGTGGGAAGTCCAGAGAGTGTGGCAGTGATTGCAGAGGTTGGGCTTGCGACGTGAAGCAGCTTGTGGAATCACTGGAAAAGAGAAAAGAACACACAGGTAAGTCACAGACATGGCACAAATCACACAAAAAAATCTTCATGAGAGGCAAGTGAACACTGAAGAGCTCGAGAGTTGGCCAACTACCACCTGGAGATACAGTAATTATCTAGAGCTGGATATGAGTCAGAGTGCAGATTAAACAGTGCCAGTGATTGCTGTGATGAGGAACCGTTGTGAAAATGCAGGAAGTCCCAGAGTCAGGAGGACACGTCCAGATCTCTGTGAGGTAGAGAGCAAAACTCACACAAAACAGGAGCATGGAAGTCCAAAGCTCCACAAAAAGTCACTGAACTAAGTGAGGTCATCACATGGTTTTTAGTTTCCCCTTCAGGGTTATGAGCTCTGTTAGAGGCCAGTTGCCTGATCTTTTTACCAAAAAAGGGAAAAAGCTTTGATAATGCTATTCACAATGGCTCATTTATAAAGGAATTTTTAATGATATGATGATTTAAATAAATAGCTAATCTACGTACATGTAATAAAGCAATACTTATTTGACAATTTGGGTGATTAAATTAATTTGAAGTGAAAATGGCCAAATTATGAGATTTATTGACATCCGCTGGACTCAGATTTTTTTTTTTATTATTGTTTTGCTTTGGAGGGTCTAAAGTAGTAGTCATAAATGTTTGAGCACAAGATCGAGTTAAATATGTTGAAAAATAGTACACTCTTTTCCAGATGACTTGGACTAACTCCAAAATATCTACCAAAAGTCAACAGTCTTCTGCTTTTCTTCCCCAGAGCTGAATTTCCAGCTGTGGCCTGTAGAGGGCAGTGTTGACATATTCCAGCACTGAGCCTCCCTCTCTCCTGTTAATGGAGGAAGCTGATGTGACAGTAACATAAGCTGTTGGACACTCCGCTCTGTACATCAGATCTGATACTGTGCTATCAGCCTTCCTTCTTTCCCTCCCTCCAATCTTCTATCATTTTATCTTCTCGTTTCCTTTTACTTATTCCCCACTTTCATCCCTCTTCTCTTACTCTTTCCAGCCCATTTTACCATCCCTCTGATGCTCTCTGTACTCTCTCTGTATCTCTCTGACAGCTTTTCAAACAGCTGATGTGGTAGTAGGAAGTGCTGTGAGTTCTAACAGAGCCTCTTGGTAATCCTTAATCTGACAGCTCATCACAGCAGAGTGCTTCATGTTGGTGTAATGTACCGTGTGTAATCTGTGTTTGGAGAGTTTGTAGCATGGGTTATTATGTATATGTTTAATAACGGGGGCTCATATATACTCTATCATGAAGTTCAGTATAAGGATCAGTCTTAAAAGTATAACATTTTAGATGACAGAGTATATTACTGAAAAAGCAAGAAAGAGATAAACATAGAGGCAGAACTCATTAAGAACTTTGTTAAAAGGTTTAATCCCATGGATAACTGTAATGAAAGATGACGTGGCCACACATACCCTGTCTGCTTATATTACTGAAAATGTAATAGTCTTTTGCAAATTGAACAGCATTTGATTGGAAAGAGAAACTTTTTTATAGTTCAAACATTCAGTCTTCAGTTTATTAAATTACCAAAGAAAGATTGTTTTGTTTCAAGATGTATATAACTTCTCTGTAGTCACTTAGCCTGGATTTTATGAAAATATAGCTAAACCTTCAGTTCATTGCAACAAGATTCAATCATATTATTACAAAACAAGACAGGGCAAGCATTTTCAGCTTTTTTTAAGCACTACAACGCTCTTCTCTCAATACCAAGCCTGTGGTGTAAAGCTCCACTCCTGTTTGTGAATAAGATCACTGACAGATGCCTTTGTAAATCTTTTTTGTTTGTTTTCTATGATTTAGCAGTCACTTAACATTTGGTCCATTCATCTCTTGGCTCGTGTTACTTAAAGACAAATTCTTAAAGAGAGAAAAAGCCTATCAAAGCTTTCTGTTTCTGGCTTGAAGGAGCACTTAGTTTATCATAGTAAATAACTAATGCTGGCAGCCCATACATCACTTTTAGACTTAAAACAAGAGGAAACTGCACAGAACTACCAAACTTTATAGGTGTTGGTGCTTGAAGCACTGTATTCTTGTCAGTCAAACCTTGAATAGAGAAGTTGCTGAATACAGTTTCATGACAAAGAGGGATGATATTTAGGTAGAGCAAACAAGGAAAATTCATGCTTATTTTAAAAACTTAAATCAGTTTTTCTTGGGTGAAGTTGAGCCCTGGGCCAAAGATTGGATTCTCCTGGTTTAAACACATGTAGAGCAGCTTCTTGGATACCCTGGACAACAAGAAAAAAAAAACTGCAAAAATCATGTAGCTTTGTTCCGGCACACAACCTGTGATGAAGCCACAGTCCAGAAGAAATGTGCTACAAGATTAGCAAGCTCATATAATGAGCACATACTAGCTTTGTCACAAAGGAGCACATTTGCCACATTGCAGTGCAGTAATTTTAAACACCACGCTACACACAGAGTGGCTACAGTGCTGTTTGTTGTTGTTGTGTTTGCCTAAGATGCTGAAGATAGGACTCTGACAAAGAGTCATTCTGTTAAGCTACTTTATTTACTGCTGAGTGTATTTCCAATGCTTCACCATAGTGTGTCTGTACAGACTGGAGATGACAGTAGTGTAAACATCCATGACATTGTGCAGATCAATACCAGTGACGGTGCTAGCAACAGAGACCGACCAAAACACAGAGCATACACATACTGTGTTTTCAGTGAGAGAGTACCATCATGTACAGTCATCAGTCTCTCGTGTGGTCTCCATAATTCATCCATCCATTATCTATACTGCTTATCCCTGTCACCACCAGGGTCTGGAGCCTATACCCGCTGACACTGGGCATGAGGTGTGGTACACCCTGAACTGTTTGCAAGACCACATGGGGAGACAGACAACCATTCACACTCAAACACAATTTAGAGTCACCAATCAACCTAATGAGAATGTTCTTGGTCTGTGGGAGGAAGCCAAAGTGCAGGAGAGAACCCAATCATGCATGGGACAAACATGCAAACTTTGCACAGAAAGGCTCTGATCGAATTGAGATTGGAACCAGCAACCAGCCTGGCCTCCTTAGTACTTCTGACTGTTTTTATATCTTGCCCCCCTATCTTGATGTCAGTTGTTCTTTCTTGGACCTTTTTTTAGCCATTTCTAGGGTGATGGTTTTGTGGAGAAAACAGCATCTGGTGATCTGTCCCAAAAATCAGAAACATTTAAGTGACTTCTTTTCTATCAATCTCTCAAATGCTAATGATATCCTGTGGCAGCACCACATTAAAAGAATCACCCTGCTTTTTATCTACTGTCTTAAGTTGTTCAGAACTGATTCCATCTCCATTATTTCCATGCTTTATAGCCTTTAAATACTTTTATATACAGTACAAGAGTCCACATCAAGGTTAACATGGCTGTTAACTCAACACGCTCAGTCTTGCGCCATTCCATGTGGCAGGTGTGGTCATGGGTTAGATAAACCCTCTGACATGACCTAATCTGCAACAAGGGCATTTCTCACCAGCAGCAAGTGTAAAACAACTACCTTAAGTTGGACAAAATACCTTTTATTTGCAGATGACTGCAGGTTTGCATGATTAAGAGACATCTGTCAATCCCATTACATACTGTATAAACATAAAAAGCCCAGTGGTAGTGACTTAAAATAATAGAATAAAGTATTAATGAAAGGATGCGCACTTCGCCATGTGTCTTCTTTTAAATTCATTTTGGCAGAGAGTACGTACTATTAATGCCATCAAAAGGCATTCTCCACATAAGGAGGATACAGGGGGAAAGAGAACTTAGGTCTGGCTGTATATTACACATATGCTGAGCTTTTTAGCACTGAGGCCCAGACATGAAGCAAACTCTGATGAGACAGGGAACCTACCATTAAAAAAAAGAAAATGCACCCATTTGTGAGTACAGAATGTGTGAATTTCAGATTTAGACTCTGTTATTCTTTGGACTTTTATTCTCATGAGTATCAAACTTTTCATCCAGTATAATGTGCAGAGGTAAGCAGCCAATTGCACTCAGCATGATGCAGCATTTTTGTTTGAGTATGAACAGTGCTGCAACCCATTTATTTGGGATTAATCAGGATTTGTAGCTCATTGCACGCTGTGAGATGAGCATGCATGGCAAATAAGCTTGATTTTAGAGACTGATACAAGGGCATAGGTACCACTGTTTGGCAAAACTGCTGATAGTTTTAATCTTGCCAACAAGAAGTTCAGTAGCACCCACGCATCTGTGTGCTTAACATGAAGATACAGCCAGTAGTCACTTGAATGGAGTCAGCAATAAGTCTGTCTGTGAGGGCCACGTCCACTTATAATAATGTATACAAAGCATTTATTTGGTGAGATGCTGATTTAATCTCACTGTGACCCAAACAAATCAATACTACATGTAATGACAGCGAGTAACCAGGTTAAATGCTGGTGTGAGCTTTTGATGCAATTGATACATAAGGTTTTGTTAAACTGCCAGTGTAACCATTGTTTTCTGTGGTTTTAATTAGAAATGGACTGATCTTTTTCTTCTTTATTTTTTATTTGAAGAAGAATGTCAAGAAGAATGCGACCTTAAGCTTTTCCTATGGGAAATCATGTTTTTCCTCTTTACTTGACCACGTATCACTGCTGGGGAACTGGGAGAGAATGCAGAAATCCTGCGGAGGATGCTGGTTAGTCTATGGTAGTCATGGTTACTCAGCGATACCTGGCAAAATGTGCCCTCCTCAGAAGTTTACCAGGAAGACTTGGTGGAGATTGTCATTGACGAGGTTCATGTCACATGTAAGTGGTAAATCCAGTATCTCTGTGGTATAATTTAATGTAGTCTCAAGGGTCTTCAATTAAAGTCACTGAGGTCCAGTTCATAAAATTTCCTCCAATGAAAGGTCGTAACTGAAGTCAAGTTGTGTTTTAGCTTTCTTCCATCCACATTTCATGGTTTCATGATATGTTTGTCAATTTCTAAAGTTGGATGTTTGACTGAGTGCACAGCTTGTTCTTTTACCATAAATTCAAGTAGTCCCGGGTAAATACATTTAAGGCATTTACTTTAGGTTAAGAAAACAAAAACTTTTCATATAGATTTAAAAGTGCTAATAGAGTTGAATCACCCTTTTTTTTCTCTTTAATTTAGAGAGGTCTCAGCCCAAGAAATTGAAAGCCTTCCTGTCAAGTGAAACAGTCAACATCTTCATAAAAAACAGTAAAAAAAAAAAAAAAAAGGTCCATTAAAATCCATTCTTGTGAATGTATTTCATATTGGAAATTGGTCTGGACCATAGACTGTAAAAAACATGGACGTCATGTCGCTGGGCTCGAATTGAAGTCGCCACAAAAACTGCTCCCCCTGGTGACTGGCTGCAGTATAGGACAACTCTCCATCTCCCCCATTCATATGGACGGGGCCGTAGTGAAACTTCAAAAAATTAATACACCTCATAGAAATATTTCTCCCATCCGTATGCTGTGGTGATATGAAAGTATTATTGGGCTGCGTTTTTTCCAAGTCCTCCTTTTTCTGAAAAGTTTTTTTTTCATCAGTTACTAGAGTTTTAAAAATAACTGCGGTTTACAACAATTTCACAATGTTTGTGTACGCTGTATGCTGCAGAGTTTTGCGACCGTTTACGACAGCTGCGTCCAGATATGGTCCAGATTCTCTACTGGCTGCACAATGGCGCCGCCCTGACGGGGGATATTATGGCTTTTAAAACCGTTAAATGGTAGAAGGCGGAGCCATGCTGTCCACTATATACAGTCTATGGTCAGGACAGAACCATCATTCATCATTCTTTTAAGCTAATGGCTAATAACAGGATCTAACTGCTCCTGTGACTTGATTTGGATTGGTCTGAGATAAGTGTGACTGGCAGAGCGATCATCCAATCACCAGCTACAGGTTGTTATTAAAGGTTCTGCCCTCTGACAACATTTTCCATTGGCTTTCGTCCAGATGGCATACAGAAATATTTCTGTGGCGGATGTATGGAACTGTCTGTCTCCGGATGTGTCAGGTAATCTCCCACAGGAATCCTACACAAGGACAGCATTATATTCACGTGGATTAATTACATTACATTGATGGTCATGATGCTCTGCACATCACACAGGTGCAACAGGTAAGTTAACGTGGTCAGTTAGCAGCAATAACCATTCTTGCAGGACATTTGAATCACCCAAGTAGTCAGCAGCTGTATAAACTGTGTATCAAAATAAATAAAGAACTTGGAGAAATCATAGAATTGACTGCTCCCACAGGAAGCAAAGTCCATCATTGTGGAACAGAATAAAGTGCAGTCCTGCTAATGCTGTAAAAGCATGATGGCTAAGAGAATAAGTGTCATGATACTGTGAGTTCTGTTTTATTTTGTATGATTATTCCTTGAACTTCTGGTTTGGGCCTCTTGTTCCTCTTGTCTCGTGTTTCCTGTGTTATTGTCATGATCCTGCTCTTTGTCTGACTTAAGTTAGCCATTTTGTGCCCATAGTTTGTGTCTTGTCTTGTGTTTCCTGTTTTATTTTGAACTCCCTCTGATCCATGTGTGCCTCCCCTCTGTGTGCCTTTGATTATGATTCTTCCACCTGTGTGACTGTCTCACATGTGTTGATTGCTCACCAGTGTATTTAGTCTTAACGCTCTCCCTTGTCTTTGTGGGTCCATTCCTCTTCATGTCAGCCTTTGTGTAAGTCTCCAGTGGATCTTGTGTTCTCTAGTGTATTTAGTTTGTCTGTTTTTTCTTGAACTTTTCAGTGACTTTGACTTGTACTTTTTGAGTTTTGCTCATTGTGTTTTCTTTCTTTGTTTGCCATGATTTGATTTGTTAGAGAATTTTGTTTTAAACTTTGAAAGAGATTATTCTGTTGTACTTTGACTTTTTGTAATGGATTAGTTTTTTTTAAATTCATTTTCAGTTAATAATAAAGCCTTTTGTTTCTTAAGAGCATTTGGGTCTCTCTTGCTTTTGTTTTGTTTAGTTTACTTTTGTTACTAGTCCTGACAAAAGAGGCTCAGTTAGAGTTTGGGCAGCTGTGATTTCTACAGTGAATAAAACAAAAGGGTTGTGGGGTGGGGATCAACCTGAGAAGAACAGAACAAAGAAAATGATTTGTTTGAAAGTGTTTGATGCTACAGAAAAGATTTGGTGCAATTTTCATTTTGAGTCATGCTTTGTTACATTATTCTCTGTACACAGACACATACACAATCCTGCTGCATTACTTTCTCACAGTTACACGAAGGCACACGGTTTCTCTACCATGAACACACATTTTCCTATGATCTCATACACATGCAAACACACACCAACACACATAAACATGACCACACAAACACATTCTTCTCACTAAAACACACATGTGCACATTTATCCATCAACATATGCCACTGGTATTTATTACTGCTTACATGAAGGTCTAATAGCTTACCACTGTGGCAGTATTTCACTCGATGCAAACGTCAACACAAAAATGCTTGATCAGCTCAGTTGTGTTAAATGTATGACTTTTGGTAAACATGTTAATGATTTTCCTTGACAAATATCACATCCTTAAATGTATCATGCATTAACTCTAAATAATCAATAGCACTGTTTTTGTGCAAAGCTGGTGACAGGGACTGATTATTGTTGGGCTAAAAAATAATCTCTTATGACCCAATATTTGTCATCAAGCTTCTGAACAAAGTCATTACTGTGTCAAAGTGTTTTCTCTTCAGAAGGCTTACTGCCCTTAGGTGACTCACGCTCTGACCTGTAATTGCATAAAATAATAAGAGCCCAAATCTGGAAACCAATAGTGTGAATGATGTGCTAACATTGCTTCTACCTGATTGTCTTTTTTTCCCCTTTTGTCATGGAGAAACCATAATGTTTTCAAATACATGTGTCATTGATACACATGTTTAAACAACCCAGTTACACATACATGTACTGCATGCAGTCATTATTGTGGCTAATGGTGACTTTCCACATTTACTACTGAGAGACTGCTGCAAACCTGCCTGTTACCCATTTGTCTACTTTATGGAAACCGGCACGCTATTTCTATATAGAATTATTTCTCTTTGTCATTTAACTTTAAACAGATCATTCAGGAAGGCACTGTTTTCAAACCAGCAAAGAAACTTGAAACACTGGGAAGAGGCAGAGACCAGAGGGATTGAGGAGAGAATTAAGTTTCCATTTTTTATCAAGTAATAAAAAATTCAGTTATGGCTAACTCTTTTAGAATCAAAAAGTGGCTCACAGATCTATTTATGACTAAGATCCTAATAATGGAACCAGATCTCACAGCTCAGCCGGCCCAGACTGTAACTATAAAGTCAAAGAGAGTCAGACTTTTGATTTCCTTAGAGAGATTTGTCAGGGCTATACTCCTCCTCAGCTTGATCAGATGGATCACAAGTGTCTGGCATTTAACATTCCAAGCATATTCCTGTCATGTTCTTTTGGTGAAATAAGATGAATAAGCATGACATTTACAGGTGGCAGCCTTGTACACAGCATAGAATGATGAGTGGGTTTGGCATCTTAAATCGATCATATAATTGGTCGTATGTATGAGAGGCTGTGATGTAATGTGTTCTGTCTGCCACATGTTTCATATGTGTGTGTGTTGTGTCTGTGTGTGCTATCAGATCCCCCCTTGACTTAATGACGGTTTATGTGCCAGACACATTATGGCCAAAGAGGAAATGGGAAAAGCAGAAAATGGAAGGAGATTGAAAGAGGAGGATATTATGTGTTGGTGAGGAAATAAATAGGCAGTGGAGGCTTTGTGTTTAGACTCTGATCACATATTGATAAACACAGGACAAAGAAAATGTATTGATGCTTCATTTTATGGTGAGATCTACTTAAACAAAAAGCCTCTTGTTTTAAAATGATAGCAGTTTCATTCAAAAAGTCAATATGTCTTTTTCTCATATTGTGTCAAGATCGTTTTCTTCACACTTCAGCTCTGTGATAGAAACGAATGTGCCCTGTTCACCTTGTCCACTTGATGCATATTTGAAAATTTGTTGCTCAATCTGACCTTTGATCTCGGGTGAACAGATTGATGGATGGATATATTTATAGATGGATGAACCGAAGAATAAAGACTGATGGATGCATGGAAGGAAAGGAGAAAGGACAGACGGATGGATGGATGTCAGTGGACGGATCAATCAACAGATGGCTGGATAGATTGAAAAAAAATAGATAGATTAATGCATTCATTTAAAAATGATAAAATAACGATAGACAAACAGATTAACTAACTGAATGGTGTAGACGGAACACACACAGAGACACTGATAGTGTTTATCATTTATCTTGATGCATGAATAAATGAAAAGATTGAAGATTGGGTGAATTAACCATTGTATTAATGGAAAAACAGACGGATGGGTGGTGGGAGCAAAAGACAGGTGGATGACATGGAAGGAACAATAGATTGGTGGATAGATTAATGAATGAAATAATGGATGGACAGATAAATGGATAGAACAACCAATAGATTGTTGGATGGATAGATGAATATGGGTAGATGGATGCATGGATTAATAGATGGTGGATGGATAGACTGATAAAGGATTGAACAATAAATAATAGATTCATGGATAGAAGAATTAAAGAAAGGATAATGGATAGTGTATGTAACACATGGATAAATGATTGGATTAAGAATGAAACAATGGATGGATGGAAAGTTAGTAGAGAGGATGTATGGAAGGATGAGCTAATGAATAAACTGAATCAATCAATCAATCAATCATTCTTTATTTGTATAGCCCCAATTCATAACAAGTGTTATCTCAAGACACTTTACAATAGAGCATAAAGCTCTTCATTTTATGGATACACATATATGCATAGATACATATATACTCATATAAAGATACACATATACATATATATACAAATATATACATCCAACACCCAACATGAATCCATATAGCCAATCATGGATCCCTCCATCATGGCAGCAAGAAAAAACCTTCTGTTAAGCAGCAGGAAATCTTGAATGTGGATCCCAGTCTCATGATGAACAGCAAATCCACACGATGTAGAGACAAGTGGACTTAAGTAAGAACTAAAGCTAGTGACAGATCCATGAACCATAGACCTGTCTTCTGATTTATTAGAGGTTAGCCTCTTGAGATGCTACATCTCATTTTGAGGGGTGCCTATGTCAGAATGGTTGTGGTGATCATTTTATAGGAGTATAATCAATGATATTCTTACTGAAAATAAGAATTTATGGTAGTGACGAACTCATGGGTGCCCAGACCACAGGTGCATCCCTACCATATTTGTCTCTGTTAAGTATAAATGTATTAAAGGCCTCTTGAGATGTGACAGCCGATTTTCAAGAGGGACCCCACGACTATGTGGTGCTGAATATAGATACTATTGATGTATGATAAATGATGATTGGTGGGTTGAAGAGTAGATGAATAAATGGATGGAAGGTTCAAATGACAGATATACCGATAGATGACAACAGATGGATGATTGAGAGGATGGATGATTTGAAGGTTCGTAGAAAGAATGGATGGATGCTTGAATGAAGGAATTAATTAATTGAACAATAGATGAATGAATGAATAGATGGATGGATGGATGGATGGATGGATGGATGGATGGATGGATGGAAGAATGCATGGACTGAATAAGAATAAAAAAGATACATGAATGGAGAGGTGGATAGATGGAAGGATGAAAGGATGAATTTATAAATTAATGGACTGATGGATGCAGTGATTTAATGGATGGATAAAATAATGACAGGAAAGAAGATTGGATGGGCAGATGCATTCCTTGATGGAATGAAGGAAATGGATGGATGGATGGATGTAATGCAGAGCTATCAATTGTTTTATCAATAAAGAATGTTCTAAAAGTAATTCATCAGAGTAGGAAACTTAATTATATTTATAATCTAATCAAACTGTGAGGCATCTTATTTGTGACTCAACACAGAAAATATGTACAATAAGTCTACGTCACAGAGAGAGACATCAGCTAATTTGACACCTAAGTCATCAGAGGAGTTATTGTGTATTTATGGTGGACTCAGTTGTTGATGTACAGTAGACAGTTGATGGACACAGAGTGTTGTAATGTGTCCACAGAAGAAAAATGAACACCTTGAAGAAGTAAAACACAGTGTAACTAGAATGAGAGTGAAATAAGTTACTTTGGATTTACAAAGTTTGAGCTCGGCACACAAAATGTCCTCTCAGAGGGGTTTTGTAAAAAGTCCAATTTTGTCCATTAATGTAAAGCAGTTGCTGTGATCCACGGGGGAAATGAGCAGAGGCCTGTGGGGAATCACCCAGGGTATCCGACTGTCCGCCCACTGATTAGCCAGTTGTCACCAGAGGCCTGGTTGCTAAGGCAACGGCCCTCTGTCACCTCCTGTTCTCTCTGGCTTCCTGCTGCTCTCCTCTCTCTGCTGCGCTCTTGCTCTCCTACACTTTCTTCCTCTTTTTTCTTCTGAAAGGGCAAGAGCTCACAAACTTCCTGTGTGTGTGTATGTGTGTGTGTGGATCTCCATGGACACTTCTGTTTGCGTTCAT
Source organism: Scarus forsteni (assembly GCA_036419115.1). Lineage (NCBI taxonomy): Eukaryota > Metazoa > Chordata > Actinopteri > Labriformes > Labridae > Scarus > Scarus forsteni. The sequence goes on along the minus strand of JAZDUH010000383.1, from coordinate 5,947,005 downwards.
CTGTGGGAGTGTGTAACTGTATGCTGGTGTGTGTCTGAGTCAGTAACAGCGTGTGTGTTATCAGTCATGCAGGGTGGCTACTGTCTCCCCCGGGGATGGACTGTGATGCCAATCTGTTGTAGCAACTCACAACCAGTCTGTCAGTGATGAGCTGGAACCATGGAGCTACTCTTAATTCACCCTACCCCCTTTCCCCCTTTCCTTCTTCCTTTATCTTTCCCATATTTTTTCCATTTTCCTCCATACCTTCTTCTCTTGTTGTGTTGTCCTCCTGTTCTGCTCCCCTCTTTTCATTAAACACCATTCCTTTTGTTACTGTCCCCACATTTTTCTTTTGTCATATCTTTTCATTCATTTTTCTTTCCTTGCTTCAGTGCTTCTCCCATTACTGGCCACACTTCCATATAGCACTGTTCCATTTCTATACCCTGATGTTATGTCACATTTTTCATTTTTTTTCTTTTCCATTTTCCTCACTTCTCATTACTTGTGATCTTTAGGAGGTGGAGGACAATCTAAAAATTGCTGAAGAGGTATAACAAAACATTGAAAAGGACATTGGCTGACTAAGATGTCCACAACAATCACAGTAAAGAAGCATAATAAAGGATAATGGAGTCTGTATTCAGACAGCAAAATGGACAGCTTTGTCTTTGTTCTGAGATGCACACATTTTTCCATCACAAGCTGTATCAGAAAGCTTTCTTAGGTCTGGAAAAATACACATTGCTCAGATTTGAGAGTTAAGGATGCAGGAATTAGGATTTTTGCCATTAAAGAATTGCAGGCGCTGCATGTTCAAACTCGTTATTGTTTAACTGATACCAGTTTTTTTCATACACTTATACACATATGCAAACAAACAATGAATACCTGCTGCTGTCAAAATGACTGCTCACTTACATATATCACAAACTTTAAGAGCAGCAGCTCCATTTCTCTCCTTGTACGGCACACAAAAACCCATAATGCTCTGGCAACTCAGACTGGTTATAACCTAGACTATGGCTAAAAAGTTTATTTCTTTTTTGGTCCAGTTACAGCTGGGGTTGGTAATCTGATTTAGATACACTTTTTGTAATACTGGTTAAAACGGTCTTTATGACCCGATGGCGATCAATTCATAATGTGTTCTTAAAACAGAGCCAAAAATATCCGCTATCTACAGCAGGAGTAAAGCAGGGAAAACACCAACCAATAATCATGCCAGGACACCCATTTTCCCGGCGTGCACAGACTTGGTGTGTGTAGCCGAGCTCAGACGGATCAGAGTCCGCTGGAGAATGTTTACCTTTCAAGTTTTGTCTTTGAAAATAAGGGAAGCCCGCTGTGAGCCGTCCCACAACCCCAACCAAGCTCCAGTATCCCTCACATTTTAAGACCGATGTACAAGAAATCTAAAATAAACTCTTTGTTTTTCTAAGTTTGTTCTGTTGGCTCTAATCTCGCGACAGCTTCCACCCAGGCTACTGCAGGTGATAGATCTTCCGAGGCTTTTCTCTTCTTCTTTGGTTTTACGGCGGTTGGCATCCATTATTTTGGAGCATTACCGTCCCATTCAGGCTAATGACAGAGTTCAGTTTGGAGAGGCAGAGGAATGTTTTTATCACTATGTCGTCACACGGGAGATTTATGGGAGAATACTGATACAGGAGGACAGCGGGAAAGAGGATAAAACATGGAAAATACAGTAGTTTCACGGCCAAAACGGGAGACTTGACAGCTATGTGGAGAATGGCAGAGGAACTACCTATACCCTGAGCACTAACTAACTTTCCATGTTTACTTTTTTTTTACTTTACGATGATAATGTTTTGGTGTTTTCTTACCGCTGACTGAGACATGACTTGGTGTAGTGTAAACAAATACATTGTGTTGAGGGTTTGGAGTTGAATCAGTCTTCTGGATATACGCATGTGAGTGTGTGTGAGTGTGTGTGTGTGTGTGTGGGGGGGGGGGTCATTTTGGAGGAAGGGTGGGAGGGGCTAGACAGAGTCCTGAGGAGATGCTACATTCCAATTCATGCTAGTTTTCCAAACTCGCCAACCCAGCTTTAAGCAGCTACAGCCTTAAATCCTTCATGTTTTGATTATGAGATGATAGCGGGGCACTTTACTTGCTAGATGAGAAGACAGACGGATGTGTAGAATGCTGAACAGTTTATGTGCGTGACCAAACTATCATAAATGAAAATATTATCATTCCCAGTGAACAATAATGGATTCTCTCTTGAAAATCATTCTCTGAGTCGATACTTGTCAGCATCAAGAAAAAAAAAACAAAAAAATGTATCTTGATTATAAAGTGTGCCCACTCCAACCAGCTCACAGCACATGAAAAGCACACTGAAAACAGAATAAAAATGTGAATAGTGTCTGCATATTTCTTTATATGTGATTTTATTCATTGTTTTCAGGGGGAGACCCAAGTGTTCCCTGACTGGACACTTCAGTGAGATTTTTGAGTGTGTGTGGTGTTTGGCTCCAGCCCCCCTCCAAATCGTGTCAAGAGACCAAAATACTGAGAGAAGTTAGGAGAGAAAGTCAGTGAAGAGGTTTGAGTGTCCTGTAAATTCAGCTCAGGTTTAACACTTTTCATGGGCTGTATACACAACTGTTTTTTGGGTGTGATCACAGCTTTACACCAAGATTTCTTAAAATTATTCTGTTCATACTTTTTATAATTATCCAATCCACTTCAAACAAATGATTGGATTCTGAAGGTCATAGATCAAACCAACTGGCGGTGTTATGCAAATCAGCTTGCTCAGAGTTTAGTTCATACACCCTAAAATAAAACTTAAATCATATTTCAGGTTTATAATCCTAAAATTTTAGCAAAGTGTAGAGTTTCCTTTTTCTATTTGATAAGACGTCTTACTTTTTAATTTAAATGAAAAAAAAAAAACACTCAGTTGAAGACCCCAGGGAAACACATTAAGTTTAAATGATACTTTTTAGAAATGCAGTCTACCTTTGAGTCTACCCTCAGGAGCTAAACCATAAGACTGATAATGATGTGCGATAAGGGCTGCACTGTGAAAAGTGAACTTTTTTCTATAAACTGCCAGAACTAAAGAAGGAAATTCAGAGAGAGGCTTCACCAGAGAGAGATAAAAGATGATGTAGACTGTGGCACTGACAGATACCTGACCTGAACATCTGCAGAGGGGAGTGAGAGCACAATTTTGGAGAGTGAGGCAGACTTCTGCAGATAATTGCATCCTGGAGAGAGGTCAGTGAAGGAGAGAGGAAAGAGTTTATGTCATGGTTTGAGCTTAGATTCACACCTTTCTCTAAAGCTTGAGGACATCCAGATCCAGGAGTGATGGCCCCCCAGCCACTGGAAAATAACAACCCCCCTTCTCCTCCCATCGGTGTGTGCTTGTCTGCCAGATGGATGCTGCCCGGCCCGTATCAAAGCAATACAGACCGAAACTCTCAGCTAACCAGCTGGAACTGTGTGCACTGCAGCTGATCCGTCACTCTGGGGTCCCCCTGGCTGCTGCTCTTTTTCTGTTTGAGTGAGCCAAACTTTTCCTCGTTTAGCTTCCGTCATTTTAAATTACTTTTGTTATGCTTGCAATGAAATCTTCTAGAGAGAATACAACTCACAAGCTGCAGATGTCATAAAAATGAATGATACAAGACAGTAATTTTAAATCTGAGACTTTATGAAAGAAAAGTACAGCATGAGCTTTTCATAAGTAGCCACAAGGACGCCCAGCGCCTTCCAATTACTTTGCCTTTTACCTTCCCTTATTGTTAACTTGCTCTTTGTCTCAGCAGAGTGCTTGTTCTTGTCTCAGCAGAGTGGTCATTTGTGTGAGATTTTATGAAGGACTGGCAGGTCCCGCAGGACAGCCAGTCCTCTGTATGAGTCTAATTAAACACAGCTTTTTCATCGGCACCCCTCCTGCCTTCCTCTCTTCTCTCTCTCACGTCCCTGTGATGCACAGTGAGCTCATTAATTACTCTGGAGTTTACAGATCAGCATGCTTCAGCTTTGTCTTAGCCACCGGCAGAACAGACAGGCTCACATGGTACTTTGCACAAGGGCACTGATGTTGTGTTTGTGGTGTTTTTAAGGAAATAATGGCGTTTACAAATCTCTGTTTTTCACTCTTGCCAGGTGCCTCTCTACAGCAACCCATGTGTGTGTGTGTATGTGTGTGTTTGTGTGTGTTTAGGCCACTTTGATGTGAAGTGTAGGTAGTCACTGCCCCCTGTCCTTTTCAAAGTATGAGACATGAGTACACGGCCATTTCTCATCAGTCAGACTGAGATTCAACAAACAGACCGATAGAAGGACGGAGATGTAGAGCAAACAAGAACAAAGACACCACAAGAAAAGAGATGTGAGCAAAAAACTGTTGAGACTGAGTCACGAGTCATCATTTGTAAAGAAACACCGTAGAAATAGAACAGCCAAAAAAAAAAAAAAAAAACTTTGTACATGTCGCGAAATTCAATGATGACCAATTTAACAGTGCCAAAAGAGAGAGTTTATACTCCTGCAGGTTTCAGAAGACTGAATTTAAACTGTATGCTTCATGACATCTTTATTAAATTAAGTCAAATGAGCCGCATACACTGTGTATGAATGAATCAACTGTAATACAAACCGTAAAGGAGGTGAAGGATATTACCATTGCCCAGGGCTTTAACCTGTGTTTTAGAAACTGTAATAATAAGAACAACTCTCTTAGAATGTCAGCTCCATTTCCAAGGACCCAAGATTTGTATGCACAGTGAAATCTTCAGAACAGATAAAAATTCTGTTCTGTTGAAAATAACTGAATGAATTTAAGATTACTTGTTGCTGATGCTTAAAGGTACTGTTTTTTGTTTATTTTATTTTGCTTTGTGTTTGCTTGTTTTTTTTTAACAGGTCTTAGGGAGCTTTGGGAGTCCTTCCTAGAAAATTTTGAATTCTCAGCATTTAATTTCCAATATTTTGCAGTATTTTGATCCTTTGACTGGCATTGTAAGAGCTTGGTTGACTTTTTATTTGCTGCCATATTGTGATATTTACACCTCTAAAATTTAACCACTGGCTGTTTATCCTTATTTGCTTCACTACATAGTGAATGTAACAGTGATTGTACAAAAACACACCAACACCACCCAGCCACCCAGTGGTGCTGCTGTGTGTAAATATCATTACACTCATGAAGTTTTTTTTTACAGATTTATGTATCATAGATGTTATGTAATATGTATTGTTTCTACATAGTTAATATAGTTTTTAAAAATAGATTTTATTTCTTATTTTTAAGTGGTTCTTGGGATGTTTGGTGATCCTTCCTGGGAAGTTTGAGTACTCGGCACTTTTTTTATTACCTCTGCCAAGGAGGTTATGTTATTGCCGGCATCTGTTTTCAGGAAATTTCCAGATTGCCACACTCCTCTGTTAGACTTCAATCCATGATGTCAGGAAGAGGGAGGTACAACATTACACGTGTGCTTTAAGACAGTGTGCAGTCTGAGATCCTGAGATCCACCAAGAGAAATTCCTCTATTGTGTTGCTAATGGGGTAATTCTCAGATATGTGACTAATTTGACCTTTGAATCACAGTCCTGATTTAAAGAGGAACAAATTTGAAATAACAACTTACACATAGAAGATAAACATGTTTTTACCATTCAGATGTATGTAAGATGTACATAAAGGGTCATCTGTATCCATTGTACATGTGCAGATATTTGGGACTTGGGCCTATTTTTCCAAATTTCCTGTGCTGTCAGCTGACGTTTGTTGGCTCAGGATACAGTTTGTGTTCTGCATGAAGGTGATTTGGTGGGTTGGTGTGTGTTGCGTCTGATCTTGAAGCCAGAAGGATTTTGCTTGTCATGTGTATGTGGGTTTTATTTGTCATTTCCTTTACTCTGAGCGATGACAGCAACATCTGGATGTGTTTTCAGAGATGTCAGCTCAGAGACTAATTAGTTTTTTTTTCACTCTATATTCTACTACCACTAGCAGAATAACCAAAGTTAAGGAAGACAAAAGGGCTGTATTTTATCAGTCCTGATGATGGATCACTGTAGTATCTGTGCTGCTTAGTTCTTGAACCCATGCAGTGCTGTCTGTGTTGTGTAAAATCTATTTATCAGAGGATTGCAGAATGACCCCAAAATCCACAAAACGTGAAACCGTGGTCTTAAAGCTTACATAGGGTGGAGGGAAATAAATATGGTTTTCTAGATAAAACTTTGATTACACCCATATTGTCACAGTAATAACACACTTAAACAAATATCCCCTCATGTGCTAATGCATTACTGAAAAGAAGCCCTCCTGTGAAAATCAATACACAGTAAAAGCTTAGAAAAGAAGCAGATGATTTTGACATATCAGGTGGGCTGAGAAATGAAATAAAAGACTCAGGAGGATTTTTAAAACACAAAACGCTGAATAACCGGCTCATGTCGAGATCAGCAGGAGGGCTTCCCCTGGAGTCTGTTTTCTTTAAAGTCTCTCGCCAAAGGTTAAGCTGTGATGTGATGTAGCAGGGTATGTGAAAATCCTCGCTAAGTGAAGGTGGTTATTTCAGGATAGAGAGCTTCCGTTTATACAGCAGGTTTAATGCAGAGGTTATATACCAGACTGAGAAAAAACGTTTCCATTGATAAAAGAATGATTATGGATAATAATAAATGCAGAGATTTGTAGATGGGAAAGGGAGGACTTTGTGCAGGTGGCAGCTGAAATCTACTGGAGCCTGTCCAGACTTTACCAGGTCCCCAAGACAGGACTGCATTACAATAATCCAGACAGAGTACCATGAGATTTTGACACAGAGTTAAAGAGTCTTGGCTGGGGCCTAAAGATGTTTTTGAGTTGGTAAAATGCAGATTTGGTGATGGATTTGCCAAGAGAAAGAAATGTTGAAATGATGTGTGTGATCCAGGATGATACTGTTTCATGGACCGGCAAAGACTAACAGAGAGCAGCAGTCAGCACTTCAACAGATCTCAAACCTTCTAGAGGAGCTCTTATGAAATCCAAAACCACTGGCTCAGAGGGTTAGATTACAAAAATACTTATATGTTATATCGGTTGGTGACCGAGGGCATCGCTGGATAGAGAGTTTAGTATGGAATTACAGCTGGGGCCTGTCACATAGAAGCTGAAATAACACCATGGCAGATTGTCTTATCATGGAAAAGCCTATAGATGGAGTTGAGAGGGGAACACCAGGGCTGACTGAGGCAGAGGTTCAGCTGGAACTGACAATTGCAGTGCCATTTTGTGTGTAGTAATAAAGCTATATTTAACACATATGTGATGGACTTTAGGCCAACTAATTAAAAAAATAGCATCAGATGTTCAACTGAAGTCATTTCAGTCTGACTCGAATAGCTGACCTTTATGGGGAGCACAAATAGAAGAAAACTTCTAAAGGAATTATTTAAATTTATGCTCTTAAAATGAAAATCATATAAAAAGAAAATATTAAAAAGAGACAATTCAAACAATTTTCCAATTTTAATACTATTACCGGAGGTCTGAATGAAACATATGTGCAATGCTGTTGTTAAATTAATATTCAAATTAATCACTAAAGGGGGATTTTTAGGCTTTATAAGCCAGTCTTAAACAGCCTATACACACAGTAAATCACAGAATGCTCAACCACATGTGTCTCTTTAAGTAACAATGAGCACTCACTGAGCCTGTCCTCCTCTTCTTCTTTTTCATGTGCATACATAATAGCATTACCAAGATAGTTTAATGAAATTATCAAATAAGGTAAGACACAGTCAACATGACAATACAACTTAAGTCTAACTGTAAAGTTGAATGGACCACTAGAGGAAGCCAAAGTTCTCATCATTAAAGACAGGACACAGCTGGACAGACACAACTACTAAAGGCTAACACATGGCACTCATAGCATATGATCAACCATTAAAACAATAACATTACTATTTCACATCACCTCACATTAGAGGCTGTAATTAACGACAAAACCTCTTACCTGACATTTAACTCTTGGATTCTTAACATTTCAATTTCCTTAGGAAAAGGACTACATACTGTTTTGAAAGAAACACAAGGTACTTGTGCAAAAATGAAAGATTAGCCTTAACACATTGTTCAAATTAACAACATTCAGATCACTGTGCATAATGAAGGACACAATCTCAAAAATAATGTAAACCCTGAGTAGAGTATTTTCATTAATATAGAGAATCATTGTGAATTCTATGCAGAAAAACAGAATGGACACAGCATTAATTTTACATTTTACGTTTTTGTGATCTGGTATTCTTCCGAATCGAATACAAACAGTTCAGGTTATACCCACATATAGGGCAGGATATAAACACAAATGTCTATGATCACAGGCCAGTTTCATTGCTCTCATTATTATCTAATACATTAAAAATGTTTTAAATAAGTTTATATAGCTTTTTATGAAAAAGAATGCACCTCATGATCATCAGTGTGCTGTTTGAGTTTTTTTTTTTTTTTTAGAAATAACAGGAAGATTTTTTAGAAATTGATGGATGGAATTTGTAGCATTAGTCGAATTATAATAGCTACAATGGCAAAACAAAAAGTATGCTGTCAGGGTGTTACCCAATCTAAATAAAAAAGGCATTGAAAGTGTTGAGCATGATTTATCTATAACAAACTATGAAGTAGATGAACTAAAGGAGTGATAGTCACATGGATAATCAGTTAGTAAAGAAGTATGGTCTGACTTGTCAAAAATCAGCCAGGTAAAATCAAAGCTGATGGACACAGAGTGTTGGTTTCCAAGGAATCTTGTGTTGAGACCACTGTTGTTTTCTCTGTTTATCACATAAAAATTCTGAAGTGTCCAGTCCGCTTCAACTATTTTGTTTGCAAGTTGCACTTATTTCTTCTGCTGTGAAGATATCCAGGAAAATTATTAAATTAACTTCATTTATAACAGATGACAAATAATCTTGACAATCCTATAAAAGACATGTCAAATCCAAAACATTCAATTGAATCACAATTTTGTATAACATGACAGATCTTTAAACCAGCCATTACTGTACATATTGTACCGTTCTTTTCTAAGACATCAGTACAGTTACAGTGTGCAAGTGTCAGGAAACACTTTCATAAAAAAAATGAAATCAACATTTGTTTTTCGTCAACATTCAGTCATAATAATCAGTAAAGCCATTCACAGAGAAAAGCACGCTTAAATAAACTGAAAACACACAAACCTCGGCCAGGTTGACTTTGAAAACATATTGTGTATAAAGATCAGAATAACCAGGAAACACTCGGAGAGAGCGCAAACCTCCACTAAGGTAGCATTGCTCATGCATCTATAGGCAATAGTTCCATGTTAAAATTACAATCCTAATATAATTCCTTGACCCTGGAAGGCCACACCTAGCACTCAGCCCCCTGTTGATATTATTATTGGTTATACCGCTTTCACACGAAAGTTAGCAGGTCAATGAGGGTTTTATCAAAGCGGGTTTACAATTGTCAAATGACTCCTTTCACACTGCAAGCAGACTGGGGCATAATCAGCTGCAGACGAGCTGCATGGCTTGTTTTTTTCCTCCTGTGCATCAAGCTGATGTCATCAAATTGATGACATCATCCGCACGTTAAAACATGTCCATGTAAAGACAGGAGCATGGAAGCTATGGACATGTTTGTCAGCTGTTTTCCGTGCTTTGTACTTTGTCCCTCTTTAAAAATGTACAAACTCTGCAGACTGAATGACATTCAATGGCAGATGATATGAAAGCCTTCAGAATTTGATGCTGAGATGGCCCAGACTCATGTAAGATGGAGGGGACAGGCTTGATGTTATGCTTTGAGCACGTTACAATGACACTGTCAGTAAATTCGCGGGTTGAACTGGGTGTGTTCCCACTGAAGCCGCTCGGAAGTGAGCCAATCAAAACCCATGTAGTTTGCAAGATCAGTTGACTCAGGTCGAAGTGCTGATTATTACCCTTTTAAACTGCCGACAGGAGCTGATTGTTACAAGGTTTAAGCAAGTTTTTTGGCCAGTCTGAAAGAGGTATTAGTGAGCTAATGGTAGTTATCTGGATAGCCACTAAAATCTAATAATTTTAAGTTGAGGCATTAACAACATCTCCTGAAAATGTCAGCAAAATCTGTTGAGTTGTTTTTGCTTAAAGTTGCAAATAAGCAAGCAGGCAAACAAACAAACAAACAAACAAACAAACAAACAAACAAACAAACAAACAAACAAACAAACAAACAAACAAACAAACAAGCAGGCAAACAAACAAACAAACAAACAGAAAAACAATGCTGGTAAATACAAAACCTGCTTGGCCGAGGTTAGCAGCTACCAAACAGTATCTGAAGGTTTTTCCAGCAGTGGGAGAGTAGACAAACAGTATGAACCAATATGAATCAACATTGATTCTCAAAAAGAAGGGTTAACCTTTACAACCACTGCAATTAAAATATATATATATATACATATGTAACATTTTGTAGCTTTGACAAATTTTCAAATTAACATATCTAACAGATACAAATCAAAGGAACCAAGGATTGACCAGTTATAGAGTGTACAGTAAACTGGACTGATTTGTGCAATGTCTGTGCTCTGATGTTGAATTTTATTTTATTTTTTAGAAATAGTATGAGTTTTCATATACTTTAATAACTGACAAAAAAGTAGAAAACATAAATTAAGTACTTCATCCTATACCCTTTTCAAGCAAAAGGTGTTGAATACTATCAGCAGGATTATATTCTGTTTTGGCTTCTTTGCTTTGTTTGTCTGTGTATTTCATTTAATTAGATTTTTTTGTTCCTTGTTCTGTAAGATGTTTAAAATTAATAAATAAAAACATAAGGAAGTATTGAATCCATCAAAATGTTAACCTTTTTTTCATTAATAATTTTTCTTTAGGCCAATATTAGTCTGGCTTGATTCCCAAAAGTAGCTTTTAGTCATGAGACTGACTGTGGCGGCCATGGGTCAAACATTTTACTACTGGACACTAGTTGAAGTCAATTCACGCCCTTGTGAATTTTCCATCTACTCAAAGCAGATCAGATAGGTATTGATTTTAGCTGTAGGTTTAAGGCACTTTGGGCCCTTCCACAGCACCTGGTATACAATTTAAATTATGGCATACAGCCAAGGAGAAACCTACAAAAAATCTTCCCACCAAAAAATATTTTGGACAATTTAGCCAACATCAGTTCATTGACATTATTTAGTGATAGTATCAGAAGTTGTCATAGTTGTCATTTGTAATAAGTGTTTTGGGCATTGCTATGAGTTACAAGGTTAGTTTGATCAAGTCAACGCAGTATTTTATGTTATTTTAAGCCAACTAACCATTTGCTTCTCTCTGGTTTTTATGTGGCACTTTATACTGGCATGTTGTCTGAGTTTTGACCATCCAGTTAAAAAAACATTTCATTCAAGAAAATAGACTGGGACTGTGTGCAAGTGTCTGATCAAACAATAACCATTAGCCATATGTCGGGAGATGATTCATGATTAGGGCACTGTGCACACCGACAGAGTGCTTAGCCTTTTCTTCTTTTAAGGGTCATACATGTAACAGGAATTGAGAGTATGGGCTGAAGAATCAGGTTTTTACTCATGTCAGGATTAATCCAGATAGATACAAAGAGAAAAATCAGAGGTATGCATTAGAGCTGGAGAAAATGAAGGAAGTTTTAAGAAAATATGTCTTTGCTTTTTGAAGTGGCTGAGATTCACCAACAAGGCCAAAAGAGAGCGTATGCGTGTGATAAGGGTAAGAGTGAGAGAGGCACACTGGCCTCTTGGAAAGCAATTATCCCTGAAGCAGCTGTCGTCAGATTGATGACAAGATACAAGAGCACATTTCAGGAACAAGGGTAAGTCTGATCTGACTGTACACTTCAATTTCAGGCCCCAATAAATAAAATAATACCATCAGCACAACAAATAAATGAATAAGCTCAGCATCAGATGCAGGGAGAGCAGGTGGTAGAGGGCTCTCAGGTCATTCAGAGAAAGAGCAGACAGTGGGGAAAGAAAATGAAGAGGAGAAGAAATGGAAATACAACAGAGAATCGGCAGATAGTTCAAGAAAAGTGTTTGTTTTGGGACTTGTAGCAGGCACAGCGGTATGATTTATTTATGGTATTTTCCTATTGATTTTTAGGTCATATTTTATTCAAAGAGTACACAGATAGATACACAACATGAAAGAAAATCACATCAGTTTCACTGTACCTGCGCTTTACTGTAAGAGATGGCATGGATGTATATTAAGTCTCATAACTATTTACACACATATTTGAGTATCTATAGGTGCCACAGTTAATTTGCTATGAAGAGAAGCATCAGAGGAAGTTTAGCTGGTTTAAGGCCAACATCAATCATGACAGAAACTGTGTTTGGTCCCTTGGTGAATATCTATGCACAGTGTGAGGATTTAAGATCTGATGTAAAACTTCCAAAACTGCCACAGGGTCTACAGAGGGCACCGATTATACAATTAAATCAGAATCATATTTAGCTTTAAATTCTGGAGGATTATAAAGTGCTTTTATATCAGTACCAGAAAAGCTAAGAATCAGAGTTGCCAGGTCCGCCTGTTATAAGCGACTTTTGGTTTCTCCTTTTTCTAACTTGCATATTGGGAGTTGTAGGTTGCAATGAGTAATGCAGTTACTCATTTGGATGTGTTGTGCCCCAAAATCCAGGAGGATTGTTTATGACCTACCATCAATACAAACTAAATTCAAGTTATTAACATTATTTTCTCTCACCCTAACACAAATTTAAATTTTACTGTAAAAATGATGTTTCCACCTAAAATAAATCCTTATGGCCAGAATTGATTTTTTTTTTCTAATGTAGCTACGACTGTTTTCACCATGATAAAGCTGTATAGGATAAAGATAAAACTTAGATAAAAACCTGACATGTGCTGTGGTTACAAAAATCAAGGTTAGACAGACTGTTTAGCAATAACAGAGTTACAAAAAAAGGCAGCCCCTCACTTTACTTCTGTATAAAGAAAAGGATGTTCCACCTCCAAACAAAAGGATGTTGAATGAGTAAATTAAGAGACAATAAATGAGGAAATGTTACTTTGAAATTGAAAAGTAACGTGGATAAAAATGAAAACACTCTTCATCTAGGTTTGTCTCTTTAAAAATGCTTATTTCAATCGCAAAATCTGGCAACGCGGCTAGCTGCAGCAACGGCGATTCCGGAGCGGCACGTGGAGTTAAAACTGGCGTTTTCAGGATGGACGTAAAAGAAATGAAAGGCAAGAACACACATGTGAAGTGTACATTATGTCCTAAAGCAACGCGTTTGACTGTTTTTAGAAAATCTAACATCTAGTGACCAAAACACCGAGAACTCCGCTGATGATGTCAGCACTGCTGCAGCAGGTAACAACACGAAGGACACAGAGACAGAGCCACACACTTCAAGCAGCAAAAGCTTTTTCAAAAAAGTCACGCATCAGTTACTTTCCCTGGCAACTTATTACATTTATGAAGGAGTGATACCGTTAGTTACTCAGTTACTTTTTTGGGAAAGTAACTTGTAACTAAATACTTTTTAAAGTAATTTGCCCAACATTGCTGGCTCATTGCTAAGAGCTCATTGCTCAAACATTTCATGCAAACTTGGAAGCTGTGAACAACTAAAACTGTCAATGTAATCTGTTACTTTCCACCACTTGCTAACTTATTTTTCAGTTTGGATCTGAGAAGCAACATGAACACACAAACACCTTGATGTTGTGTTTTACGGAGTGATTCATGAGTGCATGATGCTCTTTCCACAGTTTGTCTCAGTTTAAATCAGGCCAAAAGATTACCAATGCACATCAGGCATATGGATTCACTATGGTAACTGATGCAGTGATGATATCTTTAATCAATGCATTTTCATGCAAGATTTTTGCTGTTGTGTTCTCTTTTTTATGAAAAAATTATGTCATGTAAACAACAAAGCAGAATTACATTGTGTTCTTTTCAAAGTAAACCAGATCAATATTTGAAAAGTGGCTGATCTATCAACATAATAAGATCAATAAGTAATTAGGCCTGGAAAGAACATTCCTAGCATCTGATGCAAGCAGTGTGTCTTATAAAAGTCTATAGGAATAGTAATAAGTAAAGACAAGAACATTGATTAAATTAAACTCAATTAGGTTTCATGCACCCCAAGGATACAGAGTTAGCTGCATAATAATCAATTAATGCCATTAATCAAGGTAAAAGATTCACCGGGAGGTAAATACGGGTAATATTTATCACTGTTACCATGACCATTCTCACGAAACTTCTCATCTTTGATTAACCTGTGATAAACGGGGAATACATCTGCTTCACAGTGGTACTGTATCTTTTTGTAGATCACAGCTGCCATGGTGTAGCACTCAACGACAGCACTGACATTCATATCCACGAGTGGATCAGAACAGCGGTGACAGTGGGAGGAGATGGAGACAGATTGCACCGTTCTTTTATCCCAGCTTCTTATCACAACAGCAATGCTTATCTGCGCTCTGTAAAATGATGTTATTGGTCTGTGTGAGCTGCAGTGAGGGGGAAGAATGATTGGAAATGCAGAAAGGGAAATCCATAAGGGCTGGATAGATAAAGTTATCAGACAAAGTCATTCATGAACCAAGAATTATGTGACTGTTAAAGGAGAATACAGTAAAGAAGTATCCCTCTAATGAAGTCACTGAGGGCTGTCCTGTTGATCCATGAATTGACTGTCAGTAAATAAGTGTCAATAATAGCAATTTTGGCAAAAAAAAAAAAATCATTTGTGGAAACAAAAGAAAGACAGAAACCCTATAAGCATGATTATTGTACTTGTGATTCAGAGGAGAAATAGCTCTGGTGTCCTTGCCTTCACCCTCGACCTTAAGCTCTTAAAAGGTGAATAGTTACACTGACCACACTGAATCATTACATTAGAGGGTACAAGCCAGACTAGTAAGACTGTCTTTGTCACTATACTTATGATGCTTGGACAAGAATAAACAACAAATGCAACCAAGAGCAACAACAGTAAATAGGGTAAAGGAAGAGAAGAAACAGGATCATGATTGGCATGGATACATATTGTATTGTATTTTATCCATTCAATCAACGTATTCTGCATTTAAAAAAAATCCCGCTCTCCCACCACTTGGTTATATCTGATACTTTGACACTTTTTTTATGCTACATGTCTGAAAACATATCTGTTATTGTTAGTTTTAATTCTGCAATACCAAACACTACCAAAGCCTTAAAAAAACTACAAATATCAGCCATATTATGTATGCGGGCTGTTCTCAGGTGAATCTAAAGTCTTTAATCAAAATCACTTTTAACCAACCTGTCAAAATCATTTAAGCACTCAAAAAATGGTCAAAATTCAGCACCTTTTATTTATCACCACAGGTCTGGGATTTATTTGCAGTTTGAAGTTCCCTCCGAATTGTCTATATTTGAAGCTAAGTTGTGTTATACTTAAGTAGATGTTTTGAATACAATCTGACATATTTTTAATACAATTTAATATTCATTTTTAAGATCAAAATACCAACAAACCATGCTTTACTATTTTCTTGAGTACTAGACAGTACTAATGAGATTGTTCAATCCAGGCTCAAAAGGTTAATTCAGTGTTCTTGCCTTAAATCGGATTTATACGGCGTTTTACAGAATAGAGCGAGTGTTTGAGGATCATTTTTGGGCCTGTATGGATAAAAGGCAAAAAAAAATCATATTAATGAAATTGTCCGTGAACTACTGTACAGCCATGTACAGTAGTTCATGGATGTAACACGGGTGTCAAACTGATCCAGTGAAGGACCACTGTGGCTGCAGGTTTTCATTCCAACCAAGCAAGAACACACCTGATCCAACAAATCAACTGTGTAAAGACAGTCCAGTTGATTGAATCATTTGCGTCAGGTGTGCCCTCGCTCAGTTGGAATGAATACCTGCAGCCACAGTGGTTCTTCACTGGATCAATTTGACACCCCTGACACCATGTCTGGCTACCTGCATACCTCTCTTTGAGTACCCTGAGCTGTCTTGAGAGAAAAAAGCCACCACTGCAAATTTTACAACCTAAATAGCAGCAGATCAAAATGCTCCACTGTATTTGTGCTATGTCAGCAGTGTGCAGTAATTTGTTTGCTTGGAAATCAAAATTTAGAAATAACCCAACCTTGTGTAGCCAGAATTTCTAGTTTATATTGTTGAGGTAAACATCTATTCCTATTGCTTCAGTTTTGCTGGTAACAGAATTTGAGAGTTGTCTTTTTAATAGGGATGGGACGATACACTTAAACTCACGATACACTGCACCTCAATATGCCCGGGTCACGTTACGATATGTAAAGATACAATATCAGAAAAGTAAAAAAGAAAAAATATTACTATGTAATTACAACTTATTTATTTTTGTTTGAGTTGCACACAGGAAAACACAAGGCCTAACAGGCCAAACACAAACAATAACTCTCTCTCTTACCCTAGAGAGGTTAGAGAGAGTGTATGTTAACGAGCGGTAGGCTCGTTTTCACCATCTTCGTTTTTTTAAATGAGAAAGTCAGAATACTGCCAGACAAATGACTTGTATCCAGGCGGAGCGTCCTCAATTTTGACCTCATTCGACTCCATCATTCAGCTTTTTGGAGACAAGGTAGTTGGTGCTAATGTTTGTTGTCGTCACTTCTGGTCACATGCGCTATTACCGGATGTGGCGTCTTCATTTCGCGATCCATTTTTTTCAAAGTCGATGCGTTTCGTCACGTACTGTATCGCGATATATTGCCAAACAATATTTCATCCCATCCCTACTTTTTAACCCCTCGTTTTGGATAAAAAAGTACAACTAGTTCCACAACTTTGCTGTTGCAGTCACCACAAACATTTTGTGTCTCACTGGCTACTCCAGGCCCAATGATGAGCCAGCACCAAGCTTTTTGGCTGATGCAGTAAACATTCTTATGGAAAGCGTTTTTGATCTTTAGATAGATGAAGAACACGTGTCCCTGTTTGCTGAAATTCGGGAGGAGTTAGGGAACAAAGTCTGTAGGCTCCTGTCTTGCCATCTCTAACAGTCAGACCAATTGTTCCTTAAACCACCTCAAACCTGGTCTGCCGTCTCAAGTCTCTGGAGAAGGGTGTTACAGGATGCATTAGAGAAATGGACACAAATGTGAGATGAAAAAATATAAACTCTGCCAAGTTTGCTCCACAAATACAGGATGCTCAACAGTGCACATCCTCTACAGTTCAACTCCAGAGCATTTGGTAATAAATTGAATTTAAGTTATTAAGAGAGCTGAGTGATGTGCCTCTGTTTATTCTCAAGACAAACTCTTGTGTGTGTAATAAACACAGAAACGAGCAAAGAAAAGAAATTAATACAGTCAAAGGTCAGAATGCAGCTGGATGCTAAATTGTACTGATATTTTGCATGTAATTTCAGCTGCTATTCATAATTGTGTGCAGAGATATCAATACGGTCTGCCCAGTGTTGTCTAATGCACAAATTAGCATGTAAAGGAAAGTTTCTGGCAGAAAAAAATGAGTACATTTATGTTTACAGCCTACTTTATATGTTAAAAACAGAGCTTTAGAAACATACACCTGTATGATTCTTGATTTATTCTGAGATTTCAAGAATGAATTAGGTTATAGATTTTTGCAGAAAATAAGCACAATGAAGACACATTAGTTGTTAAGGTAAAGCTTCCATGATGAACAATGAACAATGTTCATTGTTCATTGTTCTGTGACACAATAAAAGGAGAAGAATTAAATGATCCAACCAAAATATGAATCAAATTCTTGAATCCACCGTTATATAACAGAGCACCTGCTGGCAAGCACACTCTGATTTAAAGGCACTAACAGCTGACACTCTGACGGGTTTTGTTTAATGTTATACCAAGAACACACATGTCTATAATTAAAGCACAGTCCTCTTTACGCTCTGCACCTGGATATACAATGGGATTATTTGTTGTAAAAAAAGCTTAGCTTGATACTCCATGTGCCTTTAGACAGCAAGCTCCACACTATGAAAATAGAGCCCTCTCTGTTATCTACTCACATGTGAAAGCCACTTTTGCTCTGGACCGAGACTGAGACCATTTATTTTGCTACTAGCAAAGTAAGAGACTGCATTTGCTTTTATTACCTGTGTGATTCCTAGGTAAAAACGTAATCATACAATTAGTTAATATCTAGTAGTGCATACTTTGATTATCGGTACCCCATACACATTGTTTCCAGCCAGTGTATTAATACAAAGAATGATTCTCTTTATGTCAGCTTTAGAATAACAGCACTGACTTGAAGAACTGACGATTGTGTACAGACAGGATCAGTGCAGGGATATTGCAGCCAAAGCTGTAATAAAACATCTATGAAGTGAGTATGGGTGTGCTGTCATTTGCTGAATCACTGTTTGGGTGTTGGCAAAGTGGTATTTAGCTTTGAGAGGGCAGAAATTGAACAGTGTTTGTTCAGAATTTGATGGATTAGCTCAGAATTTTCTGTCTGTTTGCTAACTCTGTAGATAAATACTGAATAGAGAGCAGACCAGCAAAAAATGTCTTTTTGCCGTTTTACTTGGCTGGTTTACTTTTTTCATGTTCTGAAGGTTGGTGGTCTGAGCAGCAGCATGGATGTGCAGAAAACACTTGGTTGACGCAGAACAGAACAGGGAACAGCATCAATCGAATGAGGCTTGTTAAGTTTTCTGAGCTAGTGGACCCCTGTTTTGATCTCCTGTTTGCTTCATGTTAAAGCTCATTTTACTTTGGAAGAGACTGTTGACACTGCAGCTGGAGGATTTGAAAGGTGATGTGGTTTGAAAACGATAAAGACAGTCCATGCTATACTCTAAACTTACCTCTGCAAGCCCATGGACTTCAACAAATGATAAAACAACAGTGGGATGTCATAATTTTTCTACTTTGGTGGGAGGGAAGTCAGCTGTTTCAAATAGCCCCTGGTGCACTGGATGGGAACTGATTAGATCATATTGATACCAGTTAGGGATGTAATTATATGAAAATTTTGTATCACGGTTATTGTGACCAAAATTATCACGGTTATCATAATTATTGCGGTATTGTTGCGGTTTGCTCAAAATGTTTAAAAAGTACTTTTACACAGGATTTAAATCATTTAGCCACTTTAATATTATAATCATAACACTTCTTTTTTGTCAATAAATGTGTCCAGAAATGCTCTTTGAGTAAATTTTTTTACCCTGCTTTCATGAGAAATAAAAGTAAGCAATTCTAGCAAGGATTTTTCATTATTATGTTATAAATGCTTAAACTGTGTGTAATTTCAAGAAAAGAAAAAAAACATATGAACTTAAACAGGATTCTTTTCATAAACAATTGTAAATGAACATGTTCAAAATTTTGAGATGACCAAAAATAAATGTAACCTATTTTACATACACTCACACATTTTAGTTTGCGTACAATTAGTGTCCATGTTACAGCTCGTTATATTGAACATGACCAGGTCTTTTTATTTATTTTTTGATTTACTGATGATAGTCCCTGAAACTGTTAACTCCCTTCATGACTCTCCTCTGGTCTTCCCTTTCCATGGCAGATCTTATGACATCTCCTTCTTTAATATTTACAAATTGATTAAATCCATAAAACACGAACTTAGACAGAAAGAGATGATCTATTTCAAAATACGGCGAATACACGGCATAAGAATGGCAGGAACACACTCAAGAATGATCCCAATGCTGTTATTTACAAGATTTATACATTATTTAGAAAGAGAATACTGATAACCACCTGTTATTCACTCAGGTATGGCCCACTGAATCTTCTCTCTCTCTCTACCTCTACAGTTTGGTCAGTTCATTTACTGGAGGAGTTACAGCAGTTATAACCACGCACGTCTTTTTCTTTCTCTGCAGCTTCGTTTTTAGACAGGGTGACTGTCTTCTATGAGTTTCCCCTCGACATCCTTGTAAAATCCAAAATTCAACCAGACTTCAGAGTCCGTTTCGAGAGAAAAAATCTTCACTGTGTCTCCAACTTTCACTCTCAAACTCAGAGGCCAAACGATGTAAACTATGTATGTGCGCCTCCCGTGAGGATGCTTAATCAGGGACAGATACATAGTTCAGGCTTTTCTAGTCAAAGAGCAGCATCAAAGTGCGTTACTGGGGCACTGTGGTAATCAAACACGGTATAACGGTCATTTTAATAGGACACGGTAATGATTACTGTGGGAAATTTTACCGCGGTTTACCATTTTACCAGTAAATGTTACATCCCTTATACCAATTTGATTGTTTTTCAACTTCCAAATGACTCCCAAAACCCGTGTTTTCTGTTGCAACAATTTCAAACACATGACACTCCTGGTGTTTAATGCTGTGCTGCATAGATAACTGTATTGGCAAGTTGCTGGTGTTTCCACTTTCACTAAATTCCACTGTCATAGACACTAGAAGCTGAGCAGTCACTGCCTTATTGTGTAAAATTATGCCAAAACTTTGGCCACTTCTGTTTCCTGTCTGTAAGGTTCACTGTTCCTGTAGCCTTGCAGAGAAGACGGATCTGCCTGATTCATTGTCTTAAATGAAATGTTTCCATGGCAGATACATGGAACTATCCGTCTGCCATGTTCCTGCTTACTGCTCATGAGGAGTGTGATCTCATGATTTGCAGAACACAGTGGAAGGAGTTGATAAGAGGACTGTTATGCAGAAAACTAAATGCTAGTGAATCCTATGGCTACTTGTTATCAATTCTCAACTACAATTGTTTTTCAATTTCTATCCTCACATATCCTCACATATCACAGACTCTGTATTGCTGCTCAAAGTACTTAAAGATGCAATACACGCCTAAGACTGTACAAAACATAAAAAGGCATAAGATGAGTTTTACACTGATTTTTTTCATTAAATTAATGTTTTACATTGTTCTGTATGCATGAACTTGGACTCTGGGTGGTGGTGCATTAGCTGAGATAGTTTCATGAC
Source organism: Scarus forsteni (assembly GCA_036419115.1). Taxonomy (NCBI): domain Eukaryota; kingdom Metazoa; phylum Chordata; class Actinopteri; order Labriformes; family Labridae; genus Scarus; species Scarus forsteni. The sequence continues at coordinate 5,925,991 of JAZDUH010000383.1, read as the reverse complement.
AGACTTAAGTTATGACTTAATTTTTTGCGAAGAGGGGGTCATGTCAGCTGTGAAACGAACAAAATACTATTAAATTATCTTGTATTATTGTAGGTTCTACTGTTTGTTATCAAGAGTATCTTATCCTGATTGTAAATTAAGGCTACAAGAGTAAATTATTAACAAATCATAATTTTCTGACAAATTTGATATTCACTTCTCACCATTACATTAACAAACAGCAGTTACAGCCCCTCCATCTATTCTGTTGTGTTTGATTTGCCACTGAGCATATGGAACATACCAGAGGCACCAATATAAAACTCAAAAAGGGTTAAAACATAATATCTGTTGAAATATCATACCTAGTTTGAAATTATGCCCTACAAATTAAGAAAAACTTCACATTATTGAGACGAGAGACAGTGGATAAGGCTAGGGTGAGAGAGTGGTGGGGGAAGTCATCCTGGAAAGAGACTGAAGACTGGAGCTGAGCACAGGCTACCCACACCCAGAACAGATCCTCTGTTGTGTATGCAGCATAACCCATTCAACTATCAGTACCCCAAAATGCTATAAATATTGCATTTGAACATGAGATGAGTGTGTGACATCTGGTGCCATTGCATCAGCTTTGAGTAGACACCTAATGTTCTGCAGTTTTTTTAACTTGTGCATTGGCTCCATTTTCTAACACTGAAGAGTGTTTTCTGGTTAAAAATCACACACACACTGCGCATTGATCTTCTTCAGAGCTGTGACAGCAAAAGAATGGCTCATACAGTGACTCAGAAAAACAGAAGTTTAGGGGCAAAAGGCATGACTCACAGACAAACAGGTTAAGACAATGCTTTTAATATTAATTACTATTGATGGTCAAAACCCGGCAGCCATCATGAAACTTATCTTGTGAAGGGTTAGACACAGAACCATCCATCATCCAACCAAAGGCAGGAAAGTTAGGGTGGATGCAGTGAAGCATTCTGGCAGGGATGGAGTGGGAGAGGGCTGGTCTAAGTATTGCAAGACAGATGAGGGGGAGAAAAATTTAAAATAAGGTGACCAGGTGAGGAAAATGTGGAGAAAAGGTGTTTGCTGGAAGATAGGGAAGCCTGGATCCAAAATAAGTAAAGACTGTGTTATGAGAGAATGTAACAAACATCAGATGATGAATACCAAAGGCTAAATTTTTAACTTCTTGGGTTTCTTGTGGTGATATAAATAAACTTGAATGTGGATGCCTTTATATGCAAACTTTCATGCTGAGTGTTAAAGCAGGAAAGTGTCTGACTTCACCCCCAAGTACCATAAATATGTTGTCATGAGGAAAGAAAGGGTTGCTTCTTGCATCAAATAGCTGCTTGTAGCATGACATGAGGAACAAAAAAAACACATAGACCTGAAAACACAAAAACTAAATTTGGATCTGTCATTATTTCATGTTGCAAAGAGTTGCTATCAGCTGTTTTTAACAGGTTTTATGACATGCCACTCAAGCAAATAAGCTGCCAAATCAGCTGTAACACAGGCTCTTGCATACTTTTAAATGCAGTAGGAAAAGGTTACATTATGAGTCAGAAAGACTGTGTTTTGAACATGCATTTTAGCAGGTTTGTTCCTCTGGACTTTTGTAATTATGCTATTTTTTATTGAATAAGATATGATAGCTTCAATCCATTATAATAAAAAATATATTTCCAAACGGCTTTAAAAGCTGCAGCAGAAGTAACTAGAAGAGCACTCAGAGAGCACAGACCTCCACCAAGCAGCACAGTTCCCAGATGGTGATCCGGATCAACACCAAAATTAAATCACTTCTTCCTTTTCCCATGCTGAACATTTCCTGAAAATTTAATCAAAATCCATCCATGACTTTTTGAGTTATTTTGTTCACACACAGACAGACAAACAAACAAACAAACTCTCTCCTCCTTGGCGGAGGTAACAATGCAGTATCATTTAGTAGTTGATTCTGGACCCAGTAGAGATCTGTTCCCTGTGGACTGACGTGTTAGAGAAAACTTTATTTCTCAATTCAAACTTGATAGATGGCGTCACTGGATTTAATACTGAGAAAACTTTTAAATCATCTAAGGCTGTGTGTGCTCTCAATTCTGTTTATTTGTAGGAAGAAGACAGTCTATACAAGGTAAATATTTAATAGTGGGACATGTCACCATGTCTGATGTTGATGCAAATTAAACAATTCTCTGTGTTTACTATAGTGAAGGAATAATAAGTGAAACAACAATGAAAAGTCAACCACTCAGAAGTCAAATTGGTGGCCCCAATGTGTTTATTTAAAGTGTGTGCATATGAGGAGTGTGTACATCTCAAATTGCTTCATTCCTGCTGATGCTGAGACCTTGTCTGTCATGAGCTGAGAGGAACACAGCAGAGAAGTGTCCTCATTTTTCTTGCTGTCAGGTTGATAACAGAATGGGTGGGTTAAAACAATACAACTCTCATCAATCCAAACAAACAAAACACCCACTTTAGAATTTCTCATCAATTCCAACAAAACATTGTGACCAAAGGTACAGTCCACAGTGTCCCCAGGGGGTTTGTGTGCAAAGGTCATTGAGGACAGCAGGATCAAGTACTTACTCAAAATGAGAAGATTTTCCTGTTTTTGTGTGTGTGTGTATTTTATTCTTTTATGACTGTTCATGGCTAGTTTATGGCTAGTTCAATAAACAGCACACTGCTAGAAGATAATGCACCACCTGCATCCTTTCTCTGCAGAGTCACTAAGTACATTATAAGTTTAGATTTTACCTGACTTACAGAGCTGAAGATCAAATGCGATTTTTGGAATCTGAAAAACTCTTGGTAAAATCTTGTTTCTAGGAGATAAGATAAGATAGATGCTTTACTTTTTATTTTAGTATCATAAATACCATATATATATCAAATAGGCTGAGAGCATGAGCCATCTCTGTGCTCTTCTATCTGTAGTAACACAATCTATCTATGAGAGGTCTTAAATTTTAGATGGGACATTGGACTTGTAGCACCTTCGTTAAATTTGTTCTGGGCTTTATCAGCAATTTCTTCAGAAAACATGGAATTAATCTGTGTCCGAAATGCTTTCCTTGTACTGTAAACAGTAAAATGTTCCCTACCCATATGCATGCTTGAAGTATCTCATGGCTGTGTCACTTTCCCTCTCTTAAGAAATATAGAACCCTGATATCCCGCTATTAAAATTAACAATTATTCCCAGCATGCTATTTATTAATAAAACCAAAATTTGAAGTAGGGCATGATCACACAAGGGCCATTGATCCATACCTGAGCTTAATTACTCTCTGCCCCCAGTTGGGGGGCATTGTCCCTTTCTGAATCGTACTGCTTTCAAGAAACATATATGCCTGCTTTCACAGCAAGCATAAAGAGAGACAGAAGCAACATTCTGTGTCATATTTGGGGTCATTTGGGTTAAACACAGCCCTCCAACACGCTGCATCTTTACTTACAGGTGTGGCAAAGGTAGTTCCTCATAATTATAGTCCTATACAGCCAGTGCTTTTGGTTCATCTCTCTCTCTCTCTCTCTCTCTCTCTCTTTCTTTGCTAGGTATTGGAAATAATCCTCATGCACACCAAGATCAGCTGATATGATAGCTAAATACTGAGTGACACACATCTCAAAAACTTGTAGGAGGTTGTAATAGACCTATTTGTGTGAATCAAAAAATATAAAGATAAAGATAATTATACTATTAAACTGCAGCAGGAGGCAAAGTGGAGAACAGTGTGTGTTGAAATGAATAAATGGAATTAAATTTGTAGATAAACAGTTTTCAAGTTGAAGTACATCCACACTGTAAATAACCAGTATATGGAAAAGGTTTGTTTTTTTAACAAACTCAAATGCACCCTTGTTTTTCTCTGGCAAAAAGACAAACAAACCATCATTAAAAAGAAAATAATCACAGAATGACTAATTTTCTCAGTTCAGGTCTCAAAAAGTCTTAATAGAAAATGATTGGGCTTTCCATGCTCGACTCATTCTGTTTGGATATGTTATGAGAACAGTATTGATCCCTGCTTCAGCACAAGCAACCACACCAAGCTCGCCTGATGAAGGTGTTCTCGACATGTTTCCATTTGATGTCTGGAGCAATACTCTGCAGTGAGGACCCATCTGACCCCTGAAACCAACACTAGCAGGATGATGAGTAAACTCATCACACTGACATAGCACTAAACAGCAGTAGTAGTAATAATAATTGCATTACAGCTACCAGACAACTAGGCTAATGACAAAGTACTACTTAATATAATATTTTCTTTAATTTTTTGTAGTGAACCCTCAGGGGTGCACACTGTGCGGAGGGTAAAAGGAGGGATGGCATGCAGTAAAGGACCAAGGACAGAGTTCACCTGCAGGGCTTCCAGAGCACAGACTTGGCCTTTGTTTGCAGGGATGACACACTGTGAGGTGAGTTACCAAGAAGACAATTCTCTGACTTTCTACATCTTTGTCTTCTAAAGTTATGATTAAAAAACGTCACCTAGCCACTTGGAAATTTCAACATGTGGTCCCTTTGTAAACCCACAATTTGACATTTTTATGGTTAGGTCATTTATAGGCCGACTGAATAGAATACATTTTACAAATGATAAGTACTCATTTTTTTCCCTCTGGACACAGTCACTTCATAAAAGCATACATACATTTCTTTAAAGCATGAAAGAACCCCCGAAGACAAGGGTCAATAAAGCTTCAAATACATACATGAAAGAGCCCAATGTACTGATCTAAATGTAACCATGGTAGGAGACTAAAACTAAGGGTTGATAAAGCTTCAAATACGTACCCAGTAAATAAGTCTTAATGTTGTAAGACAGAAATATCCTCCAAGGCCAACAATTTAAATATGTATAACATAATATATGCCTGTGTGCTCCACTCTTAAGAGAAGTCCCTCTTGACATAGCCGGTCGCCAGCTGGAAGGATAAACAGTCCCCTATTATAAAGCAAATAGTTAATTGGTACTACTGTATGCACATTTTTATAGCCCTTTTAAAAGTATTCAACACTGACCAGAGTTTGGCCGATGTAACGCTGATATATTCTTAATTTCTCATAATAGAGTAAACGCTGTTCAGTGTCCAAGCTGCACAGAATGATGATGTTGTGAATGATGGCAGCGCGTGTTGTTGTAGCAGCTCTGAGCTTTGTACGGCTTTAGTGTGTATGGATGACAGAGTGTATGGGGCAAAACTCACCTACACTCACAAGGAGGCCTGTTTTAAGAAGTTTGTGCAATACATGACGTGTCCCACAAAATATTTTGATTTCCTCACACACATTACCTCATGTTTATATTAAAAAAGTGGTTCTGTCTGCACTAAAACAGACTTCTGACACACTAATGAGGACCCTGGGACTAAAAGGCAGATGTGACAAGATAGAGTTCATAATTCATATATATATTAACACTGCTGAAAACAAACCTACTTCTGTGTGTTTTGTGGATTTTCAAAAGGCCTTCGATTGGGTAAACAGAGACTTACTTGCCCTAAAACTTCTGAAGGCAGGGGTGAATGGTAAATTTTATCAAGCTTTGAAGTCACTCTATAGGTGCCCTGTTGCCTGTGTTAAAGTGAATGATTCTAACACTGGCTGGTTCCAAACCCCTTCTGGTGTAAAACAGGGAGATGTCTTGTCCCCCACTTTGTTTTCTCTCTATATAAATGACTTGGCTGTTGAAATAAAAAACTCTGATGTAGGGATTCATTTAGATAATATTACTTTGGGTATTCTATTGTATGCAGATGACATTGCTCTACTGGCTGAATCAGAAGATGATTCACAGTATACCTACTGAATTTGTTGAAGACCTGGTGCCATAGATGGAGACTGACATCAAAAGAAAACAGAGATAATTCACTTCAGAAAGAAAGGTAAGAATACTTTCCTTCTTGGGACTTCCTTTTTAGAACATACACCTGAATATAAGTATCTGGGTTTCTGTCTTGATGAGTTTATGACCTATCAAGCTGGAATGAAACTTCTGTCTGGTTCAGCTGGAAGAGCACTGGGGTCTGCTGTTAATAAGCTTAAAATCTGTAAAGATCCAGGGTATGCCATGTACACACATCTGTTTGAAGCTTGTGTTTCTCCTGTTTAAAGTTATGCAGCAGGTATATGGGGATACAAAGACAGTAAAAGCTCAGATGCCGTTCAATCAGAGCAATACGACATTTTTTAGGTATCCATAAATTTGTCCCTATTCTCGCTGCTAAGGGTGACATGGGTTGGATTCCTGGATCAGTAGTGAGAAAATGTGAAATGATCAGACTTTGGAACCGATTTATTAAAATGACAGAAAATAGGATTAATAAGAAGATTTTTATTTTTAGTAAAACGCAGAACTCTCCCTGGACTACAGAACACCTTTCTATTTTTGTAGGAAGCAGAATTACAGTATGTCTACAGAAACAATCTTGAATGCAGTGTGAACAAAGTTAGGGAGAAGCTTGTCGCCAAGTTTGAGCAAAAGTGGTTCAATTAAATTTTGTTAAAGGCAAAATTAAGAACATATATCCAAATTAAACACAATTATGGCCATGAAGCTTACGTAACAGCTAACTTAACAAGAAGTCAAAGATCTTCAGTTGCCCAGTTGAGAACAGGAATCCTCCCACTTGCTCTTGAAGTTGGCAGATTCAAAAACATCCAGGAGGAACACAGACTTTGTAAATTATGTGAATTAGGTGAACGAAGCACATTTTCTTCTGTACTATCCTTTTTACGATGAGTTGAGAGCTCCTCTGATGAATGAAATGTATGTTAAAAGTCCTGATATGTTTTGGTGTACGGATGATGACAGACTGAAATGGTTGTTCAGTTATAATATTTATAAATTGGCCTCCTTTGTATCCAGAGCCTGGAAAAAACATCAGGATAGTTTATTTTTGTGAGATTATTATTTCTTCTCTGTAAACGTTTACAATGATCCCTGAACTTGATGACTAAATAATGGTGTCTTGTAAGCCCGTTTGGATTGGCATATTGTATAAGCATGACACAATAATAAAAATCAAATCAATCAATCAATCAATCAATCAATCAATCAATCAAAACACTTTCAATAAGGGTTTTTTTTTATTATTTTGCAGGTATTGACTGCAGTTTTGCCCACTATTTTGTTTTATACTTGAAAGTTCTTTCTGATGAAAGCTGTAGAGTAGAAAATAAAAGAGGCTTATGACAACAATGCTGTTGCTTTCCTCTCACAATGACCTGTGTACAACTTTTTAGAAGTTGTTCTACCTGTACTATAACCTACCTTCTTATTGTCATCAACAAAAAGTACAAGGTAAAGAGTGAGTCTTTTTAGGTTACATAGTTAATTTCCCAGAGGTTTAATGCTTTTCTGCATGTTTTTAGACTTAAATTCCTCTGTGTTGTAAAGTTAAACAAATACTTCGGGACAAAGTATTGTAGAACAGTACAATATTCTGCCTGTAACTCATAAATTCATTGTTGTGTTTTGAGACCAATTAAAAAAAAGTCATTTTATATATAGATTTTTTTTAATCTATCTGCCACATATTGGTATTGCCATCAACTTCAACAAATCCATATCGGTTGGGCGATAGTGTTTACAGTAATGCCTTATTTTTGGCCCCCCAACCTTTAATTCTTACTTACATTTTTCCTTGGCTGATACTTTACATTTTGTAGTTGGCTGATTTTGCTCCTGTTTTTCTGCAAGTAAGTACTTGGGTTTAAACTGAATTATTTGGCCAATTCACAGTGCCTTTACAGAAATGCGCCGCAGCGAGGCTCTGCTATATTTAAACCTAGATTCATTCACATTAATTCTGTGAGGCCACAATGTCAGTGTCAATTAAGGCTGCGGTATGGCTTGGATGGCAGCCCTTTGTTCCTTAAGGAATCAAGAGGCATAAGTAAGGAAGTGTGGCTTGGATGTACGGCACGTGCGCCCATATACACAGAGGGTTATAATTTTTGTGCCACTGTAGCACATATAGAAATTGAAGACCACCAAAACTTTGTTTCTATAACAATAATAACAAACTCAGGGCATACAGTACCTTCTTTAAGGTCTTTGCATGTACAGGCTTGTCACTATCCATAATTCTGACTAATTGTCATATTTACCTCCGCCAAGAAGGATATGTTTGCGGGAGAGTTTGTTTGTCTGTCCGTCTGTCTGTGAACAAATTGGATGGATTTTGATGAAATTTTCAGGAAATGTTCAGCATGGAAAAAGGAAGAAGTGATTCAATTTTGGTGTTGATCCGGATCAGCGTCTGGCCGCCATGGCGAAAAATGTGATTTTTGTGAATAACTACTGAACTAAAATAGATATCATTATAAAACCATTGCTAATGGTATGTTTTCATGGTCAAGGAATCTAAATATTTCGATGAAATAAAGGTAGGACTAATATTTATGGTGAAATCACAATGTGGTGAGGACTGTGGCGCTTGCAGAGGTCTGCGCTCTCCGAGTGCTTTTCTAAATTTGGAGTGAAATATCAAGATTTGTGCCATGAGTAATTAACAGTATACCAATCTCAGATTAACATAGGTTTTAATGCTAGCACCTTACACAAAAAATAGCATACAAGAAACCTGCTGGTTTTCACAAGTTCCAAACTATTCCTATTAATACAGTGTAAGCTAAACAAAAGCACCCATGGGAAGTATAAACAAAGCAAGTCAAAAGTAATTTGCAGTAAGGGTGTATGGGGAGAAAACCTAATTAAAGACATAAAAAATCCAACTGTAATATTATGCAACAAGGTTACAGAGAGAGCTGTATGAGAGTTTGCATGCCCCCACCCCCCATGTTTACACTGTACACAGTGTGAGTCAGAATATAAAGAGTCTGACATATCAGCAGCTACCTAATGAGCAGTCAACCAGACAGCAGCCCAGCCAGTGTAACCACTGAACTGGGCTGATATTCTGTTGTTTGTGTTGTCTAATACGGGGAAAGCTTAACAACAGTTTCCTTTCGTCTTTCATCCACAGTGATAAAAAGTTATCACAATAGCTTACATGAGAGAAAGGATTATAGTGTGTTTTTCAGGGTAGTTACTTTACTCTGTGTGCTGTAAATTATCAAACATAAGTCTTGCACATAGGTGGATTGTTAGAGATACTGACACATGCAAAAACATGAAAACATTTGTCTTTATACATAGATATGTATAAGACTTGCAGATGCTCTTACTTCTGTGGGTACATCATTGTGTAGACACACACAGTCTGCATTCATCTTCATTAAAGTTATTATCGGGAAATGAGGCTTGGGGTGTCATTGGTAATACCGATGCTGCACTCTGATGTTTTTCCCTCTGTTTCTTTCAGATCAGGAGATCTTCCCCATTTATTGTCTCTGTGAAGTTCATTCTCCTGTTTCCTATGAAAAAGTAATACTGATATGATATTAACCACAGCTGACATTAGAGCAATGAAGCAATAACTCTAAATTTCACCGGGGGAGATTTGTGGATTATTTAACTTTGGAAAGCTGTTCCAATTGTCATTTGTATTTTATGTTGGAGGAATTTAAACCAACCTGTGTTGTTGTGATTTGTCACTTGTTAGTGTTACTTATGATAGTGATAGTGATAATCTGGATTCGAAGATTTATAGGTTTCTGACATAAGTGACTTCATAATACGACAGTGATGCATTTTACTGCATCCTGAATGTATTCAATGAGACAATACAACGAAATTGCACCTTCCCAGACAACATCAGATAAATCATTTCTTATTAACACTGAATGATTACACAGTGGTTCTAATAAACAAAAGATAATTTCATTTACATCCTCAAGAATTTAACGTAAGAAAAGTACAGTATTGTAAAAGCATGTAGTGCTACTATGTTTAAATATGATTGGTTTAATGTATGACAGTAGAGGAGTGTGTTTCAATGGAAATTTAGGCTCATAAGGTACCAAAAACAGACTGAATTTAAATCAGATGTGAGTTTTGATTATCTTGGAAACACTCCTATCTGTCACTGAGGATTTATCTCTGCACACTCACGCCTCCAAAGACATACACATGAGTTACTATGGTCCCCAGAACAACTGTTTCGAATGATTTATGCCCTTGTTGATCCGTCACTCTATCTGAATAGGCTCCCTTGAACATGGTTTTAAAATGAGCACACTCTGTTTTTGTTTGTACAACCCTGGCCAATTTCCTGCTCATATTTGATTTCTTATCACCAATAAATAAAAAAAGTAAAAAGACTGCAAGCTAACCTGCTTAAAACTGAACCTGTGTACTATAAAGATCACCCACTAATCAGGAATGTGATATAAAAGCGTGAAACTTAAATGCTTTGGTTACTGTGCTTGCACAGACCTTTGACACATAGAGCCTGATCAACTAAAGATTTCCTTTTTTAAAAACACTTTAAAACTTGATCGGGCATGCAAAGCTGATCTACTAACCAGGTGCAATGAGGATTTTGTCTGTGGAATAAGCAAAGAAGCACATGCAAACCATATAGCGTGTTTGCCTTCATGAATATGCAGAAAATGACAAGATTATCAATATGCACACAATACTGGGAGGAGGTGATGCAAATGCGATCATTTAGTACCCGCAGTGTAATTTATAAAACCCAAAACTGACTGCGGTCTGTATTTTTGTGTCTATACTAAGGATGTTTTAAAGGCAGGTGCAAACTGGCACAGGGTTAAGCACAGAGTGTGGACGACAGAAAGAGGGAAACTTCCATGTACATATTTGGACTGTCATAAAAAGCATTAACCAAATGTTTTCTGTAATTTTTTGATGAATGAAATATTTGGAAGCCATCTGTGATTATGATAGACTTGTGAAAGGTCCAGTGTGCCATCATACTCATGCAGACACACATAAAGTAAACACTCTTTGTTTTGAGCTCTTACTACATCATAGATCCCCTTCAATGCCAGAATTACTTGGTTTGTCACTCAGAGCTTACTACGTCACACTCTCCACGACAGCGTGTTTAGGAGCAGTGAGTCCTTCAGGTCAGTCCCAGGGAGCTGCACGTGCACTGATATTTCTCCCGCTGCAGCATTTGCTTGCAGTCACAGTAAATTACTTATTCAGTTATTAATCAGAAGTGTACTTTGCCTAATTATCTTATTTTCCTGGTGCTGATAAATGATTGTGGAGATTTTCAGTTTCAAAATACATTTTCCTCACTTTACACACAGATTTACAGACTGGACATGATTTTATAAGATGTATGGTATCAGGTTTAAGAAAATGGTTTGTTTTATCAACATTTTTGTTGGGATAACTTGTATGTTTCAAAAAAGTAAGCCAAACAGCGCTGAAAGTTGTGATGTTTGAAAATATTACGAGCTGAATCTCAATTGACTACACTGCTTGTGTAGTGATGGATTGATCAAAAGGTAACTTTATAATCCAGAGAAACCACATGTAAGGTTGAATTTAAGCTTGCATATGCTTATCATCCTGCTGGAGACACTGACACACTCCACTGAAAAGGGATGTTAAAGATAACTGCTCAGTCTGTGCGTATAACTGTGATACTGTTCTTCACATAGTAGGTTACTGGAGATGAATCTGTGTAACTGTGTGAAAGCTCTTATTTAGATTACCTTTAATTGGAATCAGGAAAAGAAAAGTTAAAGAAGACTGATAAAAATATGGATTGATGGAAAGTGACAACCTGAAAAACAAAAGTGACAAGCAAAAAATATGTCAAAACTTCTGGTCAGAAATAGTGGAGTCATACGGTCTATCCAGCAATGCCAGTTTTCATCTGTGTGCTTTTCACAGATGGCCTCTAAAACTGCATTTCTTCTTGCAACACAGAGATGTCTCTACTGGAGTACACTGGTGTATTTTTTTCCCCAAAACTCCATGGCTTTAAACTTCATTTTGCCTTTACGACCCACCACTATGCTTTCTCAAACTCTCAATGGTGACAGCAGGTACCACACACAAAATCCTCATTTAAAGAGGGCAGTCCTCACCACTGTTATGCCTGTTATCCATTGTCAGTGCAGTCATAGTAGATCACCTGCAACACACCCACTAATAGCACATGCATTTTTTTTAACTTGCACATGCAATTTAGCACTTGTTATTTGGTAGAGTTTAGATCCAGCCCATAGTTTGTTATTTACAATATGGGGCTGTATGAGGTTCAAATGAATAAGAAGAAGAAAAGTTACAACACAAAAAATAGAATATGATGGAAAGATATAACCAACAAAACAAAAAACATACAGCAAAAAATATTTCAAAAAACTTCAATATTCTGTATGGAGTTTTTGCATAATATTTATGTGACAGTTTTTCATCTGTGTGCTTTCTACAGATGGCCTCTATTTTTTTCACCAACACATGATGTCTCTACTGGAGTACATTATTTTTTTTCTCCTCAAACACTCTGTTTAAACTTCATTTTGCCTTCATTGAGATCGCTCACCACTATGCTTTATCTGTAAATCTCTCAATGGTGACGCAGGTACCATCATATTCAAAGTCCTCCTACAACATCTTAAAGATATTCAGTCCTCACAAAACTGTTGTAGCCTGAAAACAATGTCCATCACATGCGCCAAGATGTCACTTGCACCACACATAGAGACACTGCAATTTCATTCGTACATTTATTTAAACTTGCACATGCAATTTAGCACTTGTTATTTGGTAGAGTTTAGATCCAGCCCATAGTTTGTTATTTACAATATGGGGCTGTATGAGGTTCAAATGAATAATAGATACATTAGCCACAAGGAAAGTAATCAGCTCCAACCCCATAGATGAGAACCAACATACAAGCTAGGTAGTTCATTGCTGCTTTAGGTTTCAATATTCTGTATTGTTTTGCACATTTAAGGGGAAGAAAGAGACAAATAGCTTTAAGTGACTGTATAGTTTTCCAGACAAATGCACAATAGTGAGCTTAATATGCTGCAAACCTGTTTGTTTTGGTGCTACATTGGCACACTACAAATGTGCATGTCTCTTTGTCAGAAGTGCACTGATTAATTTAGCAGATTACAGTTCAGTGAAGTGTTTAAATAAAATATTTTACCTTATTTTTGTCATATGCTGTCTCTTTTGGCTGTCAGACGAATGTACAACTGGCTACATAATTGTATGGTCCACTTGCAAAATTATCAAAGCAAAATTAATTGGTTCTTATCAACTTGCTTTGTTACTTGAGAGTTCTGTCAGACAATATAAATCAAATCCTAAAAAACTGAAAAAGCAGTTGTTAACACTGATTCTTTTCTGCGTACCTTCACTTCGTAGGCTATGAAATTAACAGGAACCTTAAGATCATACCTGCAACAACTTAACCCCAAAAAATGTATAAATGGAATTTATGTAAACCTATTTTCCAGAACCTATGTCATTGGTGAAAATCAAAAATGTGTTTATTGTAAAGTACTCTGGATGTGTCATCTATCTTTCAGTAAGAAAAAAAAGTGTTTGCTGTTAGTTTTCCTGTGGACAATTTCAGACAGAGGCAGGACTGCGATTGAATCTCACTCTTTCACTGTTATATAACACAAGCTGTTGCAATCACTTGATTGCACTTCATATGGTAATAATTAAAGTAAACTCTTGTTTGATAATAGAGTCAGAATTAATGAAAAATACCTCTGTATTCTAGAAAACTCCTGGCCCTGCTGATTCCTTGTGTTGTTTAAGTTTCACTGTGTTGCATCCAGTGACTAAGAGTGACTACTTAATTCCAGAAGTGTCAGAAATAAAAAAAAGAGACTGTTGTGACAGCAGGTTTTAGTGTGTTCAGATTAGAGTGACTACAGCCCTTACTCCATGATTACTTGTATATAGCTCCATTTATCACTGACGACAGCTGTGATGGGATTTGTTGGTCCCTGGACTCCTTACTTCTTGTGTGCTACCTGTCTTGCTTGTTTACACTAAATTTGAACTTTGCCCTGTGAAGGATAATGCTAAGTCACCTGATATGTTCTTGACCTTCTTCTAATATGATTTTTTTTTTTTTTTTTTAACTTTGGAGATTTTGTATTTTATGATTTAATGCAGCTTAAAGAGGACATATCATGCTTGTTTCTCCTTTTCACTATGCCAGACTAGGATGCCTGTAAAGCATTTCTGCCCTCAGTACAAGTCATTTAGTTCCTTCATTGCCCCACAATAGCGTTCTCAATATCCTCATTTTAGGCCATTATCAAGCCCTCGTTGAAACGGTCGGATCTGAGGATGACCTAAAGTTACCTTGCAACGTCACAGCCCTTTGTGCTCTGATTGGTCAATTCTATCGGGGGCTGAGCCAGCCTGTCCTTCTTCTTCTACTGTATTTTCCGGCAGGCTCAATGCAGCGAGCGCGTATTGAGTCCCCCTACAGGCCAGAGCTGGTAATGAGTGAATGTGAGCTAGGGATCTATATACCCCTGCTGGTGGATGTGTTCCTCGGTGATGGTTTTGTGGCTAACGGACATCACAGAGGAGGAAGTGTTTTATCAGATTACTCCAATAAAAAGAAAGGTACCTCGTGTTGTCACAACGTTTGAAATCTCGCGGACATCTCGCAATGACCTATTTTCAGAGGCATCAAATCTCGTTCTAGGATATCAGAAAAAATACAATATCTCATTTTTTGAAAGTTAAGGGGATGTAAGGTCTTGTTTTCAAATTTATTATATTATGTAAGTATTAAATCATGCATCAGCATGATATGTCTCTTTTAAGTCTGAAAGCAAGCTCTACATATTTAGATATATTGTCCTTACTAAAGTATTAATATCTTTGTATAATGCACATGGAAAGACCTCAGACATTAACATTTTGAAAGCATTTGAATATTGCTGTCTTTCCTCAGTGCATCAGCCTGGATTTTGATTTTAAATCCTTGCATTGTTCCTTATCCACATCCCACAGCTCACCTGAATCTATCTCACAGTACACTCTTCCTTAAAGTTCTACTTACTAAAGCTGAACTGTTAAAAAGTAAAAAAATGCTTTAAGATTAAACCTCTGTAGGAAGCAAAAGTAATGTTTGACAGCTTTATGCCTCAGATATTTCTCAGCCCTCATGTGATACTGTGTACACAAACAAGGAATAATAACAAGGCCAAAGAACCTTTAACACCTTAAATTTTCTGGGCCCTTTTTGGACTTTGTGACTATTTGGGTGGTTTTGGTCTTGTCTTGGTCATGGTAATACATGGGTGTAGTGTTGGGGATAGCATATGTTAAACCAATTAGAATGTCTACTCCAGTTCATTTTAAATCAGTACACACAATGTTAAGACTCGGCATAAATTGTTTTTTTCATGAAAGCATCATAGCCATTCACAAGTGAGATACATTAAATATGCTGGACAGCCTGTTCTATTATCTGTGAGCATTAATATTGGTGAGATTCATTAGTATGTTGACATTGTTATAAATACAGGTCTGTATTATTTGAAATCCTTTGTGTGTGATTTCTTGTTTGATTCTAGGAGCGTAATATGCTTGAGTGCATGAAAATAGTGCACTGAGGAGTGCTGCGAAGAACCCACACTGTCTCTCAGCTCTCTGTCTCATTATGAACTTAAGAAGTTTTTGATAAATATTCTGATAGTCAATGGCACAGGTGTCCTGCTGTGTGCCCCATGTGAGTAGCGCAAGCTCAGTAAAATGTGCATCTTGATCTCGCGGATGTGAGTCAATCACTCTAATGTGTCCTCAAAATATTCTAAACACTGCATCGGACTTTAGACTTGGGTTTAAAGGTGGTTTAAAGTGCTGGGAATTTCTGCGACCTTGAGCTAGTAACACTACAGCCTGCAGCCTGACCACTCCTCATTTTCAGACAGACACACCTCTGTGCACTAAGTGCATGATCATTCGCTATTTAATATTGAGAGCACTAGACTTTAAAATTGCACCTGCATCAGGTAGAAATTAGGGAAGATACTTGTGCTCCATGCCAAATCTTTTGTTGTGCTGGGCATACAATATGACCTGATAAGTTTATTTTGCAAGTCACAGAAGATTTTTGAACACATTTTGATAGAAAATACTAGAAGAATTTTCTAGAAACTGTATTTGAAAGCAAAAAATAAACACAAAGACAAGGTACTTTTTAATCAGTTTTTTCTTGAAAAAGAAATCATGTGGATAAAGGATAACAGAAATCCCTCAAAGCTCTTAAACATACCATGGCCATAAGAATAAGACAGATAGATGGATAGTCATGCAGATTGATAGGCAGACATCAGAAAAGCAAAATCTGAATAACCAAGAGGCAATTGGTCATCACTTTCCAGAAAGCACTGCACAGCAATGTCAGCCTTTAAGTCAATGTATTTACTAAAACTTCTCAAAAATGGTGAAATAACTTCATATTAGCACAACATTCAAATGAAAAGAAAACATTTCTTTGGAAAAAGTAAACATTTCCCTCTACCAAGGAGGTTATTATTGGTTATAAATTGGTTCAGTAAACAAGTTACAAGACCCACTACTGCCTAAGTCTCTCAATTGGATGATATTTATACTAACAATAACAACACTTCTTACATATTGATATTTTTCATTCCACAATGAGCATATAAAATAAATATAGGACTATGATGTTGGGTGGAAATCATAATTTATGGGTGGGACTTAGCTGCTTGGCTTTTCTAGTTCTTTCTGTGCAAGGTCCCCAAGAAGGATTAAGACCTTGTTTGTTTGTTAGTGATATGTGATGAGTGTGTGCGTGTGTGTGTGCGTGTTTGTGCTTTGGTGATTCAACAAACGAGTGAATGTGGGAGAGCAGAAGGGAGAAGGTTGTGGCGACTGTGAATCATAAGTTAGTGATGGGCACTAATGAAAAATAATTCAGGCTGAAAATAAGATTGGACAGGAGACAAGGCTCCACAATCATTCGTCTTATTCTCAGGCGCTATTGCCATTCCTCCCTTGCTCCCCCCTCACTTTCTGCCTCCCATTATCTTAAAGTCCTTTACACCCCTCCATCCCCACCACTCCACCCCACCCACTCTCTCTCGTTCACTCTTTGAAGGCCACCACATGATAAGGAGAAAAGTAGAGGCAGGCAAGAAATCAGGATTTCCTAATACCCCTGACTGTGCTATTATATTTATCAGGCCTGGAGAGCAACTGACAAATTTAATTAGCTGTGAGGAAAAACCCTTTCATTTCTCAGCGTTTATGATTACTCTGAAAAGTGAAGAGGAACACTCCACCCCTATGTTTTAAACAACCTCCTCTGTCTTCCAATATTAAATGTTTTTAGTGGTGTTTAAGGGAACAGTTGTAATTCAGAACAGTCCACTGACTACCACTGGTATTGTATGAATGGACTTTTGAGTGGTGAGAGGTACTCTGGAGCAAGATGTTAGCCTCAGTGTTGCTACAACTTTAAGCCATAAGATTCTCGCCCATGTAATGGTTTGCCTTCACTTTGAACATTGCAGAAATGTAGTGGGAGAATAAGTGGACCCCCAAGTGGTAGTGTTAGAGGTGGGATATTGGGATATTGATGAGATATTAGTGGGAGAGGAGTAAGTGCACTACTGACTCACCAATACCAAGATGAAGGTGTATCATGCCTGCGTGCTTAGCACACTGATGTACGGCAGTGAAGCATGGACCCTTTACTCCCATCAAGAGCGCAGACTAAACACCTTCGATCTGCGCTGTCTTAGAAGGATTCTGGGCATCACCTGGCAGGACCATATCTCTGACAAGATCGTTCTGACACAGGCGGGAACACCAAGCATGTTTGCGATGCTTGCCCAAAGGCGCCTGCGCTGGCTTGGCCATGTCAGCCGCATGCAGGACAGGAGAATCCCAAAAGACATGCTCTATGGGGAGCTTGCCACTGGATCCAGACCCAAGGGAAGGCCTCATCTCCACTACAAGGATGTCTGCAAGCAAGATCTGAAGGCAAGCAACATCGACCCAGCTGGTTGGGAAGCAACAGCTGCAGACCGCAGCAAATGGAGGCTCGCCATCAATGCAGGCATCCAGAGGAGTGAGAAAAGGAGAGAGGACCTTTGGGAGGAGAGGAAAGAGCGCAGGCGGAAGAGGACTGCACAAACATCCACAGAGGCTGGCTCACAGCACATCTGCAGAAACTGCAACAGAGACTGTCATTCTAGCACCGGACTGTTCAGCCACAGCAGGCGCTGTAAGGCATCAACGGACTAACCCCTGGCGCAAACTCCAATGTCTTTTGAGACAGAAGGAAGCCGATGACGACGTACTAGTTTCACCATTTGTTGAAACTTTTGACACCTGGAAGAAACTATAGGTTACTAAAATGTTGCACCTCAATGCAGTTTTTACCCTGCATCCATGCACGAACTGAACCAGGAGTCCCGAGCCATTTTTGTCGTCTTTACAAGCACTTTGTTAGCAACTGCCCTTTTGAACACACAACACTTTGAAATTAAAATGCAGGCAATATCATGTACGTTTTTTTGTGTTCTAGATTAGATATACACATCTGTGTGTGTGTGTTTATCAAAAAACGTATTTTAAGCATTTATCCATTACCCTATTAAAATATCTCATGTTCTCTCAGTCTTGGGAACCAGGAAGTGCTAAATGTCTCAGTGATGGATTTTGGATGTATCCCTGCACAACCTAATTCATACCAGCCTGACCACATGCATTCACCTTCACACTAATTTAAATGCCACAGACACACCTGTGCAAGCAGCATAGGGTGAAGTATTTTACCTGAGAAAATATTGATATGTGACTGTGGGAGTTGGGAATCAACATCCCCAACCCTCCTCATAAAAGATGACAGACTTTACGATGGATCACAGTCACTCTTTCCTCTTTTAAAGTCCACAATCCTAGCATACAAGATAAGTTAATAAAAGACACATTTTGTTGAATTATACACAAAGGTGAGTAAATTTGATAGTCAACCAGCTGTCACTGAACACAACAACATAACTTACAAGCTATTTTATTTAATGTACTCATTGATATAAAATTACCTTAACTCTTTTGTAAAATGGGCATGTTTGGCTCATCCTGTGAAATGTAGAGCTTTTTGTGTCCAAGACATTTAATGCAATTTGTAACTGTTGTAAATTAATTTGTTGCTGTGCAGAATTGGAAGGATTAGCTGTTGTTTTTGCTCTGTCTCTTCAAATGTAGGGCAAAGCTTATATACTGACAATGTTGTAATGATTAAGCCTGAGTTGGAGAAGACAAAAGAAGAGCTGAGAAGCAAAGTTTCATTTCCAGCTCAGCAGGGGTAGCCCAAGTTAATTAAACTTTAAGTCTTGTTAAACACTGTCTCAGTAATTTATTAAGCATATTAGGAGATAGAGGAGGGAGACAGTCTCTCTTTTTTAACCTTTGGTGTAATTTGTTTCTTTTCAGTCATTCAAGATAAAAATTTATAAATGTAACAAGGAACAAGTGAGTGATTCTCTGAGCTTGGCATGGCTCCAGGGAGGCGTACAATCAATTTTTGTCCTCGAGAGGTTAGCAGATTTCAGGGGAGGCTAATCAGTCTTTCATATGCAAATGTCCCTTTAATCATTCAGCAAGCAGTTACAGTCTGACCTGTGTGATGAACGCTGCCTCAAAGGATTAAATGATCTCTTTTCTCATAGAGAAAACACAGCTTGTGTGCCTGAATGAATGTGTTTTGCTCACACTTAGTGTCCCTGAGAACTTCTCATTTTTCTCTCTTAAAATGTCAGGAGTTTGATGCCCTACAGTGCCAGCCTGTACAGTCATTATGACTCTGCTGCTGACTTTTCTGTCAATCAATACAACCTTTGAAAATGCCACAGTCGGTGTCTGTGGCACTCATAAATAGGTATGTATTTTTAACAAGAGTGTGTACATCAGCCTCCTTCAACCCTTGTCTGCCTCTGACAGGAGGTCACCTGTGCTGAAAGTTTTTATGTAAAGGTCAAATTGACAGATTTGTCTTCTCTCATGTCTGGATTTTTGTGATGCCTGGCTCCCAGAGCCATGTGCCTGTACTAGCCACAAGTTGCTCTGATGAATGGAATGTATATCAGCATATCCGTGCAGCCACAGTAAACATTTGAGCAGAGTGCTGCAAAGCTAAAGCCACATCTTCTTGGGAGGGACGCAGTAAGACACAGCCCGAGGGGGTTTAAAACTATGGACAGTCTTCTCTGAGCAGGGTTGGAGGAGTTTGAAGGCACATGAAAATCCAACATTTAGCAGAAAGAACAACATTTTTAGGAAAGGAACTTTAAGAATAATTTCCTACTATGAAGCCACGCTGTTGTTAAACTAGCAGAATGTAACTTAGTATTGTCTTGCTGAAATAAGCAGGGATGTCTCTGTAATAGAGGCCTCTTTTGATGACAGCATATTATGTTGCTGCAAAGCCTGTGTGTACCGTTCAGCACAAATGGTGCCTTCACAGATGTGCAAGTTACCAATGCCATGGACACTAACACATACAGTCGCAGATTCTGGCTTTTGAACTTTGCTTTGATAATATTCTGGATGATTTTCCTCTTTAGCTTGGAGGATGCAGCATTATAATTTACAAACACTATTTGAAATGTGGACTCATCAGAACACAGCACAAGTTTCCACTTTGCTTTGGTCCATTTCAGATGAGCTCAGGCCCAGAGGAGTGTTGTTATTATATGGCTTTAGGTGTGAATGGTAGGGTTTTAACTTTCACTTCACGAGCAAGGACCACACCACAAATAGTATGTGTTTGAACATTTAATGAAGATTTAGGATGACATGAAATTAGAGTGATAAATGTGTGACGTAAGATATGTAGTGAGTTAGGTTTCTCTGGAGGGACGTTGTGAAACTCAAGCGTATCCTGCCCAAGCTGATCTCAACCCCCCACCTAGAAAGAGGTGGACATGGAGCTGAGTGGAAAAAGATGGAATGTAATGGGTGGGAGAGTGGGTTACAGAGTCGCAGACAAACAGAGTTATGATGGTTGACTGAGTATATGTAGGCTTGTCAGCTGATTGGAGGTGTGTTTTGCGGAGGAGTCCTGCTCCTGAAGTTGAGTTAAAACGTTAGCCGTATTTGTAGCTGTAAAAGTGAACTGTGCTAACCAGCACTGGTTTTCTGAAGTGTTCCTGAGCCCTTGTGGTAATATCCTTAACAAAATTATGTCAGTTCTTAATGCAGCAGCCTTAGAGATGGAAAGTCACAGGCAGTCAATGTTGCCACTTACATGCGGAGAGTTCCAAGTTCTCAGAATCTTTTGATGATATTATGGAGTACGGACGATGAAATTATTTTTTATTTTTTTATTTTTTTGCAAACATATGTTTAGAAAAGTTTTTCTTAAACTCTTGGGCTATTTGTTAATTTAGTTGTTCACAAAGTGACGAATCTCGCCTCATTCTTGCCCGTGAACGACTGAGCCTTTGGAGTATGCTTTATTATTTCCAGTCATGACACTAACCTGTTTCCAGTTAACATGTTCACCTGTGGACAGTTTCGAATGTGTGTTTTTAAACCATTCCTCAACTTTCCCTGTCTTTTGTTGCCCTGTCCCACCTTTATTAAAACTTGGTGCAGGCATCAAATTCAAGATGAGGAAGTATTTGTAAATGAACACTTGTTTTTTTTTCCAGTTTGCAAATTGAAAATCTTGACTTTTTTTTTTTGAACACTTTATTTGTAGATTTTCAATTTTTACAAAACAGTATAACAATGAGGAGACAGGTACAGGTACAGGTACAGGGAGGTATGGCAGAGAGTCACAGTCAAAGGGGCATGCATTTAACATGCACCTTCACATTTAGCTATCTAAAACTGGACAGCTTGACAGCCCATTATAACTTATCACAGGTTACATTTCTACTTGTCACCAATGCAGTACTGGAGTACCTATAATGATAAATATGGTACACATATAAGCAGTGATGACATGTGAAAAAAAAAAAAAAAAAAAAAACAAATAATAATAGAATAAGAAAACGAATAAGTTGAGCAGCACTCAAATTTAAGATCAATGGATCCCGTGTCGCTGTCAGGCGACCACGAGTCAGATTGATGGAAGAGAAAGATTCTCCACATATTTAATAAATGGTGACCAGATAGTGTTGAATTTCTTAAGTGATCTATTTAAGATGAGTCTCAGTTTTTCAATTTGAAGGCACAGCATGACCTCCTTAATCCATTGTACATAAGAAGGTGGTATGTTAGCCTTCCACCTGAAAAGGATCAGTCGTCTAGCTAATAATGATGTAAAAGCTATTACTTTCATCTGGCATGACGTTAACCTCTGGGTCATGTCAGGGACTCCAAATATTGCCATATATGGGTTTGGGTGTATTGTTTTGTTACAGATATTGGAGTATGTATGAAAAATTGAAGCCCAGAAGTTACTTAGTGTTGGGCATGACCAAAACATGTGTCCCATTGTTGCTGGTGACTGTTTGCATCTGGGGCATCCTGAGTCAGAGTTAGGAAAGATCTTAGAAAGCATTGCATTGGTAAAATAAAGTCGATGAGTTAGTTTAAATTGTATTAAGCAGTGACGCACACAAATAGATGATGTATGAATACGATCAATAACTAATTCCCAAGTGCTATCAGGGATTGTTATATTTAGGTCTTGCTCCCATGACTCCTTGATTTTAGTCAGTACTGGGGGGTCAATAGTATTAAGGATATTGTATAATTTTGAGATACAACCTTTAACAGGGCTTTTAAGATTAAAACAATTCTCAAAGGGGTCTTTTGGAGGGAGGTTTGGATAGGATGGGAAGTGTTTCATTACGAAGCTGCGGATCTGTAAGTATCTAAAGAAGTGAGATTTTGGAATCTTGTACTTTTGAAAATCTTGACTTTGCATTGTGTTCAGTTGAATATAATTTGATTAACAAATCATTGTATTCTGTTTTAATTTGTAGTTTACACAGTGTCTCAACTTCATTGGAACTGGATTTTGTATATTAGACCCCTTTCTTTACCTATTTCTGCATGACATACTTAGTTTTACTGTTGTGTCCCTTCAGCCCCTCCTGAAGTCAAAGGGTCAGGAGATACGTGCAATTACTGTCTGTCCAAATAATTAGTGACATGTAGAGTACTTAGAAGTGTGTGACAGCACTAGGGATGTATACCGTGGATTGGTACTTTCATGTACCGGTCCACAACTGGGTCAGTACCCGAAGACCATTAAGAATCTGGAAAAACGGTACCATTATCGGTACTTAAGCGTCTCTTTAACTGTCACGTAGTTATGACACTGCCGCCGTCCAGCTCAAGAATGTCAGTAAGGGCTAAGCGCTCGAAGGTTTGGGCTCACTTAAGCAAAGTTAATGAAAACTTGGCCCAATGCAATCTTTGTCACAGAGAAGTTGAGTCCAAGAGGGGAAATACTAACAACATCACAAACACTTGGAGCGCGCGCAGAGTATAAAGCTAAAGGAGTGCAGGCTGTTTGATTGCTATAGCGACACGAGTAGAGTTAGCAGCCCGGCTAACACTAAAGACTGCAGCACCGACAGACACAGAGTCTCTAATATCCGCCCCTTCGGTAAAAACCCTGCTGAAAACAACACAGTCACACGGGGTTAAACTCTTGACGAAGCAGCGCTGCACTCTGCTGTTTAACTTGGATGACTTCAGATGAATCAGAGCTACAGTATTAATGCTTGCTCGGAGCGGAAACTCTTTGTTTACTGAGGTCAAGAGGAGCACCGGATGTGACTGACGGTCAAGCTGCGCTCACAGCGCCCTCTGTTGGATGAAACGGTCCACTGCTCCAGGCGCCCTGATGTGCTGCTACACTCAATATTTTACATTCGAATATTTATTTACTATTCGGTTACGGATATTTATCCCCATGTTCGAACGGTTATATGACTATCTAATATAAAGTGAGAGCCCTAGTAGTCATCATTACAGCATCAGTTTTAGCAGCACAAGATATATGGGTCTGTCTGTACATGCAGTCTGTTGGGTGGCATAAAGGGGTTTTGCCATCTCATTAGCTTTCTTTATGCCTCTGAGAAGCATTTGTAATACATTACTTCTGTTCTGTTGAAGCTTTATTATTACCTTGTGGTAATAAAAAAGGCTGAATCTTATAATGTCTTGTAAAGTCTTTATTTTTTACACAAAATTACGTGTTGTAGTATCGATAAGAGTATCGATAAGTATCGATACGGATAAGGAGTATCGGTATCGGTATCAATACAATCATAACGATATACATCCCTAGACAGCACTGATATAAATACATGCAGGGTGAGTTTCCTTTACTGATTCAATGATCCAATCTTTGGAATATTCAACTAAACTGATTGCAATGAACACATGTATATAATACAAAAAACACACTTAATTACTTTAGCAAGTTAAAAAAAAAAGCATTTCGTTTCCTTAGTAGGATTTTTTACCCTGCTCAGTACACACTCTTCACAAGCACTCTACTGTTGCTGCTTCTTATCTTTATCATGTACCTCAAAACGCTATTTTTCAAGGGTTTGCTACATTATTGATGACTTCCTAATCTTGTAAACAAAATATTTCCCCTGTAACAGATATATGCCTAACATCTTGAGTAGACCTGTTTCTCTGAGATGTGATGGCTTCTCTGTTTAATCTCTAAGCACATTGATATTAATCAGCTGAAGCAGGAAGTGTTAAATGCAATGAGGAGAAATCTAAACAGACTGTCCCTTTTTCTTCCTCTGTTGTTCAATTTGCTAATGAGGTGAAGAGTCAGTGTTAGACTGCGATAAGAGACAGCAGCATGCATGAAGTAGAAGCCACAGAATTAGAGAGAGGAAGAGAGACAGACACACAAAGAAATGGCTTCTCTGCACAGTTAGATAAGCCATACAATTCTCATGCAGCTCCTCAAAAGTCCTCTTCTGCTTGATTGTGGGGACAGAATAACCTTTCAGCGACACCCCCCCTTCTTTATTTTTGGCCTCCAATTTGGTCTTTAATGTTTAACTCTCTGGAAATGATTTGGATTAACAGCCTTCTCTCCTTGCTCCGCTTTGTCCAACATATTCCCTCATCCCCCTTTCCTCTTGTACAGAACTCACTCTAAATGTGTTAAGCTGAATCACAGTGTGTAAGGCCATGATGAAGTTAAAACATCTTTGATAGTTGAAGCTAAGTGTTGTTGGTGATGGTGGTGACAGAGAGAGCAAGCTGAAAGAGGTTGATGACTTCTTATAATTCCTTTCAGAATAATTTGTCTCATTAGAAATTTGCCTCTGTTTGCTGTATAGAAAAATAAGATTGAGTTGACAGGGGAGATTAACCCAGCAACAGAAACTGGATTTGATTTGCTTTTGGACAAAGAACTCCCTGTTCGTAATAGGCTTTAATAAAATGTTTCTTTTCTAACTTGGAGGACTTAAGCTGTTATCTGTTCAATCAGTACTGTTTTACAGTATCTCCACGACCGTATTCTTTATGTCTTTCTTAATTATTTTCCCTTTGTCTTTTCTCTGTGCAAGTCTGACTCAGCAGACACACTTCTGCAGATCACAGCATGCGTGAGCTGCTGCAAGGAGCAGGTTCGCATTTTTAGATTTTATTTCTTCTTCATATCCTCTCACGGTGACTCCCTTTCTTGCGCCTATATAGTATCCCTGTCCCTTTAAAGTGCAGACTCAGCAGCATGCTCGACTTTATTTCTTACCAACACCTTACTATTGTCCACAGCTGTCTTGCTCACCCTCCTCTTTCCAGCCTGAGATGCCTGTCTCAGATTACTTATCCATCGCCATGCATTACCTGTAGTATCCGTACTTCGACTCAGATAATAAAGTTTTGGTTTGTACACTACCAGAGGATGTGACATGATCTGATGTAAATAGGAGGCAGTAGCGAGCAGAACAGTGCATGCGAGCTGAACACCAGTGCATTATAACTGATGTTGTAAGATGTGTTAAGATGCCTGGAGCATGATTTCCCATTTCCCCTTGTGGTGTGTTTAATTAAAAAACTGACCCTTTGTCCGCGACAAATCTCAAAATCAATGAAAGTTCTCTCATGTTACCCCTGAAAAGAGAGTTAACCTGGAGTCCACAGAAAACGTGTTTGCAATAAATAACCAGCTCCATGGTCTCAGTGTAGGCATGCATACATTTCATTTTCTGGCACAGTCCCACACTTGGTCTCAACTAAATTTCACAGGCCTATGGCAGGATCATTAGCTGACACTGACAACCAATATTTCACTTGATTTGAATCACTGAGAAAAGCCAGACATCTCATTTGAATCTCAGCCGTCACTGCAGGTTAGTTTTTCACTCTGCCAGCGAGGCAGTGGTGCATCAGCTGATGCATTCAGCAACTTGGTTTGTGTGGGTGTGTGGGAAATTCTTAATGCTGCTTGGTATTTATTATGGCTCTGCTTCTGTGGTGAATTCAGGCTCTAGAGACCTAGCCACATACATTTAGACATATTCAGTTTTATAGATTTAACACATTTGAGGTGGCTTGTGGCTGAGTTTAAGCCCTTTTGCCTTTTAAATATAATCCTCTTTGAAAGACTTCGGTTGATTTGATTGAATATCCATGTAAACTTTTTCAGAGGATTGCCTTATGGAATGATCAAATGCAAAGTATGTAAAATTATGCCGGGGGGCTTTTAACTAAACAAGCAGCTGCTGGTGGGTTAACAAGACAAAAGAGGGTAGTGACCCATAGTCATCCCAGCTGCCTTCACTGTTAACTCCTGTTTTAACTGAGGACTCTATTCAAATCCACTTGCTCTCTGAGAGGTGTGTACTAAACCGAAAACCAGGGTGTTCATTTTGTGAATACTTTGCATAATGAGAGAGAGAAACATTTCAGGTTTGCATTGTGAACTGCTCACAAAGCATTCTGAAAGATTGGCCTTAGCATGAATCAGGAAGTTTGCTTTCAGTGGCATTTTTTACTTGTTATATGAAATGAACTTGGAGACAGAAATGTTGGATTACACCATGCATTTTGTTTTGAGTTTTTTTGCAGACAAGGGTGTCTAAAATAGAAGTAACAGTAAAGGTGGACAATGGAGACAGCAGACTTCCATTTAATTTGTAAAAGTCTATAAACAGGGGTCGAGGATGGAGCTACTAAATGATGTATGGGTGGCAGAATGGACAGCAGGCAGGAAATATTGGTGATCCATTGAAAAATATATAAACAGAGCAGTAACTGTTCCAAGCCCTGATTACCTGTTCAAGCACTGTTTTGGGTTTTATGGCACCGATAAACAACAGTGTCAGTCAATGCCTGGAAAATGAAGTGTTCAGTAAACAGATTAAGGCTTTGGTTTCTTTGATTACTTTGGAGAATATTTGAGATAGTGTGGTTTATCAGCTAAAATACAGACCTGATCAAAATCTTAAGACCAGTTGAAAAATTGCTAGAATATGCATTTTGCACATTTGGACCTTAATGAGGTTTTAAATAGAGCTACAATATGCAAAAGCAAGAAGGGGAGTGTGATAAAAAGCACAAAAAGTAATTTATTGAAAACAACAAGTAAACTGAAATAGGCTGTTTATCAGCTGATCAAAAGTTTATGACCATCGCTCAAAAAACTACAAAAAACTCTCCAAACCAGAAGAATTTTTTTTCCCATTAGGACTCAGTAATGAGTAGCTCCACTGTTCTTGTTAATCACTTCAAAAATTTGTTTGGGCATGCTTGATGCGAGTGTTTCCAGGAAGCTTTTGGGAACATTGCTCCAAGTGGTGAAGATGGCTTCTTGAAGGGCATCAACTGTCTGGAACTGATGGCCATTTTTATAAACTTCCCTTGCCATCCATCCCCAAATGTTCTCTATGGGATTTAAATCAGGGGAACATGTGGGATGGTCCAAAAGAGTGATGTTATTCTCCCTGAAGAAGTCCTTGGTCAAGCGAGCATTGTGAACTGCAGCGTTGTCCTGTTGAAAAACCCAGCTTTTACCACACAGACGAGGGCCCTCAGTCATGAGGGATGCCCGCTGCAACATCTGCACGTAACCAGCCGCCGTTTGATGACCCTGCACCACCTGAAGCTCCAGTGTTCCACTGAATGAAAAAGCACCCCAGATCATGATGGACCCCCCTCCACTGTGCCAGGTAGCAAACATCTCAGGTGGGATCTCCTTGTCATGCCAGTAACGTTGAAGCCATCTGGACTGTCAAGGTTACATTTTTTCTCATCAGAGAATAAAACTTTTTTCCACCTTTCAATGTCCCATGTTTGATGCTCCCTGGCAAAGTCTAAATGGGCAGTTTTGTGCCGTTGAAGGAGACGAAGTCTTTAAATTCGTTTTTTGTTTTTGAAGCCCTTTTCCCGCAGATGCTGTCTGATGGTTATTGCGCTGCAGTCGGCACCAGTAAGGGCCTTAATTTGGGTCGAGGACTGCCCTGTGTCTTGATGGACAGCCAATCGGATCCTCCGGCTCAGCGCAGGTGTAATTTTGTGGGGGTCTACCACTTTTTCCAAAAAATGTAGAATGACTGTTTTACTAGGTCCAACCTCAGCAGCAATGGCACGCTGCGAGAGGCCTTGCTTATGCAGCTCGATGATCCGACCACATTCAAGAAGAGAAAGCTTCTTAGCTTTAAGCCATCAGGAGGGCATGACCGTGTGAATGCAAAACAGAAAAGGAACATTTTGAGCAGATTTTGGCTTCAATAGCCTGTGGTCTCAAACTTTTGAGCAGTTGTTTTCGATAAATTATGTTTTCAAAGTGTTTTTTGTCACACTACCCCTTTTTGCTTTTGCATATTGTAGCTCTATTTAAAACCTCATTTAGGTCCAATTGTGCAAAATGCATATTCCAGCAATTTTTTCAACTGGTCTTAAGATTTTGATCAGGACTGTATATATTTAACAAAGCATCATCTTATCTAGTAAACATTCTAAAATACATTTCCTCATTTCTAATAATTTAACATTTTGTATCTTCAACATACAAAACTGTTTTTAAATAATCAGACTGGTGTGCTTTCAAACAGCTTTGGATTTTAATGAACATTGGTAAATTAAACTTAGGAAGGCTCCACACTCAACAAGTTTGAGCCAAAGTTTAGACCTCATGTTCTCCTCTATTGCTGAGTGTGTTTTGGGATGTATTGTACTCAGTTGCATTTTACAAAGCATTTCAGTAAAAGGTATTTAAATATAAAATCTCCTTCCTCCTCTGGCTTCTCACAGACCAGCTGGTCCACTCCTGAATGTATTGAGTAAACACACTCACACTTTTGGTGAACAGTGAACTAGACTGTTGAGCTTTTAAGTCAAGGATGGAATGTAGTTCAAATGTAATTGAGTGTGGTAACTGAAATCCAGCATTCTGGCTACATGAAATAAACAGTTTAAGTTTTGTGTGCTACGGGAGCCTCAGTGAGGTCAGCTTTTACTTTTCAATACACCCCGGGGCTGAATGTTAGGGGCTCGTATGACTTCCAGGTGGCATTTTAAAGTGAAATCTCAGCCTGTTTTATTTGATTGAGAGACTAATCACATTTTCAGACAAAACTTTTGTTTTCTCTGTAGGTTTCCTGGCGACTTGATTATCATCATATACTTTAAATATATAGAAGTTGCCTTACTTATATTTGAGCACAAAATGTATGTATTCTTTCTATCCTACAAGTCAACATAAGAACAGTCTGCAGAAAGCGATGGGGGGCAGGTTATTTTATTTTATTTTTTACAAGCATATAAAATAGAAAGTTGTAAGATTAACTTGCTTCATTCTACAAAGAAATATTTCATCATGATGAAGCATTGCTTTTAATATGATATAATTTAGTAATTCATCTTAACTGTTAAGGGAGAGACTTCAGAGAGTCTCAGAAGCAAGACCTCTTATTGGTTCTCCAGAATTCATTACCTCTGTTACCAGTGAAGCAGAAGTGATGGACTGTGAGTGATCTTGTTGCTAGTTAGCCCCTTCCATTATCACAAATAGTCACCTTGCATATTCTATTGTTACAACTGCTTAAAATCCACAATTATAACATAATAGGATGGTTTATTTAAACACCTAAAACTCAATGATTGTTTTGTCTTATGGGAAAAAGAAACTAAATTGTAGTGTAATGACTGTTTTCTTACAACCTTGTTTTTGAACGTCACTTTGGCAGGATATTACGAAATGCCTCAAAAGCAGCAACAAACACAAACAGAGTTTGTATGATTTTGTATGTAACAACGCCGAGGTGCCATTCTACAAGATAATTGTTCAGCTGCTTAATTTTACTGACCTTTTGCATGGATATCACAACACTGTATCCCATGCCTGTGCCAAAATGTACTTTGGTCTGAAACAACGATGTGAAAATGTAAAAGCATAAGAAAAATGACTCTTGTTCATAAATATTTTGTGTTTGCCATTTTCAGGTTCCTTTCTTTTCAACTAAATACTGTATATTTTAGGTCTTTGGTCAGTCACAGAAAGGCACAACATAGGCCCGTGTCACTTCCACTCTATCATTTAGTGGAGTTCAGAGGAAAGTTTGGTCAGCCACCTCATCCTCTCACGAGTTGTTTCAATTTACAGCATGAATTTCTTCTGGCTGGGAGGGCTGAGGTGAGACAGAAATGGAGGCTTTTGGCAAAGAAAAAGCTAGTGGTGAGGCTTGTGTAGGTTCAGCCTAAGGCCAGGTGTATTGTAGGCTAATATATGTAGAAGCCATGCAGTCTGCCTAAACAATACTTCATGAAGAGTCTACAATTACATAACCAATAATTCAGGCCTGCTTTAAAGATCAACAAGAAAAAATGTTTTGACTGAGAGTTGTTGAGGTCATTGATTAAAGGGGTGGCAGTTTTTCGAAAACCATAAACAGACTGTGAGCTCAGTGAACTGAGTCTTCTGATACCTCTTTCAGACTGGCCAAAAAACCTGTTTAAACCTGGTAACAATCGGCTCCTGATGGCAGTTTGAAAGGGTCAAATCACCATTTTGACCCGGGTCGACTGACCCATCCAGCAACATAGCTTTTTATCGGCTCACCTCCGATCGGCTTCAGTTGGTACATCACACTCAGGTCAACCTGTTAATTTACATCATGACTTTCGCGTAACGTGCCAATTGCACAACATTGTGCCCATCCACTCTGTCTGCAACTTACGTGACTCCTGCCGTCTCAGCAACAAATTCAGAAGGCCTTTGGGACATCAGTGCTCTGATGTCATTCAGTCTGTGTCTTATAGAGGGACAAAAGTGCAAAGGTGACCAATGTGTCCACAGCTTCCATGCTCCTTTCCATTGTATACATAGATGTGTTTTGGCGCGTCAAGCTGATGTCAACATGATGACATCAGCTTGACGCACCAGAGGAAAAAAACAGCCATGCAGCTCGTCTGCTGCCAATTAGACCCTGGTCTGCAGGCAGTTGGAAAGGAGTCCTTTGCTGATTGTTGGTGGGTTAACCTGCGTTGAAAAACCTGTGTTGACCTGCTAATTTTAGTGTGAAAGCAGTATAACAGTGCACAAATATAAGGTGAACATGAACTGCATACAGTGATTTATATTTTTTTTTTTTAAGTTTGGTTAATGCCTCTCCACTGCAACAACACAAGTGTTCAGTGTAAACACGTCGGTCCTCTTCTCAAAAGTGGCCTGATCTTGTTTTTGTCAGTGCTCCTGAGGGTTTCTCTTTACACTCATGCTTCATCAACTAACTCTAATTTGCTAAGACTCTAATTTGCTCAACACCCATAGGTGAGGACTTGTTGTTTCTTTACCAAGATGTCAATGACTGACTGTTGACAGTGATGAATGAAGAAAGTCATGATTGGTAAAGAAACCATATGATTGCTGAATGAATAGATGGGCAAATAGGAGAACAGATGGATGGGTAGGAGGACAGGAAGGTGGAAGGACCTATTGGAGAAAGGATAGATAGATGATCCATGGATGGGCCAGTTGGAGAATGAAGGTAGGGATGGATGGAGAAACTGTTTTCAGAAAAGATGCATGAATGAATTGATGGTTGAATGAATTGATAAATGGACCTAAAGACTAATTCCTTGATTAATACGTGGATGGATCAATATGATAAAGGATTAGTGGATGAACAAGCTGGTGAAAAGAAAGATGGATGAGTGGATAGATGAAAAGATTAATGTAAAGACCAATTGGAGAGAGGATGAATAGACAGATGAACTAACTGGGATGAATAGATGGATAATTAGATGGATTGGTAATCCAGTTGGTGAAAGGACAAGGGCTAAGTTCTCCTAGTCATGATGCACATGTTAGCAAAACTATTCAGATAGTTGAGGAGAAACAGGGTGCTAAGGATTTTGTTTTGATTGATAAAACTTTAAAAATACTCATTTACCCAACTTGATGAACTATTTTATTTAAATCTAAACTTTTTTTCTTAACTCTTGAGTTAAGCTTGTAGTTATGATTGATTTGGCTTTTGCACTCAGGTTTTAAGAGCAGTATTTTGTCAGTGCTAAACATTTTAGCCCTGCATCAGGACAACTTATCCACCTCTCCTACAAAGCAATCAATAAGAAAGTGTAAATCAGACTTTCCAACTAACACACTTTTGCCTTCTAAACCCAGTTGGCTTGTTTGCTCTGTAGGGGGGCTCTTGCTTGGTCGGTATTTGTGAGTTTAGGGATTTTTCTTTCCTTGCGCATCCAGTGCTCCAGCTGTTAAACTGAAGTGAAGGCTTGGAGCCAGAGTCAGTGTTAAACCTCTCCACATACTCCAGTGGCGGGGATAATTGATGGCAGGTTTTTACTCTGCATGAAATAGCATTTAACACTCTACATGGACAACTCACTGCAGTCTGTGACACTTCTTATCCCCTGAGAGCAAAAATCTGCCACATCCACTGTGATTCACTTTCTAATTGTCGGACACATCAATGCACATTTACTGAAGATCAAGTCTACTTGGTTTGATTTTATTTATCATCACATTCATATCAGCCGATGGGACGATCACCTGGCAGGCAAGAAACCCTTCCTTCTGTTAAAACATGAAAGAGGTAAATATGTGAAATTTCTCGTGTTGTTCATAGTGGTTTGACCTGTTTAATATCCACTGACTGGAAAAAAGAAAGTTGTTATTTTTTCAGTTTGATGCATTTTTTTCAAACGGATAAAGCTAGATAACCCAGGAAGAAGCATACAGCAAATAAATTCTCAGCAATTGTCAGCAAGCCCAAGGCTTGGGGGCCACATGCAGCTCTTTTTTCCCATCACCAGTTGTGCTTTGGCCTTGGAGGGCAACGAATAAAAGTAATATTTTTCTGCTGTTTTTTACTCTTGTTTATTTTGTTTCTGCTTTTTCAGCACTGTCTGCAAAAAATGTGTGTTTTTTTTTACATTGAATGTTTTTTACTTGGTTTCTTACATCTTGTCAACTGTAACATGTATCATGTGTGCACCTCACATGACCTTTTTTTGACTTGAGGCAGTATGGAGGGAGAGCAGGACCCTGCTGCATCTTTAGCCATCATCTCACCTGTGACATCATTTTAAACATTTCATGCTGCTAAACCGTTTTTGAAGTGGGGAGATTTTTACACAAATATATCAGGTGGATGTTTTTTATTACCATGTCTGCTCTGCATAATGTGATAGCTGTCAGTCTCTCCCCACCTCACACTCTCTCTCATTCAGTAGACAACAAACTCAGGTGTGTGTTCATCTGACATCAAGATCGACTTGAAACTAAAAATTGATTAGTTACTTCAGTGAGAGGAGCTTTAAAACCAAAAAAAAAAAAGTGAATGAAAAGTGCTCACAAAAAAAAGGAATGATTTGAGTCAAAGAAATGTCAGGAAAACACTCGCTGACCCCCGCCTCACCTGATGTCATATACGTATAAATATTTCTCCGCTGCAAGTAAAATGTCATTCGGCGGATAAACACTGAATAACAAAAACAGTAATAATGATAATAACAGTGATAACATGGGCTAATATTAATCAACTATTATTAAAATTATTGACAAACTCTATTTTTAAATTAAACACATCATTGTTTGCATTTTAGTTCTAAATTTGTTAATGCAATTATAATGTGGTGTAACAATATACACAAGATAAAATAAAAAAAAGATAACCTGACCCCTTGAAGAGCAGTCATGTCAAGTGGTGAAGCAGTTTGCTCATAGATCTAATTTTCTTATAATGATGCAGAGTAAACAGGTTCTGCTGTCTTAATTTAAGGTTCAGATGTGTTTTGTGGCTCCAGACTGATTTTTGTGATGGGAGTGGTGGGCAAAATTGGCTTTTTAGATTTGAAAATTTGCAGAATCCTGCTGTAGGTTATAGTTAGCAGTATCATCAATCAGACTACTCAACATTCCTGCCCCGTAATACTGTCTGAATGTGACAGCTGCAGCTGTACTGGTACTATTGTTACATTTCCCATTGTAGACTAAGGTAAGACTGCAGGACCTTAACTGAGATTTAGTTTGGACGATTTCTTTGTCCTTACTCTTAAAAAAGAAAAAATAGCTGCAATGTTGATCACTATTGATATCTAAAACACTTTAAAAGATTCATAAAACTCTTGGTGTAGTGCAGAGTGTTATCCTCTTTGACAATAGTTAAACATCACTAAAGGGAACTTTTTGAAAATACTTTGCTGTTTTTGGCTATTATTTTGAATGAATGAACATATAATAAGCAGTTGGGGGTTTTGATGGTTGTATGAGGCACATGGCATTATCCCTGACCATGGGCTGCAGTGATGGAGATCAGATCAGTATTTGTACAGAAAGAGCTGGCACAGAAGTTGTTACTTATTGCAACTCAGCATGATTTAGATAATTTTTACTCAAAACATGCCACAAAAACAGTGGTGATTGCATGCTAAACTGAACAGAGTTGAAACAACTGACTTTACACTACCAAGCTGCTTTGTTTTGATGCTACTTAGGAACATAGCACAGCCAATGTAATCTTCCACCTGAAGTATGCCAATCTTCATGCAGTTTCAATTTTCTTTAATATTTTAATTATTATTATTGCATCCCAAACATATATTTTAAGATTATCCTGCTGGCAATTGTTATTTTACCACAGTCTACCTCTTCAACAACGGACATACAGTGTGTTTTCATAAAGTAAACTTATCATCAAAACCTTGGCTTGTGTTACATTATAATAAAAAAATCAGGCTAAAAGTTATTTTACCAAGTTAAAAGTTAACTGCAATCCTGTTCACGGCAAAAATCAACCAGTTTAAGTGGCTTTTTTACCTCTTCAGAAGTCTGCAGACTATAGCTTGTCTGCGTGTTGCCATCCCAAGGACAAGTTGGCTCTGCCTTCTGCCGAAACAAACCAGCTTTGTTATGGTAATGTATGCAATCTCTGTGCTGTTTTGTGGCTTGTGGCCTTGAACTCTTAAAATTACAAAGAGATTTAGCAGCCCTACCTGCAGCAAAATGTACCACTAGCTTCTGTTCCCATGCTTATTGTGCAGATGCAGTACTGGTCTTATTTCAGTGGTTAATGTTCAGGTTTATGCCATGTACTTCATACAACCCCACTTCAAAATCCTGGACAATCTCCACATGGGGCCTGATCTACTAAAGGTTTATAAAACATATGCAGACTTCATAGCATGCACATTACTGATCTACTAAGTGGCTGTACTGAGGTTTGCATCTCTAAAATGAACAAAATTCTCTCCATTAAGCATGTTTGCCTTTATGAATTTGCAGAATACATGCAGATCAGACCATACAAAATACTGGGAGGAAGTGATGCAAATGTATTGATTTAGCACCTACAATGTGATTTATCAAACTCAAAACTTACTGCGCTCTGTTTTTCCATCTATATTTCGCACATTTGAAAGGCAGGTGCAGCTTTGCACAGTGTTATGCCGCGTTCACACCACAAGCGACCCAGCTACCAAAATCGCGTCGCCTACTGACATATCGTCGTGCGTCCATAAATGCCTCATTTTGGTCACCGTTGCCTTCGGCCGTCGCCCGGTGACGTCATGTCCCCTCGAGATTCACCGCGATCATATCATATATCATATAATAGGATGTATAAAGCGGACATTATTCCAGCTGTATCCTTTTCATTCACTTATCAAACACAAAACACTGCAGCTGATGCCCTGCAGCAGCATTATCTGTGAGTTTACCGCGGTCCGTCAAGGCGGAATGTCCTCACTGACTAATGTTTCCCACACGGACATAAATTGTTCCTCTGTAGTCCAGATGAAAAAACTGTGTCCCAGGCACCATCACACACGCACACACCGCTGATTGACTATTGCTGCACAGCCCAAACGACATCTTCTGAATAGATCCACTTTTTTTACTTTCACATCACGTGAAAAGCTATGTGGTAGTGTAAAAAGTGGCTGTCGAATCCCAGGAGGGCTAGCCCCGCCCCATTGCAGCTGTACATTGACTTTGCATGGAGAGTGATCGCCAAGGTAGTACAAGTAGCGTGCGGTGTGAACGCAGCATTACACACAGAGACAATCTTATGTATTTGTGTGTCAACTTGTTTGAACTGTCATAAACAGCATGAACTGAATATTTTCTGTCATTTACAAATGTTTTGATGAATAACTGATAGCATGAATTTTAAGTCATGTATCAATTATTTAAGTCATGGACCAATTCATGTATCATGAGTCATTTTTGATTATTGTATCCCTACTTAAGTTTGCTGTCCATGCACGCAGAAGAAATACACACAGACAGAAAGTCTGGCAAACACCCAGAAATAGCCTTGCCATGTATAGAGCAGATACACAGTAACTTCACCATTTTAGGGATGCCAAACACACGTATTAGTATTCTCACTCAGACAGTGTGCAGTGAGACCTAAATCCCCACTCAGAATCAGAATGTAGTAGTCAACCTCACTCGCAGACACTCACTCACTGACTCTCTGTGTATCTATGTCTGTTTGTACCGACCATGCAATAAACAATGATAATCACAGTCTGGTATCAAGAATCCTCCATTCAAACATGTCACGATCAGAGGCGCGGAATAGCAGGACAGCATCATGATATCAAATGCTGCTGCGAGAATATTCCTATCAATAACAGAAAGAATTAGAGGCGTTCTCTCATTGTGATGGACAAGAAAAAGAGGGACAATCCAGTGTGCCATGTAAAACCCTCTCTGTTTTGAACACTTAAAATAGTCACACTCAGTCAAAGGGCGTTAAATGCTCAGTCAGTGTGTAAGGTGAAGTTATTGGTGATGGAGCTGTGTAATTATGTGAATGCTGTTATTTAGATTATGTTTAAAGGAAGATTAAAAATGATAGATAAAATACAGCATGGGGGAAAGTGACGACCATGTCTGTCTAAATGAGAAACAGCCAAAAGCTTACTGTAAACTCTGGTCAGAAATAACATAGACATATCTTCAATCCAGCTATGCCAGTTTTGAGCTGTGTTTTTCACAGATGGCCTCCCAAATTGCATTTCTCCTGGTAATACAGAGATGTTTCTGCTGGAGTTTACCAGTGTGTAAAGTTGCCTCAAACTCCATGGCTTCAAACTTCATTTTTCGTCACTCTGCTGTCCCAAACTTGCTATGGTGACGGCTTGGAGCACACACAAAATTCCCATTTAAAGAGGGCGGTCCGCAACAATTGCGTTCCTGTTGTCAATTGCGCACACATTCATAGTAGATCACCCACAACATGCCCACTAAGTAGCAGTGAAATTTTTTAGTTTGTACACACAATTCAGTGCACATTAATTTGGATCTTAGATCAGGCCTAACCTGACAAGCCAGATGGACAGCTCCATATATCTGCCACAGAAATATTTCACTAGTCCATCTGGGTAGGAGCGCTTTAAATTTGTTTTCAGGGGCAGAACGTTTAAAAAAAACACAAGCTTGTGATTGGACAATCGTTTGGCTCGTCACATTCATCACAGACCAATCCATATCAAGCAGCGTTGCCTCCTATAATGTAGCAATGTTTTCATTGAATTTGTCATTATTTTTTTTCTTTTATATATACATTTTATTTTATTATTTTGCTTATATTGGTCGCTGATGCTGCTCAGTGATTTTTGAAGACTGTATGATGCAAAATGTGCCTGTTTGTTACTTGAAATGGCTGAATAAAGAATTGAAAAAAAAAAAAGTAGCATACAAAGCAGCTAACTTAGCCGCTAACATCTAACAACAGTTAATGACTGTTAGCTGTTAGCCACTAACTTAGCCGCCAACAGCTAACAACAGTTAATGACCATTTGCTGTTAGCCGCTAACTTAGCGACTAACAGCTAATGGCCTTAAACTATCCTCTTACACGAAATTGTACCACACAGATGATTCATTTAACACTTATATGTGACATGAACCTCGTCAAAGACAATCCCGACAATTAGACTTCTGAGTAGGGCAGATTTCGCCAAGTTTTACTAAGTATCTATGAGGACAATAGGCTAATCGGCATGTCCGTTCTCAACTTCCGGTTTTCAACTTCCGGTTGTCGTCATGTCCGCATTCTGCTGCTCCCGCCTCTCTTCCCTGATTGGGCCGTTAAGAATTCTGCCGTGTGAATTCATTGGACAACGGAGGCTTGCAAGACAGTGCTGCAGGATTTCAGAATCAGGCAGGTCTGTCTGCTCTGCAAGGCTAGATCAGGCCCCTAATGTTTTCTTATTTCTGTGTTTTCTTTCTTATGGATTGAGTCAAAGAGTACTTAACAATGGTATAGCTTTACTTGTCTTCTTATATTTATTTACATCATGTCAGACTTTCTTTTAATAATATTACATTTTATTTTTAAAGTGCCTTTCATGAAACCCAAGAACATGGTACAAATTAAAACAACCAAATTAGGTTACTACAGGAGCAGGAAATGGTTAAACATAGAGAAAGGGTTTTTCAAGTATACAAAATGGAAGTCTCATGGTGCAAAACTAAGCATGGTTTAATTCCCAGTTTGATGGGGATTAATTTCAGTTGTCATTTGAAATGTATGTCCTCCGTTGGCAGCATTCACCAGGGTAAAAGGAAATGAAATTCAAAAAGGGTATCTACTGGTGTTTGGCCCTGAAAAAGCTCAGCCTCTGTTTCACCCCTTTCCCAGACTTGTCCATTAAGTTAATAAATCCCTTGCCCCTTGCTCTTGAATTATTCCATCTGGACTTTTCCCTTTCAAGGCCAGATACAGTAACACACAGGCAGACACGCACACACGCACCCACACCAACACACACACACACACACACACACACACACACACATAATTGTTGTACAGACCTACTGCAAAGCCCGTTTCAAAGGAATCATTTGTCATCACTTTATTGATAAATGGTAAATGGACTTGAGCTTATATAGCACTTTTCTAGTCTTTGGACTACACAAAGCTGCTTTACACTGCAGGTAACACCTACCCATTCACTCTCATTTTCATTAACTGATGGTTCAGAGTTTCTATGTTAGTCATCCATCAGTATCTCTAACACATTCACGGCCTTTCATGCCTGTTTACATGCCACTGACGCATCCATGGGAGCAACTTGGGGTTAAGTGTCTTGCTTGAGGACACATCGCCATTTGTTGCCCAGAGCATGGGCTTGAACCTGCAACCTCCCAATCACTGACCAAGGGCACTATCCAACTGATTCCCCGATTGATGGCTTATAACCTTGTGTTGAGGTGCAAGTAAACTTGATTCTAACCCCTGTTTTTGGTCTGTCGGAGTGCCCGAAGAGAACCCACAAATTTATGGGAAGAAATGCAGACTTCACACAGAAAGGCCCTGCCCGACCTGGAGATCGAACTGGTGATCCTCTTGCTGTGAGGCATGTGCACCACCTGCTGCGCCACCTTGCAACCCCAGTTTGGGCATCAAGTTTATAAATATCAAATTTAAATTG
Organism: Scarus forsteni; assembly: GCA_036419115.1. NCBI lineage: Eukaryota > Metazoa > Chordata > Actinopteri > Labriformes > Labridae > Scarus > Scarus forsteni. The sequence continues at coordinate 5,886,216 of JAZDUH010000383.1, read as the reverse complement.
AATATCATTCCCAGACTTGTCACACCCAGAGGGATAACAACTGGTAATCCAACAACTACATCCAGTTCTGACTTACTGTAATAACACAATTTTTGGAAGAACTGAAGCAGAAAAAATGTTAAGACTATCCCCTAGAAAATAAAAGTTCTAATGACAATAATTTAACTAGACACAAAGGCTTTCTTAGACCATGATGTTTTGTTGAGCAAGTCATGTCATTTAAGTAATTTTGACTCAAGAGAGTATGTTACTGCGAACATAAAATACCAGAGAAAGCTTGGGTTAAATGAATTTCTCTCTGAGACTGTATTTGCATGAATTTTCATGTTTGCCTGACTGTGTGGCAATGCACTGCCTCCGTGTTTGTTGGTCATTCATATACCTGCAAAGAGCTTCACACATGCGACGTGTCTGACAAAAGCCATTTGGAATAGCTCATTAGGTGCTCTGTCACAAGTCATTCATCAAACCCTGGAAAGCAAATGTTGTAAAAGTTTTACACACCTTAGTCCCTCTCTTGTTGATCTGGATGAATAAAATGTGCATTACGTATGAGCTGACTACAGTATCTGCACATTAATATTTAAGTCCCAGCAATAAATGATGATAGTAGTAGTGGTGGCTAAGTAGAGAGTGTATTTTTCTGCTTAGTTTTATGGTTTTTCAAGTGATTTAAATCCCTGAAATAAACTAAAATATGCTTTTGGTTTAGACTTTGTAACTCCAAGCTATCATCTGCAGTTATTTGTCTGCCAGGATCTTTTGTAATGATGCCTGAAGAACTCTAACCCAGATGGACAGGAGGCTGTCACATTCAAAATGAGTCAAAATGGGGGTCTAATGACATTGTCACATTGTTTTATATCAAGAAAATAACAGTTAAAAAATAATCACAGACTAATCACTATATATCCAAAATACCCCATTTCTGGAAAAGGACAACTGCAACAAAAAATGTTACCTTTCATGGCCAAATAAAAAACACTTTATGGAAGGGGTATAAATATTGTGATGGAAAATTGTGATCATTAGACTTTTAAAACTCCACTGAACCATCTGCTTGCCCTCACCAAATTACTTTTCTTTTCCCACCTTGGCCCACTCCTTGACCCCCACCCCATATCCTGCCAGACTTCTTTGATTTTTAAATCATTTGTCTCCACACCTTGCCCCTTTTTCATCCCTCAGATATGCTTCCCCTCCTGACACCTTCAGCTCAGGCTGACCCCCACCCATCGTGGTGCCCTTGATCAAAGATCAATGACATCTCCATGTAAATTGTATTTATTTTGTCTACTATTGTTTTACTATGTCTATTCAGTGCCCGTGTCTTCCCATTTTTGTTTATCCACCCCTTAAACGCTGATCTCTCTGGACTCGGGGGTCGGTCTCCATTCGAACCACTCGTGTGTTGACTTACCTTTTCTTTGCAAAGAAAAATAAAACCATGTTGGCCGGCAAGATGTCTCTATTTCACTTCTTCACCAGAGACGTGAAAAAATTTCCACGACAACATATATATACAGTTGTGCCCAAAAGTTTACACCCCCCAGGAGAATTTCTGATTTTTTGGCCTTTTCTCAGAAAATATGAATGATAACACAAAAACCTTTCTGTCACTCATGGTTAGTGGTTGAGTGAAGACATTTATTGAAAAAATGATTAGTTTACTCTTTTTTTAATCATAATGACAACAGAAACTTCAAAACTGACCCTGTTCAAAAGTTTACACCCCCCAGTTTTTAATACCTTGTGTTTCTCCCTTTAACATCAATAACGGCTTGAAGTCTTGTGTGGTAGTTATGGATGAGAGTCTTTATTTTCTCAGATGGTAAAACTGCCCATTCCTCTTCTCAAAAAGGCTCCAGCTCCTGTAAATTCTTGGGCTGGCTTGCATGAACTGCACGTTTGAGATCTCCCCAGAGTGGCTCAATGATATTGAGGTCAGGAGACTGAGATGGCCACTTTAAAACCTTCACTTTGTTCTGCTGTAGCCAATGGCAGGTTGATTTGGCCTTGTGTTTTGGATCATTGTCATGTTGGAACATCCAAGAACGTCCCATGCGCAGCTTCTGGGCCGATGAGTGTAGATTTTCCTCCAGTATTTTCTGATAGCATGCTTCATTCATCCTTCCATCAATTTTGACCAATTTTCTTGTGCCTTTGTAGCTCACGCATCCCCAAAACATCAGTGATCCACCTCCGTGTTTCACAGTAGGAATGGTGTACCTTTCATCATGGGCCTTGTTGACTCCTCTCCAAATGTAATGTTTATGGTTGTGGCCAAAAAGTTCAATTTTGGTCTCATCACTCCAAATGACTTTGTTCCAGAAGTTTTGAGGCTTGTCTGTGCTGTTTGGTATATTGTAAGCGGAATATTTTGTGGCATTTGTGTAGAAATGGCTTTCTTCTGGCGACCCAACCATGCAGCCCATGTTTCTTCAAGTGTCTCCTTATTGTGGATCTTGAAACATCCACCCCAATTTTTTTCAGAGAGTCCTGTATTGCAGCTGAAGTTATTAGAGGGTTTTTCTTTGTGTCTCAGACAGTTTTCCTTGCAGTTGGAGCTGAAATTTTTGTTGGTCTGCCTAACCGTGGTTTGGTTTCAACAGAATCCCTCTCTCTCCCCTTCTTAATTAGAGTTTTAACAGTGCTTCTTGGCATCCTCAGTTCCTTAGATATCTTTTTAAATCCTTTTCCTGTTTTGTGCAGTTGGATTACCTTTTCTCGCAGATCTTTTGACAATTCTTTTGCTTTACCCATGACGCAGAAACCAGGAACTTCAACGTAGCACTGAGTGAAAGATGCACGTGTCTGTCAGGAGCTCAGAAACTCACTGAGCTTTTATACACACACACAGATTACAAGCTAATAGATCACAGGTGAGGATGGTTACCTTTAGTAGACATTCAAACCCATTTGTGTCAAATTTTGTGCATGTTATCAGGCCAAAACTGCCAGGGGGTGTAAACTTTTGAACAGGGTCAGTTTTGAAGTTTCTGTTGTCAATATGATTTAAAAAGAGTAAACTTATCTTTTTTTCAATAAATGTCTTCACCCAACCACTAACCATTAGTGACAGAAAGGTTTTTGTGTTACCATTCATATTTTCTGAGAAAAGGCAGAAAAATCAGAAATTCTGCTGGGGGGTGTAAACTTTTGGGCACAACTGTATAACAAACATGTTTGAACTGATCTGCCTTAGCATTATGTATTTGAATAACTGTTAGCACAAAATGACATCTTTGGATAAATATTAGCATAAACTTGCATATAATTATAACAACAGAATAATGTGCTGTTTAACATAAGAATTAAATTACATTTATTTGTCACGCTTTATGATGCATTTGAATGTGTGAAAGGGGCTATAGAAATTACGTTTATATAGCAGGGTGATGCACAATGACAGAGGGACAGTCAGCGCACTGATCCTGTCGGTCGCACGGGCAATAAACAGCTCCAATATATCACACAGGTAGATGAGTCCAGGCCACGAGAACCTGTACCTCTCATATAAAGCATCATCAGCTTGATCTAGTGGGTCAAATCGGTCTCGGGACACCCTCTCTTGTCTCGTCTCATGAGTTGTGCCTCTGTCTACCAGGTCCATAGAAGTGGACAGGCCATTGTTTCAGAGAAGCCGATCGGCTAGTGCGAGGGGTATTTTACAGGATCAGATTCAACCTCCAACTTTTCCTGCTCCATAGCAGGTTAGAAATTCAGATGGTTATCTACCCCGGAAAGACCTGAACTGGCTATGTGCTATTGATAAAGCAGGGTTAATCCTGAAGTTACCTTCCTAAGACATTAATCCTGCTATAGGCTCCAGTACAGCTCACCACGTCAACACATAGAAATGAAAAACATTGGTGAGGAGATTTTTTGTTCTATGTATAATGACCAAGGAAGATCAAGACAATAAAAACATAATAGATATATAGATACATAGATAAATTTATGACAGTTAAAAGTTGATGACATCACATCAGAAAGCTGGAAAGAAGAGGGCAGAGGACGGGTTAGAGAGGAAAAAATAAATACATAAAGAAAATTTGAAGAAAAATAGTAATAACAAAGGGAGTCTATTAAAACATAGAAAGATGGTAGGAACAGGACTACAACAATGAGGAAGCGGTGAGAAGAGTAAAGAACAAAAGGGTTTTAACTAGTATAATGAATAATTGTAAAATAATTATAAAGGTAAAAGAAGTAGCTAACATAGATGCTAAATAAATATGCAAGCAATATAGAAAAAACATATTGTAAAAGCAAGTCTCTAAAAGGGCCAAGTTCCTGGCCAGTTATTGTATACTAGACAAACTACTTATTGTCATTAAGGCCATTTTTTTAACAGTAAACCAAATTTTAGCTACACTTCATCTTGGAAGCTTTTTTATAAAAATGAAAGACTCTTTGTTTAAGTTAGGTTATGGCTCCACAAGCTTTTTTTTAGCTCTCTTTCAGCCATATAAATCCACAAAATGTCATATATGTGGATGAAAGTAACTACTTTAAGGACCCCTTTTAAGTTTCAAAGGCGTGATATGGAGCCATTTTGCTGGACTTCTTTTCAACACCCTTAAAATCTACCATTTTTGTTAGATATTAGAAATACTCAGTTAGATGAGTTGTGATAATGTTTAAGTATCTACTTATGACATTTTGCATTACAAGAGACTGAGAGGAAAAATACAAATTCCTTCAGTTACAATGAGGTCCTAACTTGAACGCTTGTGCATTGGCCCTGATGAGGGAACATGTAAAATATGCTTACACAAAACAATGTTGAAGCGTCATTGTCATCCCCTTTCCTCAGGGGAGACCTGCCTCCATTGAAGGCTGGAGGAATTATTGATCAAATGCCCAAAAAAAATGATCATGAGATCAATGTGAGATGTGAGTGATTGGCCTTTGTGCCCTTCCTCCTCTGACACATTAACACTGATTGGCCTGTTGTAGTCAATAAGACAGGAAGCTGATGATACCAACGCACTGCTCATTTAATCACTGAGGCACCATAACGGGTGAGCTCATTGTGAAGCTGATAAGTAGTAATCACATTGTTTTTTTTATCACTGTTACTTCTTCAGATCGCAGCTTTACAATTTTCAAATGCATAAACATTAAAGTCTAAGTCAAAAAACGTGGGCAGGCTGACTGAGCTTTAAGTTTTGTGTGGCTTCTAAATTAATTTGGAAGAGGAGATGGTTCTGACTTTAAATAAGCACTGGTAGCCAAATGTGGAAAAATAGTCCTTTTCAGTAAAATGCATTGTTAAATTTTACATAAGGCCAATCCTCAAAGTGTGCAATGGTTTTGCAGGCACTAAACAAGCGATATAGGAAAACAAAATTCCCTATCCACAAACCCAAGACAAAGGAGGAAATGCATGCAAGTGTTCAAAGACTGCTCTGCTGAGCAGACTGCATCCTGGGTGTGTCATTGTCATTTACATGGATGTTAATGAGGACTCATTCAAAAGTGGTTGCAAAAACAAAAACTCTCCAAGGAAATAAGCCTTGATGTAAGGGTTATTTGCCACTAACATCCATGCCCCCCCCTCCCCCACCCCACCCCCTCCCAACACACACACACACACTCACACACACACACACACACACACACACACACACACACACACACACACACACACACACACACACACACACACACAAACACACACTCATAGTATTATTACAAGCTTCTCAGTCATAACTGACAGTAAAATTAATAATAGTTTCTAGTATCAGGTGATAAATGTAGGCTCAAATAATGTCCAATGATTTCAGGACCATGGACAGTTTCATGTGTATAGTTGCTATACCATTCTCAATTTTGCACTTTGTGTTGTGGTGGATGTTATTTATTGATGTGAGTCTTTGCTATGTCCCCTGTGTGTTTATAAGCAAAAACCAATAAAAATCACCTCTATGTTTCCAAGTATCGTTTCTATCATAAATAGATTATGAGATTTTTATTCTGGAGTTTGGATGCATATCTGCACATTTAACATTTTCACCTTTTGGTTGCTACTGTCTGATTCTTCCATTGCTGTGCCCTTTGTGATCTCTACTCAAAGCCACTAATAATTAGAGCTATTTGTTCTGAGGATACAGTGCTCAAAAAGAGCAATTGATGGGCGCTCTCTTTGCCCAAGTGTGGGCCCTGCTTTGTGAATTTGACCCGTTTAGAAGAGAGGCTTGTGAAGATTATGCAATAAATAAAGAGATGAATAATAAAACCTTCATTAACAGAGAAAACAATTATTCGCTGATAATAATTGCTGAAAATGATCACTGTAGAGTTTATGACACATAAACTTGGTGCATCAAGATTATCTCTACATATAAATACTTTCTTTGCAATTTTTGAATAAAAACAACATTGGAGGAATATAAAGCAAACACTTTCGGTAGCAAATATGTATCATGCTGTGGAGATTGACTTTGATATCTCCGGAGCAAGATGTGTGAAGCACAGACGTTTTTTTAGGGCAATCTACTTAAGAATTAATTTGATATCTCATAGACATAATAACGTTGGAACCAGAAGTGCTGCAATGCTCACACATTTGCCCCAGTCGACAGAATACAGGATTTTTGTTACGGCAGTGGAAAACCAACCAGAAAATGTTTCCTTCTGATGTGATGTATCAGTGAGTTGGATTGGGATTTGACTAAATTGGCTTCTTATCTGACAAGTCTCAGAATTTACTGAAGTGTCTTGAACAAGGTCAACTAAAACTTTTATTTTCAAGTGGAGAGTCATTAGGTTTAAGTTTTTCTCTGGTAAAGAAGCCGTGTTTCTCTATAAGGTAAATAAAGCTGTCAGGACACTGCAGTTTGGGACATTTAGGCTGGTCTCACAGTGGGTAATTTTGAAGTCAGATTTTTGACCCTGTTTGCCCCTCTCACCAGTCAGTTTTGTCAGATAACAGGCTTGTTGCAAACAAAAACTTGGCCAAATAATCCTGAATTGCTTACTGTTAGTATGACTATTTTCCTTCTCCTAGTTTATCTGGTCACCAGAAGGTATAACAGCTTCAGCTCTGGCTGGAAAAACAAATCAGTGTAAACAGACAGTAAAGAACTGCCAACGTGATGTTAAATGCTTTCACAATTCAAAAACTTCAGTTGATCCTATGTGAGTTTCTCTGAGATCTTGTGTCTGTTGTTGGACATGTTTGATGATCTGGCTGAATAGTCTTGTGCTGGGACTGGCACTGGGAAGGGGCATGAGTGGCTCATTGGACACAAAGGGAAAAAAAACATAGAATGTTCTTTTTTTTTCTCTGCAATTAATGGGTAATTCCTCAGAGCAATTTCTGCAGATTTTAGCCCATCTAGCTTCACATTGAGTTATTATGTTTACCATTTTTCAGTATCTTTTCCACTTGAGTGTGTCTTGAGCAGCGTCTGTATGACCTTCAGCTGTTTGAAGGATGAGTGGGATGCTGTTGTATCTTTACGCTCTACTCCTCTGTCTTTGTTTTAAACACTTTGTATAGCTGACTTAGCCAATATTTTAATCAGCTGTCTTACTTAAGAAACCGTTTAAACATTTTAAAACAAAGATGTGCCTGGGCCAAAGTGTTGGTCACAACAAGAGAGACAGAGGGAGACAACGATCTCTGAAGATTGTGACCTTGTTTTTTCAGTTGTTTTATGATACTCATGTCTGGGCTGAACAACAGCTTGGTGTCAACAGCCATCTCTCCCCCTCACCTCGCATCTCTCAAGCTCATTCAATAGGCTACTGGTGGTTTCTGATCTGCCTGTCAAACTTTTATTGATGTGTTAAAATAAAAACAGAGAGTCATATGAAACTAATTAAGTTTCCAATGTGCATTAGTTCAGAAGCACTAGGACTTTGATTCAAAGAATATCTAAGTCTACACAGTTGTTAGGTACAAAAAGAAACAAATTTGTCATTAAAGTGAAATCAGTTTTAACAAAAAAAAACTTTGAAAAGAGTTTTAAAAAAAAACAGAAGTTTGCGATTTCATGTTAATTATGGACACAATGGATGCCACTACCCTCTTTTTTCAGGTTCAGTGTTTTGTGGCTTCGGGAAGATTTTTTGGGAGGGAATAGCTGGCAAAAATGGCTCTTTTGGTAGCAGAAGTTGAAGATCCAAGGAAAGTGTGTTCATATGGACAATAGTAATTAGACATTCACCAAAACTGTCCCGTTTTATTTAGCCTCCCTCTTTGAAACCAGTAAATATTTTATTATAATTTAGTGTGTAGCCAGCCTTAGCTGGATCCCTGACCTACCTAGTACTGATCAGGAAACCTCACCCTTACCTTGTAACAGTAAAACAAATATTTGTTTATTGCCAAACCATGAATGAAGCTGGAAAAATACTCAGAGAGCACAGTCCTCCACCAAGCAGCTCAGTCCCACCCATTAATTGTGATTAGTCCTATATTTATTTTATATGCACATTGTGAAATGAAAAATATCTTTCTGCAAGAAGTGTGATTATTGTTGATGTAAATGTCATCCAGTAGAGTCACCTAGTTAGTAGTGGGTCTTGTAACTTGTTGATTGAACGAAGTGTTGTTGTGCGCCACAGTGGGCAATGCCACCAGCCTGTCAGCCTGAGCAACTGTATGGGGCTTTGGTTTCATGGTGTGCAACTTGGGGGTTAAATTTTTTACCCTCACAGACACCCAAATTTTTGCATTGATTGACTATATCCATCTTTACATTATCAGCAGTCTTGTTTCAAGTGATTGAGAGGCACGACTGGGGGGACTGCAAGCAAGCACAGCTGCTGTGTTTGTTTCTATGATGTACAAGGGCTCACTGTAATGTTACTAGTAGTTGTGAGATTTTGAGGACTGGGTGTTTTATTACAGTTTGGGCTTTTTACATTGGCAAAACTTTTCCTCCTCTGTACTGTGTCTGAGTAGAACAGTGCATACACAGATTTCAGTGCTGATCGGCTGTTCGGCATTTTGTGAGACAGCAGAAGAAGTGTGGAGAACCCCCCCCCCCCCCCCTCCAGGCATTGCAAGGGAAGCTGGGAAATGTAGTGATTTGAAAAACTAGGATTTGAAAAATTCAACGTCTAACTACAATTCCCATAAAGCCATAAATGAATCTGAATTGCCATAATAAACTTTAGTTTTTTATTACATCAATCTGGATTGGATCTGAAAAGTTTTGGCTTCTTACTTGGACCAAACCACACCACTGGTAAAATTTTCATATAAATCCATCCAGTAGTTTCTGTGTAATTTTGGTTTCAAACAAACAAGCAGAGAGACTGTGACAAACTTAACCCTAAAAAGCCAATTGTATCATATTTGATACATACTTTTATAATACCTCTTTCTGCTCAATGTGATCCACAAATTACAAAAAAAAACATCTGAATACAATCAGATAAAAGATAAAAATGTCCTCAAATGGATTATCAGTTGCCAAAAACACCGAATGTATTAAATGAGATATGAAAAATGTATATGTTGAATTTCATGGACATTTTGATTTTTATGGATTTAGCAGAAAGTGAAACAAACATTTTGATTCCAAAAAATTAGAATTTTCTGACAATAATCTATGGTCTTGGGCCTTAAAGGGTTAAATCTGTGTCATTTGCATTTTCTTTTCTCAAACCAGAGTACCTTTATTTATATTCCAGTTTGTGTGTATTTCTTTTTGTGATCAGGACATACAACTAAAGCATTGATTGCTTAAAATTAATTGATTTTCCATTTTCCTCATCTTTTAGTCTTCTAGCTTTTGTTTCCATCAGGAATCTTTGAACAGTTTCAAGCAGCTGAATGGCAGAGATTAGGTTGTCAAAATGGACAGAGAGAAGGAAATCCACTACAGTAGATTACAGGGGACTTTCTGTGGCAGAATATCAATGAAGGACTCCTCCTGTTTGCAATGCACCTGAGGGGAATGAAGGTAATGAGGAGAAGTGAAACCTGATGAGACAGTTCGGTTACAGCTCTCCATCTTTAGGCAAAAGGACAAACAACTCATGGTCACTTGGACTGTCAGCTCCTCCTGATGGACTTTCTGTCTGGGTGCCACAGGCTGCTCAGGCAAACACCTGTGAAATTTGAAACCAGGGCTGTGAACCTCAGCTCCTCCCTCCAAAGAAACAGAGCTGGCATCAAAAATATGGCACATCAGAGAATAAATGTCCCTAACAGCTCGGCCAGTGGACTGGACTGACTGAGCTGCCAGAGGGTTCAAAAGTGGGGGCTGGGTGAGCCTGTGGATGCTGCAAAGGGACTTGCTAGTGATGCCAAACTAATTCCTCTTGAAGTAGAGTGCAGTGTTCTTGTCATTTTCTGTTGCCATTATCTCTGCATAGGTAATTATGAATTGTTTTCAAATGGATTTCACACATAAGCCGACATGTACCTTGGCTTTGATCTGCAGTATTTTATCAGCTGTGCTCTGTATCACCACAAATATCTGAGTCAGCAAACTTAGTGCAAAACATTACCTCATTGCCCCAGTCCCTTATTCTCATTCATAATAAGATTTTCTTTTATTGTTAGTGAGTCTGCAAAAAAAGAATTGCCTGAAACCCCATACCCATATTACCTTTTTGTATTTTTTTTTTTTTTGCTCATTTAGAGAGAAGAAGAAAGTCCTGGAGTTTTCAACACCAATTATTATGAGTTTCACCTTAAATGTTTGGCAGTTATGAGGAGATTAATTTGTTGTATGATGTAAGTTTAAGTGGCTTTTGTTCTGTGGTAAGGTGTTACTTAACTTGACATCTATGGATTCCTGTCTTTTGGGGCAGTTTATGTCTTTGTGTCTTACTTTTGTCCTTAAGGGTTAAATAATGATGTTGATATATAGCAAACAGAAATTTCCATCACCTCTTCTGGGATATTTACTGTGATGATACAATTTTTAACACCCACAGATAAAGTAAGTTGCCATAAGATTGAGAGACATATCCTCAAATAAATAATAAATCCTTCTTTTATGTTTCAAAAACATCCTTGTCCACATGAAACCCTGTCACCCAATTCTGATTGGTGTTTGACCTGTGACCATGTCAAGTGAAGGTAACTCATGTATTTTGCAAATGCATATTTGTTAGTATTGATTTAAGATTTAAAAGCTTATGTATCTGATAAAAATAAATAAAATAAAGGCTTTCTTGAGTAATCTTGACAATTTTACCATGGGTTTTCATGACTGCACTTCTCAGAAGTGTCTGTCTATCGACAAAGACGGAGAGCAACTGTGTGCTAGCATGTGAAGAGTCCATTTAGAAACCTACAAGCACAACTGTCTTGTACATTACGTTGACAATGATGTCACACAGAGGGCATCTAAAATCCTCCCTCTGGAGGGAGTTTTCCTGAAAGGTCATTTCAGAGCTTTCAAAAATTCAAGTCCGTTGATGCCTTAGGCACACTGCTAATTAACCCTTATACCTAAAGGGGGTAATTTGTTCTTAATGGTGTCATGTCATAATTTCACAGTAGATATACTTTTGATCATCATATTTGGTAAATGAGTGCATTGTTTAACAAATTTTTAAACACAAATCCTATGCCAAAACTTTCTTCACCGTTTAGCAAAGAGCTGTAACAGAGCATTGGCCGGGAACTTTTTATCCCCTTTGAAAATGCTTTAAAAATGTAATATGTTGATACATTTTTACAGCTTTTTCTTCATAAATATTTTAATTCCTGGTCATAACTACAAGGTATTTAGTTGCTGTCAAAAGAAATAATAAAAAAAAACACATGTTTAAACCCTCATACCGGATAGAAGAAACTCCTTAATTCCTGGAAAGGGGAGAATTTTGTCCACTTCTAAACACCCTAAAAGTCCACTTCAGTCCTGATCATTACAAAACAAGGGCTGTCTTTACATTTTTTTCCACCTAAAATTCTTAGGTTTACTTGTAACGCTTGGCCCAAACACATCAGTGTGCAGCCCTCTGTGCTGGTTTATCATCACAGGAGCAGAGCTGATCACTATCATCTCTTTGGCTACATTACTGAATATTGCCATACCTCATACGACCCTACTTCAAAAATACTGGACTATTTTTTAAAGGCCTCATATCTCTGAATTAGATATTGATATCTGTTTTTCTTGTTGGAGTGCTATAAAACTGTTATCTGCATGGACACTTTCAGGCATAACTTTGCTTAACACCCCGATCAGTGATACCCTGGCAGCAGACCTGCCATAGAAAAACAGCTAAGGTTTGCTGTGACACCAGCGATTGAGGAAAAAAATGTCAAACCAACAATGCTAAACATTGTTTTAATTTAGCGAGAAGAAACATACTATATGTGTTCCATTTGTTCACTTCTGAGGAGTCTAAATCAGCTTTAGCTCCCTAAATCAACAGTGAATTTATTTGAAGAGGTAGTAAGATTAGTACTTTGGAAATCCTTAAGTACTTCTTTATTATTACACCCAGAGTATTGTGCATTTTGCAGTGTCTCCTGCTGTGCGGTTTAAACACAGCAGGATGTCAAAACCAAAGAAAGACTGGATAAAACAGCCATTGCAGCTTTGGCCTGCACTCATAATAATCCTTTTGTACTTCAAAAGCCCGGTACAATACAGCACAGTACGCAGAATAACAGCTCCTCACACTTACACAGCCCCTCAGTGCCTCCTGACATTCACTGCCCCTCTCACTTCTCACTATTCTCCAGCACCTGTGAGGTCAGACTGAAACAGTGATGCATTATTGGTTGATGTTAATGTACTCTAGCCACCAGATTTGTACTGTATCTGGAGAGCATATTTATTTGTTGATATAAAAACACTTTTCACTGCATATTTGGGCAGCAGTTCTACTGAAATACTCGATATTACCATTTTACGATGTGTCATTGCTCATAACTGGCAGCCGAATGGTTTTGCCCTGTGCACCCTGTGAAGCACTGATCATAAAGTGGGGGCCACAGGGCCACATTAGACCCCCACAGCTTGTCACCCAGCCCAAAAAGAAAGATCAATGTTAGATAATTTGGAGAAAATTATACTGAGGGTTCAAGAGCCTAAAACTACCTTTAAAACAGTACAAATTTAATCAGTTCAGACTGAGGTGGTCTGCAGAGGCACTGATCAGACTGTGATCACGACCGCAGCAGAACAAAGAAAAAAAAAAAAGACAAATCTGGTACCTGCTGGAATGTGAAGTAGCAGTTTAAACACAAAGCTATGCTAACTATCAGCCTGAACTGTCTTCATATTAGGCATTAAAACTTGTACACCAGTCTTAAATGAATGGTGATAGCTGTGAAAAATAACTAAAATCCTCAAAAAAGTCATTGTCAAAGTCAGATATGAGGTGAGGGTTTTTCCATCCATATTTGTAACTATTATTTTATGGCTTACAGATCAGTTAAGATAAAGATTACAGGTTTTGGAAACTTTTAGTAACAAAAGAAAAAAAAAAAAAAACTCGCATTCAAAAACCGTGTTTTGCTCTTTTTGTCCCCAAAACCCACCAGTAGACAGCATGGTGGATCGTTAAGTCAGCCATTGACTTTATATACGTAGACACGGCACTGATAGCTGAATCATACGTCACATATTGGATGCAGCAAGAATGACTGGAGAAGATGCCTCCCCTAGTAATACAGAGCGTAAAGAGAACGTTAGCCTTTGGTTCTCTAAAGGTTAGTTAGAACCAAACCAAGATCTAACGTTTGGAGAACGTTTCCCATTGGTTACACTGAAACTTGTAAAAGCCTAACGTTCCCTAAACATTAAAGGAACCAACCAACCAAGTTAATCAATTTATTATTATAGGCATTAATACAAGGATAATAATTAAAGGTTGTGGGGGAGTTTTTATATACCAAAAAGTAACCAAAAAGTAACATTCCCCAAAGGTTAGGGGAAGGTTCTAAACAAAGTTATAACATAGGGGGAACGTTAAAGGAACCAAACATCTAACCAACACCCAACGTCTAGAGAACGTAAAAAAAACTTTCCATAGGGAACCAAGGGGCTACCAAATCACAACCAAAACATAACCTTCCGGGAACGTAATTGCAACTTAGAGCTTTTGTTTCCAGAACATTCTGGGAACGAAAAATTGTTAGTAGGGTCATTCGCGTGCTGCATGCAGTCCAGACCACATTTCATGGGATTATTTTTCACAGGTAAGGCTGAAAAAAATACTTTAGATTGTATTAAGCCATTATAGCACAACTTTTCTGAGGAGGAGGCAGAAGCTATCTAAACAGCAAGACGCATCTGCAAGCCTAACAGTGGCTGCTTATACTGACATTCGCATAAATGGCACTTGCTTTGTTAGCATTTTATTAGAACTTTACAGCATTTCTTCAATAAACTAATACCAGCAAGCTACACTGGAAGCATTTCTAGATGGGAAAGATATTTTTGCACCACTTTCACATGGTTTTGGTGTGAGTTTGCTCACAAATTGGCTCATGTTAGAAATGTGACTGACAAAGAAGTTGTCCGTTACTTCCTGAATATATTCTTTGAGAGGTTTTGCCCTTCCCAAACACTTCCTTGGCCTGTTGTCAAAATGGATTGGTGAAATATATCCTGTACAGATATTAATGAGTTGTCTTTCTGGCAATCCAGGTTACCTGTGAGTTATTACAAGCAAACATTCATGAATATCCACAACTCCAGATGTAAGTCAGGTCCACAATTTCCACAAATTCAGGTAACTATTCTTTTCATTGACCCATGTTTTCTTGGGTAATGGACCTCTTTTATTATTAGTGCTAAATTAATGTTCTGTGTGTATGTGTTAGACATGCATGAATACAAGAATAGATCAGAGAGTAGGGTGAGGACTGGTTTCTGTCTGTGTGGGGGCACAGGAAGTCTCCATTACGACTAATGGGTCTCTGCATCTAATAACGGGACCACACACACATGCACACATACATAAGAGTGTTAACAATCTCTTCACATACTAAGACAAAAACCTTGACATTTTATGTTAAGCTTGTTTATAGAGCAAGGATGGACCCAGTGTATCCAAAAATAAACCTTACCACCGAGGGTACATGGGGGCTACTGTACATTAATTGCTTGTGCTCTGAAGCAGTAACAGGATTATGTCAGTGCAGTAATTGGTATACAACAGGTGGGCGTGTTAACCCTTAACTTCTCAGGCAGCCTCTTTCAAGTGGATTCATCTGTGTGTTTCTTTGGTGCTCGATTGTAATTTAAAGGATAGTGACCTTAAGTTTTTTACACACAGACAGTCCATGTCATGTGGGCTGGAAAGATTGGAGGAGTGATTAAGATTCTAAGAGGCCATGAGTACGATTTTGCCAGATGTTTTACGATATTTTCACTTTTCCTTTTTTTAAAAAAAATACCATGTTTTCCTGTTTTCATTGCCAAATGGACCATTAAGGCATCCATTGCATGGCTAAACTATAAAAAGATACGTTTATATGAAAAGTTTTCATTTTTGACTGATTATAAGGTTATTAAAAGCATGATACATTCTTAAAATGCCAGACCATTACCTGAAGGACATAGGACACTGTTTGGTGTAAGATTTACAACTGAAGAGTGTTTTGCACTTTTGAGTTTTGTCATTTTATATGTATTTATCTGTCTTCTTTATTGGTCTGAGAGATGCTTGGTTAGAGACATTCTTAAGACATGATTTGGGATAAGAGCCAACGTTAAATCTTTTCATGGGGCCCAAAAATTCTGGTAACACTTCTGGTCCTTGTTTTCAAAGATTATTAATATTAAAGAACAGTTTAAGTTGCACAGCCCTAACTAGCCTGTCTGTGTTAAGAGTAGTGTAACATAAGGTCGTTTTTAAAGCTTGTAAAGCTCGTTGGTTGAGTTTTGTGTGTTGTCGGGTGTTTCTTCCATTTTGTGCAACACAGGCGGGCTTCCTGCGCGCGCATTCTCCGCGCTCTGTAATTGGGGAGCGCAGTGTCGTGGAGGTTTGGCTCGACGCTACCGCGCCGCTCCGCTGCAAACTTGTGCGGAGGAAACTTTGACCAACACCATCAAATGTCTGTGACACATCTACAAGGATAACAGTTCCATGCTTGCAGCTAGTTGTCCTCATGTCTGACGAGGGTGAAGAAAGCGACAGCGGCGGGAGAGAGCACGTCTCCGGCTCTCCATCCACGCCGCTGTCAGCCCGTCTTCCCCGTGGATCTCCTTCCTCCCCCCGGCCCCTGAGCCTCTTCTCCTCCGCCTCTCCGCTGCTGGGAGACACAGACCCACCTTACCTCGCAACCCCGGATTGTCTTCACCCGTCCCAAGAGGGCCGGGACTCCCCACGAGTCGCAACACCAAAGTTCTGCCCCAGCACTGGGGACGCTGGCCGTCCGTTTTTGCTGCGGCAGGATGTGCGGGTAGACGCTGTGTACGATCGCTACGATGATCCGTTTCCAAAGTGGAGAGGACGAGGAGCGGCGACGGCGGAGCGCTTTCAGCACCGCGGACAGAGACTCCAGCGGGCTACGGAGCTACCCGAGCAGGGGAACCACTACTCCACCGAGCACATCGACACGGAGTACAACTCTGACACCAGGCAAACGTGAGTCATTTGACATAATTCCTAATCACAGACTCTTTTCATGAGTTGATAGTTTTTTGGCCTTGTGTCAAACTTATGTGTCCAATCAGCTAGACACCATCATGATCGAGCACGAAAGGCACAGCTTTAGAGAATTTAATCAGCAGCTGTAAATCCGCCAGGAATTTCAACAAGTACAGGCCAGTTTTGGAGAAAGTATCATAGCTGCTTTCACATGTCTCTGCTGTTTCAATCAAATGATTGATCAGCTTGGCTTTACAGCTCCTGATGGAGTGCCTAAAGGGTCCTGCCTGTAAAACAGGTGTGATATTGCAGCTGGAACTTAATCACATGTTTTCCTGCTAAACTTAAAACTGGGGCTTTTTTGGTTGGATACATCACATTTCAATTACTCATTTTGAACCTTACTGCTGTATGACATGTCCTGAAATGCCGAAAAACACTGGGGTGTTTGTTTCATTATCCTCCACCTCATTCTGCTGATATGATGGTGTGTGGCTGCTGTGTCTTGACTGTTGTGTCCCGCGAGAATACATGTATGCATAGCATGTATCCATAAGATGGAGGGGGATGTGGGGCTTTGAATGAATTAGTGTGTCCATGGGGTTTTCCACTACAGCCCTTACAGTTGGTCATCCTTGTGCAGTGTGTGATAGAGAGAGAGAGAGAGAGAGAGAACAGCTTGATTGGTTCCAGTGCATGAATGCAAAAGCAGTCAGTGAACAGGGTTACACAGTTTGTGTGTTTGTGTATGCGTGTGTGTGTTTATGTCAGATTAGTTTGAGTACAGGAGAGACACACGAGGGCAAAAGCATGCAACACTGAACCAGAGAAAAACCCACCTGCACAGTTAACGCCACAATATCCCGCTCATTACTGTTATTACACCTGTAAAACATGCACAGATGCACCCAGAGTACACTGAGTTTAACTCTGTGCCATTCTGAGAGTAAAGTATCCCATATTATATCCCACAATCTGCCTATATATGTTTAACAACTTCAGATCGGGAACAGCAAGGATGCCTGTGATCACATTTTGAGAGTGGCAGGCCTCAGTTGTGGCTCTTTGATCCACCTTGGTCTGTTCCTTTGAAACACCAGTGGTCATCTTAAAAGGCCTCCCTGCAAAAGGAGCATGTGCATTTTCACTGATGCTTAAATGCTGGACGTCTTTGTGAGAGAGTGTGTGTCCATGTGTGTGTGAGATAGAGGGTGAACATGCCTGTTTCTCATTACCAGTGAAATATGGTGAGCAAGTCACCTTTGATCTTTGAAATTGGCAATTTACTGCTTGAAAGAGTGTCTGTATGCATTTGATAAAGCCAGAAAGAAGGCAGGGGGAGAAACTCCACTTATATTTTCTGCTGCCATCTGCGCTCTGATAAAGTACAAACTCATTAGGCACCTCTGCAAATACCCCTGCACTATTAAAGACTTATTTTTTAACTATTACTTAATGTTTGATTTAAAATTTGGTGCAGCCTCTTCTTTTCCTCTTTGGATTACCTATAAATCACATAACCCATAAACAGAGATGCACATTACTAGTTGTAAGATGTCAGTGCTGGCAGATAATTACTTCATAAGTGAAGTATTAGTACAGCAGATTTAGAAATTATTATCAGTCTTAACATTAAATATTGTAGCCTTATAAATCATCGTTGTGTTTTTAGGTCTTAAAATGAAAGATGGCAGCCAGGTTTAATAAATCAATCGATGAATTTTTATTTGTATAGCACCAATTCATAATAAGTGTTATCTCAAGACCCTTTACAGTAGAGCAGGCTGAAGACAAGCTCTTCATTTTATGGAAACTGTATATATAATAATAAACACATACATATATATACAAATACATACATCCAACACTCAACTTTAATGCATACAGCCAATCATGAATCCCTCTATCATAGCGGCAAGTAAAAACCTCTGTTAAGCAGTCAGAAAGTACATTTACTTGTAATGTACCTTTCAAGTTATTTCTATATTTGTGTCAGTATCAGTTGAGATGAGTTTGGAATAGGTTATTGACAAATAGATAAATGAATAAACGCCCAGGGTCCGAACTAAACTGGGGAATTGGGCTTTTATTATGCCACCCCCCACAGCCTGGTACACTCTACAGACTGAAGTGAAATTGTCAGAACTAGTTTTATTTCAAGTTTTTCATTCCATTTTATTCACAAGACAGCGAGAATCCTATGAGCAATGTCTGTGTTTTTCAATTATTCCGATCCCTGACACTGTCACATTTTCACTGTGAATATGTTTAATTTCTTGTCGTATTTATGATTTGTTATTTATTGATATTTATTTATTTTATTATATATTCTTGAAATTGTATTTTTTTTATGTGTGCTGCTTGATCAGGTCACCCTTGTGTCCATCAAAAAGAATATCGTTTCACTTAGTTCTGTTTTACCAAATGTTAGCTCAAAACACTGAACAGCAGACCAGGCCAAATATATACACAAGTCCAACATGAATCCACCATAAGCTGGACACTGAGCCAGCCTACAGTGCAGTGCATCTATAGGAAGCTTACACTTACAGTAGCATGAAAATCCTCTCTGTAGTTGTTGAAAATCTGGAGTGGAGTGAGTCTTGTGTTGAACAGTCATCCACCGAAGCTGTGTTGGGGGTCTGGGCTCAGAACGGGAGGTGGACAGAGACAAAGGGACTAAAGTAAGAACTGAAGGTATAGACCAGGGGTGGGCAACTTTAATTACCAAGAGGGCCACATAAAACCATTTTTCCCAGCCTGAGGGCCACATTGTTACAAATTTTCATAATCTCTCGATAATTAAAAAATAATTATGGATAAACAACAAATGAAAATATAAATTTGTCATAGAATTACAATACCAATATTCATATATTTCAACATAAATACAAGTTACTATGCATAATCAAATCAACTTGATACAGAATTCAAGCAAATTTAGCAAATATTCATGGGATTAAAGCCAATTAAGGTATTTTCAAATCAATAAAATAATATTTTTAAAATTTTTAAAGCTCAAATATTTTGCTGCTGCCATTTTTTAATTATAATATTGAATAATACTTGATATAATGTTAAAGGCTTCATGATAGAGATTTAGACACTATAAGAGAAAAGTAAGGTTGTATATAGCTTGCATAAGATTATATAGAATTATTTCTATAGGATATCTGAGTATTCTTCATATTTACAGCTGCTGGTTTTTGGGAATGAATGGCGGGCCACATTTAGTGATGTAGAGGGCCGCATTTGGCCCCCGGTCCGCCGCTTGCCACCCCTGGTATAGACAAATCCATGGACGTGATCATAAATTTGTCCTCATTATATATATCTCTGCTGAATATAAATCTGTCTGATTTCAGCCTTTTGCGATGAGACATCGTATTTTTGAGAGTGCTCTCTTTTCCATGTCGTTGTAAAGATATTTATTATGGAGGTATAATCAATAACAGCCATGCATGAATATTACGTCTAAAATCTACATTAATGGCTCTAGTGATTATAGGGTACAGAAGACTGATGCTCAGTAATACCACAGCATCTTAACTTCAACTAAGCACAAAATATGAATTGGCAGATTTTTCAGTACCAAATGAAGCTGCATTTAGGCTACCTAGATGGCAGGTCTGACCATGGTAAGAGGAAGTAGAGCCCATGTCTGCCTCACTCAGATGTGTAAACAGTTGTGATTGAGTTGCTTTGATTATGGTGCCAAAGTTTTATGATTGTTGCTCTTACAATGAGAACAAGGTCAGTGAGCCCAGGAGGTGGCCTGTTTTGACGATTAAAGACAAAAAAAAAAAAAAAAAGATAACTTATGTTTCTTTATTTTTTATTTTTCCCGAAGTACTGTTTTTGTGTGTTTGTTCAAATTAAAACTCTGAAGATTTTTTAAATGGGTAAACTTTAGCACTCCCTGTTGTCATAGCAGGAAGTTAAGCCTCTTTAATGATCTTATCCTGTGCAAGGGAGGGAAGGGTTTTCAGATTAAACACATCACCCTACTTTCTTTCAGCAGTTAAATCCCGACTGTACAGCTTTACTGTGAAGAATGCACAAAAAGGCTGTTCCATCAGCATGATGAGACTCACTTTATCGAAAACTTATGTAGTGGTGGTTAAAGGCTTAAAAATGAAAAAAAATGAAGCTGTCACACTTTATGAACTTATTTTCTTTGGCTATAAGCCATATTGTAGAAAGATTTGTGAAACTTCGGACGGATTTCTAACCTGCTTAAATCTCTTAACAGGAGCTTTTATTTTTTTTTGAGTAGTTTTAGTTTCTTAACATGCTCAAGGTTTTATTTATCTTACCATGAAGGCATACGTTTGAAAATGTTTAACATGTCACTGTAGTTGACAAACACATATTAGATTGAAAATGATCTCTTCCTGGCTTTCTGGCCAAATCAAATTTTTCTGTTGCCGTTCTATTGATTGATCTGTTAATTGAGTAAAGCTGACTATCTGATAGAGCCTCTTAATAATAGTAACGTAATCATCATAATCACAGTCATTATGACACCATCAAGGGGGGGAGAGGCAGAATTCCAAATGTCATGGACTTTTTTTTTCTTGTTTATAGACACGCATGAAGGAGAATTGTTTAAAGCACTGACAATGGATTGATTTACCAGCACACATGATAGATTAAGTGCTGATGGGGATTATTTAACTCTGGAAGAGATGAAAGCAGTAGAAAGCTGAGCTGACAAATATCACTCTCAGTAATATTGTTTATTCTATTATTTATTCATGTGTGAAAGGTTCATCCACAAAAATACAGCAATTTTCAAATTGCTGCAAATTCTTTTGGGGTGCATGTGTAAAAAAATAAAACTGTACTGACTGTTAAAACTGCACTCAAAAATATTGTAGCTAGTATGGCAGAACTGTATGTTCTGCGTGGTTAATTCCCTTAACCAGAGTTTTTCATTTATATGAGAGCAAAATCAATCAGCACACAATGGAACATGTTCAGAGTAACTGTAAGGCTGTCAGCTGAAATGTAGTTAGATTTAGATATTTACTTAATACATTTTACAGTTATTTTAATCACAGCAGATTGAAAGATGTGAAAAGCCACACAAGCTCAGGTAATGTAAGGTAATACAGACATATTATCTCTCTCTGGTTGGCCAACTTGACACGAGCATTGGCTGTCAAGAGGATATAATGCAAATACAGTATTAATAGTGTGAATGTCTTGCAGCTTGGTTGCAAAATGAAGGTTTAGCTATGGAGTGTTGTGAAACTACAGCTGAAATCCCTAGAAGCAGAAATGGAGGATAGTTCCTCCCTTTTCTGACAGTTTTGTTGTTAATAGGATTGGGAGCTGCTTGCTTGAACAGGAGCTCTGAGTGATCTGCAGCAGCTTCCAGCTAGAAACAGTGTTAAAATGAGAGCTGCGTTGACTCTGTAACAGCTAAACCTGTACAATGTGGAGTATCAGAGATAAAAACAGACACAAATTGCCCTAAACAGTCAGTTAATGTTGAATCAATAAAGTAGAGGCTTTTGCAAGCTCAAATCCACACTTCATTCATATTCATTCAGTGCTGCCTAATAAGTGATGTGGGGGGCTGAAATTATTGAGAACAGTCAAACATCCGTTGAGCTGTTTGAACATCCACCTTGTGTTGCTTATTAGGATATCTCTTTACTCTTGTCTTTCACGACAATAGGATCAATTTGACAATTCACAAAATATGAAAATATCACCAGCAATGTTAACGTGGCAAAAAGGAGACATTGGCGAGCTAAGAATAGATTTTTGACAATTAAAAATGAAAAGGAGTGGAAACAGAATGTTATCAACAATGACTGCTTGGGAATTATATTTTAATGCCATGGTGCCATGGTGCGTTTACACAGAAAGTTACTTGGGCGACTACCCTCCATGCAAGGTCAATGTACAGCCGCAATGGGGCAGGACTAGGCCTCATGCAGTACAATGGACCCAGGTGACTTGGTCGCTTTGGACGCGCAACCAGGTCAAGTCGCTTGGTCACCAAAATTGAAAGATCAGAATTTTTCAGGCCACGTTGAGTGTGGCTGTGCCAGCCAATCAGTGTTGTTTGGGTTTGTGTCTATTTACAGTGGTAGTGTGCTGGAAGAGATTAAAGGGTTGTGGGATGTATATACAGGGGTAAAAGAAGGCGGGGGAAGAAGCAAGTCAGTGGGAGAACCTGTGAAGAAGTTGTTACATCATCTGTACCTCGCTAAGCGTTGTACTGGAGACACAGACACCTGTGACAGTAAAGAACACCAGTTTTTGTTCTAGCTCACATGAGAGTAACAATCCATGTCCATGTGGGAACAGTGGTTAATGAGTAAATTAGTTCCTCCTAGGCCTGTCATGATAATCAATAAATCAATTAACTGAACAATAAATAAAAACGTCCTCAGTAAGTTTGCTGGCCTCGATAAACTGACATGTGCATGCCTCTTTGTTTTCCTCCTCTTTTTCTACCAAAGAGGCTGAATGAGAAGATGGCTCACTACGTCTGTCTTTCTTAACACCGGGGTGCATCGGTTCTATAGCGGATTTAGCGGATTTATAGTGGAGTGAGCATCTGTCTGACATGCAATCTTTGGGGGGGAGACGGGGCTGCTCGCACGTACACACAAGCAAGCATCCTAAGGAGTAGGAAACAAACACTAATATGAGTGATGGCACGAAAGATACGGTTCTTAAGCAGGCTGCTACAGCCCCAGTGTGGGAATGTGTCGGTTTTAAACAGAATGAACAAGGTGTGAGCTCATGAACACCGACGACCAGATATGTCACATTTGTTTGAAAGTAGTGGTGACGAAGAAGAAGAAGAAGGGGAGAGGTACAGCGGCAAGCCTTCGTCCTTGACAGTCCCCGCCTACTGAGGCATTTGGTCTGCAAAGAAAATATAGATAGAAGCACAAAATGGTGCGCTCACAGACAGTGTCGTTCGCTACATTGCAAAAGAAATGCAACCCTTCAGTACGGTTGAAAAGCCAGCAGTTACAAATGTCTGACAGATAGTATGGATTGACTGGGAGAAAGTACGTACATGTCATAAACAATTCAGGAACTGTATAAACTCCCTTTTATTTAGGCTACAGTTTTTATTGTGTGAGGGTTTTTTTTTGGAGTTTCGTTTTTTCTTTACAGAGACAGGGTGTATTTTTATTGTTTTTGATTAGTATAATTACTTTTATTTACATGCAATTTTTCCTAAAGGAGATTCCAATTCATTTTCATTGTTTTTTTTCTTTTTGTATGTTAAATTTATTATATTTTTTGTTTAATTTATTTTATTTAAAAGATCCTGACCTTTCAATTACAGTTAAATACTCTTAAGAAATTAAAGTTTCTTGCTTTTGATATGGTGCACTCACTTTATTATGCCATATATTACAATTACATCAATGAAAAAACTAAAAAAAAAAATCAAATAATATGACAATAATATCGTTTATCGTCAATAATTTTTTGGACAATTATCGTCCAGCAAAATTTGTTATCGTGACAGGCCTAGTTCCTCCTTTTTTAACAAAAGTGGCAGTTTCTATAAATACAGATATATGATCTATGCTATGACGAGTGGGCATGACATCATTGAGCTATTTTATGGACATGTGACCTGACTTAGGTGAGCTATGATATCACCGTTGCTAAGTTGCTTTCAGTGTAAATGCACCTTTACTGGAATTGCAGTGTTTTTCAGTTTCAAAATGTGATTTTATGGTATACAGATTAAATATTAAATTCTATAAGGAGCTCACAGAACTACACATCTGATATTTTCTCTCCCAATAATTGATGATCATGTTCATCGCTTTCCCTCTCCACACAATCCCAAGCACAATCACACTTGTCCTACAAATGCATCTCCATTTTAAATGCCTGCTCCTAATGATGCAGGTAACTTCTATTTCAAATCAGTCACAGATGGATGAGGAGAAAATAGAGATTGATGGAAAGTGGTGATTCATTACCCGGCTACCAGGTTAGTTAAGTGGGCTGCCAGCCAGGCCATCCCTGTATTCATGAGGAGTCCTCAGTATGATTACAAAGATGTTTGGCTATGTGTTTCTCTCTGTTAAGGGACATCTTTTTTCTTTAAAGTATGGTGCATCGAAGTTTACCACCAAAACAAACTACAGTAACCAGTGATTCATATAAATGAAAGTAACCTCAAGACCGGTTTCATATTTCACATATGATGTTACTATGTTCATTCTCTGGTTTGTCCAACATGGAAATATATGTCATTGTATTCTTGTGTATGTATCTGGGGAGGAGTTTTCAATTTCTGTGTGTGAGTGTGTGTATGTGGGGGGTGGGTGGGGGGTAATGTGGTTGTGTGTGTGTGTGAGAGAGAGAGGCACATTTTGCAGTCTCCCATTGATTTCGAGCCTAAGGCATACACAGCTGATTGTGTAAATTGAGCATCAAGAGCTTTAGACCTTCTATACCTCATACACAGTCACTCAGGCGCACAGTTTATCTCTGCTCCTCTCTTTTACACAAACCACATATGTGCACACACTCAGATACATACATACATTTACCGACTCCCACGGTGCTTTGTCTAGGAGAGTACACTTCATCTTCACTGTACTGTGTCCTTTCACACCTCCGGGGGTTTTTTTTCACAATGAACAGGTTTCCATTTTCACCTTCTGCTTGGATGTCCACCTCTCTGTGCAAACCAGCCACTATTGCAGCTCTTGACTGTGAGCCCGCTACTTGTCATTTTTGTGCAGGCTGCATCATTTTAGAGAACACTTAAGTGAATTAATTTAAGCTGTTCACACTTTGATAAAAGACTCTGAAATTATCATATGTACTTAACCCTATAAAGCCAATTGTATCATATTTGATACATACTTTTATAATACCTCTTTCTACTCAATATGATCAAAAAATTACCAAAAAAACATCTGAATACAATCAGATAAATGATAAAAATGTCCTCAAATGGATTATCAGTTGCCAAAAACACCTAATGTATCAAATGACATAGGAAAAATCTATTTGTTGAATTTTATGGACATTTTGATTTTTATGGATTTTAGCAGATAGTGAAACAAACATTTCAGCTCCAAAAAATTAGAATTTTCTGGCTATAATCTATGGTCTTGGGCCTTAAAGGGTTAACATCATTCCTGACATTTTACATTAACCAACAAAAGAATGACTCAGGTGTTGTGGTCTTCAAATTCATGGGCTATAGAGAAAGTTCATGATGATCATGATTTAAATTAAAGTGATAGATCAAAAATCCATAGATTTAAAAATAAAAGATATATGGACAAAGTCAGTGTGATGTCAGTTGAATGAGTTCTAGTATTACTAGTATTACCCATATTAGCCCTCAATTTGAGATGCACCAATCACAACTTTTACAGATGAAGTACAAGTATGAGTACTTACTGTTCAGTCTCATGGATATAGAGTCAGACAATATTTATGCCAATATAGCTCTTGAATAATTTTTGGGTGTTTGCTTTATTTCCTTAAGACTTAAAACAAGAACAATTACTGAAACTGAGTGTTGTGTTTATAAAAACTAGATTGATAAATAATTTATGGAAAAAAATCCCTTTTGAGTCTTTGTCAGCAGCATAAATCTACTGTAACAAATTTGTCATTGTTTCAAGTACATCAGTTTTATCGTGTTAAACCATTGATTGTCTTCCAAGTAACAGCCTTAGCTATTTGTAATGTGTAATTATTTACTTGTAATATCTGTTTTTATTTTTAAAAGTTGTGTATTAACAAAAATAAATTGTGAACAAAAGAAGTAAAGTATATATCCTCTAAATGAGTATAAATTCTCTACACATCAAGGGTAAAACAATATTCAATTTTTTAATCATTGTCAAATTCCAGGGGCTGTTATATCAATGGATGCAGAAAAAGCATTTGGTTGATTGAGTTAGAATATATGTTTATAATTTGGAAAAGTTTTGGCTTTCAGTGAAACCCCCTGAGCTGCGATAAGGCTTTTGTATAAAAGGTCCATAGCCTCAGTTACGCTAGTCCCCTTTCCCCACTCCTGTTTGCATTTGCTATAGATCCACTGGCCATAGCTATTAGACCAAATAACAACATTAAAGGGACAATGATGGCCATTAAATAACATAAAATTTTCTCGTTTGCTGGTGTCCTGTTGATGTTAGTGACTCAGTGCCAGCTATGGTAGATCATGTTAAAAAATTAAGAGGAAAATCTGGTTCTAAAATTCATATTGAAAAATCAGAGGCTATGTCATTGTTGAGTAACAGACATACCGAACCAGGCCTCTTAAAATGTCGCAGGGCCCCTGATAGATTTGATTACCTTGAAATAAAAGCCACACCCAAACTCGGTCAACATTACGCTGTAAACATCATTCTGTCGATAAAACTGTTGCAGTATACAAAAGGCTGACCCAAGTGCAGGGAAAGCTCAACTCTTTATGGAACTAAAAGAAAGGATCCAACAAAGGGTTACTACAAAACTAATAAAAATCCAAAAACATAAAACACAAGAGGGAACTTGTGCAAAAAATGCTGGAGAACCAGGAAGCAGAGGACACATCAGGGAGGAATCACGAGAAGCCACTGGGAAGAAGCAGGTTACACACAGAGTACATGCAGGACGAGCCACCAAGGAGCAACCACACAGAGACTTTATACAGAGAAAGGCAATCAAGCACAGGTGAGACAATCACACAGTTGACAAAATCAGGGTTATCAGGGCTGAACAAGAAACACTAAAGATCAGAGAGGGCATTAAACGAATCATGACCACAACAAGAAGTTTAAAACATAAAATAAAACAAAACTACTGAAATCATGACAAAAGGAGATGGAGAAGTTTACCCATATCCCGTTTAGGCAGGACTAGTCTTAATAAAATGACAGCTTTCCCTAAAATATCAATTCTGTATCTATGCTATTTGTTATTTTAGGGTCAAATCATTTCTCAGATGTCAATCAAGCCTACAGCTTCTCATAGAGAAGGGGGATGGGGCTTGCCAAATAATGGAAACTATGTAATGTCAGTCATCTTCCTATGGGTGGTGAGGAGAACTGGGTTGCATTTACTTGAGGTGGAAACATTTTTCACTTGCGAACTTACTAGACAAAGAAGTTATGAAACCTCCACTTATAATTTACAACCAATTATTAACTAATATCATGAAGGTATGGAGGGGCTTAACGGTAATGTTAAGAGAAATTACCCTTTGAATGCACTGCTGACATTGGTAGATCATCCAGATTTATCAATCCTTAATACCTCATATTGACAAAGTGGGTTGGGAATAAATATCCTTCTGAGTTTAGACAGCTACTGTACATTCATGGAAAGTCTTATATGGGAGAAATCTCTGAATATTTTAAATATTAAGTAAAGTGTAACATAAAGTGACTGAATGAGCTCAAGGATGTTTCCGTTAGAGTAAGATAATACAAATGTGTATCATGTCGACAGATGCTGTATGTGTTTTTTTCTGGTTATGATGTTTTTTAAATCAATAAAAGAATGTTTTAAAAAGCACAAGGGGAAAGTAATAGTTCTGCAGACATGGGCTTATTGCTTGTAAATGTGTTTTGTTGTTTATTTGTTTTGTTTTGTAAGCCCTTTTTTACTTGCTCTCTCCTGCTGGGACGTGACAGCGTGCCACTACAAACTGTAATCTAGAGAGGAAAAATGACATAATGAATTTTGAGTCGCATGTTCATGTCTCAGTGCAAGCACGAGTTAATAGATAAAGAAAGATTTATCATCAGTCAGAGTCTTTTCAGATGACCGCTGACTGAGTGTGGGTTTATCATACCGGAGCTAACTGAAGTGACAGCTTCATCTCCCTCCTGCCAATCAGAGCTGTTGGCCTGCAATGACCTCACAATGTTCTTTGACCCTTGTGACATTTCATTGATCTGGCCAGGGGACAAATATATAACGGATGTAAAGGTGAGGTTTTTCTTGAGGTCAGTGTTGAAGAATATGGTAATGATTTCTGATGGGGTTTGATCAGCCCTGTCCACATACAGACAGTAGTGACGCATTTGCCTCATAATGCTATTATCTGTTAATGTAGCTAATGGTACTGTCTTTCATTGAGATGTCTACCCTCATTTTCTGACACCCTTTTTGTGACCTCCCTCCTATGTCTTCAGGGTGGAGGCCATGCATCGCCGGCACACCACACTAAGAGAGAAGGGGCGTCGCCAAGCAGTGCGGGGCCCAGCCTACATGTTCAATGAACGTGGCTCAGCTCTCACTGCAGAGGAGGAGCGTTTCCTGGATGCTGCTGAGTATGGAAACATTCCAGTGGTCCGCAAAATGCTCGAAGAGTCAAAAACCCTTAACTTCAATTGTGTGGACTACATGGGCCAGAATGCATTGCAGCTTGCAGTTGGCAATGAGCACCTAGAAGTCACTGAGCTGCTTCTAAAGAAGGATGGTTTGGCAAGAATTGGAGATGGTCTGCTTCTGGCTATATCTAAAGGTTATGTTCGAATAGTTGAAGCCATTCTTGGCCACCCTGCCTTTGGAGGAGGTCTCCGGCTGGCTTTGAGCCCGCTGGAGCAGGAGATGCGTGATGATGACTTTTACGCTTACGATGAGGATGGGACACGATTTTCTCATGACATCACGCCTATTATTTTAGCCGCTCACTGCCAGGAATATGAGATTGTCCACATTCTTTTGACAAAGGGGGCTCGTATTGAAAGGCCTCATGATTACTTTTGTAAGTGCTCAGAGTGCATAGACAAACA
The DNA here is from genome assembly GCA_036419115.1 of Scarus forsteni. Taxonomy (NCBI): domain Eukaryota; kingdom Metazoa; phylum Chordata; class Actinopteri; order Labriformes; family Labridae; genus Scarus; species Scarus forsteni. Next base: position 5,856,928 of record JAZDUH010000383.1, on the reverse strand, counting down.
GAAGAAAGACTCCTTCAGTCACTCACGTTCCAGGATGAATGCGTATAAAGGCCTGGCCAGTGCAGCCTACCTGTCACTCAGCAGTGAGGACCCCGTGCTGACAGCCCTCGAACTCAGTAATGAACTGGCAAGACTGGCTAACATTGAGACAGAGTTCAAGGTCAGTATTCTTTGCACAATTTTACCAGCATTTGTTCCTATTTTATGTTTTCATTTAGTGTTTTTTTTTATCTCTTGTCCCCAAACTAGGCCTGTATGTCACAGTCAAATTATACCCTTATTGGCATATCTGATCAAAATCAGAGTGACAATGTTACTTGCAATATATTTGGGGTTTAAGGTATGTGCTGTTACCGTTGTGTTCTTTTGTTTAGTTGTTTATCAGGTATACTGTTCTAAATCCTGCTAAGACTGCTTGGCTTTTATAGCTGGTTTTATAATGGGAAATATTCAGTGGAATAGAGGGCACTATGTGGAGATGCTACAGGAGATTTAGGTGAAAATGTAGATAAAATCCAGAAGTGGCCAGTGACCCCATCATACAATATTATCACAATACATGAGCCTCAAGTCAATTTTATTATGATTTCTGGAATTTTATGAAATGCTGGGTATTGTGATATGCAACATGTTGGCTTACTGTACTTTGTAACCTTTTCAGGGATTCTTTTACATCTAGAAAGAAAAAAACATCAAATTGTGTAAAACTTCATTAGTATATTCATGTCACTTCAGTTTTATTAAAAACAGGAGTTGAAGTCAATGACTGATTTCCATATTTAGCCAGTTAATGCAACCCACTCTGTGCTTGGCTTGTCTGTAACTTTTAGCTTCACTGCTCTGTACAGCTATGTGCAGCTGTGTCTGTGAAATAATGCTGCGATGGAGGCACACAGCTAGGCTCCTTTCAGCATGTCACAAAAGCCTTTGTTTTACACAACACGGTGAGGCCTTGTGTCCTGGCACAAAGAGCAAGTGATTGAGCTATTCTTTAAGCGTTCAGTTCCTTCAGTTGTGGGAGCCATCTTTAACAAGCTGTGAATGTCGAGTGTTTGCTGGTTTATCCGCGAGGTTAGCTCAGCCTTAGCTTTGCTTTTTTGCTAACTTCTAAATACTGTGCCAGATTTAAATATGTTGTCTGGTTATGATGAAATGACAGGTGTAAGCTGACAAAAGTAATGTTTTTTGATCTATGAGTGTTATATGTAGGTTTTCTTTTTTGTTTTTTTTTTATGAAGATTCAAAAAAATGACAAAATAAGCCAGACATTAATAACACAGTGGTAGAAAAGTGATTGATTGTATGCATTCAACAGTTCTTTTTCCCACAGTATGTAAATGTATGACAAAAGTTTGTTAGATTATTTCTTTGTTGTGGCTAATCCTCTAGGCAGTAAATCTTACGCCACTGGAAAGACAGTTTATACTTCCCTTTTAAATTATGCAAACTTTGCAAGCAACACGTATTTGTGGAGTGAGCAGCTGTGCTGAATATGTGGATAGTGCTCATGAAAAAGTGTTTCTCATCTTCTTCCTTATTTTAATGTGCTTAGTTTTTACCACAACTGTCCTGTGTGCTCCAAATTACATTTGTATTTATTTCTTGTTTGTTTTCACAAGTTGATCTAATCCGTCTAGATTTAGTGGCATTTATCTGGATGTACTTGGCTCAGTAGCTTGATTCTAGTGGCAGTATGCCCGCTTACTTCCACAGCTTGTCAGGTTTGGGCAAGATTTACCATACAAGAAATGATTCCAGCTCAGTGATGCCAGCTTATACACCTGCCTGCAAAAAGCTGGCTTGAGATGTTAATGAAAACAAACACACTGGCTAATGGCAGCAAGAATTGCAGTGGAAGCCATACAGCTGCATGGCAGACTTGGTTCTGAAAATTAGTATGCAGTTCCCTGATAGGGACAAGAACACAAATATGATCCAATTACTCTCCAATTTTAATTTGTCTTTTAGTCTGTCTCCCTATATTCACCCTTGTATGACTGCATTTAGTCCAGCTCTCTCTGTTTATACCTGTCTAACCTCACTCAACTTGTCATCAGTTTTTTTCTTACCACCCCTGTGTTTGTCATTCAGCCTGTATGTTTGTCACTCTGTTTCCCGTCTGTAGACAAGTTAATGAGGAGGGCTCACCTGAGGGAGCAGAGTTGTGTTGGAGCTCATCTGTCTCATTACCATCTCATTATCACCCCCTCTGCCTCCTCTCTGTATTTTACTCCCTGTCCTTCTAGCACGCTATCATTAAATATCAAATTTATCACTCAAGGCTGTGTGCTAGTAGCCTTATTCTGATAATACTTTTTACGGGTGACATGTATCAACAGAGAAAAAGGTTAAAACACAGAGTCATAGGGAAAAATTACATATTAAAGGAAAACTATAACAACATCTGGAGGGTATTCAGGTTTTCCGTCTTTTATCATCAACTACAAGTTCCTATTTTTAATGTTTTCTGTAGAAATACAGGCTCTGCGTGTTATAAAATCCCTGCTATAATCATCTGCATTGCTGTGACTACTATGTTGGCTAACTAAACATGTTTGCCGCACATTTATGTTTAATAACCTTTATTGCAGCATACTGTACTTTGAGTTTGAGGTATGACACTCCTTGCAGATTTATTTTGCTTTCAGAAGTTGTAGAGTGATAACATAGTGTTGTTAGGCTACGTTCACACTGCAGCCCTTAATGCCCAAATCCTTTTTTTTTTTGTTTGGCTGTTCAGATTACACTTGTAAATGGACTTTGAAAACATTTGTCTGGAGGTAAACTGCTGCTCTGGTGTGACGTCAAAGTTACATTCAAGAAAATCGGATATGTATCCGATTTAGTACCACATTTGAAAGTGGCCTGAATCTGATTTGAAAATGTCTGATTCAATGCGACTTGTGCTGTTCACACTGTCAGAAACAAATCAGATACAGGTCACATTTGACTGCAGTGTGAACGTAGCCTTAGTCTACAGGTGCTACTGGGGTAGTGAAATGTTAAAAGCATGACCAAAGTTACTGACGTCGGACAGAACTGACAGAGGCAGAGCCGGTAAATAAACCAGGGCCTGTATTCCCAAAACATCTTAAGGCTAAAAGCAGCTCCTAACTTGCTGATTTAGGAGAAACTCTCAAAAATAATGGGCACCACAGTCATCAGTGGTTCTGGTCAAAAGTGGCATTAAAAGTGGGATTTATTTGTAGGCAAATTGGTTCCCATGCTTTTTTTTCAACTGCGAGGTTATCCCAGATCCAAATTTCCTTTGATAATGTTCTTTCTTTTATAGCAAGGAGAAAAAGCTGGTCTTGCGTCCAGTTTGGGTTGCACTTTATTTTGCATAATGTTTTCTCTGGCATAGTTATTCCAGAGTCCCACTCATTAAGAGACTACTGATATGTATATCTGCTTGATGGTCTTTATTTAAATATGCCAACATGACACCTTTCTCTAAATTAGGTGATTTCTATGTAGAAAAAACATGTTCAGTGTCAGCCAATCACTGAAGGCATGGTGAGTCCAGTGGTTCCTGAAACATGACATCCATAGCAACAGGGCCAGCTCCGCCCCTTTCTTTTAACTTAAGAGTTCTCTGAATTCCTTAGTAAGAGTTAGCCTCAGCAGCTTTGTGAATAGGTTTTAAGAGAAAACTCTTAGTTAGGAACTTTTAGTGTCGTTTAGGAGTCCTCCGAGTGGTACGATAAAATTCTTTGTGAATACAGGCCCAGAGGTCTTACAGCTTAAATCAGGTCATCTACAGAACAGCATGTTTGTCAGATATTTGAATAATGATGCATGACTCAACTGGCTTTGTAGACATTGCCTGGTCCATAAAATGCTGTGACAAAATAACAGTGTGGCTAAAAAATATTTGGAAACCACTTTCAAAGACTTATGACATACTTAGCCAGGTTGTATTAACACCCACAAAGCCTGCCAGAAGGTAATCCTGTTTCATGAGTGAAAAAATAGGCTGGGTATGTTTTATTATTCATGTTGTTCTGTTTTTGTTTGCTTGTTTGTGTCTTAATAACAGAGGAGGTCAGGCCTCTGACAGTGCTCTGTGAAAAGCTGCTCAAGGCTGTTCTGTACATATTTTAGGTCTACATATCTCTATGTAAACCTCAGACTGTTAAAGTTCAAATATCATTTTTGCGTTGACAACTGTCACAGAAGTGTCAAAGTGTCTTCTTGTGACAAACGGTTAAATATACAAAGGGATTTCAATCCCTAGAACACAAAACTCACTTGCAGTGGTTGGAATCTGCATGTTTAAAGCAATTTTGTCACTTTGGAATTATGGAATGCAATTTATCTCAGTCTATTAACGCCACTCCATTAGATCAAAAACAGGTTTTAAACACCAACAGACTGAAGTCCATGCATGACAAGTGAATGGGGCCTGCTCTGCTCTGCCCAACTTCTCTTCAACTGTCGGCTTCACTGCTCTGTAGAGCTTTGGTGCTGCTGTGTTGGTGACAAAGTCACATACCTGGTCTAAGCAAGTATGTAACAAAAGCCTTTGTTTTCAACAGCATGGTTAGGCCTTATAAGAGTCATGAAATTAAAACCACATTATGTTTGTTCAATACACAGAAACAATGATCAGCCCCCATTCTAGCAGCCCTGAAGAAGAGGGTGAAGAAAAATCCCTGCAATTTGTGTGGGGCCCAAAATCTTCAACAGTCCCATGGAAAATAGGTGATACTGACGTGTTTCACTTACACAGCCATTTTGCAGCCGTCTATATGTTAATCTGTGTGGAGAGCAACTCCTTTTCCTCCTCAAAACTTCATCCTGAGCTTCAATCTGCACTAGCGCCTGTCTGCCATGTTTGTTCTGCTCTGGAGCTGCAAAGACCTATGCCCAGTATTAGAGCCAAACAGGCTACCTGCTCCACCTTTGGTCAGTTAGGGAAGCTAACTAAGCTCTGGACTGCTGACAGGAAGAGACTGCCAGGCTGTCCTCTACACTGAGCCTCTTAAAAGCATCTCTACCTACAGTTTTGGACCAACAACAGCAGCTACACCACTGGTAAGTGTTGCTACAGCACAGCGTTTGTTAGAGTTTAATACAAAAATAAAGTAGTGCAGTTAGTGGGGCCGTCTTTGATGTTAGTGTTTAACTTGAGACCATGCTAAATGGTTTCCTGTGGCATTCTTTCCAGACTTTTTTCTCTTTGTTTTTTTTTTCGATGATGGGTGTGTTTTAATGAAGCAGCTGCTGCAGGAAAAACGTGGAAAGTGTTTGTAAGTCAAATTAAAATGTGCAGCCATAGTGTTTTGAGCAACAGCAAAGCTCCATAAGTTTTTTCATTGATACCAAAAGTAATACTGGTGTAATGATAACTAATGCTGAAGTTTAGCTTCAGAGCCTGTCCCTGGCCAGATATATAGCATCTGACCTAATGAGGATTAGCTAATATGATTTTTGGAATAAGTAGTTGATGTAGACACAGATAACACCATAAAGGTGACACTTTTAGAATTAGAGCGTGGGAGAGCTTTTTAGTTTGTAAGATTCTGCTATGAGATCTCTTTTTAATTATGTCAATACATCTCTCAAAGAGATATTAATTTCTTCCTTGTTTTTCTTCTCAAGACTGCCCCCGTGTGCTGTACATTTGTGAGAGAAAACCAACTGCCCCCAAAAGCAAGTGGACGGTCAGCTACTCCTCAAGGTCTGCTTCACCATTTCTGAGGACAAGAGCACGGCCATGCCAATGGAAACAGATCTAACCTTTTGTATGTTTCACAGTAAACATTTATTTTACATGCAGCAAACTTGACCATATTATCACATTAATAATAAAATATATGGATATAAAAAGTATAACAAAGGTATAAAAACAGAAGACAACATTTGGTATTTTTTGTTATAATTCTGTATTTTACACATGAGAGCATTATTGCCCTTTGTAACAAGTGCATGCAAAAATACACAAAACTACTATACTACTAACTTACTATATGTTCTGTATATAGATTACATTTCCATAAATGTAATATTGTCACAATTGAATAGAACTAAGGGTGAATTCAAATTAATTCTTAATTGTGCTTGAAACAGAAGTAATTTCACACACAGCTACAGTCTTAAATAAGTGGGGACAATGATCTCCCTACAAACAAACTCTAAGTAAGTGGGCTACTTAAGGTGAACACTATTCTAAAAAATGTAAACATACATACAGCATACAAACTTTCCTTTTACTGTGTACTACTGATCTGTTCATAAGGTAAACTTCCTTTATTGCTATCTAATTTATCATTAATAAATACATCTCACCTTGTATAACCGTTTTCAATAAGAAGGGTTTTATTATTATTATTATTATCTATTATTATCAGGCTTTAAAACAGCACCAAATTTTAAACATCTCCATGGATATCAGGAAGGTAATGTTGAAAACACAACTATGAACTCAGCATATTTTTAACAGGGAGACTTAGCAGCACACCCTTTGCCATTACTTACATTTCCAGAAAAACAGAAATGTGAAGGTGAAGTAAGTCTACAAAAAATATATTATTTCAATGACTTTTGTTTGTGTCACTCCACAGATTACACTGACACACTGATGAATACCAATTAACCAGCATGGCATACTTGTCAGGCCAGCAAAAGAGGATGCTGCCAGGCTCCATGTTTAAATGTGATGCTGTCTAAGACAAATATTTGCTGTCAGCATCAAGGACTCAACCCTTCAAGACCCAAACAAGCACTCCCAGTTCCTCTGATCTTTTGACCTACAAATCAAAAACAGTAGCTCACAAAAACTTCATGGTACTTCTACTTCTAACTGAGAATCAGAGAGTGTTTGCTTTAAACATGTCTCATTGTACGGTAGGTCCATTACTGTGGGAAGATCTTTTCTTGCCTGTATGTGCCTCTTTGTTTTTGATCAGTTACATCATGGAGGTTACATGTTTTTCTTTTGTTTTAACCTTTTGAAATAAAGCAGTTTTTTTTATCAACAGTCAGTGTTTATTTTGTTATCCTCATATTAAAGTCAGCATTTGACTGTGTTTTAATGTAAGGCATTATACTTCAGAATATATCCAGTTATAGACTCAGGGTTTGGCCCTCTGGATCTGTCAGAACCTGATTTTACTGAGCATTGTTTACATTTTTAAGCTGCATTTTAAGGGTGCAAAATTTACTTTACTCACATACAATCACGCTCTGGGAATATGATGAGCCTGTCAAATAACTGAAGGGCAAACTCTTAACAGGAACTAATTTTAAATTTGATGGGATGTTTTCAGCAGCTGATTGTTTCATTCTTCTCATAACCTAAGGAGATAAAAAGAGAACCATGATGAACTCTATTGTTACATTACCAGGTAGAATAAAAACATACAGAAGCAATTATCTGTGAGCTATCGAGAAAACAACAGCCTCCTAAGCAGATGTAACTACAACTACACTAGAGTTAGAAAAATAGTAGAAAACACTGTATAACACTTAAAGTGTGTCGACATAAAGATAATAGTTCTCGTATGTTGTATCTAAACCTGAAAGGTTTTAAAGCATCAATTACAAGCATCTATTATTGCTAACACACATACATGTGGGCATGGCATGGCATCTTGCACATGCTAGATGAGTGATATTGGTGTAATCTATGAAACAACTTATTTCATGACTGGATACCTGTTGTGACTCCCTGCAGCTCTAGGTTTTTTGCTCATGTGCAGCAGGATTCAGCCATGTGCTGTGGACCTGTTTAAGAAAAATATGATATAGCTGAGGGTGCTGTGCCATTATGTATCGGGTACAATTAACACTAGAATTGTCAGGCAATGCTGAAGTAAAGTAAAGGCATCATAATCTAAGCTGAGGAAATAAGCACAGAAGGGGTATAACTGAGGACTTTGTGAACTTGATCATTTGACTGTAAATACATTGTACAAAGAATGTGCTGGACACATCCAATGATCTCTCGCAAGACGGTATGATTTATTTATGGGCCTGTAATATTGTTGGCCTCTAAAGCATCCATTGACACTGTCTGTCTGTTTTATCAGTTCTTAAACATTAACTAGCATGCCCTAGGCCCTTGTAGTGTGAGTGTCTGTCTGAAGCCCAAATGAAACAATAATCTCTTCATGACATTTACTATCTCAGTGTTCATTAATGTGAACTGACCTAAATACATAAATAAATGAATAAAATGATTTTAAATATTGACAAAAGCATACTGATGAGGTAGAAACATGTCAGGAGGAACTTTATCTAAGCAATGTGTCTGGCTCAGTTTCTCCGCAGGGACTATCTGTTGACAGGTCAGGTCACTAAAAGTAGCAAACTGACTGTTAAAAGTGAAACTGCACATTCAAAGCTTCAACTCACCTTCCTGTGGCAAATGAACATCGTTTTCTCTCTTCATCTGTCCAGACTGAATCTGTAGATTATTTGAGTTCAGCGCCAACGCAGCTCTCCCGCCTTCTCTTCTCCATCTGTGTCCTGTAAACCTCCTCCTCCACACAGGAATCATTCGTAAAGCCAATCAGCACAGATCTCATTAGCATACAGCCTCCTAACCTCTCAGATCCCAGCATTCTCCAGGAGGTCGAAAACTGGACTGATTTAGATCTCCTCTCGAGTCTCAGTTTTAGAATACTTTCTCAACTAAAACCAAATCCTTGCTCAACAGGCACCCACGATATGATGTGTAATGGTAACAAAACATTGATTCCTTTCTTTTTCTGGACATAAAATAGTGGATTGTGCTATTTTCACAGAATTGGGGACCATCTTTGACATGCTAATAAGCAGGTTGTGTGTCGGAAGCTTATTCGGCAGGGTTAGTTAAGCATTCGCTGTACTGTTATCTGCTTTAGCATTTTTGGGGGTGCCTAAACCCTGAAAGGCATGATCGTCTCTTGTATCCCTTTCTTGTGTCTCTGCCCTGGTTAAAAAGCTCAGAAACTGTGTTTCTTCTTTCGGAAAACTTGAGAAAGCAAAATTCCCACTCCAAGTTGTAGTCAACTTTTACAAAGCAGCAATTGAAAGCATCCTGAATGGTAACATCATGAACCAGCATGGGATGTGCATTGCCCAGGACAGGAAGACTCTGCAACGAGTGACCAAAACATCGTTGGGACCCATCTACCGAGCATTAGTGATATTGGAGAGGGGAGGTGCCTGTGCAGAAGAATACTGGAGGACCCCAGCCATAGCCTGTTCACTCTGCTGCCATCAGGCAGAAGGTACAGAAGTATCCCTGTCGTACCACCAGACTGCAGAACAGCTTTTCCCTGGCGTTGAGATTGCTTAATGCACCATCTGCACTCCTCCATGTCTAATGGGTTTGTTTTTGTTTTGCTTTGGGCCACAATTTAATTTCATTGTGCAACCTGCTGCACAATGACTAATTTCCTTGTATCCTTGTATAACATGCTCAGATTAGGCAGGGCATCATAGTGTTATACCCCCTAATGTATCTCCTTTTTTTTTTTTTATAAAAAAATCATGTCTAAAACTAAACATCACATCAGGTCGGAGAAAACGTACTCTCTTCCCCAGAGGTACATACTGTTAGAAGTACAGTCTGTCAAAGTGTAGAGATAAGACAGCTGCCAGCTGTTGGGTTTTGCTGTTGGTGTGGGGAAGACTTGAGGCATATCAAACCTTCTTGATGGAATACAATTTATATTTAACCATCTTATATTTCAAGGCAGCCCATTGATTTTTTCATAAAGAATGTGGACACACACATACAGACAGAACACACCGTGTATGCATAAGGCATTGTGAAAGCAAAAAAACAATAAGGTCAATTTTTCAGACTGTGTCCTACTTTGCTCTTCCTTTATGTTAATTATTGTTCAGAATCAAGAAGGCATGTCTGTTCCTCTAAAAAACAGGAATATAAAGGTAACCAGGTGCTAAAGCTTCACTGATGTGCAGCGGTACAGTCAGTCTCCATCCCCTGCTCATCTTGTCATCTCTCGATTCTCTCTCTTCCTGCATTGCATGTTGAGACTTGTCGTCACCCTCCCAACCCCCCAACCCCCAGTTCACTCATCTGTGACCGTTCTCACTCTGCTTCACATCGCTCTGTCTCTATTTTCAATTTCACAACATTGTCCTCATTCCTTTATCTCAGCCCTTGAGGCACAAACCCCATGCACTGGATAGTGATTGGTTTTCCAAACATACTGAACATGTATTGTGATTCTGGGTTTGGGGTATTTGCTGTAAAAAGAACACCATTAATTATGAAAACATTCACAATCACACAGAATTTTACCCCGAAGCCTTGCCTTGTGCCATTTCCAAATTGACATGGGGTTGTAATTGATCTCTTAAATTTGCTGCCTGAAGTCGATATACACCAAATGAAGGAGTTAACATGAAAGCCCCCGAAAGCCTTTGGATGCTTGAGTCATAGCTAGATACCTAGAAATCATAAATTTATATATTTGCAGGTGTCAATGTGTCCTACTTGTTATGTATTTTAAAACCTTTGCCTTTCAGGGAAGATTTTAAAAGTATCTTATCTGATAAATTGCAGCTACTTGATACTGAAGAGTAAGAGCTCACTGTGACTGCACAAAACTGTATATATTTTTCACATTTAGAGCACTTCACAAATCAAACCTGAAAAAAAACCTGAATGCAAATTGTTAAAATTTATTACATGCACTTTGTTGTTGTTGTTTGTGCTTACCGCCGCCATTTCACAATTGAGTTTCCAGTCAGTTTAACTGCAACAGGTGACCACACACATTACCACCGGAGGCATTTCACAAAACCTAGATAGAGGTTTAAGCCAGGATTTTCCAGTTGTCCTTGATGAATTTTGCTGTGATTTAGTTTTACTAAAGGGGAGGCAAATAAGATATCATGGAGATTAACGGTCAGTTCCAATTGTACTCCTTAACCCATGTGTTATCCCTTAGCCCTTTCAACTTTGAGCTTTCACATCTATTGAAGGGGTGTCCCAACTCTCTGTAATGTTAAGTGGAAGGGCTACACAAGCCTTGAAACAAAGACAAACTGGGACCTCACTTGAAAGGAAGGGGTATGAGAATTTCCCATAATACACTGTATCTGCTGACAAGCAGGCAGAGCGGAACCCAAAGGAAGTGCATAATTATAAGTACTTATTAAATCATCAAGTAATTTTTAATCATGTTTTGGATTGTTGGTCGTATTCTAAATGTGCTCTTGATAACAACCAAGCTTTGGCAGCTTTGGCTACAGCTGTTGTCGTATCTGCTTACAGCACAGCCAAGGAGCAGCCCTGGCATTTGGATAGAGTACATAACAAATGTATGTCATTGAAACAAATATATGTCTACAAGTGGTGTAATTGTAAAGTGTGCTTGGTCAGTAATCAGGAGGTTGCAGTTTCTGGATGGCATGTAAGGATTTGTCCTTGGGCAAGACACTTAACCCCAAGTCAGCTGATACTGATAACTGACAGAAAAACTCTGTATCATCATTGAGTGAATGTGAGAGCGACTGGGTAGATGTGACCCACAGCGTAAAGCTGTTTTGAGTAGTACCATTCACCATTTATCAAATTAGTTTGGCCCTGCATTTGGGTATAGCATAATAAATACTTGTAGCTGAAACAACCCCGAATAGAAATTGATTTGACCCAGCATTTGGATAAATATTTAACTCATCTGTTGGGTTAAAATGGACCAACCCATTCTGCTGGGTCAAATTAATTACTGCTGGTGCTATAATGAACCAGCGGGTGTGTTATAAAGCAGCCCAAGTAGGTTATTTTTAACCCACCAATTTAGTTTACTGTTTTAGGGCTGTTATGGTATACATTTTGTCCCTCAACATTATCCTGGCCAACAAATTTTTAAAAAATTGTTTTATTGCAGTACTCAAAGAAGTATGACGTAACAGAACAAGCTGAAGGTCAAATAAATTATCATCTTAACCCTATGTCTGTTTTGGTAATATGCCCTCATAAACAAACACTTGAGGTGAATTAATGATATTTTGTCATCAATGAAATGCTTGATATTGATCATGTATTTAAGAAAACATTTTCAATTGCTACAGCCCCCCCCCCCCCCAAACATGCCTGTGCTGTAAGACATTGCTTGTTAAAATGGAGTTATAAAAGCAGCTATATAAGTCAGTCTATGTTGTTTTGTTCCAGCACAAGCCTGTGTCAAAGCCATAAAGAAAAGACACTTACATTAGCCTGTTTTTATTAACAGACATCAAACTTGCTGCTAAGGTAACATGTTTACCACATTTATGTGCAGTAAAATTACTTTCACTGGCAACCCATTGACCATTCAACTGAAGTGCTATGCTGATTGTGTTAACTGGAAAATGGTTCAATTTGCAACTCAAAATAGTTCTTAAAGTGCATTGCAGCAATTTACCGAAAGTAGTTCAGTCAGAAAACTCCTGTTGTAGTAGTTTAGCTCATATATTGCAGTGTCAGAATATAGTTAGAGTGTGCCATTGCTCTGACCTGATCTCTCTTTGCAGATTCATTATTAACGCAGAGTCTGTGTTATTATTATTTAATGAGTGAGTATTAAAAAGTATCTTAACCCCTATAACTATAACTGGAACCTATAACTGCATACTTATGTGGAGAAGGGTTACAGTACTGTACAGAGCACAGTATGGATGGCAGCAAGCAGAGAAAATTAACTCGATCTGGCAGCTTAAATAGACAGATAATTGATGGGATTCTTGCCAGATGAATGAATTTGCTACATGTCAGATCCCAGCAGGTTGAGCTGTTTGCCTGCATTAGCTTCCAGGCATATCCCATTTGGGATTTTTTTTTTTTTTAAATCCTAGCTTAAAGTAAAAGTGCATCTCCAATGTGTAAACAGGAAGAATCTCCAGCAGACCCACATTGGGGTTTGGGTTTGGGTTAAGTGGGGATTATAAACACTGAGAATCAGTCCTCAGGGACTCCAAACCTGCCAAAAGCTCTAATCTGCTGACTGTCAGCTGGTAGACCTGAGGTCATCAAACCGCTGCTTCCCCCCTTACCGATGACTTTCCGGACTGGGAGGAAAAATAAGCAATAACTCTTGGTTTTGCATTAAACTCAATGGTTGTTATGTATCAGCACTATCTGCAAGATGTTGTTTTTCCCATCAAACATTTTGTTCTTTGTTTTTTTCATTTTCTTAACTTAAACATGCGACCTGCAGCAGTTTGGAGGGAGAGCAGGACCCTGCTGCATTTTCAGCTGTTAGCTCACCTGTGACATCGTTTAAAACATTTTATGCTGATAATCTGGTCAATGTTTTGATGAACTCTCGTACTTTTAAAACATCATCTGCTGCGAAGGCATAGAGAGTCAAATGTTTTTAAATGGAGGCATGTTGATGATAAAGCTCCGTAAAAGACGACAGAAGCATGAGAATGCAGTATATGACCTTGTTTTTGAAGAGGGGAGATTTTTACATTATGTAAGATATCAGGAAAATGTGTTCATTACCATGTCTTCTGTGTGTGATGTGATAGCTGTCTTCATCCCCCCATTCAGTATACTACAAACTCAGGTGTGTGATTTACCGTTTATGTTCATCTGAAATATTTTTGAAAAAAATTAAATTAAAATAAAAATTGATTAATTGATAAAGTGAGATGAGCTTCAAAAACACCTATAAGAAACATTCTTTCAAAAAATAACTTCAGAGATCACAAAACTACCTCCTGGTTATTAAAAATTGAGCATGAAAAGTTATCAGAATGCAGAAAAGAAGTGATTTCAGTTAAAAACAAATGTCAGATGAAGACCCTCAAACCCCCATCTCGCATGATGATGTCACATAAATATTTATGATTCCCCCACAACGAGTAAAACCAGATCCTGAGGAGAAACACTGAACAACAACAATAACAGTGATAACATAGGCAAATATTGACTTCTATCATGTTTTGTTGATGAGTCCTATTATTAAGGTATACACAGCATTGTTTTCATTTTAATTCTAAATCAATTAATGCAGGATTATTGCCAGGTTGAAGTAACTGAAATAACATGACCCAGTATAGAGCAGTCATGTCAGGTGATAAAGCAGTTTGCTCATGCTTGAACAGCCTGACAGGAATGGTTAATTATTGTGAAGTGGAAGAAATTAGCATATATTGAACCGGGGGGATAAGAGGTAAAAACCCATTAAACTTCTGCATTGAACGAAAGTCATTATTACTTTGAGCAATTCCCCCCATGAATCAATCAAATGTACCTCTACTTACTTTCTAACACTTGAATGTAAAAGTTTGTGTTCCTTGAATTTTCAAAAAGATAATATTTTATATGAAAGCCTCAAGACATTACCCTACTTGTTATGGATAATTTCATATTAACCCCAGCCCAGCAGATGTCTCGGGAAGAGGAGAGGTGCATTTAAAATGTATGAATTCAGCTTTGGATTGTGTATACCCTGTAAATACACTGTAAATAAGGTGGACTGTTTTCAGGTTAACTTACTTGAGTATTGGACTGTAGTGCCTTATTGTAATCTTCACTGAATTTAGGTACTGTTTTTGAGGAAGTACTTTACTTTCCTGTAATTCAAAGACAAATAACACACTTTTGATACTACAACATTGACAGAAAATACATTCTAAAAGTTCCATTAATGTTTACTGTCGTGAACTTGTTTATTCTGCACAATTTTTAGCCACTCAAATTAGTCTTAACAAGAGCTTCTTGAGTATGAAAAGAGAATAGATTGTCTAAAATACAAGCTGTATGGCATCCTCCAGAGATATTCCCAGTTAGATTTTTAGATCTTGAAAACACAGGTCAAAATGTTAGTTAACCAACCATTCTCCAATATTAACAAGGTACACAAACAATGGTCAAAATTTATTCACAGCGTTAGGTTCTAAGAGATTCAGAGACCTTTTTGCTGAAATTACCAACCTGTTTTCTCCCGCTGAGTTTGTCATCAGGCCGTGTACCCCTAAAATGTTGTCAACTCTTTCAATATCAATGTAAACTTAAAAAAAAACAATCTGTCATGTTTCTGGCTACGAGCTAATGAAATGAAATTGGACTGTTTCATATTAAAAGGTAAGTTTGTGTTCAAAACCAAAGTGTGTAATTGGAAATTGGAAACATACTTGATACTTGATTAAGAGATGTTTAATCAATATTTGAGACTAAAATGTCAGTATTACAAAGGGTAGGATGAAATTTCAGTATTTTATACTGAAATTCCCATTTTGAACAAAGTCTTGGAGTCACTGGTGAACACATGTAAAAACAGAAATAATGTTTCTTTAATGTCTTTTTAATCAAAATGGCATCAGTTTGCTGGTTTATATGACAACATGGGCAAATACTTTTTTAAGCATTATGTATAAATTTGGAGGTTGAAAAAAGCACACAGGCATTTTTAAATTACTTGCTGTTTGATTTTTAGATGGAGAGGTCTTAATTCACTGCAATGCTCTGCTGAAAATGTTCTAAGAATCTGAGAAAGCTCAAACCATGATTGTATTGTAACAAAATTTGGATCAGGCAGCATTTAAATCTATAAAAAAACATTCATGGAATAATATATATATATTTTTTGTTTGTTTTCCAAAGGTTTCTTTTGTTCCAAGTCTTAATTCCCTCTCTTAATTCCCTCCGCTCTCTGCCTCTTGCAGAATGACTACCGCAAGCTTTCCATGCAATGTAAGGATTTTGTGGTGGGTGTGTTGGACCTTTGTCGGGACACAGAGGAGGTGGAGGCCATTCTTAATGGAGACGTGGACCTGTGTCCTCCAAGCCCCTACAACCGACCCTGCCTCAGTCGAGTGAAGCTGGCCATCAAGTATGAAGTCAAAAAGGTAAAAAGAATAAACAATTATTTTTGTTTCGCTTTAATTTCAGGATAAATAGAAGTTACACTTGCAAATATTATTACCACGTCTTTGCCACAACGAGATAAAGTGTTACAAGAATCCATTCCTTTATGACCATCAAGGATTTGTATTTGTAATTGTACTGAGAAGTAAAGGGACAATCAAAAGACAGTATGTTTGACGCTTGAAACAAGCAAAAATTAAATATCTTCATTATCAAAATTATCAAAAAGAAGGGAGAGCAGGATGTGGGTTAAATATTTAAGATGCAGAAACTTTAGGTGATATGCTTTTACATGATGTAGGCTAAAGACTCTCTTAACTGAAGAGTAAAAGTATCATTATCAGAAAATATAGAGGAGTGTCACATCACATTGTGTACAAAAGACTTTAGACTCTAATTTAGTAGACCAGGCGCATGTGCAGGTGGTAGAGTGTCAGAGGTAGTTCCCTTTTAGCTAGGGTAAGTATTGTCAGGTTACATGGACATGCTATATAGATGACATTCTGTGGGCAGACAGGCAAAACCTTGTAACAGAAATTGTTCCTCAGCTTAAGTCTGCTTTCCTTGTTGGGATTGAAGAGCATAAAATCGTTTTCTTGGTAGAAAAAGACTTCGACACCGTTGATGTAATACAGGTTCATCAGCACAGCTACTTTGACAACCTACAACCTCCTCACACTCAGGCAGCACATGGCACACAGAGAGATGCTCCAATTAACTAAAGTGGAAAAGAGCAGTTCTCTTTTAAGATAGGACAGATTCTATGGGTTACCAAACAGACAAGACCTGATGTAATGTTTAATGCTTGTACTTTGGCATCCAGGACTAAAAAATAGGGCTTAAAGCTTTTTGTGAACCATGCAAAAAAATTCCACAAGTCTGAGAACGGGACTCTTAAGTTTCACATTTGGTGAACATTGCTGTTCTGAACTTCATCACTTTTAGTGAGGTATCTCTGTAAATCTTCCAAACACTGGCACTCAAAGAGGGGCTCAAATTGCTCTAAAGGACAGTGATGGAAGTATGTATAGCAATTTTGATTTTAAATAATCAATTTGAGTCTAAGTGCTGATACAACAGTTGCAATAAACCTTTTCCCAGCAGTTGCAATAAACCTTTGATGATAATATTTGTGGAGCAGTTCACAAAAAATAATCAAAAGATGTTATGTTATCAAAATTGATAGTTAATATACACAATTGATGACTGACGTGAAACATATCCTATTGTAGCTTCTGTGTTGGGATAAGAATTGTAAAGTTGCAGGAAATATCCAGTCTTTATTTTGTATGGTTAATTTCCGTTGCAACAAAGAAATGATATTGCAGAAGCCCCTTTTTAATTAATTTAGTTAGTTGTATTTAGTATTAATCTGAGTTTATTTTTTAATGCTGTTTTAAATATGTAAGTTAGTTATGATATACGCTAGTATTCTTTTGTATTAAAGGGAATTACAATGGCAAATACAAAAGTATTTACCAGCAGTGGTTTTCAATATCATCTTTGTGTGTAAAAGCAGACTGGGATTTGTTGTATATTTGTCCACACAAATTTGGTCTTGTGTAGTTTTGTGTACGTCATGGCCTTTGAGAGCCCTCTGTAAACAATAAACCAGCCTCCATTTCAGGGAACAAATCCCGGCTGACCCAAGGTGTTTTTACAGAAGGTCAATCCAAATCCCCTTTCCTCATTTCCCACTACCACACTCTGCTTATTACACAAACACACGCTCACACATACATGAATGCACTAACTCATTCCTGTTTGACCTTCATGTGAAAAATGTTCTTTAATCAGGTGTTTCCTCTGGTGGTGTAGACAGGACACATATTTGTGTTTTAATCCTGTACAGGAGAGCATGACCCATGCTCAGAGAGTTAGTGACACAGGAGGCAAGAAAAGAGAAAGGGATAGATTTCCATGGAGACCAGATGGAGCATGACAGGGTACAGGGTGCAGATAGAGTTCATGCCATGGGTCACTGGGTTGATGACCGATAACTGGGCACCACCGTGAAACTGTATGTGCAGTGATGAGGGTCGTGTGTGGTTTCCTGCTAGACTTCAAAATGACTAAGTGAATATAAAGAGCTTGTGTATCTCGATCTGCGGGTGGGAGCAGAGCAGTCGGCCGTCAGCTCAGATAAACGATCCTGTATGTAATGACTGAATCTGATTGGTGGAAAGGATGGCATTGAAGAGGGGAAGAGACACGGTGGTGAACAAAACGCGGGGGGGGGCAGGTTCGACAAGAGGGAGGCCTGTTGTGCAAATCTTTGATGTGAGTAAAAAACAATACACAAACATCAAGTTTGACTGTTACATTAGTCAACCTCCCGCTGAGCATCGATTGCTCTTTTGTTCACATCCTTTGGCCAGGAAGAACATAAACATCCATCCTTTTCCTCTGCAGCAGGCCAATGCTTTCCCTCATTTATTTCTCCTTTTGTAGAAGAAAAGTCCTCAACAGATGCTGAATACCAGTCTGCCAGAGAAAACATGCTCTGGTAGCAAATATAAACTCTTAGATGTCCCTTTTCTCTGCCTGTTTGCTTTTACAAAGTCATTTGGATGTGTTTGTTTTTATTTTTCATATGAGGGACAGTCAACTGATCTCGGCGACCCAAGAATGCCACAAACTAGTACTGCTGTTCTATAAACCATTTTTCTGACCTTTATATTCCTATACTTGCCAAATAGAAATTTAACCTCATCTGGCACTTTGAAGGGGTCAATATCAATACAAGCCTTGCCCACTAGTCCTACAAGGTGAGAAAAGATGCAATGTGCCATATCACTGCTCAGTTTTGCAATGACAAAAATTCTTGTGAACAATAAATGTGTGTGAAGTGTACATATTAATACATTTTGTACCTGCACACTCATAAACTTTGTGCACAGAATTGAAATTATTGTGCAGGAATTTTACAAATGAGTGAAATTTTAGCTTTCTATTAAGGTCTACCTCATGAGCAAATTTAGACTCAGATTCAGATAATCCTGTGGCTTGCATCACATCTAATTGTGGCCTCTGTCACTTCAGGGTGATGTTTTAATTAAGTTATTTGTTTATCTATTTAAATTAGGAGTCATACTCATTAAACCCTTAGGGATTGTGATTGTTGATACTGTAGAACTGATTTTTTTTTGTTTGTTTGTTGCTGTTGTTTTGCTTGAATAGTTTGAAGTGTTTGTTGTGGTAAATTATGGTCATGCTTGACAAATATTACTAAAGAATTTAAATGCAGCTTTTTCACACATATACTAAATCTGAGTGTCACATTCAGGCATATTAAATGTCAGTATATTGACTGATTTATTGAGAAATGACAAGGATGTGCCATCATTTTACAAAACATAAACTCTTGCTCTTATGTGGCACTGACACTTTCCCTCCACCATCTCTGTTCATTTAAAAAATATTGTTAAGCCTTTTTAAATCATGATTCCTATGAAAACAAATTCAACAATTTTAAAACTTTTATACTGTACAACAGAATGTTCCAACACAAGGCACTTAAACAAATCATAGTGAAATTTCTTTCACCCTGACACTGATGTGTTATTACTTGTGTATAATGCAGTGTCAGACTTATTTCAATGCTGCAAAAATCCCTTAGAAAGATTTCTCATTTCATGGAATCATGTGCATGGTTTTCAGAAACTGTATACACATTAGACGGAACAAGATTCTTATGCTAATATGTCGCAGTTAATATTGTTTTCTTTAAAATATTGAGTCCAACCATCTGTCTCTGTTGCCAACCTGCCACACGGGCTGCCTTCTCCTTATTTGTCACAGTCTGGTTGCTTCAAATCATCTGCTGGATATTTACAATCAAGATTCTCAACATGCTGCAGCTGTAAAAAAACATCCCTGATTTCTCGGTGGTTCAGTAAAACAACCAGAGATAAATGCTGTAAATGATGTAGAAAGGCTGGGTAAGAAATGAAAGTTGTGTCTTAAAAAAGATTGTGGATGCTGGTCCTGCTCAGTCTCTACCTCTGCCCACACTTCTTGTCCTTTGCAACCAACTAATGAGATATTTTTCTTGTGCTTCTTCTTCCTGTCTTTCTTTCAGTTTGTTGCTCATCCAAACTGTCAGCAGCAGCTGCTTACTATTTGGTATGAGAACCTGCCCAATCTGAGACAGCAATCTGTTGGGGTGAAGTGCTGGACCGTGCTGGGGGTCACTGTGGGTCTGCCCTTCCTGGCCATTTCCTACTGGATAATGCCATGTAGCAAGGTATGAATTCAAAAGTGCACAAAGTAACAAACAGGAAGCAGCAAACTTCACCATGTCACTTTACCTCAGCTCTACTACCATCCCTCATTATTTTTGACACACATCCAAACACTAACACTACTAAACACTCAAAATCCAGTCTTTTCACATTACCTCTCTTAGTCATGAAAGTGATGGTTTGGGATTTTTGAAGTGAAGTTATATGAGGTGGATGGCATTAGCCTGAACATGAGCCACAATAAAGACAGGGAAGACAGGGCCATTAACTCATTTAAAGAAGTTATGGGGAAATAGCAAGACAGCATTGGATGATTGCACACTGTACAGACAACATTAACAACAAGTTACTTTTCCTCTTGCCAGCTGCTTTGTTTAGACCATGAACCTCATATAACCACTCTTCAAACACCCAAACTCTTGAGGTTCTTAAATACTTTAAGTAACCCAGGATCAGTCTGATACATTCAGCTTGACAATTTAAATGACAGATTCTTCAGCAAAGGGCCTCGAAAGTTGTGGATGTTTTGAAGCAGTATTTGCTCAACTTTGTGGTTGACACTTTTATTTTTAGGAAGGAAGAAAGTCAATTAAACCATGAATGTTGAATTTTATTTATGTGACAAAACAGCAAATAATAGTAAATAAACAAAAAATAAACCAAAAAACACTTTCTCTTGTTAGCCTTATATATGTGTCACCTTTCTCTTGTTTGTGCCTACTGGGCAGTTTCTATTTATGTACCAGAGACTTACAGTCATGCTGTTTTTTTCAGTATGCTTCAGCTATAAAGACTGCAGGATTCTCAAAAGGATCAGGAAAATAATCTGAAAGAAATGTAATGTACTTTGTGAAGGCTTGGTGATAAATTAAAATAGATATATCCCTAAAAGAAATATCTTACTGCTAGTATTTATGTCCTGTGCCTTCTTTCACTGTGTCTTCAACTTTTCTTTTCTTTTATAAAACACTGATTACATCTGTTTTGAAAACGGCACATAGCCAGCTTTCCATCTGCTTTTAAATGAGATGACTCTACCAACCTTCATAACCTGTTACTCTGAAATGTATCAATCTTACTGGCATGAAAGCACTCAGGGCCATTTTCATTTGAGACAGTAACTCAGGCTTTTCAACACATATTTTACTACAATGTTGTTCTTGTCAGCCATTCACTCATATCTCTCACAAAGAAAACAGTTTGTTACCATTTGCACCTCTCACTCATCCCCCGCCCCAATAAATCAGGGTGTGCCTCAAGGCTCTGTTCTTGGACCTCTCCTCTTCGCCATTTACATGCTTCCCTTTGAGCAGATTATTCACAAACATGGCCTCAGCTTCCAGTCTTATGCAGGCAATCCCCAATACTACCTCAGCATAAAACCATCCACTCTGCTCCCTCCCTGCTCCTTCGTAACCTGCCTCCATGACATCAAAGCCTGGATGACCTCAAACCAACTCTAACTCAACAGCAATAAAACAGAGCTCATGGTTGTGTCCCCCAAAGTGCTGCTGCAGAAGGTTGGAGATCTCATGCTCCACGTAGACTGGACAACCATCTGTCCATCCTTCAAGGTTTGAAACTTGGGCGTCATCCTGGACTCCACCCTCTCCTTCCAGTCCCACATAAAATCTGTCACCAAATCTGCCTTCTCATTTGAGCTGTAATAGAGTCCTGTCTGGAGTACCCAGCAAAACTCTGGAGAGGCTTCCCGTACATCCAGAACTCTGCAGCTACAGTCCTCACCCGCATCAGACCCTGGCACTGCATCACTCTAACCCTCATCCACCTCCACTGGCTCCGATCAAGTCCTGCATCAACTACAAAATCCTCCTTCTCACATACAAATCTCTCCATGCCCTGGCTTCTCAGTACTTTTCTGATGTCCTCCATCCATGCACACCATTCCGCAACCTTCATTCTCCAGAAACCAGCCTACTCTCCATACCCGAAACCAAACTCTGAACCTATGGAGACCAAGCCTTCAGTGCCACAGCCCCCACCCTCTGGAACACTCCATCTCTCCGTAACACTCCATCTCTGACATTTTCAAAAAATGTATCAAGCACCACCTGTTCCCCATACAGTCTTCATGAAACCACCCCTTACACTCATCCTACCCCCCACATAATTTGTCCATGTCTATGTGTTCTGTAGAGCTTCCTTGGGTTTCTTGAAAGGTGCTCAAGATATTATTATTACTATTATTATTATCATTATTATTATTATTATTATTATTATTATTATTATTATTATTATTATTATTGTTCAGAAATGTATCATAATCCCTATATTCTCTATATATGTTGTCTTCTTGCATCATACTTACTGCACTACATATCAGCATGCAGCAAGGCAGCAGAGAAGCAAAAGAAGGGCTTATTCTTGGAGATCTTCTTTTGGGTGTGACAACAAAAGAGAAAAAGGGCAGTTTATCCTTAAGTTACCCTCAAAACTTTCAGTGAACACAACAAAATAGTTGTGTCAAATGGACTTTTGGTAGACATAGGGGTGGAGCAAAGGCCTCAAATTTCCCAACATAAGCTACAACGTAATTGCCGCTGTATCAGCCTTGCTCCTAATTATTTGCAACTTCTATCTTTATTGAAACCAAAACAATGGACAGACATTTTTGGCTTGATACACAAAGTATTTAGACAAATGTTATTAAAACAAATCTAAAGGTGGTAATATAAGTTAGACATGTATGTCACTTTCTGGTGATTCTGCAGCCAATCTCAAGTGAAGTATCATGGGGCAGTAGTGTTAAACACTTCAACAAGAAGTACAGTGTGTTGTGTGTCCGTGTGTAACGGATTTTTCCTTTTTTTTTTGCTTGCCTCTAAACAAATGAAAACTACCAAGAGATCATCATTCACATGATGACAAGAAAATGTGTCCACATTTAATGAAAAAAACATTGCCAAGATGTTGTGATGTGCCCATCACAGGGTTCCGTTATGAGGACAGCGCTGAATAATCATTATTATATTACAGGGCCCTCGGGCACTTTATTTCAGGGTGTTAATACTCCATCAAGCAAATTATAATCTGTATAGTGGCACAATATGACACACACACAGACCCACAGCGGAGTGGAAATCTGCTCATCAACCTGGATAATCCTCTACCTCAATTTCAAGTGATGTGCGAGTATGTGTGTGTGTGTTTTGAGGACCTTGAAGTGGGCTGTGTCAGATGTGACCACAGAATCACTAATTTTATGGACTGAGAACAGTGCATCTTGAGTATGTCTGAGAGCAGTGAGACCTGAATTCAATCATGAGGCACAAACTGCCTCTGAATTTATGTGTCAGAAAACACCTGGGTGTACTGATTTGTATGTTAGTCTCTGCATTTTCAGATATGCCCATGCATTAATGTTAATTACAGATTGAACATAACTGTTGAACTGGTGTCGTAATTATTGGCTGATCCAGAAGAAGGAACATAAAATGAAGCTGACATTATTTGTCATCTTAGCTAAAGCTAAAGTAGTAGATGGTTTTTTTGAAGCAGTATTTGTATATTCTATAGAAGAAAAGGTACTGGTATTGCTGTTACTATCCAAAGAGTACTTGAAGTATAAATAATGTTATTAATTGTTTTGGGAGTATTTTTTAGGAACAAGAAAGTGTATGGTCCATATAATCAGTCCATCATTTAATTTCCACAAATATAACTTTCTTGTATCTATTCACTGTCGACTTGCTGCTTATGAATCACAATAACACAACTACATTCTAAGCAGCTATCCCTCAATACTCCTCTTATTACTACATATAATTGATCTACATGGTCATAATTAGCTTTGTGTAGTATGCCCCCTGAGAAAAGTTATTCATTTTGAATTTGAATTTTCCAATTTGAATTTATTTATTTGATAGACACAATATGGTTTAACATAGTTCTATCAGTGAGCATGAATCTAACGTGAGTTTATAGCAAATGCTGATTTCCAACTCTTGTCCCTACTTGGGCCTTTGAATAAACACATCATAAAATGTACAATTTTACATTACTCTCATGCAGCACAATCTACTGCTATGGCATAACAACCAGTACCATTCCACTGTATGCCCTGACTGCCTTCCAAGAGCCAACAGCCTTCATCTGTGAAGGGTACAAGCAGCAGAACAACCCCTCCTCTCCCATCTCAAGCCTTTTTAAAGCAGTCAGGTTTTGGGAAACAGTTGCCCTAGACCAGAGACTTGCACTAACTTCAAGCCAACCTACGCCAGGACCTGGTTCTCTGGTTCAACTCCCGCCACCTTGCCTTCATCATTGAGCTTGCAGCCCCTTGAGAGGGTGCCATTGGTGAGGCATCAGAAGGAAATGGCTGCACTATACCTGCATGCAAGCTGAAGCAGAGGAGCAGGGTTGGAGCATGATGGTTTATCCAGTTGAGGTTTGCTACATGGGTTGTGTCGCTAATTCCACTTCAAGGCTTCTGAATGAATTGGCATTTGAGGGTTGGTCCACAGGAAGACTATCAAAGAACTCGCCACAGTGCCCAAAAATAACAGTCAGTGGCTGTGGCTGAGAAGGAAGCAGACAGTGTGGGGAACCAAATGACCACTTATTTGCTATGCAACATCCATCCAAGTCTGGTCAGCCATTGGTAGGCCTGCCTCAGCTGAAGGTGTGTTGTGGTGAATGGCCGAAACACTCACTAAAGCTAGGGTACACAACTAAAGATACGTGTGGTTTTGACCCTAAGTGTTCAACACTGAACTCCAACCAAGCTGATAACGCAGGTTAATTCAAGGTATTCAGGCACTAGAGATCGCAACCTTCAGTCCCATCATGTAAATCAGAATTTAAAGCACATTATTCATTGTTTTAATGATGTATATAGAACTCGTAATGTAGTCTTTGTAATTGTAATAGTCTTTGAATATGTTCCTTGATCGAAAATAAAATTTTTCAATCAGTTCATCAGTAGTTTTATGCTTTTCATCAAAAACTATATGTGTTCGCTGTTCTGAAGCTGCCATTAATTGAATGCAATCAATATGATAATTTTTTAAACACTGAAAACAAACATATAACCTTGAATAAACTCATGTTTTGATGTCTGAAACATTCTGCCTACTTCATCAAAAGTAATTAAGGTTTTTTCACATCTGAATTGTTAGTTATCCTGATACAGGTGGGCACTCCATTTGGCTGGGTTCTATGTATATATATGAACTCAGCAATCAATCCCTGGTTTTACACAATCAACCGTGCCAAGATTGTTTGAAATATGTTGCCTCTGCTTGTTCCAATCAACCCCTGGAGCGGTTTGTTTGCAGTGAAGACGCAGTCACCTCAGGAATCGACACAAACAGGGTGTCAAGTTAACTCCTGACACTTCTGTAGTAGTATATGCAGATGTATTAATACTAATAATTGCATTTTAGCTACCAGGCGACCAGGCTGGTAACAAACTACTTAATGTTAATGGTTTGATTCCACAAGGTCACTTTCGTGCACAGGCACAACATACCCTAAAATTAGTGACAGGTAAACATTACTCACCATCTCTACTCAGATCATCACAGGACTCTGATCATCCACTGATTCAAAAACTCACCAAGACTCTTCAACTGTAATTTGATGTATCCTGCCCTCTACTTTCCCACTTCTCGGACAGTTGCTTTGGTGACAGCTCTTTATGTGTTACATTGTAGCAAGTTCCCATGCTATCTAGTTTCCCATAGGGTCCACTGGTGAGTATTAAAAAATCCTTTTCTCCTTGCAGAGTTTTTACCTGTCATAAGGTGTGTCCCACACTGATAAAGCTACTTATCAGTATTGTCTTACATAGGACATTCACAATCCATTACTATCATTATTATCATGGTTTTGTGGGCAGTTTAACTTGACAGCTTTCCTCCCATGACACACAGTGCTACTTAAACTCATGGGAACACTGGCTGTGAGATAATGATGTTTGGCCCCCAGGTTGGGGAACATGAATATATTCAGAGGAAATATGCAAATCTGAAGTGTTTTAACAACTGAATCAGAACCAAACAATTAAGCTGTAGGTGTGAAAACAATCTTAGAGGAAGAGCTGTTCTTGTGGTACTGTCACCTTAAAGCTTAAGTAGATCATACTATAAAAAAAATAGCTATCTAACTAATTGCAAATTGCTGTAATTAAGAGGATAGTGGGAACTCTAAGGGGATAGCCTATGAGCTACAGAATATGGTTATAAAGAATAATTGTTTATGATCTCCAGTCAACAGGAAATATGATTCTAATTAACACAGTTGGCAGGTAATTCATTGTTAATAAATGGAAACTAAAGTGTTGCAGTTTTTTTTCTTCTTAGTAGAAGCATGAGTGTCACTTTGTATATTAACTGTAGTTTTAGTAATCATTTTATTATTGTGGGCACAATTTGAAGGACCAGTTGTCTGACAGAAAAGCAATATATAGCTTTTGTTGAATAAGAAATTAAACAGTCTATCTACTGTATCTATCTTACTATCTTACAATAACTTCATGGTTTTGAGCATTAGTAAATTATTAACCAAGTGTATCAATAGTTCTTCTACAATGCAAGATTTATTCCTGCAAAAATTCATGTTTTTCACATTTTTTTGGCCTTTTGTTTTATTGATTATTGATACAAACAGTGGATAGAATCATCAATTGGTAAGAGAGCAGAGAAGACACATGGACTGCAGGGTTATCTTCAGGGTGTGCAGCCTTGGCTCAAACTTGTCCTGAGGCTCCTTCATCACATGCCATTTCCCCTCTCTTTTCCCCAAGCTTCTGAATTAATTTAACCGTTAGTCTATGTTCTTTTGTTGTTGTCTTGGTGTTGTTTTGTATTATTTTTATCCTTTTTTACATATGGACCTTGAGTCTGAAATAAAGCCT
Source organism: Scarus forsteni (assembly GCA_036419115.1). Lineage (NCBI taxonomy): Eukaryota > Metazoa > Chordata > Actinopteri > Labriformes > Labridae > Scarus > Scarus forsteni. The sequence goes on along the minus strand of JAZDUH010000383.1, from coordinate 5,829,984 downwards.
ATCTATATTTCTATCTTAATCTGCTGTGCTTCCAACAATAAAGGTATGAAATCCCTAAAATAAGGCTTGAAACACAAGTTGCAATCCAGTGAATCAGGAGTTGTCAGCAATTAGTAGCTTAAGCTTCACTGATGCTTTATTTTAGTTGTTATCATAGCATATTAATAATAATAGTTACAAATGCATGCTATAGAATCATGACAGGGATTATGCAGACAATGCATCTATGGTTATGGAAATTTAGTGGGGAAAAACATCAAGGTTGGCACAGGTTTCCTGTGTGCCCTTCTACACCTGAGGCTGATCAAGTAATTTAGTTTTCTCATCTCACCAATTGCGTCTCTGCAGCTCCTAATATTCTCCTTTTTTCCTCTGATACTGCAAATTACTATCACAACCCTGGGACCATATTACATTTCTTATCAGCAGGGAGAGATCAAGGAGACATTAAAAAAATGTGCTGCTTGAAAGTGAGTTGTAAGTCATGAAAGATATACTTCTAGGGCGGTAAAACTCATTCTTCTTTGACATTGGATACAGGTTATTGAGCTAATAGAGTCTGAAAATGTTGAAAACATTCTGATCAAGTGGTTATGTGTATTTAAAGATTGTCCATGAGTGTAAGACAGCATAAAACAGAGAGTAGAAGAATGAGTACTGCATACTGTCCTCTGAGATCACATTTATGCCCTCAGCTGCCTCCTACATCCCTCAGGAAAACAAAGTGTTATTCTTAATCACTCATTCTGTCGAATATCAGGCTACTGATTCTTGATAGAAGTCTCTTAGGATAAGAAACTTATGCAATGTTGTTGTTTCTCTATTCCTGCAGGCAACCACATGGTGTTTTTTTTTGTTTTGTTAATGATATTTCTTGTAAATGCTCGTAGCCTGTGGACACCTTCTCTGAATGAAAACCTGTAATGTGCAATATGCCTCGGATTGCCTTGTCTACTTGTCTTTTAATCTATTATTGCTCGTTAATGGTGTATTTTACCCTTGGAGGACCTTAAGAGTCTTTGCGTGTTCCATTACTTAAGCGTGTTGTGTGAAGGGACCAATGTCCAAGTAAGAAACTCTGTTAATGTACTGACTGTTATCATTTTTGTTTGTAAATGTGTTTATAGAGCATTTAGTCTGCAAAAACAGGTTTGTCCTCAGGGATAACTGAAGTAGTTTGAATTAAATACTGATTTGTTATTAAATTTATAGTAAAACTCTATTAATAACTACAAGAAATCAGTTTGAATTGCCAAGAAGACTCACTAGATGGCAGTCATGTTCCTTGTGGGAGATTGTGGTCAGTTTACATAATAGTGTTATCTTTAATGACCATGTCAAACAACTACAGAATAATGATGAACTAAACTTTTAAAGCTGGCATACAATTAAACCCTCAAAAATTATTTAATTGTTGATTGTATGTTACAACTGTGTAATGATCAGTAAGTCCTGCTTTTGCTAATGTTAAGGTGACCCTGTGTGACTGTGTTTTGCTCTACAGAGCATCTGTTAAAGTGGTACTATGGAGCAATAAAAAATAACATTTCCTTTTTCATCAGTCATATAACATGCATCCCCATATTCAAAGCTGTGTATTGAAACCATGTTTTTGCTACCAGAATGTGTACACAACTGCTTTGATGTCTTAACCAGATTGTTCTACAACCACAAAAGTACTTAAATGTTTTGAGTTACTTACTTAAATGAATAATCTGAACTGGTAAGAGTGATGTTTATGTGTTTGACAGAGAGTTGAGGAGTAGCAACTATGAGAACAGTGACTCAGAAAGGGTCATGTTGTTGGAGGCTTCATAATTTGATGTCTATCTAATACAAATTGCACATACAGTATTATCCACTGTGTGAAAGGAAGAGTTTCTGTCCATCTGGGCAAGTAATTATTCAGAGTGGAGGCCGGTCTGCTCACAGTGTACGTCAGGTTTGAAGCTCGCAGGTGGAACCATGTAAGGGAATAACAACAGACAAGACAGTTCTATTCTGGTCAATTCACACCAAATTATATTTATTTATATACGCCTACCTGTGTCCAGGTGACATTATTCAGCTGGAGGAGAGAAAATCAGCACTTGTTATCCTTACACTGATAAAAAGGATCCATGTGCAGTATGTTTGCACACCTCCCTAGTGGTTTGGTCATGTGTGTGCCTTGAAGGCAGCTCTTGGATCTAAAGTGTTACTGTGCATGTAGAGAGAGGAGATATCCTGTGGGTAGTTAATATTAAACTCAGCAGGTTTTGAGAGAGGCAAATGGGAAGATCCCAAAGACGCCTGTATAGAGGTTGGAGCTACGTGAGCATTTGTGTTCTTCGTGCATGACCACTTTGCATCCTGCTTTTCAAACATGGTGCTTTTTATAAAGAAGTATTTTGTAATTAGGTTGTCTGTCATTGTGTTGTGTAGATGATCAGTTCTAAAGCACATTTGTGAATTTTAGCAGCAGCTATTTGGCAGCTAACACAGTGGTTTAGGTGGCTATCACACAGCTTGTTTGGTGTGTTCTGATTTACTTAAGTTTGCTTCTGTATAAGAAAATGTTGCCATAACTGCCTGTGCCGCCCTGCACTGTAGGAGTTAGATATAAAAGTAAACAAACTCAGTACATGAAAAAGCTTTTGGCACTCACTGGTGTGGACAGGGGACCACAGAGGACACCAGACAACATCTACCCTTTAACACATGGAGAAATGTTGGCTGAGAAACTGCCACTGATTTGGAAATTAGAGACCAGATTTGTAAAAGTGGACGTTTTATTTTTTGCATCTGCTTTTATGAGCTAGCTTTATTCTGGAAACTAAATGAGCTTTTGCTCAGTCAGTGTTGCTAGGTCTTGTGATGCTCTTTGACTGGACAGTGAGTGATCTGTTTTTAGGAGGTGCCGTGTCTGAGCACTTCAAATTCTTATTCTTATCTTTGGTGTATTAATTTCATTTGTGATGAATGCCATTGCATGATATTGCTTTTATCAACACTGCAACTGTTGTTCTTTTTACAGCAGTGTAAGGAATTAATTTATCACCCTGTTTGTGATTGATGCTAGGCTGAAGGCATTCTCGACCCACACTCTTGTTTTTTTTTTTTTTTCGACCTTGATCATTTGGGAGAACTGTTCCAACACAATTCGGCATCACATCTTTGCTTGGTTTGTTTGAATAATATGAGACACAGTAATGACTGAACTGTGTTTTCGGACGAAACAGCTGACATCGCTTGGAAGTGATAAGCTTAGCTTGCCTCAGTCAGTCCCTTGGTTCGTTAGCAGTGCAAATGCAACCTGCACAGACAGGGTGATGAGTTAACTTATCATACAGCTATAGTAGTATAAGCAGCAGCAGTAGTAGTAACTATATAAGTATATAGATATGAACTGATAGAAAATTAACACAGATAACTTGTATTCTAATTAATCTTTTTCTTTGCTTCAGTATTTCATTTTTTTCTTCCTGAATCAGAACAAAGCAGCAAAGCTGTATTTGTGAATCATTCTCTTTAACTGGTCAAATCCCTTTTCATTGTAAGAATATGCAGTGATGTAAGATATTGTTTTCACTTCAGATGTTGTAAAGTGAATCATCACATGCTAATTATCTGGTGAAGGGCCATGGAAACATCTTTGTGTATAAAACATTTCAGAGTGTATTTTTACGTAACATGTGCTCTATAAAAAAAACCTCCTTGTATTAAATTAATATGAAGCACCTTTGCTTGGTATTTTTTAGGAAAATAAAAAACTAATTTTAACAAATCAGCATTCAAAAAAAAAAAAAATGCACACTGTATGTATGAATGTATATATGAATTTTTCCAAGGTCATGTCATGATAGGAAAACTCTCACAGATTTTGTGTTATTTTGCTTCAGAGTCTAATCCAAAAGGACATCTGTTTCAGTGTACAGCTTCTTTACCCAAACCTGTCCCAGAGATGCAGAAGTATTGGAAGATGTGTTTCAAAGTTAAAAACAGCAAATATGTATCAGACCTCTATCTAAAAGGAGCCACATATTTATTATACTAACTTTAATTCTCTGTCCTCTAGCTGGGTCAGATCCTGCGGAGCCCCTTCATGAAGTTTGTTGCACATGCTGTCTCCTTCACCATCTTCCTGGGTTTGCTGGTAATCAATGCCTCTGACCGCTTTGAGGGAGTCAAGAACCTACCCAACGAGACAATCACAGACCACCCGCGACAGGTGTTCAGAGTCAAGACCACACAATTTTCCTGGACAGAGATGTTAATTATGAAGTGGGTACTGGGTAAGTTGCCCTCTCGCATGGACCACTCTTGCTGTGAGAGTGTTTGAAATTGTACTCTTTGAAATACAGTTGAAATGCAAATAGAAGGTTTATAATCACTGCCAGAGAGTTTCTCTACAATGATAACAAAAAGGAGCTAAGCTTATTTATTTATTTATTTAACCAGACTAATCCCCGAGACTCTTTTTCAAGTAGCGCCTGGCCAAGAATGGCAGCAATGCAGTTTCAAAATCAAACACACTCAGACTCACACAGCTCAACATAAGCGACAGGTAAAGTAATAATAAAACATCAGCTAATGCAGTGGCATACAGACATTTTGGTTTCAAGAGTTTTCACTACAGATTGAAAAATATTCGGAGACACAAGATTCTGTAATCTAAATTCAGTCTGCAGATTCTTCCACGCAAAAGGAGCAGAAAACCTTAGGACCTTCATCCCCAGCTCAATTCGGACTTTGGGAACAACAAACTGCACCGAACACAAGTTATGTAATCCTTTCTTTACGCCGAGCAGAGAGGAAAGGTAGTCCAGGATGTTGCCTCAAAAAGCTTTATATATAAAGACATACCAATGTCCAAAGAGATGTGTGCTTATAGAAGTCCAGTTGACCTGAGAGTATAAGGTACAATGGTGAGTAAGAAATCTACAGGTTGTGATAAATCTCAGAGCTCCGTGATAAACACTGTCCAACATCTGTAGACTCTGAACTGAAGCATTCATGTACAATACATCACCATAATCCAGAACAGGTAAAATTGTACCTTTTTGACCATAAAAGAGAAATAGGACTTGTTTCTGTCGTAGAAACTAAGTAAAACCTTAAGCTTTTTGGCAACATACTGAATATGCTCTTTAAAAGACAAGTTTCATCTATTAAATGGCCCAGATATTTAAAGGTGGAAACCAATTACATTTCTTAACTATCCTTAGTGACAAAGATGCAAATAGTTGTGAGTGTGCAAGCAGAATTTCTGGGAGACATTTCATCAAAGTTCTTTTGGCAACACATGATATAGTTGGAGCAAGTAAAGAAGCAGGTTCTGATCACTAAAATTAACTTTGCTCTCAGCCCTTTCTTTGGGTGTGCTTATTTTGTATCCTGGTCTTAATTTGAGATTTGTAGTATAGTATGCCATAGGAAATTGTGATTTTGAAAGGAAACTAAAGGTTTTCTGACAAATTTGAAAGGGTGTATTCATTAATGCTGAGAAGTGTATATGTAAATGTTATTGTGCTGTGATGTATAGTTAATCACAAAAGCACAAGCAGTTGTATGCTTGTTGAGCCTCATTTTTAGTTGTTCATTTAGACTTCCAGTTATGGTACACTGACCAATTGTCTCTGATGTGGTTGATCTCTGTATGTCCTTCATTTTTTGTTTAGTGCCCAACAACTGCTTAATATGTGGGCATAGCTTTAGTCAGCTAAGTTAACTAAGTTTTCTTTTTATAGACTACAACTTTTTCTATTAATTTAAAGGAAGAATAAAAGATTAATGCAGCACCAGTTGGGTAGGCGATAGTTACTAATAGAAAATCGACACCCACCTGATAATTTCACTTTAGTCAGAAAGACTAGGTCCATTTATCACCTGCAGTGTCTACATACCTAATTCCATTAAGATGCTGCCATGTGAATAGCTGATAAGCTTTCTGCTCAAGCTGTGGAATAGGTGTACCTAATGAAGAGGCCAGTGAGTTTGATTTATTTTTATTTCAGCCTTGTTGGGGACAAACAAAATACTTGAGGGTAATCTGGAGGTTGAGCTGACAGTTGGTTTAAAGGTAAAAAGAGAAGTGAGAAAGCAGAAGAAAGGCTTTAGGAAGCGACAAAGAGAAAAGGACAACAAGATAACAAAGACAAACTCAACAGATAAATAGCCCATGGCATTTTCTGTCAGACCTCAGCTGCTGCCTATCTACTGATCATCCTTTTCTTTACATTAACACACCCAAACACAAACACACAACATATAATAGCATTATATGATGGTTTTGTTTGTCAGTGCATATATGGTTGTTTTTTTATTTGTTTACATGCATTGGTACCATTCTTTTCCAAGGCATGGTAATTTTTTTGGCACCAGGTGCTTATGTGTGTGTGTGTTGTGAGCGTGTGTGTGTTTGTGTGTGTGTACTTGTGTGTAGAGGGAGCGATAGCTGGGGTAGAGCAGGGTAATTGTAATTCTAGCCACATGTTTCGAAGGCCTAGTAATTGTTGTAGAGATGATTCTGATCAGAGTTGCCTTCTCAGTAAGCAATTTTCTCCTTGTTTGGATTCCAAATAGAGAATGATGGAGTGTTTGTGTGGGAGGGGTGTCTTTGTGTCTCTGTGTGTGCATGTGTATGTGCTTGTTTGAGTGTTAAAGAATCAATTTTGCTATGAACATCTGTGTGTTTTGTGTCAGAGGCTCCATCAGGATGATATTTTACCGTATGTACAAGAGCAATTCCAGTGCAAGAGAGACACCTCAATTCTAGCTTTCTCTGTACACATATGTTATCACATATGGAGAGAGAGAGAGAGAGAAAGAGGGGAAAGGGCTATAGAAAGTTTTTGAGTGCCTTCAAAAGTAGAAAATGCAGAGGATTTTAAGAATTAGGTAACTGTCAGAATTAACAAGCAAACAAAATCACTAGTTATGTGTTTCATATATTGTTCATTGAGTTCTTACTATCCCCTTAGAACTAGAGCTAGAGAACTAGAAAACATTTCTTTTTTGGTGTAAAGGGGCATGCCTTCTGTTTGCGACTGCAGAACCCAGCTGTCATGATAAACACGGCTCCATTATTGTCACCATTGAAACACTTAGAGCCCGATCTACCAAAGGTTTGCGTGTATACAAACATGTCCAAACTTGATAGCATGCGCAAAGATGATTTACTCACAGCCATTGCATCTGTCAGATAAGCAAAATAGCACGCACAGTCTATTTGCCATGTTTGCCCTCATAAATATGTGGAATGCATGCAGATTATCAGAACGTGCAAAATAATGGGAGGAGGAGATGCAAATATAATCATTTAGCACCTGAAATGTGATTTCTCAAACCCAGAAGTGACTGTGCGTGGTGTTTTTGCGTCTAAATTTAGTAAGTTTGAAAAGCAAGTGCAAAAAAGGGCCCAAGGCCAGATCCACAAAGAAGGGAAATCTCCTGCTAATAGCGCCATCATTTGCGCAGAATTAGCTCACGCAATCTGCCCTGTTTTAGTGCCTTATCCTCAAAAGAATTTGCAGTAATCACATGCCGGCGCAAACATGCCCACAAAGTTTGGCATCTGAGCACACTTTGCACCTCTGGCTGCAATAATTCCTGTGGCATATAAGTGGCTTTGTCCCTGCAAACTTTGAGGAGATTGACATCTCCTTTATACTGGGCAGCAAAAACAAAGATAGGCACAAGAACAATATGCAGTAACAGCGAGGCACAAGACGTGAACTTGCAGCTATGGCGAGTAATTCACGTCAACTTAAGTGCTCTAGCAGGTCAAAAAAAAAAATCAGTCTTGATAGCACAGATGCAGGCGAGTCATGCAGAGATCATGGGGCTATGAGTAGGATTGCTGCTGCTCTTGAGGCCAAAAATGCTTCTGTTGCGGGGGGGGGGGGGGGGGGGCCTGAGCTGCCTACCACATGATGGAAATTAAGAGGCAGACTAGAAAAATAAATGTAATTTATAATTACCTTATTTGACATTCACGTTTTATTGTTTTTCACGTGTTTCTATAAATGGTTCAGTCTTTATATGTTGATTTATGTATTATTTATGATATGGTCCTGATGATCTTAAATAATAGTATAATCATATGAAAAACAAATAGTATAAAAATAAATGAGTTGAAGCGGAGCTGTCCATGGTCCTGAGTGTTTTATACTGATCTATTTACATTACAGCATAGCTGTCCGTGATACTGTCCTAAAGTCAACATAAAGCCCACTCTGACCTACCACTGAGGCCGCTGAATTACTATTGTCAGGATGAGAAGTTTGGGTATCACTGATTTATCCCCTTATTTAGTGAAGCACTCAGCATTTAGCAGACGACCCTTACCTCCTGAGACACAGCCGCCAAGTGTATAAATGTCTAAGCTATTAATTGTGCCCCTTTAAAATCTTTAAATTACTTATTATGATCACATAGTGATTCAAAGTGGTCTTATATGTCCATAAGTGTAATTTTTTGTCTCCTTTTTTCTTTTGTTCATCTTGTTTGTTTTTTAAATTTCTTTTGGCCTTTGTTATTGAAACAGCCAAAGCAAATGCGGAAAATACAACTCAAATGAGCGAAAAGTCATCAAGGGGGTCTTATGGGTTTTTTAGGAGACTGTATTTCCATCACTTACTGAACGCAAAGGGTGAAATGCACGCAAAGTGAACCCAAATTGCACTGACGCACCTGGCTGCACTGGTCCAATATGCATGCATGTAAATTAGGAATTATTCATAAATTCAGCACAAAATTGCCCCCTTCCTATGCAAATGAAGCTCATTGCAAATACCACTTAATCCACAAAGACCAGCGCTAATGCCACACGTAGTTTAGCGGTACAAAATACCGCCTGTGAGACCCATGTATTAAATTCACGCAATTTCTCTTTCTCCCTCTCTCTCTCACTCAAAATGATTGGAAATTGCACTGAGTTGGTGGTAACTGTGAGGCAGATCCTATATATGGGCTGTCATGCAGTAATTGTAGCCAGGCGAAGGTACCGTGGCATGCAAGATGGCAGGCACACACAAGACAGGATTTATCGGAGAAGTGTATCACTTCTTGATTTAAGTGAAAATGAAATCATTTTTACATGATCCTTGCGCTACTAGATGACATCAAGGATGACAGTATTATAGCCTACTGTGTACGTCTCTGCAAGTATTCCACCGTTTTTAAGTAAACATTAATAATTGTCTCAATACAGTCTGTTAAGAAAAAAAAACGTATGACCCCCTTGACCACTTTTTGGTCATTTGAGTTGTATTTTCTGCATTTGCTGTGGCTGTTTCAATAACAAAGGCTAAAAGAAAAGAAAAAAATGGGATGAACAACAGCAAAAGACTACAAAAAATGACACTTATGGACATATGGTCCTTTGACCTTTTTGAATCACTTTGTGGTCATAATAAATAATCTCAAGTTTTTTTCTTAAGGGGCACAATTAATACTTTGACATTAATACATTTGGCAGCTGTGTCTCAGGAGGTAAGGGTTGTCCACTAAATGCCGAGTGCTTCACTAAATATGGGGGTAAATCAGTAACCTGGCACGCCAGACTGACAGTTTCATATGTCCGCCACGGGATTTCAGAAACTGAATCAGGCAGGTCCATCTGCTCTGCAAGGTTAGTAAATCAGTGATACCCAAACAAATCCCAAGATACCCAAACAAATCCCAAGAAATAAACGCACAGGCTATCAGCTGTCCCCTTTAGAGGAGGCGTTCCGCACTACCTTTGCTCCTGTTATCAATTGTGCATGCAGTGATAGTAGATCACCTGCAACATGCAAGCTAAAAGTGTTTTTTTAGTTTGCACAGGGAATTTAGCGCCCTTTATTTTGAATCTTAGTAGATCAGGCCATAGTGTTGTGTTATTGACTGCTACACATGCGAATAAGACCTGAAGCTCAGCTCTGCTATGTAGATTCTTTATCTCATTCATATTTTGTTCTGTATGCAGGGGATGAACTGTGCTTAGTATCTGGATGCTGTCCATTATGGTGCCCATCTCCCCTTGTAATGCTTAACTCCATCCCCAGACCCCAACAACAGAATGTACAAATAAAGTTGGTACTTCATCAGGAGCATTTACTAAGTTTTCTTGTTTTGTGGATGACTGATCTGAGAACATATAGTGAGAAGCTTACAGACTGAACCAGTGTGTAACCTCACATTGTGTTATATGCAGGCTACAAAAGCTCAGAGGGAGATATAGACATCATTCCTGTCATTGAAATCCACATGCCATTAGATCAACTTGAACATACTGTTCCAAGATGAAACAATTACATATTGTTACTTCAAGGTCTCTTTGATGTGTGCATTTGTATTACTCTCTTTAGACTCATCTGTTTTTTTCTTTTTCTTTGCTGTTGGTATGTGTGTTTTTCCACAGGTATGATTTGGTCTGAGTGTAAGGAGATCTGGAGCGATGGGCCCAGAGAATACATCATGCATCTTTGGAACCTTCTGGACTTTGGCATGCTGTCCATCTTTGTAGCATCTTTTACAGCACGCTTCATGGCGTTCCTCAAGGCCTCCAAAGCCCAGCAGTATGTGGACATGCATGTACCCGATGAAGACCTCAGCAACGCCTCCCTGCCTGAGGAAGTTGCTTACTTCACATATGGTTAGAAATATGGTCAAGCTTTATTGTGTTAAATTGGTCAATTGCATATATATATTTGTTGAGGGATGTATTTTTTTATTTGGAGTCTGACACAAAATTTAACTAGGTTTATTTCATCCATCTTGAGTGTCTCTTGTTCTTCTTACTGCACTGTACTTTTCATGATGATAACATCCTCTAAGTTTATGAACATTTTGCTGGGGCAACAGCTATTAGACACCCTCTTCTCTTATTACAAGACAAATTTGACATCATATTATGAAATGTAAGTACTTTCACGAGGTGCTTAAGTCATTGCACTACCTCAGCCAACAAGGGTAAAAGTCAGATGAGTTCTTATAAAAAATGTAAGGATTAACTCAACCCTGAGATTGAAACAGTAGGACATAAGAATAGGCTTATTTAGTTCAAGATGTCTAAACACATTTATATTCATACATAGGCTGTCCTGTCTGATATTTGTTTTGGAGGCAGCAAGCTATGCTCTCACGGTCTTCTGTACATAAACCAAATTTCAGTTCAGACATACAGTTTGCAGTAGAGGACCCTGTACTATTTGCTAATCAAAATTATTTATATATATATATATAAAAGAGGACATCAACAAGATAAAAAAAATTACCACTTTCTGAGCCAAAAGTCCGCGGCCAATTCTTAACAGCATACTGCAGGCTGTAGGCAACACTGGACTGAAAACACCTATGGAGAGAAACGTCATCAGTGCTGTCATCTGGTGGTGTGAGTCTGACATGACACATCAGGAGATGAAACTGTAGGAAAATCTGGGTGTCATTTTATTTATGCCCTTGAATTAAATGAAAAGTGCAAACACAGTAATGATACACATCCTTTATGTCTCAGATCATTGTTGGCCTATTTCCTTTTTTTTAGTATCATCATCTTGTTAGAGAGCAGCAAAAGAAATACATTTATATGCCCACATGTATCTCTTTTGCTGCACTCCCACATCAGTCACTCCATCCTTATCCTTGTTCACATCTATCAGTCTCATAGACACCTTCCTCCCTTCAACATCTCATATCTTTACCATATAATCTTTTTTACCATACCTGCTCCTCTTCCGTGCTTATAACTGTACTGAACCATGATGAAAGCCTAGATTATCATGCTCTTTAGGATTTTCTCTTGCACACATTCAGATCCTTCTATGACCAAATTGTTGCCCAGTATATAATATGAAGATATAAAACTATTCCCAGCACAGTAAAAAAATTCAATTGAAAAACTGTCAGATCCAGTTTATCACTATAAACATGTAAATCTTCAGTCCAAATGACAGCTTTGGAAGAGTACTGGCTGGCATTTCATGAAAACTACATTTATTTGCACAGTAAACTATTTACATCTGGATATGGGTGAAATTATTACCTAGCTAAAATATGATACAGAAAAACAAAATATAATATGCCACAGTATGATATGGTATAAAAGGACATGACACAATTTAATACATTTAAATTAAACAGTACCATACAGTAATGATACAGTGTGATGTGATACATTACCCTTTGACATAATACATGTAACACCTTATGATAGAATATGATAGGATATGAAAATAACAGATAGGATGGGATAAAATAAGATATAGAATCAAATATACTATGATACAATACAATTCTTTAGGGTTCTAAAGTGGGGTCAGGACCCAATGAGGTGCTACTAGACACTTAGAGGGGGTTTGCAACTGTCTTTCAGGCAGTTAGAATAGGACAGAATCAAATATTCCCCTTTAAGGCAGTTAGAATAGGACAGAACCAAATATTCCCCTTTCAGGCAGTTAGAATAGGACAGAACCAAATATTCCCCTTTAAGGCAGTTAGAATAGGACAGAATCAAATATTCCCCTTTAAGGCAGTTAGAATTGGACAGAATCAAATATTCCCCTTTAAGGCAGTTAGAATAGGAAAGAATCAAATATTCTCTGGCATTCTAACAGGCTGGATTATGTGTGTAATTTTTGTCTTTGTTTCTGGTACATTAAGTGTGCTGAAGTGCATGGGAATGGTCCACTGCAGAGCACTGCATGAAGCTACACTGTCTCTTAGCTCTTCATCCCATTATGAACCCTAGACTGTTTTTATCTACAACTATCACAGTAGAAGTGTGCTGTTGTGCATCACGTGATTCGAACAACAACGGTAAATGTGGTGTTTTGATCTTGCGCATGTATGCAAGTTTCTTTTAATATTTCTTCAATATAGAAAAAACCTTCTTTGCTAAAGAACTGAGACTTTAGACCAGGTACAGGGAAATTTAAAACACAGTCATTTTTCTGAATCCTGATTTTAGGAACACACCAGCTTTGAGCCTGACCACTCCTTATTTTTAGACCAACACAGCCCTTAGAGAAAAGGGAAGTTCAGGAACATTTGCAATTTAACAGTGTGTGAGCATGGTGTATATATGACAAACTTAAAGAAGGGAAGACACCTGTACTTCACACCAGAACCCCATACGCCAGGCATACAAAAGGGTACTGAATGTTGGTTTAACCACCTTCAGGGACTGTGGGCGTTCTTAGCCCAAATTTGGCAACATATTTGGAAAATAATTAGACAATATGATGTAATGGGATATAACACATTATCATTCAGTGGGCCTAATTTGGGACACTGGAGCTGCCTCTGCAGTAGGGCTTGGGAATTTAATTGTCAAAATGATTACAAAATATATATAAATATATATCTCTTTAAATCAAACACTCTACAGCTGCAGATAGAGATTAAACACTCTGGCCCTCCATTCTCCTTCCTTTTTCTCCAGCTAGGAACAAGTGGCGCCCCTCAGACCCCCAAATCATCTCAGAAGGCCTATACGCCATCGCTGTGGTACTGAGTTTCTCCCGCATTGCCTACATCCTGCCAGCCAATGAGAGCTTCGGCCCACTACAGATTTCTCTGGGGCGCACGGTCAAAGACATCTTTAAGTTTATGGTCATCTTCATCATGGTGTTTGTGGCCTTCATGATCGGCATGTTCAACCTGTACTCATACTACCTGGGTGCCAAGTACAATCCTGCCTTCACCACGTAAGTAGTGCTGGACAGCCATAGGGTTCCTTTTGTGTGTGTGTGTGTGTGTGTGTGTGTGTGTGTGCGTGTGTGCGTCTGTCTGTCTGTCTGTCTATGTTTTTGTGTGAATGCACCAGTGGGTTGTGCTCATGTCTCAATATGCTTTAATACGTGGATTGTTTTCAGTGGTTGTTCTGAAACAAGATGATATGCCCACTTTGGCCCAGTTCATTTGGACATATGTGAACACAGCTAAAGAATTTAGTTTTGTAACTAGATTACCTTGATGAGATTGCCAAGGAGAGGTGAACTTGGCTGAAGTTCATAAACACTCTAGAGGGTTCTTTTGGAGTGAGGACACAATCATCCCAGAGACCAGTACATGCAGGCTAACAGGTTTACTCCCCCCTCTGCTGTAGAGATATAAGCTACAGAAATAGCAGTGGCAGTGATACAGCTGCCAGGTAACTTTAAGTACAACTATAAGTAAATTATCAAGGATGACGAAAATAATTTTCAGATGAGATGGGTTTTTGCACTGATTTCAGTACTTAGGGACAAATTAGCATAACATTATTAGCAGGCTAACATTTCTGTCTCGTCAGCAAAACATCACAGGATTCCCCAACATCAAGTGGTTCAGCAATTTTGGTCAAAACAGGAGGATTATTTCTTTTAATCACTTTAATCTCCACTTTTGCAAAGATAATCTCCTTTTTGCTATATTGCTGTATGAGTTTCTCTCCCGACACGGCTTTGGATGTTATGATGTAAAGTGTTACCATGATCATTTTCGATTGCATGATAACTCATTGAGATGCCCTTTTGTGAACATTTAATGAATGTGTTCATCCGTCAAAACATAAGACATTTGACCTCTGACCTGCTCCAAATTAAATCAAACTTCATTTCATTTGAAGGTTTGCTTCCTGTCTTCTCATAACGCACAAGAGGAAAGCCTTTCCTTGTTTTGTGTTTTGGCTTTCCTTCAATTTTGCAGTGTGAATACAAAGCGAGCCAAAAGAAAGGAAACTATGGTTTATAATCTGAATCTGACTAAATAAATCAATCCTTTGATTCAAAGCTGCTTTAACATCTGTTGGTGGGTAGGTTTAGTTAATTTATGCCGTGCATTAAAGAGAACAAGGCCACAAAGTGCTCCACAAGGGTAAAACCATTAGAATAAGACTATAAAACAGTCAAATGAAAACAAGCTGTAAATCAACCTCACACCATCAAAACACAGAATATTAAAAGCATTGCAGAGGGTGTCACAACATAAAGACAGATTGCATAATTAATATTTTATTTGTTTAATTAGGAGGCTTACAGAGACCAAAGACTGTAATTTGACAGGAAGAGTGTTCTTCAGAGTCACTCCTTTAAGAATATAAACAACGTCTGCATTTTATCACTAGCATATGTTTAACCAGCATGTCTGCACAACCTCATTGCAGCTGAACCACAGCATCACTGCAGCCGTTTGTTATCAGTATTGACTGTTAAAAAGAAAAAGGGCTCTGTCAGGAGTATTTGATCTGGGTCTCTTGTGCCTGTAATGGTTAAACAAAGCCATTGAACATGTAAATCCAGAAGATCATCTGAATTGGCACATGTCCACTTTGATGAGGCTTTCTGTGAAGTTCATTAAATCCTGGGTGTTTAATCAGAAGCAGGGATCGAACTTTGATCTTCTCTGAGACCTAATAACAGCAATCAGGCTGTGTGTTTGTGTTTAGTCTGGGAATGGTAAATGGGATGAACCTCCTCAAAAATCTATAACAAGCACTGTAGAGTTGAAGTCTAATCTCAAAGTTATGATTATAAACTGGACAGTTGGATGTCTTATTGCAGTGTTATCAGAAAGATCCACCTTTCTGTCTCCCATAAAAAACAACTTAAAAAACCACAAACTGCCACAACATTTGTGGCAGGTGGTACTGAGAGATTCTTCTGACCTTTTCAATCTGACCTCTTGGCTACTAAATCAATAGTGTTAACTTTCGAATGGCTCGTGTTTGATAAAAATAACTGTGATCTGACTTGCAGTTAAGGATGAAGTAAAGCATCACAGGCTGATTGATTTTTTTAAAATCCTTGAGGTTCCAGATCAATGAAAATGCTAAAGTACTGACAGCAAGTGGAGCTCTTGGAGACATTTTGACAGAATCTCAGAAGCTTTTGGTGTCACTCTCCACTATTTGTTGAAGTTTATTTGCAGCAAAAGAGCTCTTCCAATCTTTTATTTATTTAGCAGCATTCAGTCTGTAAATTTGACAACTTTTGACTTAAAGAAGAACTTAGAACAACATGGCAGTGTTGGAAAATCATTTTATTGAGACTGTTTCAGTAAGATATCATTTGTTTTAATGATACTTTATCTTTTGGGCTTTTTTTCATTCAGTGCTCAAATCAGTGATATCTTAATACATAGGTATAGTCTGTATGAATACAATATTTTCTGCTTGAAAGAATAAATTCAAGAGTTTTTCAAAGGAGTAAGTGAAAAGCAGTAGACACACTTAACCTTCAAGTGCTGCACTCAACTAATCACAGCAGTCTTACATTTCAGTCAAGTGCATATTTCACTGAGGCATCACATTTTGCTTAAAACTGCACTACACAATTTCTCTGTCAAAAGGTTTAAAAATGTTTTTCACTTTTGATCTTAATGGTAATGCAAGATTCAAATTAAATTGGCTGATGTGGTACGGGCAAAGTTAGGCAGTGTAACTTTAAATTGAAAAAAAAAAAAAACATGGTACAAGAATTACATTTTAAGAAAAGTAAATTTCAAAGAGGTCATATTTTTCCTTAACTTGTATTAATGTATTCAATGTTAATAATATTGTAAATAATTCAATGTTGCCAATGTATAAAAAAGAGAAACTCTAGTTTTCACTGACTGATTCCTCCTGATCTTATCCTATTCTCATTACATCTGCCAAGGAGGTTATGTTTTCAGGAGAGTTTGCTTGTCTGTCTGTCTGTCTGTGAACAAAATAACTCAAAAAGTTATCGATGGATTTTGATGACATTTTCAGGAAATGTTCAGCATAGAAAAATGAAGTAGTGATTCAATTTTGGTGTTGATCCAGACCGTCTGGATCCAGGAATTGTTCAAAGGATTCTTTGTGGGAACTGTGCTGCTTGGCGGAGTTCTGCGCTCTCCGAGTGCTTTTCTAGTTCTTTCTGAGGTACTGTCTTTGAGCTCCTGTCACTTTGAGGCCCCTACTCCACATAGGCTGAGTCTGGTCATATCATTTGACTGATTTGCTTTGTGGTATTTACGTCTGCCGGGAGGTTATGTGATTGCTGGCATCTAATTGTTTGGGGTTTTTTTTGTTTGTTTGTATGACATGTTTGTTTCTCTGTTAGCAACATAACTCCATAAGTTATGGATGGATTTCGATGAAACTTTCAGGAAATGTCCTGACTGGGACAAAGAAACAAATGATACGATTTTGGGAGTGATCCGGATCAGCGTAAAACCGCCATGATGAAAACTGCGATGTTCATGAATAAGTAATGAACAAAAGTAGATATCATTATGGCTCCTGTTGTTATTGGTATGTTAAATGCATTTTTTTTTTAGCGTTTTGTGCCTTTATTGATAGGAGAGAAACAGTGGATAGGCCTGTGAAAGGGGGTGAGAGAGTAGGGGAGACACTCTGCAAAGTGGTCACAGGTGGGATTCGAACCTGGACCGGCAGAAGCAAGTACATGGGGTGCTAACCACTATGCCAAACCAGCACCCCGTTATTGGTATGTTTTCATGTTCAAGGAATCTAAATATCTAGATAAAATAAAGGTAGGACTAATATTTATGGTGAGAAACACAATATGGGTGAGGACTGTGGTGCTGGCGGAGGTCTGTGCTCTTTGAGTGCTTTTCTGTTTGGCCTGTTTTTTTATTAGCTTTGCATTTTTTCTGCAGTTTGAGCTTGACCATAATGGATCATTAATGGACTTGACATACCAATGTGACATCTTACTACTGAAATAACAGTGGTAGGATGTCATATTGGTGGGTCTATCTGGGTGTGAGGGATTAGCTCTTTCAGGCAGCTACTGGTGCTGTTCACAGGAGGAGAGAAAGTGGCACAGATTCTGTGGACTTTTTTTAGATGTCAAAATACTCTCAAAAAGTGAAAAAAAATTGAATAGGGGACATGTGAACTCACCAAAGGATGTGTAAATGGAGTGTTTTCCAGTTGACCCAGTGAAATGTATACCACAAAAAGTTTTTTTTTAAAGAAGTGAGTTGTTTAATCGTAAAGCAACTTATAATGATATTTTAATATTATTGATTTGCAAAACTAACATGTTACATCACTCCAGATCACTGAAAAGTAACCTGAGCATTACCCCAAATGCTGATTTTGTATATCAGCCTGCCAAAATACAATCACTGATCCAATAAGTCCTTCAAAACATCAATCAAACCATCACTGTTTCTCCCTCTTGCCTCAATTGTTCTCATCCCTGTGTCTTATTTTTGAAGGTTGGACCTTTCATGGTCAGATATTTAGTTATCCATCTCAGGCTGCTGACAGGATCTCTCAGCATGTCTGTTTATCATCGTACATCAAAAAATGCAAAGGCTCTCTGAGGTGTCTCCTTGTCATGTTTCATTCCTCATTTCTCAGAGGGAGACGTCTGCAGATTTAAGCTGATAACCCGGTACATTCCAGCAGAGCAAAGCAGGCTCTACCAGTTGGACTGTAATAAGATCGTCAAACACTTTCTTTTCCTTTTGATTGAGCAGAAAGAAAAAGTCTGTCAGGAGAATTTTCCATGATTAATTCATGATAGGTTGAGGTTTAACTGTATATTATTGAGCTTGAAGGCTCTAGCG
This sequence comes from Scarus forsteni, assembly GCA_036419115.1. NCBI lineage: Eukaryota > Metazoa > Chordata > Actinopteri > Labriformes > Labridae > Scarus > Scarus forsteni. Next base: position 5,811,474 of record JAZDUH010000383.1, on the reverse strand, counting down.
GGTCTAAATGAAAGATTTTATTGGTTCATTGGTTGTTTTACCTCATATGTAGTTTTAATGATGAGTCTTTTCACAAGGTTCCAAGGTTTCATATTTGGAGGTCCAATTAAGGAAGTTAGTCAAAAACATGACTTGTATTTTTACTCATGGGTATTTCTTATTAAAAGACTGACAAACTGCAGCTAGATGTCAGCATCTGTCTCTGGAGCTCTAAACTTGAGCTCAGGGCTTGTTTGCTGCTACAGTACTTGTGTAGACTGTTTCTGAATTGTTTTGTTGCTGTTATCCAGGGCAGACAGAAACTAATTACATTTACTCAAGGTAGTGTAATTGGGTAGTTATTCAAACTAGTACTTCTACTAATACTTGAGGATACTTGAAGAATTTGTGTGGCAAGGATTGAACATTTTTACATTTATCATAGCAGCTCAGTTCTAAATAAGAATAACACATTTAAAGGTTGAACCAATTAAGGCTTCCCAACAGCAAGTGTTGTCTCAATCCCAAAATTTTCACTTCAGTACTAATACTAAGTTAAGTATCTCAATGTTAAATGCTGAAACAGTATTTGCAACTGAAACAGTACTGGTTCCAAAACTGTTCAAAAACAAGATGTCCACAAGGGCTTATCACATCTTGAAATTGACAGCTGATTAACAATTCAAGTCTAAAACTGTGTTTATGATAACATTTTTTATTTGTCAAAGTAACTTGTCAATCCATATGAATATATTTGACATCAGATTTCCATGTTGTTAAACACATTGTGCTCATGTAACACTAAAAACCCAAGAATCCCATATGTTAAAGATAAAAATTAAGAAAGTATTACCACCATTTTGTTGCTTGCTGTGCAGGCATTGTGACTTGAGTTGAGCCCAAAACAACTGCCAACATGGCATAGGTAGGGTTTATGGCCTGCACTACATCCAGTCAGCAGGGCAAACTACAAATCTTTTTTATTTCAGTCTAAGGCAACTATTGCTTAATCCATCTTGATATACAGTTTATGTGGTTAGCAGATCAAAAGATGTTTTGTGTCTTACATGCCTGCCGCTGCCACGATACCCAAATGTAGACTGAGTCAAAAGTAGGTGCACTATCATCAAATACCTGAACTGCACATGCTGTATATGTGTGTGTGACCTATTGAACATCTTCTTTATAACCACTTATAATTAAAGGTGTATAATTAAGATACCAGTGTAATGTATTTCATTTTCCCTCCGCTGTCTCTGCTCCCTTCTCTGTACTGTGCTTATAGATCAGCTCCTCCTCTGTTCACCAGCTCAGGGGTCTTAGAGGCAGTGAGTTCTGCTTGGCTGCCCACAAGAAGCTGAAGATTCAAGCAATGTGATGAGCAGACAGACAGAGAGGCACTGAACTGACAGAAGGCATACAGGCCGGTGGTAAAAGAGCCAGAGTTAAGCAAAATGGACATTCAGAAAGATTGCGGTTACAACCTAAAGAATCAGACACGAAGAGGACTACTCAAAAAGCAACAGACAAGTGCAAAAAGACCTCAGACAGAAGAGCCTTATCAAAATGACACTCTAAGCATTTGATTCAGCTTTGTACTTTTCTTAGTCACATCACCTCCCCAATCAACATTTAAGCTGATTTTACAAATTAACATTTACTCAGCCGTGTTATAAATAAAAGTTACTTTGTTTTTCTTAAGGACCTTGAAATGAATTTCTGGTATGGGAAGTTTTTTTATGTTTTAGCAGAGAAAGAAAACTTCCTACATATCTAGTGTTTAATGAGCCACGCTGGCGTTCCTCTGACAGCTTTTTAAATTATCCTCCATGGGAGCTGCTGCATAGAGATGTTTATTTTAGTATGACAGCGCCTCCTGAATGTGCTGTTGTTAACACTAGAACAGCCAACATTCCAATCCCCCTAGAACAGCCGTGTGTCATTTCTGAAACATGTGAAGTGGTTTATTTCCATCTATTGGAAGTTTATTTGAAGAAATTATGGAAACTTGGCAAAAAAAGTGTTTTAAAAGATTTATTTCTGCCTTTTTATTTTAAAAAAGTACTTTATTAAACAGGTAAAATACAATTTAAAACTAAACAAACTGTACAAAATCACACATTTCTCAATAATAATAATAAAAATAGTAATAACATATATATATATATAATATATAAATATATCGTATATATTATATAATATATATATTATACATATATCATATAAATATATATATACTTTTATGTATATATATGTGTATATATATGTGTGTGTATATATATATATATATATATATATATACATATATATATATATATATATATATATATATATATATAGTATATATATATATATATCATATATGTTTATACTAATGATGATGATAATAAGAATAATAAGAATAATAAGAATAATAATAAAAATACGTTTAGGCCTACACAAATAAATACATTTTCACTTCTTTAACAAATTATAGGAACTATAGGTTTACACAAATATGAAAATAACAACAATCAAATCAACTTTTTCCAATAACACACACTCACATACATGCAGGTCACATTGTGACATTCACACTAACATTCACATAGATTGAATGTTATACATTCCCCCCCCCATACACACACACACACAGGCACACTCTGGACAATAGACATACACAAACACATTGACACATACACATGTGTACACATTACTCACAGGCAGAACACACGCTGTACACTGACTGTGCACTGTCCACTAAACTGCACGTTGGCATGTTTTTGTGGTTTTGGTCTTTATGCATTGACGCTTCTGGTACAGTTTCTCCTCTTCTCCTAGGGGTGGCCTGTGATGACGGAAGTACAGGATTTGGTGCTAGCCTCAAGATGTGCTCAGTGCGCTACAGCTTGCATAGCTCCAGGATGATATCTTGCCGGGCAATATTTGTGTCTGTGCAGCCCCAGTACAGGACCCATGCATTCAGTGCGGCAATGTCCAGTACATTGTAAACCTTTAGTTTGGATCCGTGACTAATATGACAGCTGGTTGCAATAGCTACTAATAGCTGTCAAAATCAGACTAAAACAAGCATTGTAGCAACCAAAATGGCGGGAGGGCGTGGCACGAAAAGATCTGAGCTGCTGAGCAAAGGCGTCAGATGCTGCTCCAATATGACTGCAATATACAGTGTTTTATATGAGGGGGTAAAAATGACTCCTTGGCAGTTCGAGGTAAAAATGCTCAAATTTTTTTTTTTTTTTATCACACACTTAACAAAATTCACCAAATAATCAATAAATCCATTTTAGGAAAAGTCATGGACTTTAAGATGCAGGGGTTTTATTTTAAAAGAAATACGAGCATTTGAAAATGCCAGGGGGTAAAATTTACCCCCTTGGCTTTTCTAGTGTTAAACGTACCACCAGGGGTCAGTGTGGCTCTAAGCCTGAACCTGCTTCTCCTCTGGTTCTCAGAAAAGGAGAAGTGGACTCTGATACTGATTTGTTTATAGTTTTTTTTTTTTTCATTTTTGATTAATTAATACACGTTTTTTGCTTCAAGTGCAAATTGTAAGGTTTTCTTCATGATAGTGCATGTTTGATTAATATGCGTGTAACTGCAAGATATTTTTTCTTTAAAGGAGACCTTTGTCCAACACTATCACAGACCCTCTGGTCTAAATAAAATGTCTTTGTTGCAGTTGGACTAAAGTAGTAGTTTTGGGACCTCCTTTACTCTAAATAGCTTCTCTCAGAACTGTTTGTTTTTGCGTATGCCCTCACCTTCAGGTCCCGTTGGACTCTTTGAGGTCCTATTTTTCCACTTATTATCCATATGGCATCATATCTGGCAATATGTGTATTTTTTCATTATACAGCCTGAAATTAAACTTCGCCCATTACAACAGGCCCATAATTCTCTGTGTAATTAAAATAATGACACTTAGCCTATCAATGCCAGCAGTTGCCACAGTTAAAGCTGTTACAGCCACAGCTTTGATGAAATGCCCCCTTACACATAAAATCATACAATGTTTTACAATTTGCTTTTAGTCTGCAGGCTAGTCATTATATTTGTGTTTTTTTATTGTTTTATCAGATGACCTCACTCCCCCATTTTAGTCCCTTGGGGCAAGTCTGTTGGGGACAAAATGTTCAATGCACTCAAAGTAAAACGAGGGTTCTTTCTGTTTTAATGGCAGTTTTGTGATGTGTCCACTTTAAAGCACAGTAAGCTCAGTACAGTTAGTATTAGAAGTTTATATAAAACTTTGGGATATTGTCAATGCTGACACAGCATAAATGATAAATATGCATCAAAGTTTCTATTTCTGACATATTCCAAACTGTGTGAAAAAGAGAAAAAAAAAACTCTGTCCATTTCCCCCATCTGAGAAGAGCAGAGAGCATGAGTCTCTTTGGATGCGCTCTTGCTGTATTTTTGTGCGTGTGGGCTGGAAGACTTTGTGACAGGCCATGTTTGATAGAGGGCAGAAGAAACGGGTGCTCTGATAGCTCTGATGCAAGAGGATGAGGGGAGAGCCAGGTGGAAGGAGTAATGACACCCCAGGAGAGGCCACTGGGGCTGTTAGGAGGAGGAAGGGAGGTGAGGAGAAGACAGGGAGGAGTGTGGCTGAGGAGTGAGTCCCTCTGCACACTCACTCACTCACACAAACACGTTAACACACACATTCACAGCTCACGTAAATGCACAGCTGGATAGGGCTTAATGAATACTGAGCCGTAATAGCCACACATACCCAATTCCCAGCGGCACAGGGAGGCAGACAGTTCTGTGACTCACACACTTTAAAAAGAAACACACCACATGCTCTTTGTGGTGTGCCCACGCAGAAATTTCCAAGTACACTTAAGCAGGGACTCAAAAACAAGGGTCAGGCACACACATACCTCCTTTCACCCTTCTTTTCTGCACATACATTGGTGTGCTACAAATCATGTATGCCTAAAATAATTTATACAGACACTTATCAGGATCCAGATAGGACCAGAGCTACTGGAACTGTCTTTAGGTTTTGTAGTCATCAATGCTTGTTAAGAAAAGGTAGCTAAACTCGTCTGTGGACTGAAGGGTTGCATTGTATGATATGCCATTAAATAGCACAACGAATATGCTTGTATTGTTTTATATATTGATTACAATAATGAAACTACGGGGGGAAAAAAACCTTTTACAATTTATTTATGTTTTCCATGTCGAAATCCTTAAATATAAAATGTATGGTTTGAGCCAGCAAATTATCAGACACTCTACCCAACTAACATATTTGATACCGTATATTCAACTTGTCTCTGCTGTTTTTGTTGTAGGTGTCAGTGGTGAGCTGTTGTTTTTCTAACTGTATATGTGTTGGTATAAAATGAAGGGTCAGGCTTTCAAATGTTTCTGAAGTTGTTTATTTCCATTTAGCAGACTTAGTGTTGGGGATGCACTGACCAACAGGAGACAATCTAATATTGTCCAAGCATAATAGCACTGGCAACAAACAGAGTAACAGTTTTTTTTTTTTAAGTGTTCGTTCAGACATCATATATTCAGGGGCAACATTTTGAAAGTGTCAGCTAAGCGCTTGCATCTGTTTTTGTTTTTTTGTTTTATAATTATCCTCCCGTGAGGAAAACACCCAACCCTACTAAGGATGAACACTGGATCAGAATTTCCCTCAGTCTTGGATGGTTGTGTTCATACTGTGTTTTAACACTTGGATCTGCCAAAAACAAGACAGGCTGCATTTTCTCATCTGCGCAGACAGGTGCGGGTAGTATGCCAGGATGTCAGGCTCAGCTGAACATTATCACATGGAGCTAGTGCTGCTGACTGTTAGCAGCACAAAGAATGTTTTTAGTAGCCCTGCTAACAAGCCACGAGTGGCTCAACCCATACTTCCTGCAGTCTTTCAACAGAGAGGGGAGAGAAGTTGCACAGAGGAAAATGACAAGTTTGCTCAGCCCAAAATGGTTGCTAGAGGAAAATGTGCTGTATTTTAGATGATAGAGAGTAAATTTAAAACTATGCTTGATATACTATCAGAAAGTGATCATTCTGCTTATTTTTTTAGCCCTTTTGCACAAAAATAGAGGGGTCTGCAAAGATGAGGAGGGAATGAGGAAGGAGAGGAAAATCCTCGGGGGTGAGGTGCAGATGCAGGGGAAGGTATTTTTGGCTGCGCTGTAATGTGATGGACCAGCAGCAACAAAGGAATGAAAGACGGGGGTAAACAAAGGAGAATGAGAGAAGGTCAAACTGAATGAGCATACACACCCTCTGGATTTCACCATGAACTCATTAAAAAAATACCCAAATGTTGTGCTTCATAAAGATTTTACCTGCCGCTCACAGTTTTGTAAACTATTTGGGGATGTTTTATGTAGGAGACTTTGAAAGCTTGGTGTCCTTACTCGTACTTTTGAAACATGATTGAATTGAAAGACACTACGAGTGGCGAGACAGTATTGGTGTTATTGAAAATGTACCAGATTAAAGCCAAGGACAAAAGCATGTAATACAATACAAATTAAGGGAGGCAGGGAAAGAAAGAGAGGGAGAGAGAGGGAGAATGCAGAACAGAGTAGAAAGGACAGATCTCCAGGTACTCAATATGAAGTTCAGTTTTGCCACATAAAAGAAAAACAAAAAAGGAGTGTTTTATTAAGTTTAGAGCCACAGATTGAGTAAAGACAGTGTTAAGACGAAGATCATGGTGTGAAAAAATGGGGGAATAGTAAGTGGCCACTGCCTTGTTGAAGAAGCTGAGGGTAAAGGTCATGGACTGGCCAAGCATGTCTTCAGACATGTTGAGCATCTGTGTCACAACCTCAAAAGAAAGCTGGAGGAGCACCAGGTCTCTAACATCCACCAGATCTGTGATGTTGTCATGGGGAAGGGAAAAGGATTCCAATGACAAAATGTGAAAAAGAGGGCTAAGGCAGTGCTGAAAAATAGTGGTGACCACACAAGATATTGACACTTTGGGCCCTTTTTGGGCACTTTCACTTAAAAGTGTACTCACTTTTGTTGTTAGTGGTTTAAACATTAATGGCTGTGTGTCGAGTTATTTTGTGGGAATCGTAAATTTATGCTGTTATACAAGCTGCACACTCGCTACTGTAAATTGTATCGAAGAGTCATTTTCTCACTGTTGTCCCATGAAAAGATAAAATACAAAATATTTGCAGATATGTGAGAGGTGTACTCAGTTTTGTGAGATACTGTATAGTGTAGATTCTTTGGAAGATTATATTGATATTTCTGTATTCAGGAGCATAATAAAGCTGACTTGCTGCTTTGCATTTATGAAGCTGTATGTTTAAATGTCAAAAATGATGTGGATAAAGGAGTTAAGTTTCATGTTTTGTGTGATTAAGAGGCATCCGTCCACAATCTACCACTTGTATGTCTGTGTAATAATCCACCTTGCCTCTTAAAGGTATACTCATGAGCCATAGTTAGCTCACAAGTGCACACCTTTCACCATCAGGTTTGTTTTTATAGAGTATATACTTTGCCTGTAAATTTGTATTTCCTGTTCCTGTTTTGGGCATATGGAATGTTTATAGATTAGACCCCATGCCCTTTAAAAGAGTTGGAGTAAAATCAGACCTGAAAATAGCAGAGAGACAATCTACTTTATCTGAAAGCAGGAGAGAGGAGCTCTTCTACTTGCAAAGGTCAGAGAGGAAAAGGAGGAAACATATACGTATATACACCGAAATATAATGTGAAATCACACAGTGTGACCAATATAGGATTAAAATGTCACAGTTCTAGTCCATAGCTTTTGAGTTTTTCAAAGTCTGTATGTTTCAATGAATTCTTCAACAGCAATGTCAAATGATGTAAACAGTACTTTTATTGATTATATTAAGAAATACATCAGCTCTAAGATGATTTGACTTGAATTGAGATTCCTCTGATTGAGTTCATAATTGCCTGAGCAGCACAGTACCTCACACATTGTCTTGTATAAAATTCAGTTAGAATTTGATCATTATAATCAACAACTAAGTACTTATGTTCACACACCTTAAGTTCACACAATGATGTACTTAACTCAAGTTTTTTGAACTAGGCTATGGTAGATTGCCCCTTCTCCATGTTTTATTCCCCACCATCTAAACACAGTCTATCACTCCATCCTTTTTCCTTTCCATCGGATAAAGTCCCACAAAGAAAACATCAGAATTATTTTTATTTAATTGCTTTTTTTACTCTGAAATTTGGGGTGAGACATTTCTTGCATAGTACAAATCAATTAAAGAAACAAACTAAATTTATAGAAATTGTATTGCCACACTGCTGGAAATTAGCTGGTTTGTTTTTTCTGAGCTCCTAAAACTTAACTTTTAAGTTTAGATTTAAAGTTTTATTTTAGTCTAATGTCATACCTTCATCTTTTTTCACTTAAAAAAGGTCTGATATTTTTAAGTTCAATTAAAGAGGTATTGTTATATCTTAAATCATCTTTCAGCAACCACTGATGCCATATTCTCAGCCTTTCCGAGATGCTCTGTTAGAGGTCCTGCCTCTTTAAGGATAACTTCTGTCATTTGGTTGGCAGATCTACTCTGTTGTAATTGCACGGTTCAGCAATGCTTAGCTCCATATTGTCAAGAACTCTGCATTTATGCTTACATTTCTGTCCTGCAATGGGCTTTCTGCCATGAGCCATAGGTCTTAAAGTGAAGGCAAACAAATAGTAGGACGTCACAGTGGTAGATCTGTTCAGGGGCTGGGGTACACAGAGATTTTAAGCAATATTGCTAAGAGGGTAAGAGGGAAAGGTCCTAATGCTACAGACCTTTTCTTCATGGAGGTGTTACAGAGGAGACATTGTAAACACATTTAATGGCATACAAAGTAAAAATGCTGTGGGCTGAACAAAAAGCTGGCGCAGGGGGTGTTTTCCTTCAGTGCCGTAACATATACACTAGCAAACTCATAAGCCAAAAGATTTTTCAAATTTTAGGGGCTAATAGACAGACTAATACAGTATTTTTGTTCAAAACCGTTAAAAAGTGCATTTTATAATATCTGTTCTTTAATGATGGATAATTCGTGCCACATGTACATATTCCATTCACTTGTTATTGTGTGCATTTCAACCAATGATGGGCAACTTTAGTTACCAAGAGGGGCTCACTGAAGTCTGAAAGAGGGCCAATTGTCTATTTTTGCAGCATAATAGAATGGACAAGATATCTGTCATAAGAGGTAACTATATTTACATGTACACACAGTATTTGAGACAGTTTCAGGTATTTCTTTTTGCACATAACAAAGTTACTGTTTAACAAAGTATATTTAAAATTCTGTATTTACTCCTGTTTTGAATAATGCTTACAAGGGAGTTTCACTGAAACAAGCAATGCCAGTGATATCTCTATTTTCTTTGAATATTATTATTGATGTGGTTAGGTAGATTTTGTCAGGTTTCTTCATGAACTTACATTTTTTATATTTTAAAGTCACTGGGGGCCACAGCAGGAGGAGTCGGAGGGCTGCATGTGGTCTTCAGGAAGCCAGTTGTCCATCCCTGATTTAGACAATGATCTTCTATCTGTGAAGTGAAAAAGGAACACGACCTTGTCCTTAACTTTTTATTAAGACCGATTAGGCCCATACATCTCAGTGAAAATACCTCCAAACACCAACTGCTCAGTGATTCTTTCATTTATTGTATACTGATTGATACTTTTGTCTGCTGAGGGGTTAAACAGCAGCTAAACATCAGATCTCACTCATACTTTGACCTGCAGTGTATGAAGGGATATTTTACTGCCATAGGAAAACATCAGTAGTTGGCCACATCGCAGAATACCCTAAGTACACCTTATAACAGACAGCAATACCTTGCCAGATTTCAGACACCACTACAAAACCAGACCATTCTTTTCCTTTCAGTCATGCTAGGTCTTCCTTTAACTAATGCTGTTACATCGCAGCAACAGGGTTGGGAAGGGGTCTCTGACTTCATGCACACATCCTTAACATGAAAAAAACTAACTCAAAAGGACTGAAATGAATTTTAAACATTGTTTTGTGCAGCTTGTCACAAGAGAGGCAGAGGCAGCATGGAGTACATGATAAGCAGAAAACAGACAGTGAGGGAGCAGGCAAATTAAAAAAGAAGTTGATGTCAAAACACTCCTAATTGCTTGTCTTGCTGAGTCATATTCCCCGCTTAATAAGATTTGCCTCCTAACTTTCTCAGAGACACTCAACAAAACTGCATCCTTTTACGTTGTTATATTTCTGCCTTATTTTACATCCCACTGTCTGTCACACATACTCAAGAGGAGGCACTCTCCTGAGACACATTGCATCATGATCTGTTCTCACTGTTTTCACATTCACTCACTCGCTTTCACACTTAAACACACATACACACTGAGACAGGGTCAGGGAAGTTTTCATGGGAGCAATGTTTATTCAGTCCAAATGAGATGGGCAAGGTCCAGACTGTAGTCCTGATACCTACTCACTCTGTGTTTTTTTATTGAGAGATGAACTCAATTTATTTTTTGAAGATGTTTCATTTTTTTACCTGCATGTCCCTCTGCTGAGGAGGTGGAGACGAGAAGAGAGAAAAATGTGGAGGAACTAATATGCTGCTGTGACTGGCAGTAATGTCACTAAAAAATAGCTAAATTACACATCAGTAACTTTATGTTTGTGTTGCTTTTTCCAACACTTAATGTTTTTAGTGACTAACTTATTTTACTGATCAATCAGCGTGATCGGCGGTAAAGTAGAGCAGCAAGAGCAATCTTACAATAGCTACTAATTGAATACAAAGGAGAAAAGGGGCACAGTTGAAGAGGAATTGATGAAAAAGCTGATATCAGGGTTGCTGGTTTGGCGGAGTGGTTAGCAACCAAGCACGTCCCATGTACATGCTTCCGCCGGGCCGGGTTCGAGTCCAGCCTGTGACCAGTTTGCAGAGTGTCTTACCCTACTCTCTCACCCCCTTTCACGAACCTATCCACTGTCTCTCCCCTATCATTAAATACCCAAAAAATACATTAAAAAAAAGAAAAGAAAAGGCTGATATCAGGTTAAGGGAGGCAATAACAAGGTGGAAAATGAGGTACAATGTGCAGCCTCATATTATTATTCTACTAGTTTTGTGTTTTTGTTTAACACCGTACAGACATTTTGTATTGGACACTTTACTCTCAAAACAGAATTTTAGCTTTTTAAATAAGTGACCAGATAAAGCATGGAAGATAAGTCTAGATAAACCTTTTGGACATTATATGCCCTTACTTTTATTTTTTGACATAATACAAATTCAAATGTTCAAGGAGAGCAGGAGACATGCATTTAATTCATAAAAAAATATATATTATTTGAAAAATTGATTGTCATTAGTAAAATGCCCCGGGGAAAGTGGACTCAAAATAAGTTTAATACAAAAGCATTTATTTGAAAATGTGTTCAATACTACCATTTCATTGAAACCTTCCAGTGTTTGCATACAGTTGGACTGGTTTTTGAGTGTAACCATGAAATAGAAAAGACAGGGCATTTGTTACAGGGAGATGCTATCACAGACCCCAATCTACACCACTCAGATGACATTTACCAGGCCTACTTGCACGCATACTCTCCCAGCTTGTCTCACTGTCTCCAATATAAATAAAACAGGATAAATGCAGATGTCAGTTGGCCAATGACACAGCAGTATTAGACAGCACCAAGTAGGATTAAGAGCAAATGCAATCACATTAAAACAATGTACTGTTGATATGTAAAGTCCTCACAAACAAGTTACCAGGTTTAATTGGATAAACTAAACCAGCCAACAATGTTGAATTGGTTCAGGCAAAGCAGCAGTCTGTCACTAGTAAAAAAAAAGGAAAACAAAGACAGACAAACTTATTTACACTGAGAACTTCAGAGGGGACAGCCCTCCTACATTTCCAAATCAGTGAAGGTTTGCCTGCCTGTCTTAAACTAGAAGAACTGGGAGAGAACGAACTGCCTTCCTGACATTCTAGCAATTTGAGAACTTGTTGTAAACTACCCTATAGCACAATGCTATCAAATACTAATCCTGGATCTACATACTTATTCAGTTCACCGACACCTCCCTTGTTCCATGAGCAATGTTTTCAGAAAATTTCATAAAAATGTGTTGAAAACTTTCCAAGTTATCTTGCTCACAAAAAGACAGTCAGACTAAAAAACACATGGATGGACACCAACAACACACAACAAAACAAGGCCTCTGATTAGGAGTAGAAAAAGATAATATCAAGATAGTCGAGAATAATGTAACATAAAGGGGTAAAAAATGAGTCATAACAAATTGCTGAAGATTTCATCTGATGACTGTTGGCAGAGGCAGCCAGTGTGCTACCCATTCACTTGAGCAACGTTAACAGCGATGGGCAAGCTTTATCTGTCTCTGCCTTGAAAAGGAAGTTGAAAGAATGGATCTACCTGCTTGTCATAGACTCAAGAGTGAGGCAAGACACGTGAACAATAAAAATGTTGGAGTGTACCTTTAAGACCATCACAAAGAGCAGTACATATTATTTTGTTCACTACAGAGCTTATGAATAGCTATGAGCCAGCACACAAGGAAAAATCGCATGGACTTTTAGTAGCCAAGCAATTTAGAGGACCAGTTCAATACTATCTACAAAATATGTCATCCTTGCACCACACTATTACCTTTATCATAAGGGAAAAAAAATATTTTAGAATATTTAAGACTATTGCATTTAGTATAATAAAGCTGATTTAAAGCTGTAAAGTTTAAAAAAATACAAAAGAACATGGAAAGTTAGTTAGTACATAGGGAGTTCCTCCGCCATTCTCCACATGGCTGTCAAGTCTTCTGTTTTGGCCATGAAACTACCCTATTTTACGTGTTTTATCCTCTTTCCCAACGTCCTCCCGTACATAGTATTCTCCCGTAAATCTCCCGTGTGACGATATAATAATAAAAACATTCCTCTGCCTCTCCAAACTGAACTCTGTCACTAGCCTGAATGGGGTGGTAATGCTCCAAAATGATGGATTCCATCCGCCGTAAAATAAAACCGAAGAAAAAGAAAAAGCCTTGCGAGAGCTTTTACCTACAGTAGCCTGGGTGTCAGCTGTCACGAGATTAGAGCCAACAGTGGAACAAACCAAGAAAAACAAAGTGTTTATTTTAGATTTCTTGTACACCTGTCTAAAAATGTGAGGGATACTGGAGCTTGGTTGAGGTTGTGTGATGGCTTGTAGCGGGCTTCCCTTATTTTCAAAGTCAAAACTTGACAGGTTGGCATTCTCCAGCGGACTTGGATCCTCTTACGCACTGAGTCTGTGCACGCCAGCAAAATGTACACGCAGGAGGCGGGCAGAATGGCGACGGGATTTGCTTGGTTTAAAAAGGTGGATTCCCAAGGTTTTATTGGTTGGTGTTTTACCTGTCTTACCCCTGCTGTGGATAGCTGATATTTTTCGCTCTATTTTAAGAACACAATCTGAATTGATTGCCATTGGGGCATGAAGATCATTTTGACCGGTATTACAAAAAGTGTACTTAAATCAGATTACCAACCCCAGCCTTAAATAACTAGAAAAGTTTATAAAGTTTATCGATGTAGAACCTTGTGACAGAAGGCCTTAAAAGGTACTGCACAATAATAAAAAATAAAAAGGCACTACGGTTATTACTATTTTTCTCATATATTTATATCTACAGACTGGATGGAAACAGTTTAGATGTAGTACACCATTTCTGTCATGTTACTGTAGCTTAGCTTGCTACCTTTCTCTATGGCATAGCTGTAGTGTGGTTAAGCAAGAGAGGAGAGACTAAGCATGAGGCCAGCAGTAGGCTTTCGCATAATCGACATTTGCATTTTTACATTTACATTCACACACTGTTGAAATATTGCTCCAGATTAAATAAAAAATATGAAGGAGAAAAATAACGAGAAAAGAGGAAGAAAGTTTAAATCAAGCGAGAAGAATGTGAGTGACAGAGATAGCTAACAGCTGTTGGGATGAAAGATGGGAGCAGCAGAGTAGGGGGAGGGTGGGTGATGGGGTGAAAGATATAAAGGCAGTGGCAATGGGAATATAATGAGAAAACGGGTGAGGAGAGAAACAGAAAAGAAAGAAAGGCAGGAGAGAGAGAGAGAGAAAGGAGTGACAACAACAACAGAGACCGACAGAAAGCTGAGAGAGTGTGAGAGGATGTCTCTGGAGGGGGGGAGTGATTTGGGGCTGTTGGTGATATGGGTTTGGACTGCTCCTGTCGAGCCGAGGTGACTCACCCATCTCCCACACACAGATGCACACCATGATGTATGTGGACTGAGAATGTTTTTGTGTGTGTGGTAGAGAAAAAGGGAGTGGGTAACAAAGTTAGTTCTTTACTGCTAGAGTCCTGCAGTGCTGCATGTGTGCATGTAAGTGTGTGTTTGTGTGTGTGTGTGGAGCCATCGTGTTGCGTGAAGCCCTTTGGGAGCTGCCACTCTTAATAACAGATAATAAGCTACTGTCCGTCTCTGTCTCCAGATGCCCACTGTCCCTGCTGATTCATTGCCTGCTGTACAATGTGCTTATAAAACACACAAACACACACACATACATAAAGGGCTTGCTCTGAATTCATCCCATTCTTAGGTGGCTAAAAAGTGCTCTATTATCCAGAGCCGTTCAGTTACCCCTGAAACAGCATATTGCATAATACACTAATGAGCAGCACCTCGGCTGACATCAGCAAAAGACTCCAAATTTATGAATATTTTGATCTCTGAGGGTAGATTTCAGATTTTTCATAACTACACTTCATCCCTGAGAGACATCTTCATCAGATTTGAGCCCACTAAAGAAGCAGGAAAGAAGGTGAGCAACGCTAATGAAGATGCTTGGTAGAGCTGGCTGTCCGTGCACTATAACCCAGAGAGGCATCCAACTGTGGAGTTAATGAGTTAAGTTGTTATTTACTTCAATATTCAGTATGTCTAAGGAGATTCATCTAAAGTCATCAGGCATCTTTAACACGGTTTGTCTCTCCTCTGTGAACAGACCTTATAATGCTTGCATTTACACCCTTATACAAATTTGCTTCATGTTTTTATCTATGTAAATGGAAGTTCTGTGAATTGCATGGTAAGTCACAGAAAACTAGATCTGCTGGTTAAATGCCTCAGTGAGGGTATACATTGACAGACAGTAGCTCAGAGGTGGGTCACTTGGTCTCAAATTTGTACCTCGAAACTTAATGACTTCATGGTCACATCAGAGAGGACTGTAGTGCAATGTTTGACAATTCCTTCACACAGTTTCTGATTTACAGGAGAATACTGATACAGGAGGATGGCGGGAAAGAGGAGGAAATACGTAAAAAACGGTAGTTTCATGGCCAAAACGGGAGACTTGACAGCCATGTGGAGATGGAATGGCAGAGGAACTACCTATACCCATCAACATCGGGCTGTTAGAACTAACTAACTTTCCATGTTTGTTTTTTTTTCACTTTACTCTGATAATGTTTTGGTGTTTTCTTACTGCTGACTGAGACATGACTTGGTGTAGTGTAAAACAGAAACGTTGTGCTGGGAGTTTTGAGTTGCATCAGTCTTCTGGATATATCAGCCGCGCATGCGTGTGAGCGGGGGGAGTCATTTTGGAGAGGAGTGGGAGGGGCTAGGTGGAGCCCTGAGGAGATGCTACATTCAAATTCATGCCAGTTTTCCAAAATTACCGACCCCAGCTTTAATTATGCCAGATTACCTTTGAACTATGACTTCTAAAATCAAATTCAGTGCAAGAGGACAAATGAGCAATGAAACCCCCCAAAAAAGGATGATTGACTCCGACCTGTATTTCCAAAATCATTTTTTTCACTTGAGTCATGATGAACATTTGTGCAAATCATGACAAATGCTAAAAGCACCTTTTTTGTATGATCTGGTTTCACAAGCTGGTATTCACTGATAAAGACCAATCAATCAAGTACTCAGACACTGGCCTTTGAGCCTCACCTCTAAACTGTCAGACTACTGTGAAATTCAAGTATCACTCATTTAGTCTTGAGATACATTACTGTGTTCAGAAGTTGACAAACATTAAGAAAATTCTATACTTACCATAGCAAATAAATACATTAATATTGCATCCTTTGACCCTTGACCTTGAGAAAGCCATCATTTATTCCTTAAAGAGGCTATGAGGAGTTTCTAAGTAATTACAGAAAAGTCTCACTTTTAGATATATGCCTGATCGAATTACACACTTATCGATGAGTTTTATAGCATCTAAATAGGTTATCTATAAATGCTATTCCTTAGCCTTCTGGTCAGGTCGGACAGGGCTGGACTGGCCTGGATACTCAACTTCAGGAACAAGACAATTAAAACTAGAGCAAATTTATATTATTCGGACACGTCTTAGAGCACCGGGCTGTAAGTAGCGATATATAGCCAGCTACAAAGCTACGATACTAAGTTTTCCAAAAATTGCTTGTTGTCACACATCAAAAACTACGGCTACGTAACTAGAAAGAGATACATTACCTCGTCGCTTTGCATCCTGTAAGTTGTTGAAAAAGAAGTTGTAAAGCAATGCAGAGTTCTGAGGAAGGTCCGAGCTGCACCCATTAGCATCACAACAAATGCACGCTTTGGCTTGGGTCACGTCTTTATGACAGTCGCCGCACGTGCTCATGGGTTGCGGAGTCTTTATGTTGCCGGAAATAGTTTCCCCTAATAGCACCTTTACCTGTATCATGTTTTTTTTCAGTTTCATATGCCCTTTAGCAGGTCACACACATCTCCTGTGCTTTTTAGAATACCTTCTTTAACAAAAAAAATCTACAGCGTCAGTGCTTTTCTTTCCTTTCTGGTGGCTCACAAAGCTGCCTAAAACGGCTTGTTTGTACGTGAAAACTGGGAGGTTTCGTTGAACATTGGTGAATGTGTACCTAATCTGGCAGTCTTACAAGGAAATACAGTATAATTATTTAAAGAGGTTGGAAATGTTGTTTTAGTTGGTCATTTCCCCCATATATTGATAATAGCTGGTACTATATGTCATGTTGTTCGAAAGCCTGATTAGTCAAATTACATCAAGGTACAACTGGTGAGGATTGTACACTCATGGATGAGCTAAACATGTGAGTAGCATTCCCGAAAAACTGCCCAAATCCCCTCTTCTCCTGGAAGAAGACTCATGGCTTCTCAAAGAATCAAGGGTGAAGAACTGCTGTTCTTTTGGTGTTGTTTTCCTCAGACGCCCACTTTCCAGTCTGTCTGTGGCCTAACCAGTCTCACAGAACTGTGTTCCTGATTTAGAAATGGTACCAGAGCTGACACCAAATAATGCTGCCACTGTAAGAGCACCAGCTCCAGTTGCCACACTTTGGTGGACACACTTTGAGGAGTGTATGAGTAAATGGTATAATATGGACTATTTAAGACAAAGTGGACATTTGTGAAAAGTCCTTTTCATATTTACTATCTACATCAGTTAAGAGAGTGCAGGGTCTTAAAATCTTGGATTCAGAATTTTTTATTGCGCAACATTTTTATTTCCTCTGATTCCTGGACTAGTGCACAGTAAGTAATGTCATCAGTGTCTGAAGCTTTTTATTGCTCATTTCTGCCTGCAACAGAATTTCTGAAAATGTGTCCGTAGCTCTTTCAGGCTAAAATGTATGGGTTTCCAGATTTGAGTTTTTATTACCACTACTAGAGTTTTTTAGTTGTGAATTATTATCTACAAGTCTGCTTCTAGCATTGGTGAGAAACACAGTTCAACAGACGAACAGCACCTATAAATAGTCTGCTTTGCTGTTGGTTTGTAGTTTCAATTGTGGGTTTGTTTTTGTTCCTGCCGGTGTGTGGCTTAATGGCACATTCATGCTGCCTGGAACAAAGCCTTTCATCATTTTCTACACTCACATTCTGGGACCGTGTTATACTATATTGAGCAAGCATTTCACACGTGTGGGTAGAAGAGCTGGAGGACAGGATAATTTGATTAAAAAGATAATGAAGATATAAGATAATTGGGAGCAAATAATTGTCTTTTTTACTTTGTTTCACAATTCAAAGCCACTGAATAGTATTTTTATCTTGTAAAGGGGAATTGCAGATAAGAGATGAGACACTGAGCAAAAAGCAAATGAAAATAATCGTTTTTTAAGGCAACTCTACCAGAATCACCTTTCCTGACTCTTCTGATTGCACAGAAGACGGGTGGATGTGTGTGATGTGAATAGTGAGAGAGAAGATAGTATTCTATATAACTGCCTTTGGGTGCTTCAAGTCTCACAGCAATAGTCTGTCTGCTGTTGTGGCCATCTATTACAACAACAAAAAGACAGATGCTACCATAAAACTGCTTTTAATGTTTGTGAATGTGTTTGTGTTCACTCCAGGGCTCCATACGGCCATTGATGTGCAGTGGTTTATCTCAGTGATGGTGTCATGTGCAGCCACAGCGGCCTATGAGAGAAACATGTATGTCTCAGAGGAGTTATTAACTGAGCACATGAGGTGCTGTCAACTGATTCAGATTTCAGGAGCGTGCAGGAGCAGATTGTTTCTGTGGTTACATGTTTCCTTAACATGTTTTTGATCATGCACTGATTGAAATTGTTAT
This sequence comes from Scarus forsteni, assembly GCA_036419115.1. Lineage (NCBI taxonomy): Eukaryota > Metazoa > Chordata > Actinopteri > Labriformes > Labridae > Scarus > Scarus forsteni. Next base: position 5,792,880 of record JAZDUH010000383.1, on the reverse strand, counting down.
TGGCCCCGTAACATAATAGAACACTGCTGGGTTGTTGAAGTGAAAGAATGATTAATTATTTCTATTTTCCTCCAAAGTGAGTCAAACGTTTTCATGTGATCATTTTTTGCTTTGGGACATTGCAGAGGAAGGGTTCGAGAAAAGGGACTCTTCATTACAAAATACTCTGTTGTCCTAAAATTATATTAACTTCAGTGAATATTAAATCATTAAGTGTGCTTACTTTCATGATCACTACTCTCATGAAGGGAAAGGAAAGAAAAAGATACACCACTTAAACTGAACGCCTATATATGATATGTGTTTTTTTTTCTGTAACCCCACAACAAATAGTTTTCACTGTATCAAACTCATAACATGTGATGCCCATTTGATACCGCAGCAACAAGGCTATGGGCCCTAAATACCCATATTGGCTAGTAGCTCATCTTTAACCATCAAAAATTCAAGTCAAACGGGTTGAAAGGAAAACACGTCTTTTAAAATGTTTTATAACCATTCGGATTTACTTCACGTGCTAATACGTCATCCCCTGGACCACTGTAAGGAGTATTTTGTCCACTTTCGTCAGTCCGGCTCTGACTCCTATTGACCTCTAGGAGCCAGCCATTGGACACAGAGACACAAAAAAGGTATTTTTAAGCTTATCTCACTTTGTCAATGATAGGGATAGGGCGTGGGTCCAGAATCATCGGAGTGTTCCTTTCAGTTTCAAATTCATTTGATTTTTTTTCAAACAGCAAAAGTGTGCCCTAAATCTAATGGAGCCTGATGAGAATGAGTCTACATTCAAACTTAAAGCAGCACTACGGAAGATTCTCGCTTAACCAGAACGAGAACACAACTACCCATGAGCTCTAGCGCGTGCATACTGCCGTAAGGATACAGATCTGCTGGTCGCATGCATTTGTTTTGTAGGCAAATCACAGAAGCCAGGACTTCGCTCAAAAGTATTCTTCTGTCTTCAGCGGCTGTTTGCAGGATGGATAGCGACGAGGTAATTTATTTATTTTTGACTAAATGACGATGTTGAAAATCGCTAAGTTCAACTTGGTTTTATTACCGTGAAGTCACCCCCATCCTGTTGAAGCGATAAAGTGAATAAAAGTAAAGACAACCCCGAGCTGGCGATATCACGCACTTGAAATAGGTCTAAACAGAACTACATACTGGTACATTCTCACAAATACTGTAAACGGATGGTAAACAATCAACAAGTACTTACAAGTCCAGCAATAACAGGGCCAAGTCGGCATCGGTCGGACATCCCTCCTCGTCTTTTATTTCACGCCAGCGAGTGTGAAATAAACCAAACCGATGTTTATTCTGGTCCGAGCATTCAGCTTGTTTTTCTCTCGCTTTCTTTGTTCGGTATCCTCAAAATAAACTTTTCTTTTTCTTGCGTTCTTTGCTGCCTCCGCCATGACTACAGCTCTGCGTTTGGCTTTCGCCGACACTTCCGTGTTTTAAACAAATCGGGAATTGGGGGAAGTGATGTGAGAGCCTATGCCGTAAAGTAGTCCAAACTTGTAGTTTTTCGTGTGGCAGGGTTCCCACCATCCACCCCGAAGTTACATAGCGCTAGTGAAAACGATACAGACCACTTTAGAACACGACAGAGGTGGCATTCAACTCATTGTAAAGTGGTGGACCATGGCGATGAATATCTAAGGACTATATTATGTTTGAAAAACTACATAGTGTTGGTTTAATATTTCAAAAACTCTTGTGGTCTCTGAGTGAATTACTGTTACTGACTCTAAAACATTTGAACAGAGCATAAGGTTGAGTGTTTCTTTATTTCACATTAAGATTAACATTATTTATTAAAATACTGGGAACAACAAACAGCTTGAAAATCCAATGCAGCCACTAACAAGGTGTAAAATATCCTGAGGCTGTGTAACAAGCACTGAATCTTCTGTCTGACTCTGGTGCATGATCAAGTCCAGAGAGCACTGAATCCCTCGAGGTTTTGTTGGTCTTGCACATTCTGTACAGGAAGTTTTGTTAACAGCAAGCCAGGCAGAGAAGGGGAATCAGCAGAGGTTGAGTCAGGTCGAGTGTCAGGTATATGGATTTGTAGTCCTGAACTGTCTCAACAGAGAACGCAGACAGCTGCATTAAGCCCAGAGGGGAAATATGTTTCAGCCACATAATCAGCTGAAAACAAGACAACTTTTTTTGCCATACACAAGCAGATATGTTGCATTGTGAATGCAACAAGTTGTTCAGGTAGTTTGCACAGTTTGTAAGATAATGTGCATTTAAAAAAGGAAGATGGACCTTATAACATTTAAACATGTGGCCATTTCCAACAGGAAGTGCTGAAACAGACTTTTACCAATTTTAGCAGTCCATCTACTGTAAAAAATAAATCTGCTGACAACAGGGACTTGTTTTTTGCAGATCATTTTTTCATTCAGTCAGTCATTTTCTGTAAGGATTATCCCTTTTGTGGTTGCTGGAGCCTATCCCAACTGTTATTGGGTGAAAGGGACCTGTCGCCACGGGCCATATAGTGACAGACCATTCACGCTCACACACACTCATGCATAAGGGCAATTTAGAGTCACCAGTTGACCTAGTGAGCATGTTTTTGGTCTGTGGGAGTAAGCCAGACTGCCCAGAGAGAAACCACGCATGCACAGGAAGAACTTGCAAACTTCACACAGAAATGCCCTGCCCGATCAGGGGATCGAACCAGCAACCTTCTTGCACGTGCACATGTGCCACCACTCTGCCGCCCCCAATCATATTTTATTGTTACTTTTTAGTGGAGTCCTTTTTTTAAATTTAGGTGAGATGATCATCCAGCCTTCTCAACGCATGTTATAGTGCAGGAAATCACTGCATATAATGAGAAGCACTAATTCATATGATAATGGAAACACTTTTATAAGGTCCCTACAGTGACCTGATAGGTTCCTGGCAGAAATTTTCCAGTCATAGAGATGTTTTATTCTTGATAATTGTATCCACTGGAATGTTCAGCATTCTTTTTTCATGTTCTGTGCACAACCGTCACACATATGGATGTTCACACATGTCTTGTTGGTATGAGAGCAGACTGTAAATATATGTAACCATGGAGAAATCAATGAAACAGTGTGGCTATTCCTTTAAAGAGCTTTTTCTTTCAGAGTACATCAGATCAATGAATTTATTCATGAAAATGTATTGATGTTATTGTGAAGGATAGCTGTTACACTAATCCCGGATAAAGAGCCTGACCCCTTTCCCTTGGCAATGTACTATACATCTAATGCAAAAGTGCAACCAAAGCATCCATCCATGTGTGTGAAGCTAACCTGTCTGCTCATCTTCTGCTTGATGCATCTGCTCAAGTGCCCACACTAACAGCATTAAACAACTATAAATACTCTAAGCATCATTGATGACTACAAGAGGGCAAAACTTTGAGGAGATACCTTTGTCTGTAGTTAAACTTTGAGATACATCTTTCAGTACTTCAACTTTGAGGAGATAGTCAGTAGTTAAAAAACAACACATAATGTACTTCATATACATTCTCATCTCACACTTGCCCTCATTGCATCTGTCTAATTTAGCAGCTATATGGACAATCTCCTCCCCTTTTTTGTCTTGGTAGCAATGAAATTCATCCATGATTTTGGGCTCAAAAATCTCAGTCAAGTTTTTACGATACTGCCCCGGATGTGCCCCAGGACTGCAGTTAGGGCCCTGATTGAGTTACAGATTACCTTTCACTTGACTGAGGTCTTTGAGCCCAAAATCATCTGCTTTTTGAACCTTGAAGAGGAAATTTGATGAGATGGAGATTTTTTGGGGACAAAAAAAACAACAGTTTGGCAAGGTGATTTTGTCAGAGTGTTACTGTAAAGTCAGAGGCATGGCTTTCAATACTCCACTCTATTTCTTCAAGAGTTTAGTTTATCACAAATTCACGTAAAAATGTTGTCAATCAGTAACAAACATGCACAGAAGGTGTCGTGTGTAAAACCTGCAGTTGCAACTCTGGCCTTTGACTACAAAAATATGTTAACACTGAAATAAATGCTAATTATTTGTGCATTAGCATCCATGCTAAGCTTTGGGGGAAGTTTTTCTTTTGGTTGTATTTAGGTGTAACAATAAGTCAAAGGAGTGACAGTTGTCTCATTTATAGCACATGCAAATCTCCAAGCATTGTTCAAATCTGTTGGTGACTTAGTTTGAAAAGACTTTATCTGTCAATTAAGAGGTTGAAGGTACAAGCCCAGCTCTCTTTGCTGCATCAGGGATGTTTAAATGGATATGAAAGTGTGTGGATTTGCTGTTTAGTACGAATGGATAACTAATAGAAATTCCAATCACTATTAAGTGAATATGAATAGGTGTGACCTATAGAGTAAAAGAATAGACAAGCACAAGCCCATTTACCATCTCAGTTTGTTTATATTTCCACCATGCAACAGATTTGCTTTGTAATAACACATTATTTACAAGTCTGAATACCCATTAAAGACAAAATGAAAAGTGTACATGACACCCTCTTATGTTGTGAAGACAAGCATGCCTTCGTCAAGACAATCACTTGTCCAAACTTACTGCATAATGCACAGGAAACTGCAAAAGCAGAGAACACAAGGCTGCTCAAATAAAGGGAGTAATTTAGAGGAAGCTCTAATGAACAACAATTGCGGATGTTGAATAAATCGTTACAAGAAAGGACAGCAGTGGCTGTTTTTAAAGAAAGGATAATTACAAGGCCTCAGCAGAATCCCCACCTTGTTAACTGTGAATTGTGTTTTTAAAGAAATAGGACTTACAGAGGTTGAGTACACTTTGGACATTTTTAGAAAAAGAGCGAGCACACAGATCTGGTTTTAGAGGTTAAAGCATGTGTTTTGGGATTCCCTCTAAAAGGTTAGAACCGGGGAGTCTGTTTCATGTTTGTGTCTGTGTAAAAGAGAGAGCGAGCTTAAACTCAGGGGTCTCCTGTGTGTCTGTCAGTCTCTGTTTCATAAATTCATATGAGTGTTTTTTCCCTGCCTTATCTGAGCTCTCTGCTTTCAACTGAGTCTGTTTTCTCTTAAAGAACTAACACTGGATGATCCCCACAGACCCCCAAAACCAAACCCTCAGGTCCACTTTCCCAGTGTTCACCTGCAGGCCTTCATGCAATCCAGCCTGGTAACCCTTCCCACTCAACTGAGCCCCCCCATCTACTTTTACCTCAAGCCCCTGCAAGCTTTCTCCTCATGGGATATTTAACCAGAGTCACAGGGCTGAATGGGAATGTTTCTTTGGCTGTGAACACATTTGGAGAATGATCCTCCAGGTTGACCACAGATATGAAGATGGACCTCAAGTAAAAAAGGACACAGCATGATTTTTTATGGTACACCAACGAATGTGCTTGATCTATCGGGAAAGTCATTCGGGAGGGGGATCTTAAAACCTTGACATGTGTTAGCCTGAACGGCTCTCTGTTATCTCCACCTGAATGACAAATATGTATAGAATTTATTAATAATTAGAGTTAATCACTTGAAGCTCCTGTCAATAGTTTCTTTCTTGACAGATACCCATTAATAAAATAGCCCCTCTGTGACCTAACAAAGAAAATAAGACCACCAACAACAGCATTATTTTCTTTATTGAAAAGTTTTATGTTTTTTATTTATAAAAACATAAAAATGTTGAATTACTTGAGGCATTAATCTACAATTCTTGGTAAAACCATAGCCCTTTAGTTGTTCTATCCCATACTGTAAATATTGTGTTTGGGTATCTAATGATGGGATAAAATGAGCATTCAAATAGCTTTTCTTGGGGTGCTGGTTTGGAGGAGTGCTTAGCAACCAGGCACATCCCATGTACATACTTCTGCCAGCCCAGATTTGAATCCAGCCTGTAACCAGTTTGCAGAGTGTCTTCCCCAGCTCTCTCACCCCCTTTCACAAGCCTATTCAATGTCTGGCACTAATTCCCTAGATTAAAAAAAGAGCAGGTCTAGAATAGTCTAGACTACTCTGTTAGGTTATCTGTTCTTAAATGCAGTCAAGTTTAGCAGGTCGAGAATAGTCTAGACTACTCTTCATTTATTGAATTTATATATACATGTGGTGTGTACACTCACACACACACACACACACATACATGAAGTGAAGTGTAAGGTAAAGATGAATTTGGCTTCTTAAACCATAGATTCATTTTCATTCCCCTCCATGCTTTCATTGTAGTTACTATGGTAGAATTGTGTGTAAGAGCAGTAACAACTGTCAAAATTGTTCTTGTATTAACATGACAGCTATAAATGAATCAGTTTATTGTTGATATATGTCAGTCATTCTCAAAATTCCAGCCAGAATAGAGTTACAAGGTTTTGAACCAGCAAAACTTGATATAGGAACTGTTGCTATTAGTGTTCAAATTCAAGTCAGTAGTGTTTCATCTTTGCCAGCCAAGATCCTACAAGTTAACTACATGTGATCTCAGTTTTTCCTTTACTGAATAGTTCTGTCTCTTAAGCTCCTGAGTGCAATCCTCATAAAACTGTAGCCTTTATAGTCCAAGTATCTGGAGCAATGGGTTATTCTAAAAAGTTTCTTCTTATTGTTGTGATTGTCAGGTGAAGTACTGAAAAGGCACTTATCTATTCTCAGTTATACGGTAGGCACTGTAATATCCAAGGAGCAATGGAGCATTGAAGTTTCGAAACAAGCTTGTTTGATGCTTGTCATTGGCCTACTTGATAAACACTACTGACAGACATGGGGTTAGCAAATAATGCTAATATTTGAAGAAAAAGATGGAGATACAAGGCTTTTATTCATCAGCAACAAAACTGTATATCTTAAATAAAAAGCCACACAACCAGCACTCTATTTTAAGCCCATTGTTATTGTTATTATCAATATGTTAAAATGTAACAGAAGTATAATACATCACCAAAATTGTTTTGCATTTTCAACTTGAGTGTTTATCAAACTCAAATGATGTCCAGGATGGAAATAAAAAACAAATTAAACAGTCATCTAAAGCTCAAAGCTTTTTATGATAAAAAGAAAATAAATTAGATAAATTTATTGGTTAACATATTATGTTTTTTCAACCCTGCAGCAGTTTGGAACTTAGACATTGTTAATCGACAAGTCTGTTATAAGTCGAGACAAACAAGCAGGAGTATATCAGCATGGCGTCATTATATCATCAGAGCTTCGCATGCTGAAAGTGATGGTACAGAAACATGGCTCTCATTGAAATGACTAAATGTCAAATAAAAGCAAGATACTATTTTTCTTCCTGTCAGAAAACTTTCTCTGCATGTACAAAACAAAGATCAACAAGATGAGATTAACGACCTAGAGGCACCAGAATTACAAACTGAAAGTCCCTCATGGGAAGCCTATTGTTAATGTAGCCAGAAAGTTTTCTAATATGACTGATGTGTCCTGAATAAGTAGAAAAGTGCCCGGTATGAAATATTTGTCCATTTGTCGTCTGAGTAAAACTTTTTTTTGTATTATGTAGGTAGGTAAAAGGTTATCTGTTCTTAAATGCAGTCAAGGTTATCATTTATTTCTTTTTAAGTCAAAGCAGGACAAGTTGCAAGCTTGAAAATTCATTTTATTCTGCTGTTTAACCACCAAGCAGTATTTTTATGTATTCATCATCTGTGGGTTTTATGTGGAGACAAATATTGAAATTAACAATGAAAATTGAAATCTTCAAAAATAGTTAAAGCTATCAGTAACTCTGTTACAAGACCTTTGAGCCATTTCTCATTAATAATAATGCTCTTTTCACATGTGTACCTGCAGAGTAGTATTTGTTAAAGTAGGTGGTTTTATTTAGGTGTTTAAGAAATAAAAGAAATGATGTGCAGTATTTAGACATGACTCATCAGGTATTTCATCAGTGCCACCTCATAAACCACAACACTAAACCACTTTTCTCTTTCCTCTGTCATTCAGTGTTTGCTCACAGCTTTGTCCTCTCTCTTTCAGGGTGGAGGAGAGTTTTAAGACGCTCTTCTGGTCCATCTTTGGGCTGTCTGAAGTGATCTCTGTGGTGCTCAAGTACGATCACAAGTTCATTGAGAACATCGGTTATGTGCTGTACGGGGTCTACAATGTCACAATGGTGGTGGTACTCCTCAACATGCTCATCGCCATGATCAACAGCTCATACCAGGAGATAGAGGTAGAAAATACAGGGATCATTTGTTATAAAAAGAGTCTGATTGTGTCAACAGGTAGAGAAGGATGATTGTTTGATCACCTCAGTGTCTGCAGGAGGATTAGAAACTGACAAGAAAATACCAGGAGGTATAAAAGATCAATGCAGTGTCTGAAATCAAAGACAGACTACAAATGAAAAGCAGGACTGTCAAATAAGACTTCAATGAAAAATGATACCATTTCAGTAGGACTTTTTAATCCAAAGATTGTGACTGTTTTTTAAAAAGTCCAGGTGAGTTCTTTTCTGCTCGTGTTTCATCTGCAACTAAGACAGACAATCCATTGACTGTTGAGAACTAAAAAATAACAGCTTCATGGCTAAAGTTTTGCCAGACAAACAAATGCTTTTCATTGGTTTCTTACAGATGATCCTGGTACCTCAAAGAAATAGTCTATTATCACAGTTTCATGACATTTATTTCCAGTTAGATCCCTGTTAAAATTGATACCTAAGTCACATTTTGTTGTTGTGGCTCACTAAGAGAAAGAAAATTATTTTTTCTTCCTGTTACACAATTTTTATTGAAATCTGCAAAATCCATGACAGGCTGTTTGTGTGCAGCTCCACTAGTCTCTGGTACCATCTTTTAGTAACATCTGTTTAAACTCCTGCTGGCTATAATATGTAGTTGAGCTTATTTAGACCCACAGTCATACGCATGCTCTGCCCACCTTCACTGTTCAGTTGATGACCTTAATAAACAATTCTTTAAGCTAAATATTTATATATATATATATATATATATATATATATATATATATATATATATATATATATATATATATATATATATATATATATATATATATATATATATATATATATATATATATATATATATATATATATATATATATATATATATATATATATATATATATATATATATATATATATATAGTATCTGTCAGACTGTCGCTTCAACCTCACTGTCGCTTTACCTTCCACATACTGCACAGAATGGCTCTATTGTCCAGTATGATACTTGCTGTTAATTTTTTATTTTAATTTTGATAATTGTAAATACTTTCACTTATTCTATTTTGTTTGTTTATCATATGTATAGTTTGTTGATCTTTATATTTTACCCTACATGTAATTTTTATTTACCTTTAATTCATGCTACTTGCCCCGGTACTGCAGCAACACCTGAATTTCCCCTCTGTAAAATATCAATAAATCATCAATAAATGTTATTTGATCTTAACAATAAAATTCCCATAATAATCTTTGTTTATTTGCATCCTGTCATTGGAGCACGATTGGCAACGAGTTATGTTTGTTCTTTCATACGAACAATATATTCATAGAATTATTGATCTCTAATGAACTGCTACACAGGAGTTTCAATAAAAGTGGTTATGACAGGAGTATTTAAAGAGTACACAAATATATGCAGTAAATATCACCTTTTAATATTTTGGACTTTATACACACTTCCTTTCCTAACGTCACATACCAAGGCCGGTGTAGATGAAGGCCAAATTAGGTTTATTTGCCGAAATGAATGAAAGTAAGACAAATTGACTTAAGTAAGGTTTACCAAATACTTAGGCTGGTAGTTGCAGGGTTAAAACTCATGTTCAACTGTAAATTCACTGATGCCTCTGAATGAGCTTTAAAACCAAACCATTAAGCAGAGAAAAGCTTGATTTATTATGTTCTCTTATTTTGAAGGCATGGGGGGAGGTGTCAGACTAGGATGTAGCCATGATAATATAGCCACATGCACCACATTAGACATTTTATGTAAAGATATAGTTATTTTTTTTTACAAGAAACAGTATTTACACAAGGACTGGATCCTGCTTTGTCCACTCGAGGTGCCACACGGAAGGCCAAAATCAGCACAGCCTTTCAGGCTTTAAAATAAATGTTTAATGTAACAGTAACACTGTAATTCAATATGAGGTTTGGCACAGCACCCCCAAACGTTATAAATCTTGATTTTTGTTTTCTGTCAGCCAAACTTACCCTGATCATACCCTCCATATTTGTATGTCTCTGTACAGGAGGATGCTGATGTCGAGTGGAAGTTTGCCCGAGCAAAGTTGTGGCTCTCTTACTTTGACGAGGGACGCACCCTTCCTGCTCCCTATAACCTGGTCCCCAGTCCAAAGTCCTTCTACTACCTGGTCCTCCGCATCAAGTCGTGCCTGATTCGCCTTTGCAAGGCCAACAGCCATCGTCACAACGAATTGGAGCTGGGCATGCTCAACTCACAGTCCAAGGTCAGCGTCAGGAACTCTTTGATTTTTGATCCTATGACAAAACAAACAAAGGAACAAACATAATAGGTTGAATTGATTTTCAATTATGTTTTACATATTAAACACTATATATGCATATAGATATATACAGTATATATACATTTATACAGTATATATATATATATACATATATATGTGTGTGTGTGTGTGTGTGTGTGTGTGTGTGTGTGTGTGTGTGTGTGTGTATGCATACATATATTTATGTAGAGGCACTTTTAATATCCATATTCTGTGTCCCTAAATTATTTTTCATTATATGATCACATAAAGACGGATCATGTCTTTGATCAACACATTTAATGATAACAAGCACAGTGAAACATAAATGGTCAGTAAAAACAGCCCATGGGGGAGATTTAACACATAAAGTCCGTCAGTTTTTGATTAAAAGCTTATTTTTGCAGCAAATTTAAAAACACAGTTTTGCCTGTTTATTTCTGATACCCTTTTTCTTTCTGTTTTTCAAACTATTTGCTGTTTGTCCTCTCAAACATTCACCATCATCAATCACACAGCTTTTTTGAGTTTAAACTTTTTTATTATGATAATTATTATTATTATGACTGTTAATTATTTTTGGGCCATGCCTTTATTGATGGGAGAGAGAGAGACCCCCTCCCCCCGAGTAGATACCTAAGGAACTGTAGCTTTCTGTCACTCTGCTTTGACTTCATTATCTCACACCATGAGTTGTAGGAGATGTAGCACAGGTAGTAGCAAAGGCTTGCATTGGATTTCAATAATATGAGCACTCTTCCCATTAGAAACTCGAATAAATGTAAGTATAGCACTATGGTGGTTGTATGATGATGATATGGAACCTATGATATGGTTGAATCGGTCTATTAGTGAGAAAATGGATTGGATTTGTCTGGCAGCGCTATGAAAATAGTGCAGGTTGACTGAAACGTGCTGAGTGAGTGACAGCAAGAGCAAAGGGGGTTCGATGAATGGTTTTGTCTCATACTTGTGACTTGTCCCCCATATACAATAACTCTAACCCCCACACAGGAAATACAGTTCAAATGGATTTTGATAAATGGCTCAAACCAATTCAGTGCTTTTAAAGTAAGCATTTGTGGCGTAAACCCATTAAACACTTTGCTTCCATTTTGACCCTGATATGCTCCTTCAGCTCCCTTTCTTAAGGATTGTCCATCAAAATAAATTCACTGTAATGAAAAAAAGTCTTGCATGAAAAAACAGCACAGACCATTTACCACGGACTCCTTTTTGTTGGTGCTGTCATCCACAAGCATTTCCGCTGTCTGATTCCTCAGCTCAGTGGCCTCACCTCAGCACCTCACCTGAGTCATTAGCTGGGCCGGCTTAAATGCCTAAGTCGGCTCAAATGGCTGGATGGCTTTCGGATGGGAACAGGATGGGTTACACCTTGCTGCCCCCGACAGATCTTAAAGTTTTTAGCAGCTCTGGCAGTTTAACAGCCGAGCCAAGCAGGCACAGCAAGCAATCAATACATAAGCTCACACTCGTCCACAGATCAGCACTGAAAATGTCAAGTGTGGTTTGGAGACAATTGTATTGTTTTGCTGAATCAGTCATTTTTAACCTTTCCGTCTATTTGTGCATTGTTTGCTTAATGTGGAGCATTCTCTGTTTGTGGACTACTGCTCTAAAGCTTCTTACGTTGGCCTGGAAGAAAAACGTTTTCAGCTAGTTAATCAAATCAGTGGTTGGTAATGTTCAAGTATTTATGAATGGATCGAATATGTTGAGAGATGCTGATCAAACCCTTTGGAGCTGCCTGCTGTTAATGCAAAGACACATTGGCAGGTTTCTGTTATCTTTCGGTCTTTGTGTGTGTGTTTGTGGCTGTGTGTGTGTATGCTTGCGTTCAGTAAATGAGGTTCTTGCCCTTTGGTGAAAATATCTTTCATATATTCACTGTAATTAGGACAATTAATTTCTTGCCAGAAGCAACAAATTGAAAATCACTAAGTGAAGGAGGTGTAGCAGTTTATTGATGGAAAGAAAGTCATGGAGTCCAAAGTGAGTCAGAAAGCCTTTGCAATGAAAAAAAACCCTGATCCTCGCATTTCCATCAAACTAGAACAGTGGTTGATTACAGATTGTGTTTTAATAAAAAATAGTGTACATAAAATGAGTGTTGGTCACACAGTGTTATGGCACTTCATCTTCATTTAGTGTCATGACCAAAGAGCTGTTATCATGTTCCTTCATCAGGTTTTTTCAAATAACACCATACGAAGTCCCATAAAAATGTATTCAGAGACTTACTAATGAATTTAGTGACAGCACAAATGAAAGTAATCCTTAATGTCTGTATTTGATGTTACTGAACTCCTCACCTTACACGGTTATTCTACCTTATTGCATTCTTTGCAAAGAGAATACTGTGGGTAATTAAAAGTGTGGAAAATAAAATTGTTGTTTTTTTTGTGCCAGTGTTGGGCATTTAAAAATTAACCCCATTTCAACTGAGTGCTGACATATTCAGTATTTTCAGTAGAACAGACATCACACTGTACAGCAATAGATCTGTACAGGTTTGCTGCTTCATGTAGTCAGATCTGACATTCTTAATCAGAAAAGCTCTTTTGACTTGTTTTTAAGGCTTTAAGTTCTGAATTCTAAACTCCAGATCAGGGCTCTTCAATCAGAAATAATATTTGAAACAAGAACATTTCAAGAGGATGCAACTTTTCAACTGCATTCAAGTATTTTTTTTTTTTTTTTTTTACTATTTTGCCCATTTTCTAAAGACAAATTTTAGGTCAACGCCAGTAAATAAAAAGGAGGGAAGAAACAACCATTTATTGGTAGCGCTTTTGTTAGAGTTCACAAATGATTGTGAATTTCATACTGACTGCAACATGAATTTGTTTGTGTATTCAATATAAAGTCTCTTATATACAGTATATAATACTTGATACATGCATGTATTATGCCTAAAATCATGCATTTGTTACTGTATTAATTATACAGTGTTTCAGTCATCATGAATCGTGATAACCACTTAAGTTCATTTTTATCTGTATTACAGACAAACCAGTCTTCTGCTTGATCTGGCAAAAACACAGTGAACTTGGCATATTGAGCAGTTTTTAGTCTTGCCCATTTTGCCCAAGACTTAAAAAAGATAATTGTGACCTTTATTAATAACTTATGAATCATGTTGACCAGAAGACCTTAAGTGATGCATGAATCAATTAATACAGTCATTCAGATATACTGATAATACATACAATATGTGTAACTGATGTTTCATCTCTAAAACATAGATTCATTAATAGTTACTTAAAGTATGAATTCATGTTAATTTGTGAACTGTACTTAAGTTTTCACACTTGAAATAATGTAAGTTTAGCCTCATATGTGGCACAAGCACATCAACATACATTAATAGAGTCTAGTCAATGCAAATAACCACAAATGGCCAATAATTGATTACAAAGTGTTTCTTTTTTACTATTTCACCTTGCTGTCCTTTGTCTCCCATTCACAACCACCACTGTGCTGCATTTAGCTGTGGACACCTGCAGACATGACATCTGCCTCTATATTTTACAGCATTTCAATCTTGGATTTCATCTCAGGCAGATAGTTGTATTTGTAGACATAGGAACATTTTGAAGCAGATACCACATTGACTTGAATTTATAATTTCACTCACAACATTCAGCATGCAAACTATAATTAACACTAGAAACACACTTGGAGAGCACAGACCTCCACCAGCACCACAGTCCTCTCCCATATTGTGATTTTTACCATAAATATTAGTCATACCTTTGTTTCATCTAAATATTTAGATTCCTTGACCATGAAAACATACCATTAACAATTGGTTTCATAATTATATCTATTTTAGTTCAGTAGTTATTCACGAAAATCAAATTTTTCGTCATGGTGGATCCAGACGGTGATCCGGATCAACACCAAAATTGAAGCAGCTCTTCCTTTTCGCATGCTGAACATTTCCTGAAATTTTCATCGTAATCCATCCATAACTTCTTGAGTTATTTTGTTCACGGACAGACAAACTCTCCCAAAAACATAACCTCCTTGGCCGAGGTAATAAAGTATGTTCATGAAACACACACACAAGGAAGCTGCCATGAAGTTTGGCTAACAAGAGTTTACATTTGTCTCTGTCTCCAATCTGTTGACAAACTCTGGTATCTTTCTTCTTTTCCCCTGAAAAGTTGGTCCGATGTATATTTTTCCCTAAGTGTTATACTTGTTGGAATTATATTCAGTAGTTCCTACAACACTCATTGCAGATTTCAGGTTTTGCTTTTGAAGCAGTAAAACAAAGGAATACAACGACAATCCATGTGGTGTCAGGCTTCATGTTTGCATGGTCCACTTCTCATAACCATATAAAAATATTTTCATGCACAATATACAGTATATGCTGTTTGATTATTTTTCTTGTGTACTGGTCATTTTGGGGGCGTAATATGGCCTGAGGTCTGACAGTTGAGTAAGGGGACTCTATGTTGCAAAAGGCTGCTGATTTAAAAGATATTTTAACTTAATTTAAATAATAAAAAGCAATGGTTTTCACCTGGTGGATCAGAGCCCACAAGAAGGTCATGGTGCTGTTTTCAGAGATTTCTTAATGTGAGTCTATGGGGAAAACTTTTGAGTCTGTGGTGTACCGATGAGGGCTAAAGTGGCCAAACTTCTATGCAATCTATTTTACCCTATTTTCTTGTGGTTCAAAAGAGCATTTTGGAGGCATCTTCCTTCAGGACTCTGACGAAAATTCTATATAATTGTTTTAAGTTATTACCATAATTATTAATCATCCTTTCTGTACACACACACACACACGTATGTTTGTTATTCCATCTAGACCATTGCAGCTTTGCATAAAGAGTAGCAGCTAGTTGTGAGCATCCATACCTGAGTTCAAACTCACTTTGACACTGCACTGCTGAAATGACACACAAGCTGCAAAGCAAGGATGTGTACGTGGAAGGCATTTAGAAACCACTTAACAGAGATTCACTCGTGCCAAGTGATGCTTTTAATTCTCTGTGGAGACGTCTGTGAGCTTGAGATACACACAAACACTGCCTCTTGCTGTTGTTTTCTCTCAGCCCTCTCTAACACCCTTTTCCATTACTGAGTATCACTCAACCCTGAAATCTGACATTAACACTATGTTGCTGTTATTGTATCTTATTAACAGGAAGAATGCTTCAGGCCTTATCCTCGTCCAGGCGAGGAGTTCATTCCCAAAAAATCTCGAAAACACCCAACCAGATATCAGGTAAGACAGTGAGAGCAGAGAGACTGTTGGATCACAAAAAAAGAGTCTGAATGGAAAACAAAGGGAAGTCAGTGACATATAGTAAAAGAAGCAGAGATAAAGGGGCTTTGGATCAAACTGGTGCAGGGCAATCAGAGTGGGTGATGTTGACCAAAAATAAAATGCTTGTTTTTTCCATAAAAAAAACAAACAAACAAAAAACTGTTTGTAGGCCTTCCTGTAAATTATCTTTTTGCCAAGCATCAGACCTGCCAATCTTTTTTTTCAATGGCTGTATAAAGTCAAAAGATACTAACCTTAATATGAAAGAAACCACCTGGATTTTAATGACACTTTATTACTTTATATCTTGTGTAAAAATATAAGTATATAAGACTTCACAAATTTACATTTTCCCAAGCTTCACTGGTTGATCAGTGTCTATGGAGTTTAGAGGCAGTAAAGAAAAAGGAATAAGAAAATCAGTTAAACAACAGCAGAAGCAGAGAGAACTTCAGCAGAGTTTGGATTAAAAAAAAGACGTCAACTGAGAGACAAAAGGAATAAATGTGTGATTTAAATGTAAAAGAGAAAAAAGTGAGCTAAGCTTTGTAAAGAAAAAGGAAAAGAGGCAGCAGACACTTTGAATGAGCTCAGATTATAAACTAACAGGGATCAAAAGGCCCTCACTGTTACACTGAGGGAAAACTTACATTTCTCCAAGTTTGATATGCACCTTGTTTTTCAGCCTCTAGCACACCAATACACAAGACCCTCCAAACATCCACATGTCACTTTATAAGACGTTTGTACATGTAGTGACAGGTATCGACCCATTTCAAGATTGCCTACATGCAAAGATTGACTGCCTGAGCCTCAGCAGCATCTGCAGGACGTCCCTGTTGGCTGGAGTAGATCAATACTGAACATTTGACACTTAGGCTGTGAGACCCAGTGCTGCTCTTTTAACATGGCATGATTTTCTCTGTGTGTTCAGAGGCAACTAGATGCTTTCCAAGCATTGTAAGTGATTAGAAAGGGAGACGTTTTCCCTCAAGAGGAACAGTCCATGTGTTGTCACATCACCCTGTCACCTTCTTTTCATTAAATCTCCTTCTCTCCTCTCCTGTTGTAGAAGATCATGAAGCGCCTGATTAAGCGCTACGTGTTGAAGGCCCAAGTGGACAGAGAGAGTGATGAAGTCAATGAAGGTAAAAAAAAAAAAAACACTCCATCAAGCCAAGAGGCCGTCTTAGTGTGTCAGTTTCTTTTCAGGAAAGTGAGAGTATGGATTTGTTTGAGGACTTGCTGTGTGTCCTGTATCGTTGGGTTAGTATGGCTGCTTATGGTCGCCTATGGAACAGTTTCATATTATTGTACACAAATGTGTGATGCCCTCCAATCATTAGAAGACTCTTTAAGAACTGAGAAGAGATTTTCAGAAACTGCAGTCCAACACCATCTCACATCTAGAGCAAATTTGTCTGTCCCTATCATGTGCCTGGTGCTCAGCAATTTGGTACGCAGCACAGGTGTCTCTCCAATTAACCATCTGATGTAGTTGTCATTCTTACACTCTTTGCTTATATTATTTAAAAAGTAACTGGCTTCAGCACCCAGGGATGTGTTAGTCGAAAAAATTGGAAGTTTCAGGTGCAAAACTGGCGTGTTCCTGTCTTGAGGACATGGAAAACAACTATACCTCAAACCAACTGCACTCTGCTCCAAAGTCTTTGGCATTGACTGTCATTGTTTTTGGAGGCACATTTGAAGATGGACACACATTAACAGTTTAATAGTAGAGCAGTTATTATGAATTAAGTTTTTAATGTTAAAAGGACCTCGAGACAGTATATCTTCTTTTGTCCTTAAGACACAATCAAGTCTTGAAAGCAAGGATTTAACTTGATATTAAAATATAAATTTGAGTTCTTTCAATAACTACATGCAGAGATGCTAATACAGGCTGTCCAGTGTGTTTTGCTTATGCTGTGGAGCATAAAGTCTAAATTCCTGCAGAGAAGATGAGTGAACGATTACCTCTATTTGGTGTTGCACAAATGGCTTATCAGTTTGAACATTAAAAGGTTTTTTTTTGTAGTGTATTCAATTGAATAAACGTACATAGGTCAAAAAGATTTACAAATCATTGTATTCTGTTTTTATATATGTTTTTTTTTTAAGTTATTTTTTCGGGCTTTTGTGGCCTTTATTGATAGGACAGCTGGAGAATGACAGGAAAGCGGGTGAAGAGAGGGGGGAAGACATGCAGCAAAGGGCTGTGGCCGGGATTCGAACCTACTGCCGCTGCTGGGGTTTGGAAGTCCCCGTACATGGGCGGACACTCTACCAACTGAGCTAATGTCCGCCCTTATATATGTTTTACATAATGTTCCAACTTCATTGGCTTTGGGGTTTGTAGCTGTGCAAAGTTAAACCCCATTAAGACACATGTATACATGAGTGGAAGCACAACAAACATGATTCATCCGACACTGATTGGGCATTTAGAAATGAATCCTTTGTGGTTAGCCTGTAAGCTGACTTCTGTAGCATGCTCATACTTCATTTTTTCCTGTTTCTCACTCTGATTGTTCAAAGAGGAGAACACGTCGGAGAGTAAATCTTTTCTCATTCACTAATCTCAGTTTTTCCTATTTTACACCAATAGGTGCGTAGTGAGCCATATGCTCCTCTGTCTCAGTGCGGTGTTTTATTTGTCTGTAGCACCCTTATTGGTGCCTGCAAGGCAGTAATTGACAACAGAAATATTATTGAACAACACAATTAACATAAAAGAGACTTAGAAAAATAACCACCATGTAGGATCTTACTGTGAATCCAAGACAGGAGAAAGACTGCCTTAAAATTGCAGAAATTAGGTCTTAAGAGTTCCTTACATTTACAGTCAGAGGTCACAGAAGCATGCTCTGTAACGCTGTCAGGATTTTACTGCAGTTCTGGGGATTTGTCTGTAACTTTAAATCACATGTAAAACTGTAAGGTGCAAAGCCATGATAACCGGTAGACATGTCTACTTTTGCACATGCCTTAACTCGTATTCTTTGTTTGATTTTGTGTCATAGGCGAGCTGAAGGAGATCAAGCAGGACATTTCCAGCCTCCGCTACGAGCTCCTGGAAGAGAAGTCACAGGCGGCTGGAGAGTTGGCTCTGCTCATCCAACAACTTGGCGACAAGTTTGGCAAGAACACCATGAGGCACTGATGGAACTTACAAGAAGAAGAGAGAGGGAGAGAAAGAGGAGGAGGATGTGAAAAGCAGAAAACCAGGGTCAGGGTGTTGTTTTTGTGAGGTTAGAGTGGGAAAGTGAGAGAAATGAAAGGAGAAATGGGAAGTAAAATACAAAAGTTGATTGTTTTCTAAATGCAATGACTGGTTTGTGAGAAATGTGGGCAGACAAAAGCTGTAATTGAAATACATCAAGAGGTTAGCGGGACAGAGGTGAGGTGAGGTCTGTTTTGACAGCTGCAATCTAATGAAAGCCGACTTCTTCAGGCAGTGAAAAGTGAGGACAGACTTAGGCAGGGTGGGAGACAGAGGCAGTTGAGTTGTGGGGGAGAACATGGGCACCAAGAGATACGACGCAGAGGCACTACGGTGCAGAGGCATGGAGCAGTGCAGCGATAAAGACCCCTGCATCCACTGCCAAAACATGCCATTGAAGGAGAGAGAGGGAAGCCTGTGTATGGGGATGAGACAGAGGGATGGCAGAGGAACAAAAAGGAAGGATGTGTGGAGAAAACTGCCAATGTTTTTATAGAAAGCAAAGCTGATTATACTCCTCTGTTTACTTTGTTTCAAGAGTAATCATGACGCATGTAGAGATACCATGCAGCCCTTTATACAGCAGGCTATCTAATTAATGCACATCAGCTTATCATGCACAACTTCTGATCAGGAGGACAATGATTCAGGAAAAAGGTGGGAAGCAAGTCATTAAACGCTCAAAATGTAATCTAATCCCCACATTTTAATTTGTTTCTACAGTGTGGCCATACCACATGGTGTGTTGTACAAAGATTAGCCTCCTCATGAAGGCTCTCACTGAGACCTTTTGTTCATGTAAAGTGGCTTTGCAGAGTTCAAATGCTCTCATCACTTTAACTTAGCTGGAAATATTCAGTTATAACATACCATCCAGACACATTCTGCCAGAAAAGTTGAAGTTTTGCCTCACTAGCATGGCAAACTAGGGGCGTTTCCAGATGGGTGGCTAAGAGTGGCATGGATTCACCTTTGAATCTGAACAAGCACCCCAAAATCCAAGTCATAGATTTTCTGTTTATCTTCTTAAAGGTGAAAAAAATAAACAAGAATAGAGAAAACACCATCACAAAATACATGACCATTATTATATATATAACAGTCTAATAAGATGCAGTTTCATCCCTTCTGTGTTTTAAAATCAGATTGGAATGAACAAACTGTGGTTGCACAGTACATTGAAGGTGAATTTTTATTTTTCAGTTTTATTTGGGAGAAATTCATAGAGTACTTTTTGAGAGAGAGGGGCTGAGAGGTTTCAGGATGGGGGAAGGAGGGTTGAGGTGCTGGATGTCAGCAGCTGGGGTGGTCTTCAGCTGAAGAGGGGGTCTCTGGGTCTAATTTAGAAAAAAAAGAACGTGGTTTGTCGTCTAGGAGTTCTTTATCTGCTGACCCTCCAACAGCTGGCCCTCCTGGCTGGTAAGCCTTTCTATTGTTTTTTTTTTTTTTTAAGATTATTTCAATTTCCATTTATTGATGAGAAGGAGACAGTGGATAGGCTTGTGAAAGGGGCTCAGCTCTCTCCTTTTTCATAGCCTCCAGAGTCTGCTCTAGAGTGGCCTCCTTTTTGTGTGCAGTCAAAAAGTCTTTGTGTTTTAGTTGTCCTGTTCTGCCTGGCACAAAGCTGCCTTCACCTTGAATTTTTTTCACTTCGTGCTCTGCCAGGAGGCTAGATCTTTCCTCTCCCCACTGTTTTTGGTGTTCTTCATGGTCTCCTGAGCCTCAACCTGGGCAGTCCTTCTCTTGAGTGAAGCTGGAATCTCTTTCTCTACCGAGTGCACCTGGATTACAGCAGGTCATTTTGGGCCTTTTTCAGGGCCTCCTGTATTTTGATCTTCTCCTCTTTCTCAAGATGAGATCTCTCCTCCTTTCACTGCCACCTCTTCTTCTTCAGGTCCTCCTGCTGCAGGTTGCTGAGGAGTTCCTGAAGTGCCCAATTAAGGCCAAAACATTTGGGCTGGGACTTTTCTGTAGGCATTTTACCAAGATTTTGTGGCTTTTTTAGAGTCTCAGGGTGCCAAATCCGTGCAAATCTCAGATATTTTTCTCAAAATCCTTGGGAGTATGTTGATTAAAAATTTAGCTGACCTGAATCCAATTTTTTAAAAAAAAATCAAATGAATCAGAACAAAGCAAAAGAGCTGTGGGTGTGAACCCACCTAAGACTCTTACACTCTCAGTGCAAATTGGAAGTTGATAAAGTTGTATCACAAAAAAACATGCCATTTGTTCTACACTATTTTAAACTTTAAAGTATGTCGAGGTCATTTTTAGATACTGACTTAAATTAATCATTTTGTCATAAATGTGTATTTCTCAGTGTAATGATATTAACTTGTGATTTTTGTCAAAAGTATCATTATTATTTTTGGCTGCTCCTCTGTTGAGTTACTTTTTATTGTTAAAAGTAAAACACATTGGAGTCTAACATCCATTCAGTGTTAGCAGTTAACACATACAAACAGTTTTTATTCCAGTACGTTTTCATGCCATCCTTACTAAAGTCAGTGCCCCAGTAGAAAAAGTCTGGGCACACCCCTGTAGCCTACACAGAGAGATTACACAGAGACCAAACCGGGAATTTCACACTTGTTTCAGAAACTGAAACTGACTTGGATAAACTCTGTGAATGTGTTCCCGTTCACTGGGCTGTCATAGCACAATCTTTTCTTTGCACAACACTTTTTCTTGAATAGCAACCGAAAAAGCGACACATCCTCTAGGATTTGTGTTTACAGTTGGGAAATACAGGAGGTCAGTGCTTTCAAGGAGAACATGAAGGCAGGAAAAAAAACTCAGTTTGATGGCTCTGGGGCAAACACACATTTATAAGATGAGAAAATAAGACAGATATTTTAGACTGTGTGAAGAAAAAAGTAATCATTTGGCCATAAACCCAGAGATTCTCCTGTGAAAGCGGTGCAGAGGCATTTTATGGTTTTGTTTTCTTTTTTGGAGTCTTATTTGACAGACTGCTGCACCGGTTAAATGACTGTGTTTGTCTTCTCCCATGGATGGGCTTACAGAGGGGATCTTTGTATGACATTAAACTATATACAGGTGTAGATACAGCTGGATTATCACATCTAAAGAGGCCATCCTTCATGTAGCAGCAGACCGTAAAACTGCCTGTTCACCTATTATCTATACTGTAATAAGCAGATATTGTCTCAGATTATGCATATTATTCTATATTTTAACTGGAATGCTTTCTAAATCACTGAAAAAAATCATTACAAACCTCAAACATCTGATTACTTTTATATCTAATTTATTTACGTGGATCTATCTGTCAGATAATGCATTAATTTCTTTCTTTCCCTTTTGAAACACACAACTCCAAAAAATATGTGAAAAGTGCTGTCATTCATCTTTTTTGTTGTTGTGGGAAGAGAGAATCTGAATTGGGTGATCTTGACATCATCTATAAAAGAGGGTATTTCTTTAATTAATGTATCTATCTTTAAAACATTGTTGTTGGTTTATAGCTCTACTCAGCGGGTATACTCCACCCAAGCACACTATTTAAAGTCTTAGTCTTTTTGAAAGCTTTAAGTAAAGTTTAGATAGTTCACCTTTTGGGGAAATGAGTTGCATTTGAAAAATTAAATTTTTGTCTCAGATACACAACTGTTGTTTAGAGTCTTATTAAATTGAATAGTTGGACTTTAAAGGTGTAGTGTGTATAAACTGGCATTTTAGCGACATCTAGCATTCAGATTTTGAAATGAGCCCGTCCATTACTAAAACATCACATCACTAAGCAACGATAGCCAGTGAAGACCAAAAAGGATCATGAACAGGGCATCATTTACAACAGTTACAAGGTGAGAGTTTTTTCATTCATATTTGTAGCTATTATTTTTATAGATTATAGGTCAGTTAAGAATACAATTATAGGTTTTGTAAACTTTTGTAGACCCGTATTTAAAAATTGCGTTTTGCTCTTTTTGTTCCCAAACCCCATGACGGATCATTATGCCAGCCTCACAAAGGGGAGACCTGCGATACATAAATATACAAATAAAAATATGAATATAAAAAGCTTTCCTAATTTAATAAAAGAAAACAGAGTTTTATGGGGATGATTGTACACCTATTTCTATGGACTTTACGTACAAATAGAAACATATCCTATATTCACCATTTCTGTTCGTCGAAATGCAGCCAACTTCTACACGCTACACCTTTAATGTATAATTGTTTATTTTTGTGTGTGTGTCAGAAAGTGAGCGAGCAGCTAATCATTTTCTGTGTGCAGAAACAGAGTGTCTTAAGAGGCTTTTAAATCTGACTTCTCCTGAAACACTGTATTTTTAACTTGTACGCAAGAAAATCTTGTACTGTAAATTATCATATTTTTGATCCTTGAATTAAAGATCTTAACCTCTAAACATCTGGTGTGGTCATTAGAGTGTTTGTGCTGAGAAGAGCTTGGTGAATTTTAAAGAGTCTGAATCTTCAGTTTATCTCTGTCTGCAGTCCTGAAGTGCTGCTCTACAAAACAGGATGAATGTACACACTCAGCAATGTTAAATGATTGTTTGTACAGATACCAGGACCCAGGCTGCACTAAAGGTAGGCACACATCTATAGTAACAAACTCCCACAAACATCAACTGGGTTTGCAGTTTTAGGTTTCAGCAGGCACACTTCTCAGTCCTGGACGATTTAAAGCTTTTCTCACAGAGCTCTTTACCAATATGCAGCTCAGCACAAATTTTACATAAACTATACCCCAAAGGCACAAAAACACCCGAAGCATTAATCAAAAGCCATCTGCAAATTTATTCCAAAACAAGGACACGTGCCAACAACAGCTGGAGGGCAGATTTATTCCAAAAATGTATAACATTGATTGACTTTGCAAATCTTATGCAAGGTGTTAAATACTGAATACAATGTCATACAGCAGCATACACTGTAGGTGCATAAGGGTTTTTCTCTAATATTTCAAGCTCACAGTACAGAAAATTTGAGTAGGAGGTAAAGAGTACTATGAGTAAAAGTTAGATATAGATATATATATCATCTATACTGCTAATCCTCTACAGGGTCCAGGGGCTCTGGAGCCCATCCTAGCTGTCAATGGGCAAGAGGCAGCTTACATCCTGATTCGTCACCAGCAAATCACAGGGCCACACAAATAAGCAAACAATCTTGGAAGCCAGAGTTCCTGGAGAAAACCCACATGTGCAAAGGGAGCACATGCAAACTCCACACCGATTTGCCCTGACTGAAATGGGGCTTGAACCAACAACCTACTTCCTGTGAGGCACATGCACTCCCTGCTCCACCCCACTGCTGCTCAATTTCTGCTTTTATTTCTAATAACTTTAGATTTTTAATTTATGAAATGGATTTATGAAAAAAATATTTTTTGTGAACAAAACTTTATTTTGGCATATTCTGTTTTCTGCACTCTCAGTTTAAAGAAAGACATAGTTAGCTATTTTTTTTTCCAAAAATGGACACACTAGAAAATAGGTAAATTGTCCCATTTCAAATTTATTTTCTAGTTTTCCTGCATCTAAAGTGTTCATCATATTCAGTTACCTTTGATCAACAAAAGTGATTTTGTTGTAGTTTAAGATGTTTGTGCTGTGTTAGCCCAAAGAAAAATTCCTTGTATGTGTCCTCTTCTGGGGCGGCATGGTGGCGCAGCAGGTATAGAGCACGTGCCTCACAGCAAGAAGGTCCCCAGTTCGACCCCTGGAGTGTGAAGTTAGCATGTTCTTCCCATACATGCGTGGGTTCTCTCTGGGAACTCTGGTATCCTCCCACAGACCAAAAACATGCTCATTAGGTTAACTGGTGACTCTAAATTGCCCTTAGGTATGAATGTGTGAGTGAATGGTTGTCTGTCTCTCTATGTGGCCCTGCAATCAACCAGCGACAGGTTCAGGGTGTACCCCGCCTCTCACCCAATGACAGCTGGAATAGGCTCCAGCCCCCCACGACCCCAAAAAGGGATAAGTGGTATGGAAAATGAATGCAAGAATGTCCTCTTCTGGTCCTGTAAGAAAAGGCTGGCTGCAGGGGAGGTTTTAAACAATGTCGGCCGCAGGGAGTTTGGCCAAGCAGGGTTGTTGCAGAATCTGGTGCTTCAGTGAGTGAACACTTCTTATTATCTATCACAAGTGCGGGAAGCTTTGGAGAAATGAAATTAATGAAAAGCGCCATTAATTAATGAAAAGATTAATTAATAAATACATAACAGTGACTGGACTAAGATTGAATTTATGCCACAGCTTCATAAAATAAAGAGTAAGACAGTGTTGACAAAAAATAATTTGCTGGCTGTAGAGCACACACACAACTCTGCCGTGACCGTGACTGGATCTTGATAAAGCAAGGATGTAAATCATGGATTTATAACCAAGACATTAGAATAAAGCAATCACTTCTGTGTATAACTTTATCATTTTATTGACTAAGTTAGCACTCATCAGTTCAAATATAAAATGCCAGGCTGGGCTTGCAGGCACTGCAGAAATGTCTTGATCCTAAACTCACCCTCTCATGTTTACTTTAAGAGTAAAACCACCCACTCCTACTTAAAAGCTTTCATTAAGAGGCCCAGTGTGAGTTTAAGTGTTTAAGAGATGCATTGAGACCCTAAAGCAAGTCTTTAAAGTTAAAGAATCTCACTGTGGCTGGAACATTCCTGTGTGCATATGTATGTGTGTGTGTGTTCACACACTTTGCGTGATCCTGAGAGCTGTTCTTAAAGCAGCCCTGTAAACACTCCACTATAACATACTGCATGTCTAGATGTTTAATAGACCTCAGTTAGTCCGCAGCATCCATCCGCCACTCTGCCTGCACAGTTTCATTCTGTCACTGACACACCGAATAATGTCCAGTTCTCGACTGAACACAACCTATTCACATAAAACCAACATTATACTGTAGTTTAGATAGATAATTTGACAGGATAAAAAACACGTGCAGATGTTTTGAATACATTTGTGTACTCTTACAAAGAATGTTGCCTTTATGAAATGAACCAGTCACAGCAGAAACACTCTTGACAGGTGTGGGTCATTGTTTTTGTTTGTTTGATTGTTTGTTTGTTTGTTTGTTTTTGTTGATCAGAGATGGGGACACATTTTTTAGACTCTGGGCAATTTCTATGTGTGGACAGACAAATACAAAACACTATTTACTCAACTTGTTCTGAGATCTACTTTTACTATGAACATTTGAGTATCTTTTTATTTAAACAGAAACACAACAGATTATAAACATGTTAATCTTTTCAGCCTCAATGTATTTTATGCAACCTTAAATGACCGGTGAAGCACCATAACCTGATAAAAAGAAATTACACTGCTCCTCCTCCTACTGTGTTCCTGGTGCTGTCATTTGTATTGAATGATGTCCCACCAGAGAGACAGGCAAAGTTGATTTGGCTCTAAGTATTTCAGACCATCAATACAAGGCACAGAAACAACTAGAGAATTTGCATTTCCATGCAGGAAATGCGTTGAAATGCTGAGTGTGACCGCTGAAACTGTGAAATGAAATTGCTTAAAGTAATGCAAAGAAAGCTGAAAATGCGACATGAATAGTTGTAAGCAGTAAATCAGGGCTGAAAATGTGTGAAATGTGCAATAAAAATGTTTGCAGAAAATTATAGATACTGGAGCTCAGGTATGCAGGTCACGTGACCACGCTCTAACTTCAAAGAAAACTGCAAAAGTTGATGCTGCTTCAACAGTTATATCTTAGAAACTGTAGCAGATAGTGAAAAGTGCACTAAAAACTGTTTGCAGTTGTGAAAGAAAGCAGAAAATGAATGACTGTTTTGTAACATGGTTAAATGTGTTGATATCTGTAGATGTACCTAATAAAGTGGCCAGTCAGTGTAATACGTCCAAAATAAGGCTGAGAGTGTTAAGACAAGCATGATTACGCTATTGTAATGAAGAATCTGTACTAGATGGAAAGAAAAATCCATCTGCCTCAACCGGGATTTGAACCCGGGCCTCTCGCTCCCGGTCCACTGCTCTAGCCTTTCAACCACAGAGTTATATGCGCTGGCTCATGGAAAGCATGGTAGTTATGCTCTTTGTCTCATATAGCACTGTAATAACGCTCGGTACTTCCGGGTAAACGAACGGTCGCTGTGCGAAAACCGTGGTAGATATCAGAAAAGGGATTGCACTGTGAGCATCCCAAGAACATGCTGAAGCCATGGGTATAAGTTTCATGTCCATAAAGTAGAAAATATTGACATAGTGGCAAGTTAAAAACGGGCTCCAAAGTGAAGCACTCAACTGTCCCGAGGTAAAGAACTGCATTACCGCAGATAGAAGATTTTGCAGCATACCGCAAAAGCTGAAGCTCACTGACACAAAACGATGTCAGATTAAACTTTGAAGCGGATTTCACGTGTAAGAGGAAAAGTGGGTCAACGTTTTGATGCATAAATCATGTCTGTGGAGGATGTTTTGACGAAGTTATGACAAGATAATTCTGCTGAAGTTTTTGTGTGTGTGAAGGAGGGCTACGGTCTAATCTGTCACGTGACAGGCAGTCAGTCCAGAGCAAACCGCAAAACTTGGTGTTGCTCAAAAATTCAAATTTAAAAAACCGTAGTCGCCAGCAAAAAGCTGAAGATACGTAAAAATAGCTGAAAAGTCAGTGCAGCTTTTAAAGCACGTATGACATCTGTAGGTGCAAGCATGCCCAATCTATGGAGCTTCAAAGTTGCTGAAGTTTTCAGCAGACCTGCGGAAATGTCCCTTGGATTTCAATGTAAAAATACATGCAGAAATTATTTTTTACTGTAAAAAGTATAACTGTTAAACCTGTGAAAAATACAAGCGCACTTCTCATGAACATGCTGCATATGTCAATTTTTTTCTGTGAAAATCTGTGCAAATTTGAAGCCTGTGAAAGGTGCCAAAATCTTAAGGAATAATAAGAAGAAAAAGAACAAAATGGAGTTTAGGGAGAACAGTATGTTGAAATGCTGACTCAGCATTTCAACATAATAACTTGCCCAAAATTGTTGATCAAGTTATTGTTAAAAATCTTGTGCTGTTATGAAATCCTTTCAAGAAATATCCTGGATCCACATCCTGGATCACCAGCATAAACTGACCACTCCTCTGTGCCATGACCAACATCCTTTGAAAATTTTATTTAAAAAAACAACAACTTATTAAGTTATTAATTAAATGTGGAAACTGCCCTATCTCACTCTGTTTACAAACCCTTTAAAATTCCAGGAACGTATCCATATTTTGATCACCACCAAATCTGATCACTCCTTCTTGAGCTGTGACCAACATTTACTTTTACTTCACTACTTAACAGAAAGCAGAAAATGAATTGCAGAGATAACAATTAACAACAAAGTTGTTTATAAAAACATATTAATCTTTTTAAATATTTTTTTGTTATTATTTGATTGGGTTGTTGGAGACTGTCTTTGTCACAGCTGACAGCTCATTGTTGAAACCTTAACCAAGACAACAATAACATTACCTTTCAGAGAATGTTACAAGAAAAGTTTTACCGATTTGGGAGGTTTAAAGACCCAGCAAACTGGTGCAGACCACAGAATTAAGTTTAGTTCACGGTAGGTGTCAGAGCCATCCAAATCAGGCAAGGATCAAACGAGGGGGGCAAACCAAAAGGCAGTGCATTGTGGACTGGATCCAGCGGAGTTTCAGAGAGCAAGCTAGAATAACTTTTACTAACATTAAGCAGAGAGTGGCTAATGTTGCATTAATAGCTTTGTCAGCATCGCCAGCCCCGGTCCACTTTCCAAATGATTGCCCTCTGAGTGGAAAATGCTTACATATCACATCAATTAAAATGCATGAGTTACCTCACACAACCTAAATGCACTTTAATTTCTACTTCATCTCTTGAATACTGCTGAACTTCTCACAGTGAAACAAGGGCTGTTTTCAAAACTGCATACTTCACGAACAGTAAGTATCAATTTTGCCAAATTGTAAGTACGCAGGCACGAACAATTGCAACTGTGGGAAAAATAGAAACATACATTGGACCTCGTGTACTGCTACCCACAATGTAAGTGCCAACGGATCATGGATCAAAATGGCAGACAGCCATACATACAGTATATGGCAACAACCTTTGAAATATCAGCATGAACTTCGGTACTGTAACATTTATACAACAACAGCAAAACAATTAAAAGTCTGTGATTTCACATTTTTGAGTCGTCGCGTGGATAGTACGCATTTCTTATTTGGGTGTTCATTGGTAAAAATCTTGAAAATCCAAATAAATTACTCCTCTATTAATGGATGTTAAAGAAGAGGCGCTAGCTGTTAGCTGAGCTATTGTTTAATTTAGCATTTATGACCAGAAATAGAAATCGTTCATTAGATTACACAACATTTGGCAGGCTCTGACAAAGAGCAGAGTAAAAGCTAACTGAACCAAATGAAAACTGCAACGATGATGCAACTTCATCCCAGCACTAAACTGGGTTCAATGAATTTCAGACATGTCACAGACAGGGTAAGATGTAGCACCTTTAAGTTTCTGCTCTTTTTTTCTATCTGTATGCCACATAAACATTGAGGGATTCTTTGAACTTGTAAATATTATAAAAGTATATTATGAATTTAAAACATTTACTACATAAGATTCAATAATGTGTTCTGAGATAATCAGCTAAAATTCATCTAATCCTGTTGGAGACAATTTTACAACAGCCCTGATAACAGTCCTGGGTTCTTTTAGACAATTATTATTTCCCCTCTCTATTGTTGAATCTGGTTAATAACCTTGTCACATCTTTTCATTCTGTTTCCTCCTCCCATCACTCACTGCTGCTCTACATTCACAGGCCAACAAATGCCAAAACACTGCCTGAGGAGGGAAAAGGGGACCCAGACTGAGGCCAGAAAAGCAGGCGAGGCCATAACTGGTTAAACTCCATGGTAACTGAATCGGTCCGAGGGAGATGGAAGCTCACAGGAAATTCTATTATCTGATTTCCTTCAGCGCTCTCCCTAGAACTTTTGATAGTTTTGGGCCTCAGGCTGTTAACCTAGAAGACACTACATTAGTGTGAGTGTGTGTGTGCGTGTGAGGTTGTGCATGTGCTTGTGTGCTTGTATGTTTGTGTATTGTACATGTGTTTCTGATCACATGATAACATTTCCATTGAATACACTATATGTTCATGCTTGGCTGCTCATGTTGACCTGTGAGCAGAGGTTAGACCACTCTCTCAAAGAAAACCTTGAAGACTTCTGTGTGTATGAGGGGGTGGGGGGGTAGTTTGTGTATCTTTAAGCAACACTGTTTGACTGTCTCTTCTTCTCTGGTGTAATTTGTCCCAGGGGCCCAAAGCATGGAAGTGTTTCCAATCCTCCCTCCTGTCTTTCCTCTTCACTCCGTCTCCTCATCCTCTCTCTCTCTTTCTCCCCTTATCCATGCCTCCTCCACTATCTCCCTCTCTTCTCCCCTCTCCAAGTGCAGCACTGAGTTAGCGATGTGACCTCCCACCTTTTGAAAAAGCAAGGGAATCCAGGGATTTGGAGGAGAGATTAAACCACCGCCTACTTCCTGGAAGCCCCCTCAGGAGACAAACTCAGCAGCAGGCACGCACATATTTAAAGAATTTGCTTGCTCCCATTTATAAACATGAATAAATAGTCACTCAGGCTTTGTGGTACAGTATTAGAAGCACATATGTAGGCTCAAACAGCCTCTCTGCCAGAAATATACACAAACTTCCCTCTAACTGAGCTGGAATGTGCTCTCTCTCTCACACACAGGCACACATATCCACACACATACAGCAGACTGTCAGTCAAAACTCTGACGCTAATTTGTTTACACACAAACAAATAAAAGCTTTAATGGAGTATCAATGAAGACATTAGCACCGCAGCAGGGTTAAACTGTATTTGTGGCTTTTGCTCTCACAGATGTGATATGTCGTCTATCATTTTTCACACACACACACACACACACACACACACACACACACACACACACACACACACACACACACACACACACACACACACTGGCATCATCAATCACCTTCAGCCTCTCATTTCAGAGCCTCATTAGATAAAGTCTCTGAAAATGACCTGATCAGAGCAAACCTCTTTATAAACAGAATATTTAAGGGGCAAAGCTGACACATACATAAACTAAAACCATTCATCACTAAAAATAAAAACTGTCATGAAGGATCTTGAGCTGGATTGGTACTTTTCTAGCTATCCGATAACCTAAAGTGCATTTTGAATCTCAGGTCACACGTCCTCATCTAATCCCATTCTCACACAGTTATTGATGTAACTATGTGAAATGTGCATCAGTGTTAGCTGACAGGGGTGCCGTGCTCTAACAGCAAGACAAGTGATTAAGGTATAATGCTAGCTATAAAACTATGTAAAATTAAAGAAAGGGTATAAATTGAGATTATATTGTGGACAACACAACAGTAGCAAAAACATATTATGTAAAGTTAGAAAATAACATACCTGAGAAAACGGAGTAAAAGGGTGCAGAAGATTGACTGGGTTTGACTTTTTTATCACGATAACAAAATCAATATTTAATAACTATAATAATGAAAAACATCATGATAATAATAAAGATGATCATAAAAAACAAAAATGATCATAATTTATATTTTTCTTCTAACACTTACAAAATAAGACATTTTTCAAATACAGTGTTTGTTGATTTTGATGGCGTCATTGTTTATTTACTGTTTTGTATGGTGTGAAAATATGCACTGATGAAAAATCCTATCATGAGGTCATGCATTAGTGTTTGCTGTAATATTAAAGTGCATCTGTTCTGAGATCTACAAATCTGGTCACCCTATGACAGGGGCCATAAATTACTGTAACATTAATTTCTGTATCAAACTACACAGTCATTGATTGCAGACAGAAGACTGTCTTTATGCTGAGCTAAAACAACTCTTGTCTCTTCTCTTCTCTTGTTATTATTACAGTAAAAAGGAGGCTTTGAGTAAAAGTCTTCACTCTCCATAACAAAAAGAAAGTGGATTTTATTTTGTTACATAACATCGTGTGTAACTCACATGTCAATTCAGCTGAGTATTTACAGTCTGCAGGTGAATTAAGTGCTGTTGGGCACACTGGTATTTCAGAGAAAGACCTCTTGCACATTTCTTCGGAAATATTTTGACAATACAAGCTTGTTTGGACAAGTTCTGGTTTTGTGAAAATCTTATATCAATGTTTTTGTATTTTAGTCCTGATTATTTTGGTTGTTGTAACCCAATATACATTTCGCCTTTAACACTTAGCGTCCAATGACACAGTTATAAATGTGTCATTTCACTCTTTTTCTTTGACATGGCAGTCTTAGAAATACACACACAGCACTGAGACACAACCACCAATAAAAACTAATATCTTATTGAAGCAGCCTGGGGTGTGATGGAGCAGAGGTAAGGGGTATCAGAGGGAAAGACTTGTCCAGTGTTTGCAAATTCTTCAAAGTCACAGTGTCTCGGTTGGAGATGGATGGAAGTATTGATGGGGCACCTTCCCAACAAGCCCTCAAGGTGGCTCAGCCGACCCTTAGGGCTGTGCTGATGAATGAGAGTTTAACTCCTAGGGGCCCTAATTTCATGGTGCAGCGCAGGGGGCGCAAGCCCGGCGCACCCCGCGCAGTGTTAATTTCGTCCGGCACACCGCCATGCGCTGCCAATTTGACAATTTGGTAGACCGTCTGCGTAGAGATGGGTGTGACGGCGCAACAGGGGGAGGTGAAGGCGCACCAGGGGGAGGTGTCGGCAGATTCATGTTGGTGCAGAGACAATTTCGTGCCAAAAACAGTGCGGAAAGTGCGCTGAAAGCTCGCCAGCTCCAACCTGGTCTATTCTTGGCGCAAGCGGAGCGCATCCTCCGCAGCTGTAATTTGGTGACAGGCGCACATGTGCACACACGTCAACAAAGCCTCAGAGGCAGGTTTCCAGAGTGTCGGGCACATTTTAATACAATAAAAAATCACAGCAATCTCTATTTAATGTAACCGTCTGAACCAGCATATATATTTGTATCTATATTAACTGTCCCGTCACATCTGATGTCGGATTAAAGCCGTTTGTCATAATGGAAACTTAACCTGACGGCATCTGGAAGTTTGATGCAATTCTTACAAGTCAACAATAAACAGCCTTAACATCTGACACTGAGTATATATCTGGCTTCTCTCATTTCATTAAATTCAAAGAAAAGAGGGAGAAAAAAGACAAAGAAAAAAGAGAGAAAATAAATGTATGTCACTCAGGATTCACCTGAGATTTCCCATATTCCTCTGTTTTAGTCTTTATTTTTAACGTGATCTAAAAAGATGGAGTACATTATTGCAAGGAAGATGAGGAGGAGATACAGGGAGAGTATACAGTATATCACTAAAGGCTCTGCTATTTGGCGATAAAACCAGGAGTGCAGGTGAACACAGCATTATGAATGGATAAGCCAGCTGCTGTGTAACTGTCTCTTAATTTTTTACTCCTATTAATGACAAAGGAACAGATTACATCTGTCCCGGGAGCTGGCCCACGGTGATGCGCTTCGTGGCCTCCAATGCGCGCCCCGCTGTCCATTCTCTTGCTGAAGGGACAGCGGCTCTGACCGCTACACGGTCTTTCCAGCACACTGTTTCCGCGGTGGCGGGGATCATTAAGACAAATCAGATGCTGCGCCTCGGCCGCAGCGCATTTAAAGGAAAGGAGAGATGGTCATTTGATTGGTGAAGACAGCACTCGGCTGTGTTAAACCACTTGCACCTTTTGTCCTCCCTCTCTGCCACTTGCGCTAAGGGGCAGGGATGGAGGCGTGGATGCGCCTCTCTGCGTCTCTCTGCTCCTGGAGTGCGCCTCTCTTGAAACTGCAGGAAACTTGCAAAGTGCGCTGGTCACACCCTGTCCGCGAGGCGAAGGCCGGCGCAGGGCAGATGCGCCTGCGCCTGGTCTACGAAATTAGAGCACCTATAGGTGTTCTTATAAATACAAGTGGATCATGAGAGAGCACATAAACACACAAGACAAATGTGTCAGGGTGCAACAGTCAAAAAGATGCATCATCACCATTCCATCAAAACTGTCAGAAAAGTTAAATAAATAAATAAATAAATAAAATGAACTGCTATGTTCTTTGTGTCAGGAATAGGTTTCTATGTGGTCCAGATTTTGAACACTACAGTCCATGTGTATCCAACATCTAGCTGTTATCCTGGTGCTGGAGTAGTAGCTCTACAGTTCATCTTATAGAAGTCTGTGAGGTACATAATCCAAAAGGCTTCAACATAATTCTTTACAGATTTGGGTTAACTCAACCAATCCATGCGAAAAGTTCTCAATAGGATTTAGGATTCAACGTCAGCTGCTCATTAAACCCACAAAGTGTTAAATGCAGCTGGGGTTCTTTCTTTATAAAAACACACTTTGGGAACTGCTTAAAAATACAATATCCTACAAATAAAACATAAACCACAGATATCACGTGGACCCTAAGTGATCATCCTTCCTCTAGGTTTGTTGTTTTTTCACTGATGGGACACCACTGCCTCTGTATTATGTCTCACTCAGGGGTTCAAACATGGAATATGGAAAAACTAGAAAGCAATTGGAGAGGGAATCTTCTGCGAAGTTAGCTCACATATTGCTGTTACATTTATAAGAAAAAGTTCCATGATAAAGCTACCATCATGATATTATTCCTTGACCCTGAAAACCCACACCTAGCACTTGGAATCAAAAACGATTGTTTGCTAATAGTAGTCATCTGAATCACCACCAAATTTAATAATTTTTATGTTGGGTCATTCCCAACATCTCCAGAAAATATTTGCATCTGATAGGTTATGCGTGATCTCGTTGCACACCACACACCAAGAACAAAGCTCTTCAGTCTGTCATCATGTGTTGAGTCTGTTACAGTTTTAAACATAAGTTCAGATTCCAAAATTTCCTTGGTATGGGACAGATTTTATCACACATTGGTGTTATCTGACACTCTACAGAAGGATACTATTCAGGCAGGTTGCAGAACCACTGCTGGGGAAAGACAACCATGTAGTGCTGCTGAATCTGTCTGATTCCATCTCTCTAATCAAGAAGATCCTTCTTGTAAAGTCCAGGCTAGAATGATTGAGCTTGGTCTGCAGGGCCACTGCCCAATCAATGGTCTTCCAAGGAAAAAGAGGCAGGAGCTACAAGTGTGTCAACAGCACAGACGACAGTGAGAAGGCTGTCATCTGTGCGACAGTCTTCTGTCAGATTAGGGGAAGGGGAAAACTGCTACGAAAGAGGACATTGGAGTGAACTTTAAATGAAAACGAACCACACATCAATATCATGGCAATAATTAAGTCAATGAAACATCAAGAAAGGTGGCCAGTAGTGAAACTAAGTTAAAGGATAAGGCTAATAGCTGGAATCAAAGTAAACTACCATTGCTCGAAAATGGCTGCAGTAGTTGGTGATATTGAAAAAGGGCTTTCATGTGTTGATGTTGTACATAGCTCTTGATCCATTTCTCTTTATCATATACTCACTCCCATAGGTCAAATCATCTGTGGTCTTCAGTTTCAGTATTATGCCAATGGCATCCAGCTTTTTGTCTCCACCCATTCCATCACCACAGACACCCCCTTCCTTAACGACATTAAAGCCTGGATGAACAAAAATTCTTCTCCCACAACAGCAACAGACCCATTCCTGTGACCATATCATCCAGTCTTCCAAAGTTTTCATTAGCTCCCTGTCCCATACTGCATTGGATTCACCCACAAAGCCCTCAACCATCAGGCCTCCTCTTGTCCTCCTTCACTGTCACATTCAGGTCTGTAACCTCTGATCATCCATTGGCAACCTCTTCAGCCCACCTATCAGAACCAAGCATCAAACCTGTGGGGTCAAAGCCATCACCTCCGCTGCCCCCATGTGAAACTCTTTTCTTCCTCACATGCAAGACTGACTCACCCACTTTTTAACTCCTACTCAAGAATCATTTCTTTAGGGTCCGTTTACAGGACAATGAATATGGACGAAAACAGAGAGTTTTTGTTGCATTGTGCCTTCTGTTTAAACAGGAATGGTGCAAAGGCTCAAACACACAAACTTTGAATCCAGGGTGTAGTGAAAAGGTTGGAAAACATTTTAGTTTTCATCTCAATGTAAACAGGAATTGGCGAGTAGCACGTGCACAGTACTCTTTCAGATAAAGGTTGCTCACCTAGGAACAACAGCAGCAGCTATGGCTGATAACTGAGCAACATGTGTGTTGCTTACTGTGCTAGGTGTGAAATTGATCTTCCAACAACAGGGGATTTGCTGTGTAATACTGAATGATACCAATACTCTCACCACCAGAGACATGGGCATTAAACATAAAGCAAATTCCATCCTATTGCACAGATAAACTGAATCTGTTTTGAGGTGAACGTTACTTTTTTCTGAATTAGTTTATCCTCATCATCTATGTCATTACAGTTTTAGACAACACGTTTCACCTTCACCCTCCTCCACCTCTTCTTCTGACTAGTTTTTATTGCAGCAGCATAACCAACATTGTCATCCTCATACTTCCCATCACTTTCACACATTCCTCCTTATCTCAAACTAACTGACTGCAGTGAATAATGGATGCTGGAAACTGCTGCATTCCCTCTGTCCCATTCATTGTCCATGAAGCACATGTGAGTGGAGAATGAGTGAGATGAGAGAGGAAGTAATGTTTATAACAATCCCAGAGCTGCTGCTCGTCATATACAGCAACATTTCCCTTCTCTTTATTTATGTACCTACAACATAGTTTCCCTTTTATGGCTGAGCCATAGCTGAAGAACCAAACATCAATCTTCTGCTTTGCCTCTCTCCATGTTCAGCATCCCTCTCACTCTTCATTTTTGTTTCTCCGTCTCGCCTTGCGCAATTTTCCCCCATCTTTGTTTGTTTTCCTCTCATTTTTTTTTTTTTTTCTTTTTGTGTTTAATTTGTGTGGTTTGTTCTTTCCATCTGTCATATTTGGTCTGAATCAGAAGTGGACATGACCTTAAAAACAATGAGAATTGGGCTTTTCTTTCTGTTTTTGGCTCTTTTTCTCCAACTTCCCCTCCTCTCCTCCTATCCAAACTGGGAGTACAAAATGCACATTCTCATGGGGGATCAGAGATTAAGACTTGCAGGGAACACTGCCTCTGTTATTTCCCACTTGATTTGTTTAGTTTCCCTCCTCCTCCTCCTTCCCCTCCCTGTCCTCCTGCCCTCCCTTTTCATCCATCTCCCAGTGTTTTGAGTGTCTCAGGCTTCTCTGATGTGTCGCTGCTCTACTGCATGGCTTCCCATCCCATACTAAAACAAGCACTCTCTTACGACGGGCAACCCTCTTTCACCCCCTTCTCAAAACCTTTTCCTATGATCCTGAAAACAAGCACTCTGAGATCATTCCTATTTGAAATGCAGATGTAAAAGAAGGTGAAAGTAAAGCCAGCAGGGTCTCAGTCTGTCTTTGCCTCTCTATTGCTGTTTGTTTACTGTCCTTAAGATCACACTCTGGATTTCCCTGGAGGCCATCTGTAGATTTGTTTGCCATAGAGCTGAGAGCCACTTGACCTACTCTGAGATCTAAAGAAAAATACAGGTTACAAAACTCCCTTTGGAATATGATGCCGCAATAAGATAGAACATACAGAAGTAAAACACAATATGAGAGACAACAATGTTTCAAAAATAAAGCAGATTTTGTTTATTACATTCCTTGTAGTTTTTAAAGCATGCAAAAACAACTTCAGTAGGTAAGATTAATTCTACTTTACCAGAATTTGACAACTATTACAGTTATCATATAGGTATTTCTAATAGCACATATATTACCTATTACTGCGAAGTGCTGCAGTCGGTTAGTGCTTGTGTCTAGCAGTATGAAGGTTGATGGTTTGACTCCCTGAGTCAGTCAGAGCCACTTTTTTTGGAGTTTCACATTTACCCCATGACTGGCTGGCAAGTGATCCAGAGTGTAACAAGCCTCTTGACACAGATAGTTGAAACAGGCTCTAGCCCAAAAATGCATCAATGGTATAGACAATGGATGGATGGATGGATGAATCAATAGATAGATATGTAACCTGCATATTAATTATTTAACAAGCAAAACCAGTTAGACAGAGACTAATTAACAATGTTTTATTCATCATAAAAAATACCATTAAGCATCTGAGGTTTCTTTGAAAGTGTCACATTGACTTTAAGTTCCTTGAAGATGTTTTTTCAAAAGGCATCTTCAGTTCTAAAACATGACTGAGTCCAAAGCTGAAATATATAGCTTAGGCTGACCTAGGTCTTGTATGTAAATGAGGGGCCAAGACATTGACCCCTCATTTAGAGAAAAGACATTTAAACCAGTTGTAGCGTAAAATTGTCATGAAATGTCTTGCTAGTATCACCATCAATGTTTTTTTTTTATGCATGCTTCTATTATAATTTCTTTATTTACATACTCCTAGTGATGAAATGTTGAATGATGGTAAATAGTTCATTTTAACAACTTTGAGTATCTGTCTGTTTAGAAGCAGCGGGAGAATGAGTTATGAAGTATTACACAAATACAGCAGATGTAACATTTGCCATATTAATCACTTATTCTGAATAATGTTGGGCTTTTTATTGATCAAGGAGAGTTTTACTTATATGCTGAACCATAGTCTTTTATTTTGGTTGTTACACAGCAGCTATTATACTATTCCTATATATGCATTTAAAATTTTATATATTTTCTTGCATATGTTGTCATATATACAGGTTTAGCATTACACTTAAATGTTACTGAGAGGTTCTTACTTAAGGTACAATTAAGTACAGAATGTTTTGACTTTTCCAGGCTCTTAAAGTAGTTTGAAACAACACAAAGTGTGTTGTGATAGGTTGATTTGATAATGCTTTATAATCTCACAATGTAGTTAGAATTATTGCACTGTATGATATACTGACTTTTTGTTATAAGTTTGGTAATTATCCAAAGCACGACCATACTTGGGCCTGAAGGGGAAGCCATTTTGGATCAATTCAGCCATTTTGAGCAGACCATGAAATAATGACTGTAATACCTCACATTTAAACTTAATGGCCAAAATAAATAAAGGTTGGACTCCATGGGAGTGTATTTAGGCCTATAAGAGGGGAAATTACACCTTTGTAATGAAGAACCAAAAGAATATGACTATCGAAGCGAGATGGGGAGGAATCTTCTGGAACCTTCGGGAAGATGGGGGAATCCCCCCCCCCCCCCCCCCAAGCTATATAACATACATATGTCAACTTGAGCTTCAGTTGTTTTGGGGCATCGTGACGCAAAGCAACTCCCGTTTATTATTGTTCATCTAGTGTAACTTTAATAAATGTTGTTTGTCAAACTTGGAATTTTCACTAGACCTTATTTACACCAGTGTTATCTTAGCTGCCGTTTCCGCGCAAAAGTTACGAGCCAACTCATTCGATATTTACTGCTTTCTAGGAAGACACAGCACAGTCAAGCTGCTACTTTGGAGAAACATTGAGCTATTATTGTCTAAAAAACAAAAATGCATTAACAGATCCCAAATGTGTACAAACACTAAAAATGCTCGATAAAAAAATCAACAAATATTTATAAAATTTCACAAAAGTGTACAAAGATCCACAAATGAGTGTAATGACTCAAAACTGCATTTAGAAAAATCAACAAATACATTACAAAAATCCTCAAATACATGCATTAATCCAAAATATGTGCAAAGATGAGAAAATGTGCATAAAAACAAAAATCAACAAATGTGTGCAAAGAATCAAAATTGCTAAAAAAAAAAAAAAAAAAAAAGAAAAAGAAATAAAACACAATTGCCTAAAAATTCACAAATCTATGAAAAAAGTCAACAAGCATTGCCATCCACCAATGCATGTGCAGCTATCTTGTGTGTTTATAATACAATAAAGCTGGGAAAATGTTGTTCTTCTGTTTTACATTGTCATATGCAAGTCTTCAGGAGAGCCTCTCAATTGCCTGTTTGCCTACATGAGACTTCTGCGACACTACAGCACAAGATCCACAAATGCACACACAGATTGATGTAAGTGTCAGTGTGGGGTTTTGTAGCCTTCGGCTGAGGATCACAGGCCTTCTTCCCGGCTGTGTTCCACTTGGCTTCACTCTTCCATAGTCGCTAAAACTATCACAAGCAGTGTCTCCTGGCCAAGTTTAGGGTGCAAACACCATCGAAAGAAACATTGTTGTTATTTCAAATGCTGTCTGGAAACAAAATGCAGCTATTTTTGCATGAAATACCATCGTGTTTTGTAAGTGTTATGCATGATGTTATTCATGTATCTTGTAAACTTATAA
The DNA here is from genome assembly GCA_036419115.1 of Scarus forsteni. NCBI lineage: Eukaryota > Metazoa > Chordata > Actinopteri > Labriformes > Labridae > Scarus > Scarus forsteni. The sequence continues at coordinate 5,752,494 of JAZDUH010000383.1, read as the reverse complement.
ACTCACATAGCACTGTACATGAGCTGAATTCTGTGCTGCTCAGTGTGTTCATGTTTATGTGCACTTGTGTTTGCTCCACTATGTTGTGTTGCCTGTACAGCTCAATCTCCATTGAAGGGTCATTGAGCAATCACCCATTTATGAACCAAACAGTTACATGGTTACTGTAAGCCACTTTTAAGCCAAATATGATTATCGCAATATTTACCAAAGACAATTATCATTTGAACTGATGTATTGTGACAGCCCTGTGTAGAATGTTAGCAAGGTCCTGCACATCCGCATCTGGATTCAGATCACCACCAAAGTGGAATTACTTCTCTTTCATGCTATTACCATTATTCCCGGAAAATATCATAAACATCTGTTTTGAACTTTTGCAATTAACTTGTTTACAGATCGACAGACTAACACACAGGCAAACACTTTGTTTTGATTTGGCAACCTCTGCTGACAGACATTTACACTCATCTTTGTGCTAGGTCTTATAACCAGGTTGTGGTGATCAAATGTAACACATAATCCCAACTGTTTGTGAGCATGACCATTTGATACCTCCCTCTAGAAGTTAACACACTGAATAACTAAACTAGAAGTGCTCTGAGAGCACAAACCTCCGCCAAGGCATTATTAATGTTCTTAGCCTAATTTCTGTGACAATGTAAAAAACTGCCTTATCTAGCAATGTTAACAAACTGTTTAAAAAGTCAGTGGATCTTTTTCAATAATCAGATCACCATCAAAATCAAATCACGTCTTCACTGTAGCTTGTAAAACATCCCATAAAAATGTCATCATAATCCATGTAGAGCTTATTGAGTCATCGAGCTCAGAGAAAACCAACAAACCAACCTGTTTGTTCCAACCAGCTTTTGAGAAACCCCGTAGTTGTTATGCCATGCAGTTTCTTAGAGGACATTATGAATATATGCTGGGTCAAATATGTGTTGCCTCGTGCTGTGTGTAAAACTCAAAATGATGCATTAGTTCTGTTGGTCTTTGTGTGTTTGTTACAGTTATTTTATGACAGCTGCTGCTCACTTCAAGTATCTGTTTGCCCCTTTTTTCCCTTCAAGAGTCAGTAAATACCTCTCCTTTCATCCCTTCCTGAGATGAGGAGCACCATTTGGTGTTCTGGCGAGATAATCAAGTGACTAATTGTAGAGCGTCTGATTTCTGCCAATGGGGGCGTTTGATGCACTAGCAGGGAGAAATCCTATTTTGCCGCCTGTTTTCTTTTTTTTCTTTTTCCACTGAGGTTAAAGACGAGGCGGTTAGGGGAAAACAAAGACAAAGAAAATGAGAGAGTGGAGACATTTTGTGTGCTGTGTATTTTAGTTTGAGATTTTTCAGTCACACAGAAAATGGAATTGTATTGACAGATGAGATAAAAGAGTCTGAGCTGGTTATGCAGCCATTAGTGATTATGTTGCCTGTGTGTGCATGAGTGTGGCTTGTGTTTGTTTAAGTCTGGGTGCATAAGTTCTCGCTCTGCATCTGTCTGGCTCTGTGTTTATTTGTGGTTTGTACATGTAAAATATCTCCTGCAAATGTGTTTTTGTGTAAGTGCATGCACCTCAGTGTGCTCTTGCAATGTGTCTCTGCCTCCAGTGAGTCATGTCTGTTTTTCTGTTGATGTCTGTTTGTATAGGGACAAGTCTGAAGCAGGTAAAGCTTTGTCACATTCTGAAATATTAATAGCCTGAGCTCATTTGCAATGGCTGTCCCCAGAAGAGCCTTTAAATGCTTAAAAGTCAACAACAAATACACAAAGAACAGTGCAAAACAAGATGAACAATAAAAGACAGAATAATACAGGATACAGTTATATCATACAAGAACATAGTTGCTGCCAAGAGATGGTATTTGATTGTCTTTGTCCAAGCAAGCATGAGCAGATTGTCTCATTGTTTGGACTCATTGATCATGAATGATTCTGGACCTTTGTTAGCATTGTTATCCTGAGCTAGTCTGCCGGTGTAGCAGAGAAAAGCAGAGTGACAGACTCCACACACAGTATATATGGGTGCTTGTTGGACTCCTGCCTGAGCAGACAATGACTCCACTGCTCTGTGGAGCTCAAGCAGCAAAACAGAATGACTCTTTTATAAAGCTCAAATAAACAAAATTCGGCACGACTCCAGCAATTTTGTCTCTGAGGAATTATGAAATACAGCTGAGGAATGTGCAGATTGACACCTCTTTTGTTTATACTCTCACTTGACATGGCATAGCCCACTGAAATTTAATGAACTTAGACTGGCAGTGAGTTTTGTAGGAAGACTTTTAAATCCAGTGTTTCCCACACCAGAAGAAAAGCAGAAAAAAGAGTAACATATTAATGCCTGAGCCGACCCAATCCTAGAGTTATCTGACAGTCCAGAGCAGTGTGTATTTTGAGTGTCTGATCTACCAGTATCTCACAAAACGAGAAACATGTATGCAGTCTAAACATGCATAATCTCTGCTGATTTGCAAGGTTTTCTTCACTTATGTCTCATTAGCAGGGAAATTATGCACCTTGTAAGTCTCTGTCACACTGTTACACTATCCCAGCTAAAAAATTACAACCTTAGGGCCAGTGATTTTGAGACGAATGCTGCAATTCCATCAAGCGTTTTGGTTCATTTTAGCTCTGTATGGTATGCAATTACAGGTGTTTTCACCACCAATCTCACCAGTAGCCAGGTGAGATATGCTAATTTTGCCTTTTTTTTAATTTACTGAAACATGTTCATGCATAAACAATGGGAAAAAAAAAATAATTTTGCATGGCAGCAAATAAACAATGACACTGCTCTGTTGTGAACATAACGTGTAATGATAAATATTTCATTAAAGGAAGCCTGAACAACTGAAAAATTCACATGCCTGTAGTGTGGCATCATATGTTAAATATATATATATATACAGTACAGGCCAAAAGTTTGGACACACCCCCTCATTCAATGTATTTTCTTTATTTTCATCACTATTTACATTGTAGATTCTCACTGAAGGTATCCAAACTGTGAGTGAACATGTGTGGAATTATATACTTAACAAAAAAGTGTGAAATAATGAAAACATGTCTTTTATTCTAGTTTCTTCAAAGTAACCACCCTCTGCTCTGATTACTGCTTTTCAGACTTTTGGCATTCTCTTTATGAGCTTCAACAGGTAGCCACCTGAAACGGTTTTCACTTCTCAGGTGTGCCTTGCCAGTGTTAAATAATGGAATTTCTTGCCTTATAAATGACAGTCTGTGTCACTCCAGACATGTTTTGTGACTGTACTGACCTCTGAACTGAAGAAGAAGAGGGCTTGCTCCAGAGAGTACTGCGCATGCGCGGAGGCAAACATTCTTCTTCTTCAGTTCAGAGGTCGGCACAGTTACAAAAACATGTCTGGGGTGACACAGACTGTCGTGGAGGAGTAGCCTGAACGGACCATGATGGAATATTGGTGAAACTAATGAGGTTTTGGACGATTAATGTAGTATTAGGAGCGGCGCTGTATGCCCTATGTGCTCCCATTATACGGATGTCCGCTGCTCGATTTTGGACCTAAATATCTCCCGAAGCACTGTTTGCATCAGGAAAGCCTTCTGGGTGAGTATATTGTTCTACTTCATTCTATAAACAATCTGAAAGCTGTAGAAACCGAACTTTTCCTTTAAGAGAAACAACTGGACATCATTACTTTAACAAATGAAGGTCAGTCAATCAGAAAAATTGCAGAAACTTTGAAAGTGTCCCCAAGGGCAGTCGCAAAAACCATCAAGGGCTACAACAAAACTGTCTCACATGAGGACCGCTCGAGGAAAGTAAGACCAAGAGTCGCCTCTGCTGCTGAGAAAGAGTTCATCTGAGTCACCAGCCTCAGAAATCGCAAGTTAACAGTAGCTCAGATTAGAGACCAGACTAATACCACACAGAGCCCCAGCAGAAAACACATCTCTACCACAACTGTTAAGAGGAGACTGTGTGAATCAGGCCTTCATGGTCAAATAGTTGCTAGGAAACCACTGCTGAGGAGAGGCAACAAGCATGAGAGATGTGTTTGGGTCAAGAAACACAAGGAATGGACATTAGACCAGTGGCAATCTGTGCTTTGGTCTGATGAGTCCAAATTTGAGATCTTTGGTTCCAACTGCCGTGTATTTGTGCCATGCAGAAAAGGTGAGCAGATGGATTTTGCATGCCTGGTTCCCATTGTGAAGTATGGAATCTATGGTGTGATGGTGTGGGGCTGCTTTGCTGGTGACACTGTTGGGGATTTATTCAAAATTGAAGGCATACTGAACCAGCATGGCTACCACAGCAGCTTGCAGCAACATGCTATCCCATCTGGTTTGCATGTAGTTGGACCATCATTTATTTTTCAACAGGACAATGACCCCAAACACACCTCCAGGCTGTGTAAGGGCTATTTGACCAAGAAGGAGTGCGATGGAGTGCTACTCCAGGTGACTGGCCTCCACACTCACCGGACCTGAGCCCAATCGAGATGGTTTGGGGTGAGCTGGACCGCAGAGTGAAGGCAAAAGGGCCAACAAGTGCTCAGCATCTCTGGGAACTCCTTTAAGACTGTTGGAAACAATTTCAGGTGACTACCTGTTGAAGCTCATCAAAAGAATGCCAGGAGTGTGCAAAGCAGTAATCAGAGCAAAGGATGGTTACTTTGAAGAAACTAGAATATAAGACATGTTTTCATTTATTTCACATTTCTTTAAGTACATAATTCTACATGTGTTCATTCATAGTTCTGATACCTTCAGTGAGAATCTACAATGTAAATAGTGATGAAAATAAAGAAAAAACATTGAATGAGAAGGTGTGTCCAAACTTTTGGCCTGTACTGTATATATATGTATATATATATATATATATATATAAATATATATATATATATATATATATATATATAGATATATATAGATATATATAGATATATATATATATATATATATATATACACATTTTGTTTTTTGGGGGGCATACTGACTATTTAAATGAAAGTGCACCGTGCATGCTACACGCTGCATTTTGGCAAAATCAGTACATGCTCATACTGTAGAAGTCCATTTCCAACACAGCCACAGATTCCAACAGGAACATGAGCAGAAATTAAGTATACATAGATGTTAGGAAATTTAGCAATGTTAAATTAACCTCATGTAAACTATGTCTTGTATTTCTTTTCAATCTTTGGCCATCTTCTCCACACCGCCCTCGCACATGTAGCCACAAATGAGCTCAATGTAAGCTCATTAGTCAAAACACCACACCCTGATGTAGAATGTCACAGTTACCCCTCAATCAACTAGCCTATCAACTATGCCAACTACAAAAGAGGCACAAACTCCAAATGGATATCCATAAGCATAATCATAACAGCCTTTTTTTGTCATGTTGCAAAATCAAGGAGGTTGAAAACATGTAGAGACAGAAAGCAATTTTTGCTTTTCTTGTTTATCTCAAATTTGACTGCCCAGTGCTTCAAGGATGAGTTGTTTTTCTACTTTCTTATGGATTAAACGGATTAGGAAGCAGAGGGAAGTAGTGAAAAAGAGGTGTAGAGAAAAAGAGAGCACAAAAAGATATAAAAAGAAATGAGAGAACAGGCCACAGAACAGAGAAGTGGAAAGGAGGCATGAGATAATTAGAGCGGTAAAAAAGACTCAGAAAAGATGGGGCCTGGAGGGAGTAAATGGCTGCTGTTGTGACATGGCGTTATTTTGTCTGCATGTTTGTGACACAATGGGAGAGAACCTGAAGAAAAGCAAAGAATTTAAAGAGGGCATTGACTTGTGTGTCATTGGTGCCACTGGTCCTGACCCTTAATGAAGACTCAAGTAAAGCAGGAGTTCATCATACCTAATCAAAATTCCATCACTGTGGGTTACAGCTAATGAGCAAAGCCTGATAACTTGAACAATTAGTCACAGAGTGATGCACCAGTCAACACATATGTCACTTCTAATATATATATATATATATATATATATTTCCTTTGGCATGGATTTGTTTGAGGTGGACCATGACAGAGTGACCACTCACTCTGATCCCAGAAACTTCCACTGCGGCAAATGTGAAATGTGACACGCAGTATCAGATAATGGAACTGCAATGGACTGCCACTATCCTAGGTAGGAGTTGAGTAGTGCCTTCCAGCCAGTCCATCTGGCACAGCCTTCTTCCACCAAATTAATAATTGAGATCAAGGAAGTTATTTTTCCACTTAGATTTGCTGATTGGTCTTCATTGGTGTACTCTATTTAGCAACCAGAGTGTGTACCTACTATTTAACCCATAGTTGGAGCCCTTACAGGCCTTACGGGCCTAAACGAACCTGGGGGTAATGACACTTCAGAGGTGGCTCCCCACTCTACATGTCTACATATATGTATCTTAAAACTGGATAAATTGTCCTGCCCTTGTTAAGTCTGCTTTTTGTTGGTCTTGTATATGGTAAATATGTAAACGTGTGTGTGATTGTGTGAGGTGTGTGTCATTGTGGTTATTTTGTAAAGGTGTGTAATTGTGCAAATGTGTGTGTGATGGGGATGAGGGTAACAGCAGGCCTGTGGCAAAGCATGGAACAAGTTCAAAACCCAAAATACACTAATAAACACTAATCTCCTTAACCGACAACTCTGGTCCACTTTTACCCACTTTTATGTCCAACACTATGTTGATGTAGGTCACCAGAAAACCTCCAGCTGTTTGTTTCTTTTTATATGGGGACTAGTTTGCCTTGTACTCTTCATTGTCTGTTTGTGTTTGTGCATGGAGCATCAAAGTCATCTTTCAATTTGGGGATGTTTGCTGTATTTTGCTGCAGTTGGCAGCAGTGTTTGTGTGCCCCCATGTCCTTGTTCTCTCTAAGCCTGCCCGCCTCTCTATTGTGACAGAACAGGTGCAGATGAATATGAAACAGAGCGGCGCAGCTTTTAGGGTTTGGCCCTTTTGTATGCACACTCATGTTCACACCATCATGTAAGAGCAAACCGGCTTCCAGTCGTCAGCTTTAGCACCTTCTTTTTAGTGTCAACACCAATGTCAAAGCTATTTCACAGAGAGCAAACACATTACATGCTCTGAGCACAAACACACTGTGTGGGGTTTGGAGGCTGTTTGTTTCTCTGTAAGTCTCTCCTTAGAGAAATGATCTGCTGCACCAAGAAAAAGTCAGGGCTGAGCAATTGGGCTACCTGTTAACCCTCTCCAAAATGCATCACCCACTACAAGTTCTTACACACACTCGCCAATCTCGCCAGTCTCTCCTTAACCCAGAGTGACACATTCCTCACACTGATCCTGAAATGACTCCGACTCCGACTTTGAGTCAATACTTTTGAAAATACGTGGAGAGATAAATTTCAACTTTTGCTGTGATTTGTATCAGGTTTGTATCTCTGAAATCATTGGTGAAGCCAAGGTGAGTTTAGGAGCTACTCGACTTAATCTGCTAAAATAACCAATATCTGTCCTTTGGCTATTGTGACCATTAATGTTGTCATTTTCAATATTATCTTAAATACATAATTTTACTGTTGATTCCATTCCATTCCAAATATTTGCAACATTCAACTGCTATAAAACATATTTTATCATTTCCCCATGCCGTTTAAACATATAAAAGAAAACAGAAAGACAAATGTATTGCATGTACAGTCATAAATGTATCTGCTAGATTTTTTGTTTTATTGTTAATGATCTTTATTTAGTTTTATTTCTTATTTTACTCTCTCTACATCCTTTTCTTTGTCTTCACCCCCCCCCCCCCCAAAAAAAAAAGAAAAAGAAAGAAAAAAAAAGAGGTAGATGGCTAACAAGCATGAGTCTTGTTCTGCTTGAGGTTTCTACTTGTTCAGAGGTTAAAAAAAATGATTTAGACCATCCATCAGGCTATTATCTATGGCTTATCCCTTTCATGGTCACAGGGGCTACAGCCTATCTGACTTTGGGCAAGAGGAGGGGTACACCCTGATCACTAATAGCAGGGCTGCATAGGGAGGTTGAAACTAATGAGCAACTATTTGGTCTGTGGGAGGAAGCTAGCATGTCCGGAGAGAGAACCCATTCATGCACAGGAACAACATGCAAACTCCACGCAGAAAGTCCCTGATCAACACACGGGGGACCGTACCAGCAACCTTCTTGCTGTGTGGCATGTGCACTATATGATGCACCACCATGCTGCCCGGTTTAGAATGAGGATTTCCAAACTATTGGCTGTACATCCCTAAACTGTCCCAAGGGTTTGGAGCCCTCACATTTTACAGTGTTGTTCTAAGTTATATGGCTATGTGATGTGGGCAAATATTTGTATCTCAATATTTTAAGCTGAATGATGATATTCAATAATATGTCAATTTTTTTTTGCTGAATAACAATATCTAAAAACATAATAATGGAGCCTAAACCCAGGATTGCAATGGTTTGAAATTTAGGGCTGCAGCACATCATTTTACATAGTCACAATATTGTACTTTGTGTTTCTAATATAAAATCTGCAGATGTATCAGTCTCAAAATTGTTTGCCACCTGTTTTGGCATTATAGCATAAACACCACTCTGCTGCTCGAATAGAATCTTGAACACTAATAGCCTATTTTTTATTTCAACATCCAGACTCATTTTAGCACAACAAAACAACTATATTGATAAAATGACACTGCCTAAAGTTGTATATTGTTTGAATATATATATATATATATATATATATATATATATATATATATATATATATATATATATATATATATATATATATATATATATATATATATATATATATATATATATATATATATATATATATATATATATATATACATACATATATATATACACATATATATATATAGATCTATCTATCTATCTATCTATCTATCTATCTATAAACACACACACACACACACACACACATATATATATATATATATATATATATATATATATATATATATATATATATATATATATATATTTCCCATCTCTGTTAATCTGTAACCAATAACAAATGTTAGCCCTTTACTACCACTACCATCTGAAGAATACAAAAGGACACAGCAGCCCAAAAACATATTAGAACATTTCTGACACTAATTTATATGAATAAACGTTCAAGCCAGAATGCATCTAATCTCCATCTATTGGCTGGTTTAAAGAGCAGGAGTGCTTCCAGGAATTGGGGGTCTCATGAAATGTTACAGACCTGATCAAAATCTAAAGACCACTTGAAAAATTGCTAGAATATGCATTTAGCACATTTGGACCTTAATGAGGTTTTAAATAGAGCTACAATATGCAAAAGCAATAAGGGGGAGTGTGACAAAAAACACTTTGAAAAAGTAATTTATTGAAAAGAACAAGTAAACTGAAATAGGCTTTTTATCAGCTGATCAAAAGTTTCAGACCACAGGCTATTAAAGCCAAAATCTGCTCAAAATGTTCATTTTCTGTCAGGCTTTCACACGGTCATGCCCTCCTGATGGCTAAAGTTAAGAAGCTTTCTCTTCTTGAATGTGGTCGGATCATCGAGCTGCATAAGCGAGGCCTCTCGCAGCGTGCCAGAGCTACTGAGGTTGGACGCAGTAAGACAGTCATTCTAAATTTTGGAAATATCCTGAGCATTATGGAACAAAAAAGTCAAGTGGTAGACCCAAAAAAATTACACCTGCGCTGAGCCGGAGGATCCGATTGGCTGTCCGTCAAGACACAGGGTGGTCCTCGACTCAAATTAAGGCCCTTACTGGTGCCGTTTGCGGCGCAATAACCATCAGACGGCATCTGCGGGAAAAGGGTTTCAAAAACAAAAAACAAATTCATTTTATTTTTATCTTTCCCCTTGTTTGCATTGTCTTTTCAGCTGGGCACTGTGTCTGATGACAGCATTAGAAAGACCAATGCATTTTTTTCTAGCAGTTGGAGATATGTGAGTATGATTCACTGCTATAGTGACCATCACCAGCCCTCCCTGTAGGCTACTCCATCAAATCAAACCTCATTTAACCCCTGATGAGAGCTGAAGGGGAGGGCTGTGCCACACCACAGTGTGAAGGAAGGGGAAAAATAGTGACAGAAGGACAGGATGAGACAAGACAAACAGAGAGGAGGACAGACAGGCAGTGTTACTGATTGAACAGTCCAAGTGTTACGTTGATCTAAGCTCCTACAGGAATTGACAGCAGTACGAAACCTGGGACACCAGAGAAGTGGGGTCTTGATAGCTGGGGGGGAGGTGAGTACACGAGGACCAGATATGGAGGAACATGCATCACAGGATGTGAGCAGATGTGTTAAAGTGTCCAACTCAGCAAGTTCTGACGGGAAGAACTATTTCTTTACAGTAAGTCTCGACAGGAGCTTGAGTGTCAAAGATAAAAAAAATAAATAAAAAAAAAATTCAAAGACCTCGTCCCCTTCAACGCCACAAAACTGCCCGTTTAGACTTTGCAAGGGAGCGTCAAATATGGGACATTGAAAGGTGGAAAAAAGTTTTATTCTCTGATGAGAAAAAATGTAACATTGACGGTCCAGGTGGCTTCCAAAGTTACTGGCATGACAAGGTGATCCCACCTGAGATGTTTTCTACCCGGCACAGTGGAGGGGGGTCCATCATGACCTGGGGTGCTTTTTCATTCAGTGGAACACTGGAGCTTCAGGTGGTGCAGGGTCGTCAAACGGCGGCTGGTTACGGGCCCTCGTCTGTGTGGTAACAGCTGGGTTTTTCAATAGGACAACGCTGCAGTTCACAATGCTTGCTTGACCAAGGACTTCTTCAGGGAGAATAACATCACTCTTTTGAACCATCCCACATGTTCCCCTGATTTAAATCCCATAGAGAACATTTGGGGATGGATGGCAAGGGAAGTTTATAAAAATGACCATCAGTTCCAGACAGTTGATGCCCTTTGTGAAGCCATCTTCACCACTTGGAGCAATGTTCCCAAAAGCTTCCTGGAAACACTTGCATCAAGCATGCCTAATCAAATTTTTGAAGTGATTAACAAGAACAGTGGAGCTACTCATTACTGAGTCCTACTGAGAAAAAAATTTGTTCTGGTTTGGAGAGTTTTTTGTAGTTTTTTGTAGTTTTTTGAGCGATGGTCTTAAACATTTGATCAGCTGATAAACAGTCTATTTCAGTTTACTTGTTTTCAGTAAATTACTTTTTCAAAGTGCTTTTTGTCACACTCCCCTTCTTGCTTTTGCATATTGTAGCTCTATTTAAAACCTCATTAAGGTCCAAAAGTGCAAAATGCATATTCGAACAATTTTTTCAACTGGTCTTACGATTTTGATTTTGATCAGATCTGTATCACTGGGCCTCACCACCACAGCTCTGGCTGGCACAACCTTTTTCACCACACCTCCACTATGCAAATAAAGAACAAACAGTTAAACATACACATGTAAGCAGATTAGTACAGTCATGTTCTTTTTCAAGGCAACATAAAATGGAAATTAGTACTGCACCTGAATTTCTATTAATACTGATCAATAAACTCTGTACTTTTATCTCTTGGTCTTCGGATCATTTAAAGCTTGTGGCTCATTTTACAATGTTTTTTAAAGACTTAATCAGTTCTCATTAATTTATATCTGAATCCTATCACAAATTTAAAGATCCCACAGACCACAGCCTGTTTTAACTGAACACTTGTCATATTGAATGACATTGAGTCAAATTTATAAAGACATTGAATTCAAGTGTACATTGAGATAAGACTAATACTGTTCCCAGCCTGAGGAATGGGACCCCATAGGACTTCAGAGGGTCTCGGGGGGTGTGCTAGGCTTTGTTGACTTTGAGATAGTCAAAATTTGGTCAACAAACCTCAACAAAAAAGGGTTATCTGTGGTCAAAGGGGTTTAGCTAAAACAATGCTAAAAACAGAAAGGGGTATTCTTTCTTTACGGGTATTTTGCACAAGAATTAGTGTAGAGGCCTGTTTCAGGGCTTCTGCGTTTGCTCTGAGTGATTTGGAATAAAACACACAAAAATCACTAATAAATCATACCTACCCAAAAGTGTGGTTGTTCACCAGAATTATGGCCAAATTACCAGTCCAGCTTTGTGGCAAAATGTTTGTCACAAACTATTTTAGAGTTATGACAGTAGTTGGGGCATCTGGTGTAGGTTCCTTTTACCCTTGTCGACTTTAAAGTCCTCCTATAAAACTTGCAGTTAATGGTGGTGCAGACTACTTTGCTTTGTTTTTTCAGCTATGCCAAGTGCCCCAAGGCATAATCTTGGACCACCCCCTAGGGGCCATGGGTTTCACTTCTGTAACATGTTTAATTGGTTATAATGTATTATGGATATATACAGTATGGTTGCCTTGAGATTTCTGCTCGGTTTTGGGTGTACCTTGAGCAAAATAAGTTTAAAAACACAGTTCTAGACCCGTTCTTTTGTAATGTGTCTACATGGATAAATGTATTAGACTTTCTCTTGTGACTTTCTTTTAGCACATTTGTCCAGTGACGTGCCTCCAGCGCCCTCCTTCCCCTCTTCTGATCTGCGACTCTCTCTCTCTCTCTTGCTCTCTCTGCCTTCCTATTCATCTCTCTCCCTCTCCTTTGCTCTAAGATACGCACGTAACCCAGGACAAAGATGGGAAGCTGTTCAAGACCCGAGGTGCTGCCGTGGTTTGTCCTCCATTAATCCTTCTTTTCGTCTCATTTCAGTCACTGGATCGATAATCCCAGGCGGGCAGGCTGCTGGTAGCACCTAACCAGCGCGTATCGACCTTCTTCCGGATAAAAGAGCCAACACAGTTGCGCTCAGTACGCACAAGGAGAGACAATCTACCTCTTTAGCTGCTGCGTACCACGACACACCAAAGACGTGTGTGAACTTCACCACCTCTGGCAGTTCCTTCAAATCATCTGGATATCGAAAGATCAGCTTCACAACACCCCCTGTGTTTAGCGACAGCACAATTTGGATCTTAACACCAACAAGTGGGTCTGTGCGCTTTACCTTGGACCTCTCTCCGCTCAGACATATGCGTTAAAGCAGGTGTGTTTCATGTGACAGGAGAAGCTGCTTTATATCCCCTCGCAGCGGCATACAGTCTGTGGACGCAGATTGGGGACTGCCGACCCGCCACTGCTCCACTGCGCGTCCTCGGTGGGGCAGGAGCTGGCAGAGCCGGGGACACTGAGGAATGCGGAGCCGGGATTTTGTCATTTTCAGCTCACCTGCGGAACCTTTCGCAGCGCACACCAAAGTAAGTTATAGCCTACTTTGACTACAGCCGAAACAAAACGCGTTGGGGTTTTTTCTACGCGGGGGCCCACCAAGGGGAAATGAGAACACACATTAAAGTATATTTTGTTTTATGTTGACAAGTGACTTGAATATTTATTTTGTTTGCATCGTTACTGAATGTACCTCTATGCCCTAACTGGCACATACACTGGGAGTAGTTCATTTTCAACTGGGATGTTTATTATTGACCTTGGCAGACTTTATAAAAAATATATCCGTACAACCTGATCCGAAACAGGCAAAATGAAATGTGTCCCTTTTTTGACATATGTCAGCAAAAAAAGCCCCACAGACTAATTCAACATGGGGTCAGTTTGCGATATAACCTTCTTGTGTCTTCCCCCTGCAGCCAACCCACGCAGCCGGTGAGCCCGCTGTGCGCCATGCTGAGGCAGATTCTCCTCAACTCCACCGACTCCCCAGACTTCGACCTGGTGCTCATGGCCCAGTCGTCCACGCACGCCCCCGCCTCCCTGAACGCCTCCCACGGCGGCTCGGTGAGTGTGGCCGCCCTTCTGAGGCCCACCACGGGGCGCGGGGGAGGGGGGCTCCGGGAGGGCGAGCTCCACAAACCGGACTTGATCACCTACATTGTCATGTGCCTGCTGCTCTTCCTCTTAGTGCTACTCATCGTCTTCTTTATCAACTGCCAGCTCCGGAACTCTTTCTTCGCTTCCATGCCATATGACAGGTCGCTGAGAGAGGCGAGGACCTCCTACAAGTAGGCCAGACTACCAGGAGTACTTTCTGGGACTCTGGATATTTAGGGAGACTCCTACGGGGGTTTGGGGGACAAATTGTTCCCTTGAACTGCTGCTGCTGCTACACATACTGGACACATGAGGCATTTGGTGGTGGACTCTTTGGAAGGCTGTAATTATCTGGAAAGTCTAGAGGAACTTAGACCAGTCTGGGGCGTGTCCAGATGGGCGGCCACTGGTGGCATAAGTCCCTTCTGAAATTTGATTGACCACCCAAAAATCCATGTCAGTATTAGGCTACCTCATCAATGGTAAAACACAAGTCAAAATCAACTATTTGGCTGTTTAAGATAGCTGCTAGTGTTTTCTTTGCAATGAATGTAGCAACATATATGTGAAAGAGTACTTTGCACATGTATTACATACAACAGGTGCGTAGAGTAGAAATTAGTACTTCAAAACTGGCCAACAACCTGTTGGACTTCTAAAAATATATTTTAATATGATGACTGCATTATGGAAACACTGCTTGTTTCCCCCTTCACCACATATGTTTCTGCATGCATACTTAAAGGGTCCAATAATTTACACCTTTCCAACAAGTTCATACTAGTCATAGTTATCCCTAGAGCATATTTTTGGAGTTCCTTGCCTAAAAAATCCAACTCACTGTCAGGTTCTAGGATGTCTATAAACCCTTTTGTTTCAACCCTGCCCAGAACAGCTTTATCTTTTTAGTGCTGAGCCTTAATGTTCTTACCTACCTAGAAATGTTCTTTCTGCCATAGGCAGCTCTAGGTCCAACAAAAACCTTGTTCAGAATGTGTTCTCCATGTAAGGGGAGGCATATCCTTAAATACCATTATTAGTGGCAAATTTTAAAACAAGCTGTCGCACATACATTATGAGGAAGGTGGAGCAAGCAACAAAGAGAGAGGAGGGTTTTACTCATTTTTGGGTGGGCTGAGGCGTAGACAGAGAACTGGGGTTTTGGGGTTACATTTAAAAAAGTGCAGAGCGCAAAATATTAAAATGTTGGGATACTCATCCAATTTTAGAGTCCTTGAAAGTCAGCTAAGAAGTCAAGACTGCCATTCCTGCTTTTACTTTTTTAAACAGAAATATACACAGGAAAAGACTACAACATTAATCTTTTAAAAATAAAGACAATATGAGATTAAGAGCGCTGGGAACATAAAATTAGCAAAGCAATGAATCAAAAACATTGGAGAATGCCATGGTTAAAAAGAGACAAAAAATAATAATACATATTGAATTAAGAACAGAGGAGATAAAAAGACAGAAATAAAAACAAGAAGATGCTGAACTTTTGAGAAGGCAGTGGTGAATAAAAATGTTTTCAAACTTGTTTTAAAAGGTCATAGATTTAGAAGGCCTCAGATTCTCTGGTACTTTGTTCCACAGGTGAGGGCCAAGACTACATACTGACTTGAATCATTTCTCTGTGTGTGTCAACAAACTGCATGGACCCCTTCTTAGGCCAGTGTCCCAGCCAGGCCATCCCAATCAAAAAAGTCTGGACACGCCCCTGAGCCAGGACTATAAATTACATCATTTGACTTTATTTTTCCTAGAGAAGTCTTTAGCCTCCTCCCAAAAGATGGCACTTCATTCCAGGAGGAACATGTGAGGAGATGTAACTCCTGGATTTGTGATCAGAATTATTATTATTATTATTTTTTTTACATCTGTACAATGCAAAGCAATTTGTGATCCCCCTGCAGCCCTGCACTGCACCTTGGAAACAAGACATCCGCTCCTCTATTAAAACTCCCCAAAATATATTGTACTTACAGCATTTTGGCCATTAGATGAAACTGTTTCTTGTTATCTGTAAATGTCACTTCTGTCCGTAGACAGAGCCGACAGTAAACTGTATATAGATATTTTGTATGACTGTAGATGATTTGTCTCGTCCTGTAAAAAGATGCACCCCGAACTCCCCCTCAAATTGTAAAGTGATGATTAAATGACAGATTTCCGTTCTCATAACGGTATTCAAATGTACTCTGAAGTCTTTTTATCTATCCACCTGTTCATGAATGGAGATGCTGCAGCTGCTGATGTCAGCTGTTCATCATTTAATGTGCACTGTACGGACGTTTTTACGAGTGCTGTGGGGCCGGAAGCCTTATCCTGCACTTTTACTTTTAATTAACCTCTCCCCACAATTTATGGTGCCAATATCATGGAGAATGAAGACTTGAGGCTTGAGTTTTGATGAGGCCTGTGTGATAAACTAAACTGTAGTCGGCCCCAGTGCCACCGGTTATGCACAAATCCTCCCCAATCTTGTTGTTGGAAAACATCTCTCACATACCGAGACAGATAGATGAGGCTATCTTTGTAATCCGGAGCCTGAGCGTGCGTGTATGTGTGCGTGTGTGTGTGAGTGCTTGGGACTGTGAGAGTCATAGAATTCCTGTGAGCATTTATTTAGTGACTGTTGCGTGTTAAATATGTGATGTTAAATTCCTTTAAAGTAAACAGTCTTTTTTTGCTGTCTATTGTGCATAGTCAAAATGTTTTATTTTTTGAGAAGCTTAACATATGCTTGAAATGCTGATAATATGATGCTCTGCTTTTTTTTACCCTGTATATCTTCATATCAGCAATCCTGTATTCAGTATGAAATTATTTTACACTGGAGCACAACACAGATGTGTTTTGGCCCACTGTTTCATTTGACATGCAGTTATGTGTCTAGGAACACAGTAGCGTGTTTCACCACTTGGTGGTGCTTCATCTCTAATTATGTGTTGCACAGTGTGACCACAGCACACCGGGCATGAATGCCTAAACTAAACAACTTTACATAAAGCACCACAGTGAAGTGAGACACTTCCCTTTCTGAAGAGGGGAAGTAAAGACTGGTGGCCCATTTGATAAAAAATAATAAACTGTAATATCTGCACAGAGGAGATTTTTCCTAATGCAAATCCATCATGGAAATGTGACATGAGATATTTCTGCAGAATTCATATTGAAGACCTGAACATGTGTGTCAGATTAGATTATTTTTGTAATGCTGTAAGGACTTTTCCAACAGGTATTGTGGTACTGGCATTGCGAGAAATAGGAAAACGTGGTCTCTTACAAGGATGCTCACTACAGATGATAGAGTATAAAGGATGGAATTTCCAAACAAAATTCAAATGATATCTCCAAACATCAGTTTACCAACCTAGGGTCAGAGCTCCCCCAAGAAAGCTGCTAGTGATGTTATGAAGTATGTGGGGCCTGGTCTCTCAATTAGTTAATAAATATAGTTTATTTAAATAATTATGATCTTTACAGTGGTGCAGCAGAAAGTGTTGTGCCTTACAGCAATATGGTTTATGGTTTGACTCCCTGAGTCAGTCAGGGCCTTTTGTATGGCACAATTCATACACGATATGTCATGTATGCATGTTTTATTTCTGGTACTCTGACCTCATCCCATTGTGATTTTGTCAGTAAAACGAACTGAAAGTGATTAAGTGAAGACAGCAAAATATCATCTGCATGATTTATGGGAGGGCCAGCACTGTTTTGATACAGCTCTGGGCTGCACTGGAAAAAATTTGGAACGGCTGTCTGAAAAATCAGGAGCTACTGCAGAAGTGATCTGATATTTTCAGTGTGATCTAAACTTAAACAATTTTGACAATTTTAAACCTAAATGTTATAACATTTTTATCTGATGAGAACTCCAGTGTAGTGCCACCTAGCAGTACTTCAACTTTATTACTATCCTAAAGGAAATTAGATCTCAGCATCATGACACAACAGATATATAAGATTACATCAGAAACACAGACCTAGGGCTGAGAGACAAATTCATAGCTAAATAATAAAGCAGCTTTTCAGACAAAGTAAGTCAGAAGTTGAAACACATCAGATGCAGCACAAAGGTGCATATAGAGGCAAAGCCTTGTGTGGGGGAAAAATCAATAGTAATTATGAATAATCAAGCCCTGATAGATGTGGGAGGAAAGGGTAATCAATAAATAATCAGGGCATACTGTCTAAAAATGTAATGTAAAATCTGTCCAACTCACATACACAGAAAAAGTGATCAAATGCAAACAATAAATCTGGGAGGTAGATTAGGTGTGGTGTAGAAGTGATTTGCTATTGTACTTCTTGATAAGTTTTTCAGACCAGTAGGCTAAGCTTACTTTTACTGAAGTATATTTTGGGAAAATAGTTTTTTTGCTCAAATGAATTTTACATTGCAGCTTTTTCTGAGGGATGAATAATTAAAAAAAAAATAGAGGTCTGAAATTTTCAGTCAACATTGTAAAACTGGTAATTTGTCTGGATTTCTATTTCACAAAACCAATAGAACAAAATTATTAGTGAATAATTACAAACTACATACAAAATTTGCTGATTTTAATATTATGCTAAACCTAAGGATTCATTCTCTTGTTGCATTCTGCACAACAAAAGATCATATTTGGTCGCTTGATCTCCCAAATCATCAAAATTAACGATGTACTTTGAAAAAACATTATTTATTTTATTTGATCATCTGGAGCAAAATTAACTATATTTTATTTATTTTTATTTGTAATGATTATACAAAACCTGTACATTTTGAGTTTAAAGCCCATTACTTGCCTGGAATGGCAGAATCATTTTGAAAGAGTTCATGTAAATATAGTCCCCTTTTTGGAGCATCCTTTCCGATAGGTTTCTTTTTAAAATTACATATTTTCATGTCTGGAATAAGTGCATTTTTTATGTTTACATACTTCATATGACATCTCCCCTCTTTTCCAAAAAGCATTTCACAATCCCCTTTATTTTTTTATGGCAAAGATTAATTTTCTTTTTATGGTTGATCATTTTAACCTGAGTATTTGTATTCTGGTACTTTTCCATCCCAACAGCCTTTCAATGCCAGGTTATCAAAAGCAATAGTAACACAGGCAACAATGGAGAAGCTAAAAGTTTGACATTATATTTAACATTTTGACTTTGTTCCACACAACCATGAGTTGATTAATGTATTCCAGCAAAATGCGCTTGAAGGCAATTATTCCAATAATGACATATACTGGGATCAACTAGGCCTACAGTTGC
Organism: Scarus forsteni; assembly: GCA_036419115.1. NCBI lineage: Eukaryota > Metazoa > Chordata > Actinopteri > Labriformes > Labridae > Scarus > Scarus forsteni. The sequence goes on along the minus strand of JAZDUH010000383.1, from coordinate 5,733,433 downwards.
AGCTTTTTGCTTTGAGCTGATGCACTTTCAGACCAAAAAGGGGAAAACAAATAACATTTCTGAATAAAACAGTTTAAAACTGTCAGTATGAGGTGTGCTGTTCTTCAGGATACATTACTTTGATCACATATTTTCCAGGAATCAAATAACGCAAAATGTCAGTACAATTGTTGTGGTAATTTGAGCAGATTAGCCTAAAATGCATTTATCCGTGAAGATTAGCTTAATTCGTTAGTAAATCATTAAAAGCTATTTTTTGCTTCATATCATTTTATGAATATATGTCATTCTAAGTAAGTTATGGGGCAAGATAAGGGAAAGGTGTACCGTGTCCGCGGTCAGACCTTCTCACTCCTGCGTCTGCTCCGTCATGGCTCATCCTCTCAGGTAACTGCAGAGCGCGTGCAGGCTCCTCCCCAACCAGCCCTGTCCCGACTGTCAGAACAGAACAGGAAGAGGCTCTAGTGCCACAGTTGTAGTTGTGCCTGATGTCAGTAAGGGGTTAAAAGTTATCCAAAACTTTTTACGAACATGGAAACTAACTTGGGAGATCACGTCGAGTATGGTCAGCCGTGATACCAGCTCGACACCCGCGTTTTCGTCGCCTTAAACCACCCGTCGAAGTGGAGAGAGCGGAGTTTTTTTTCTTCTTCTTGTGACTCTACCTACTGTAGCCTGACATGCTAACCTAGCTCAAGCTAACATTAGCACAGTTGGTGCCGTTTACTTTCCAGACTCACAGTTTGCATTGACATGGATTCAGTTTGTTTCTCGCGTGTGTAAATAGAGTTTAGCCTTAATTTCCATTTTCCTGCCAGCAACAGGTTGTTTTGGTGTTTTCTTCACGGGGACCTGGGGCTGTGCTTTGAATTTCCCTCCTTCACTTGTAACAGACAGGCGGCTCAGCGAGGGTTCGCTTCTTTTGGCTGTCTACCAAGTCATTAGCAACACGGTGCTAATTGAAGCTAGTTAGCTACAGCAGTAGCACAGGCCCAGGGGAGTCAACAGTTGGATTTTGCACGTCCAGAAACATTTTTCGAGCACCGTAGCTTTTTTTGCGTTTCTGTGCGTGGACTTTTAGCGCCACACGGGTTTCTTTCGACACTATTCAAGGAAGCGGATTAGTTTGTAACTATGGATGCACACACGGGGAACTCTGCCTCAGCTTCTGGTCCAAAGAAGGACAAGAAAGCAAAGAAGAACTATGAGGATGGAGATGGGAAGAAGAAGTTTGTGAGTATTCCATGTTCATTTTGTTGTTTGTTTTGTTACAGGATTCAAAGGTTGACTCGTTCTTGAGCTACCCTCCCCTCTTTCACATTCCCATGGAAGCCAGAGAGTCATATATTACCATCATACCATCTAATGATGTAAAACCCTGTAAAGCTGCAATAGCTGCAGATTGAGCTCGACAACAGTTAAGATGATGATGGCATCAAAGTGTCATCACATGTAAATGGAATAATTAGTTAAATGACTTTCTCACTTTATATTCTTCAGGCTTCATGTAAGATATAAGTGTAATAATATCTGAAAGTATTGGACCTTCAGACTTTGACAACATACATTAAAACTCTTAACCTTTAAAGTTTACTATTCTAGGTTTTCACAGAACTTATTAGGAGTCATAAATACTGATCTGGAAGGACAACAATAGCCTTGATGTTATTTATTTTTAGTGTGAATGTTTTTTTGTCATTGATATCTTCATCTTGGCTAATCAGGCGTATGTGTCAAATGATTGACCTGACTTTCCTTTCCAAGGAGTGGCACTGTTTACACATTGAATTTTCTCTAGGTGACTTAATGTTGATGACATCCTGTGGTGTTCACCCAGATGAGTCAGTGTGTGTGATTCAAAGGTGACTCTCAAAGAGCAGACCAGTAAGAGTCACCCAAAGTGATGCTTTGTCATTAGCCAGTCAAGCTGTTGTGTAATTAAACCCCTTGGCCATGTCTAGCAACAGGTGAAAACTGATATTGTATACAAAGACAAACAGTAACTGGAGAGGAGTCACAGAAGACACACGTGGACAAAGAATAAACAAGGATAAATGTGTGCTTCATGTCAGAAGTTCACCAGGACTCTGATGAATACAAATGCTCAAATCTAGGTTAGGAAATCAACTTTTTTTGCCCGCGGATCACAAGAGCTGTTCAACTCTGGCAACAATCATAATTTTGATTATTTTGATAGATGTTTAAAAGTAAAAGAAAAAAAAACTAAATTTTCTACATGTACCACATACCACCTCTGAGCTTTAAACACTTTTATTCTGAACATTAAAGATCAAGCAATAGATTAGAATGTAAGTGATGTATGATAGGTAGAAAAAAAAGAAGAAATATGTGCACCATGACATGGTACTTAAATTACTTTATGTCAGTTATGCAGTTTTTATATTGTGGGAGCAGTAATTGGTATTGAAATTAAGATATAATTAATTACCCATCCTTACAAGCCAACATCCATGATGGACTAAAGTATCTACCTGTACTATTTTTTGTAACTTCATTTTTTCTTACTTGGCAGAATATTAAAATAGTGTGTAACTTTAAAAGCAAAGCTAGTAATATTCAAATAATGCATTATCAACTGAAGGAAAATTTTGTAATGTAACAGAGCACATGTTGAAATAATCATTATCTGCTCTTTAACATATGAAATTGGTAGTTTAGCCCTTCAAAAATGAATTTAACTTCAAGAATGTATTGACAGAGTACATACACAACCTTATGGTAAATGAGACAGATCATTACATTTATTAAGGATTATGTTGGACAGTGTGAGTCTCATTTTGTGGAAGTTTTGAGTGGAAAGTAATGCTTTCATCATCATCAGTTGAATAGTTTGTCTTCAGTTGTTTGATAGAGAATGTACACTGAAATACAATTGAGAGTGGCTGCAATATGAGCTGTCACAATCAAGTTTGTACAGCTGATGTAGGACTGTAAAGAAAAAAACAAGTCATACACAGAAAAATGTTGTGCAATTTCCCCAGATAACACTAAATATACAAGTCTGTGTTTGAGCAAATGTGTGTGTATTTGTAGAAAAAAAACCTTGGTCAACTGTAGACTGAGATATGGCCCTGACTTCATTACACCAGTTACTCTGAAATGTGAACCCTCTTGGCAGACTCGAGCAGACTGAGGAGTCAGAGTTCAAAGGCAGGTCAAGAAGAATAGAAATATGTATTTTGTTCTTGATCTTTGGCACAATGTTTTCACTCTGAACTGCCTCGTCTGGGACATTAACTTATCTTCAACTTTAACCTTCCCCTTTCACCTGTTTAGACATACTTGCAATTATAGCATGATGAGATGTGCACCACTGATGACGTGTGTGGAGTCCAGTCAGTTATCTGCTCTAAATATTTCAACCCAAACATGCTTTTGAGTGTCTTATCTTTTAGACCTAAATGGCTGAGTAAAGCAGTTTTGGTGTATTATCCTGACAGTTATCTATTGTTGTTGTATTTGCTGCAGCATTTTTTGGTTATTTTTATTTCGCAGTAGTATGTTAGAAAAGAGCTACTCTACTGTAACTCTGGGATTTGCATTTAGACCCATTGTACTATTATTGTGTAGAAGATCAACATGCAGGATATGAGTAAATGAAAGCTCCATAGCCATGCCTAACCTCAACATCAACATTAATAAACTTAAAAAAGCTTACTGCCTCCTGATTGTTCTCATATGATAATATCTCTCAGTGTCACATTAGTTAAGTTTCACAAGAATTTGCGGGATCATATTTGTGCCTCTCACAGGTACTTTATGATATTCGTTTTTTTAGTTGAAGTAGGTAATTTTATCCATGCTTTCAGAGGTGCTATCTGTGGTCTTCAGACAGCAGTGACATAAAAGATCTTCATCTATGAACTCTGTTGACATAAACAAGCTACCTCATCTCAGCAGGCAGGCAACATGGATTAGCCAGGGATCACTGACTTGGACAGCAGTAAAGGATACAAGGTGAATCGTAGAGCCCAGATTATGGCCTTGAAACAGGCTGTTGGTTTTTGCAGCACTAAGCAGTTGGCTTTTTTCGGGGTAATTTTTGCCCCAAACATTGATATTAAATAGTAATAGTAATTGAGCAGACTATTGAGGATTCTGAGAACATGTCTTTGAATGAAAAGAGAAATTAAAATGTAATTTTTGTGCCTTTATTGGCAGGAGGGAGGGAGATAGTGGATAGACATACAAACATGGACAAAATTGTGGGTACCCTTCCGTTAAGGAAAGAAAAACCCATGGTCACTAAAATAACTTGAAACTGGCAAAAGTAAGAAAAGAATAAAATGTACTGAAAATCAACAAATGAAAATCAGACATGGCTTTAGAATTGTGGTTCAACATAATTATTTAAATAACAAACTAATAATAATAATAATATAGCCAAAGTGATGTTATGATGCTGCTATCCAGTACTTCTCAGAGGCTAAACTTGAAACTGCGCATGGGCTTCTCTGTCCGTGTGAGAAGGCTACTTCACCGAGGCTTTTCCAGGCAAAGAGCAGCATCACTGTGAGTTATTGACACAGTGTGGTGATCAAACACGGTATAACGGTCATGATTACCGTGGGAAATTTTACCACGGTTTACCATTTTACAGGTAATCGTTACATCCATACACTGTACCTACTGTGAAACATGGAGGAGGCTCAGTAATGTTCTGGGGCTGCTTTGCTACATGTGACACAGGATGTCCTGAAACTGTGCAGGGTACAATGAAATGAAAAAAAAAAAGACTATCAAGACATTCTGGAGCAAAATGTGCTGCCCAGTGTCAGAAAGCTTGGTCTCCACCAAGATTCTGACCCAAAACACAATGCTAAAAACACCCAAGAATGGCTCAGAACAAAACACTGGAGAATTCTGGACAACACTGGAGAATTCTGAAATTCTGTTATCCTTGGTCTAAATCATATTGAACATTTGTGGAAGGACCTGAAATACGCTGTCTGGAGAAGACACCCTTCAAGCCTGAGACAGCAGAAGCAGTTCGCTAATGAGGAATGGGCCAAAATACCTGTTAACAGGTGCAGAAGTCTCAGTGAAAAAAAGCACCTGATTGCAGTGATTGCCTCAAAAGGTTGAGCAAGTAAACACTGAGTTAAGGGTACCATCATTTTTTTCCAGGCCATATATATATTTTTTTAATAATTCTGTTAAACTACAATCCAAAACCATTGTCTGATTTTCATTAGCTGATTGTAAGTAAATTTTTTATGTATTATTAATTTTGTCAGTTCGAAGTTTATCAGTGACCATGTGGGTTTTTTCTTTAACAGAAGGGCAGGGCTCGACAGTGCGAGGAGGTACTTGCATTTGCTACAAAAAATATTACAGTGCGAGTTGTGATTTTCATCTGGTAGCACCCGTGCGATTAGGAAAAATAACTCTTAAAAACATGTTTTGTCTTATGTTGAATACGTTGGAAGTTGTGGCTGGATGTATTCCTGAACGCAGCCTCAGCTAGAAACATGTTCAGCTTTGAAATGTTTGTTTTGCTGACCTAACTGTGCCGCTAGCTAGCCTTTGGTACACCCGAAATGCCTGCACCACCCTGCGTGAGGTACGAACATAAGCAGGCGCTCCCAATGCCTCATCTCAACCAATCACAGTGCATCAGTGGGACTGGTTGCCAGGCAACATACACTGACAGAACAGCAAGCAACATTTTAAACTATTTTAGAAGAAAGACCAAACAAGCAATAACCAAATAACTATGAGGCCTATCAGTTATTACCTCCGCCAAGGAGGTTATGTTTTTGGGAGAGTTTGTTTGTCTGTCTGTCTGTCTGTGAACAAAATAACTCAAAAAGTTATGGATGGATTTTGATGAAATTTTCAGGAAATGCTCAGCATGGGAAAAGGACGAAGTGATTCACTTTTGGTGTTGATCCGGATCACCATCTGGATCCACCATGATGAAAAATGCGATTTTTGTGAATAACTACTGAACTAAAATAGATATCATTATGAGTCCAATTGCAAATGGTAGGCTTTCATGGTCAAGGAATCTAAATATTTACATGAAATATAGGTAGAATTAATATTTATGGTAAAAATCACAATATGGGAGAGGAGTGTGCTCTTCGAGTGCTCTTCTAGTTATTTCAAAAGACCAACAAAACCAGAACATGTGGACTCTAAATTGAGGCAAGGGGAAGAAATGGAGCAAGGAGGGGAAGTTGACGACGAGTAAGAGTTAGTGTTATCTTCAGACACTGTGTCTCAAGACGTCGGAGAGACAGTTAATGACGCCGCAGCCGTTCCCAGTTGTAAGAAGTACAAGTTTAATGCTGACTGGCAGAAAGCATTCCCATGGCTCCTTTACGAGAACACATTGATATATTGTAAGTACTGCTGGCGCATAAGAAAACAGCAGGAAAGTCTGTTTTTGTCACGGGCAACCCAAACCATACACAAGATACTGTAGTGAAACACAGTAAATCAAATAGTCATGTCTTTTCATCGTGCTACTAAAAATATTTGTATGCTACTACATTTTTCAACTTGGTAGCACCCGTGCTACTTGGGAAAATGCTAAGCGTCAAGCCCTGCAGAATGGTACCAACAATTTTGTCCATGTCAGTTTGTATGGGTTGTGCCTGGTTGCTAAATTGGTTTTTAAAGAAAAAATGTTAACACATTTTGATTAACTCAGACAGAAAAACGACATGTTTTAGAATTATTGAGTTTTTATTTTTAGAATTTGAAAATTGGTTTGACCCTGTTAAGATGACAGGACTGAAAGTGGCCCTTGGTCAGTTTGAGTTTGAGACTCCTGTGTTTATGTGTTTAAAATAAGTACAGCTATGTGCTTACTGCCATCACTTCACTTGTTGTCCTCGGCACAGCATGGAAAAGTTTTATGACTGCTATATCAACAACTACCATAATAATGACCAGTTTATGCACAACTCGTGTTTTGAGGGCTGGTGGGATATTAATGAACAAAGCACTTCACTTTTTGGGAACTTGAACTGATTGGTTTAAATCAACGAAACACCTAAAACCATGGTGCAGTTAAACAGGATTTAAATATGATCTAAAGTCACCTTGATCTGCCTAATTAAGAATGAATGAAAACTTTTATCAGCACAGTTAATGGATGTAAAAATGATCTTCAATGCTGATGCCTGAATCTATGATGTTACTGCACAGTGTAGTGCCTCACATGCTAAAATTTTGCATGGACCTTGTACCAAGAACGTTTTTATCAGTTTACTAAAGTGTAGATGATGCTGGACTACATGAAAAACTCATAAACCAGTGCTCTGCTTGGTCTGCTGTATACAGTGAAGTTCAAAGGTATCAAAGGTTCATAGTTCATAGTCATAGTGATGAAAAGAGATATACTATAATGAATTATTTGCCAACATACGGCACGCCCATATATCCAGACTTAATTAAGATGAATGTATACAGATGTCTGCCCTTTTAAGAGCTACAAGCACCAATGTGACAACAGTGCTGACAGAATTTTGGCCTTGTTTTCATGGTGCTTACTCTTTAAAATCAAGTAAGATTCTTCTAACATAAGAATTTCATTAAAGGTAAAATGACCTCAGTTGTGTAGAATCACTTTGGGTTTGAGGAGTTATAAAAAAGAGGGAACACAACATACTCAATATGTCACGAAGTTGTAACTGCTCCCTGATGAAATGTGATTCAAAACCAGTTGAATTCATACTCCAGCAGTTTATACATTATGACCTCGATATCAGTCAATTACTTGCACTAACAGTTTTCGCCATAATAAGCAGCTCTGTTGTATTGACAGCTTTCATCAGTGTGATCAGCATGGAAAGCTGGAAGGCAAAAAGAATTACAACTAGAATTGAACAATGTGTGCTGTGGCATTGACTTGTTAATTTCCTCCTTATTAAGCTACACATTTACATCCAAGGTCCAAAATCAACACATGCCATTCAGCAATGGCAGGTAGGTTTTCCGTTTGTCAAGTAAATGACAGAGGGTCATGAGCCAAATTGCAGGTAAATGTTTGTTACCAAACACCCATATACAGAAACATTTGTTTTAGGCTCTGCAGGCTTCTGTCTCTGGTTGTCTGTCTAACAGAGTGTTGTAAAGTTGCATTGACAACACAAATTAACATGCACCCACACACATTTATTGCAAGCATACTGAACCTTTATGAGGCTAGGAACAAATTTGGTCCAGACAGACCATCGAGTAAGCTCTCACTTTGATTACTTTCCATAAAATTTCTAAGATGCCTCATCAATTAGATGTTAAAAAATAAGATATAAATAAGTGTTTAGTTAAATAGAATAATCAGTAAACGTTATTTGCACCAATGAGAAATCATTCAATCATTTCAAATATTGTGCTGTTCCTACATGCATTTCACTTTCAATACATTACTATTGGTAAAACAATTTTGATTCAAAAGCTTTATTTGCTCTTTTAGTTATTCTAAGTAATTATAAATAGAAAATGGCATATTTTTTAATATGTACAGATTTTACCTGCTAGCAGTGTTGATAACTTTAATGTGGCCTCCTCAGTTACCTAGTTTTTGATCCCTGCCCTGTTTGAATGGCCAGTGAATGTAACATGTTTAACTATATTAACGCCAAATAAACAGAGCTCCTGTTTTTGTTGAGTGAAAGGACTAGATAATGTGCAGATGGATTTTCATTGTGTGATTTTATTGGTGTAAACTTTCGCCAGGCAGATGCAAGGCAAATACATGTTTCTTTACAATAGTTGATTTTCTGATCTGATTGAATAACCATATCTGTGACACGTTACCAACTAAATTAAATGTACTGAAACAAATGTGTGTTGCACCAAAATACAGTTCTTTCATATTGACTGTTAAAAATCTGCTTGGATGGTGAATTTTGTTGTTGTACCCGCCAACTAAGCTGATGAGAGCCCATTTTAAAGGACTCCAGTGAAATGATAAATAAAAATACGCTTGCAAACATGCCTCCCCTCACTGTGTCTGTGTGCAGAGTGTGGCTGAAAGCTGCACCTTGTCAGGAAGAAAGAGATGGGATGACCTGCTGCTGCATCCATCCCTGTTTTGCCCTCTTCACACATGCAACCCTGATAGTATCAGGACAATGTCCCGGCAGGCTGCCCGAGTAATTCACTGCCATGGTCGTTCACACTTACACCTCTTAGCAGGGGGTAGTCCCTGTTGGACGGGACAGAAGTGGCGGAGGGGGGCCGGGGGTCAACGATAGGCAGCACATGACGTCAAACATTCATGGCAGATGTCATTATTCATAAAATGATAATGGACAAACAGTTAATATTCAGACTTCAGTGTTACATGGTAAGTTGTGTATGAACAGCATTGATTAAAGAGTTGAGAGGAGCATCATAGCAGGCAGAGGTGAATGCAAAGCAGCATCACAACTTGCAGGACGGTTACTGCAGATAAAGAAAGTAGCAGAGTTTTAGCTTCGTATCCAAGATCTTAAGACGTGTGAGAAATCCAGTGGTCAGTGTTTTAGAGCAGATAATCAACAGAACAGACATACATTTTAGTAAGTGTTATCCCCTTACTATCAGATTAACTTCTCCTGCAACAGTTGTTGTTTTTATCCGTCCTGTCAAGTCTCCCTTTCCTCATTTCACTCTGTTTGAACAGGATGTCATCATCAGCCCTCCCCACTCGCCTCAGTGAATTACCCTGATCATTTGCTGCTGTGTTTACACTTCAGCTCACCTGGACTCCACGTGGATATGTTACTTAGAGGGCACGAGTCTGAGTGAAGAACTCATCTATTTGCATTCACACATATGAAACACTCAGATTTAGCCTAGGTAATTTTTTTTTGGATATTTGAATTTGGTTTATGTGAGTCACCGTGCTCTGTTGTTGTAAAATATTGTGATACAGACAGATGTTTCTCAGCGCTCTAGTAGTTATTTTACCTCCTCTGCTGCCTGAAGAGGGGGTAGGAACTTTGTCACACTGAGGTGAACTGACTGCAGAAAGAGGGGAGAGATGAGGACAGTCCTGCTTATTAAAGTGCTAGAGGCTAAAAATGATCTTCTCATAATCCCCCCTTCCCATATCTGCAACACCAAATAACAGTAGCACACAAAACTAAAACAATCGGAGAACGCAAACCTCCGCCAAGGTAGCTCACATATTGCTGTTACATCTATCAGTGTAGTTCTGTGATAAAGTTACCATCTAAATATGGTTCCTTGGTATTGAAAAGCCACATCTAGCATTCAGAATCATGTCGATATTAGGCCTGTCACGATAACAAATTTTGCTCGACGATAATTGTCCAAAAAATAATTGACGATAAACGATATTATGTTGAAATGCTGAGTCAGCATTTTTACATATTGTTCTCCCTAACCTCCATTTTGTTCTTTTTCTTCTTCTTCTTCTTCTTTTTCTCATCACTGAGACTTTGCCCCCTTTCACAGGCTTCAAATTTGCACAGATTTTCACAGAAAAAAATTGACATATGCAGCATGTTCATGAGAAGTGCGCTTGTATTTTTCACAGGTTTAACAGTTATACTTTTTACAGTAAAAAATAATTTCTGCATGTATTTTTACATTGAAATCAATGGGACGTTTCCACAGCTCCGCTGAAAACTTCTGCAATTTTGAAGCTCCACAGCTTGGGCATGCTTGCACCTACAGACTTCATTCGTACTTTAAAAGCTGCACTGACTTCTCAGCCATTTTTACATATCTTCAGCTTTTTGCTGGCTTCTACAATTTTTTAAATATGAATTTTTAGACACAAAGTGTAGAGGAAATCAATGGCCTTAGAGCGACTGTGACGTCATCTCAGAGCGGACAGACACAGAAGAATTCTCGCGGGCTCAGCAGAATTATCCTGTTATAACTTCGTCAAAACGTCCTCCACAAACATAATTTCTGGATCAAAACGTCGCTACCCTTCTCGTCTTACACGTGAAATCCGCTTCAAAGTTTAATCTGACATCGTTTTGTCTCAGTGAGCTTCAGCTTTTGCGGTATAACTCAAAATCCTCAGTTTGGACTAATGCAAATATTCACCTCGGGACAGCTGGGCGCTTCACTTTGAAGCCTGTTTTTAACTCATCACCATGTCAACATTCTTTACTGTATGGACATAAAAATTACACCCATAGCTTCAGCATGTTCTTGGGATGCTCACAGTGCAAACCCTTTTCTGATATCTATCACGGTTTTGGCACAGCGAGCGTTTGTTTACCCGGAAGTACCCAGCTTTTTTCCCTGCTCCGTACAGTACAACAGTGCGATGAAACACTCAGCTGCTCCATAGGCTACTCTGTGAAAGGTGGAGCTTAGCTTAGCTTAGCTTAGCTTAGCTTAGCTTAGCTTAGCTTAGCTTAGCTTAGCGGCTTCGGCTCAGCACTGAGGAACAGACCCGCAGCTGATGTACAAAGCCTCCGTGAAACCGAGACATTCAGCGGAGGTTTTGGTGACACACGACGCGGGCATGGTAACAGCTCTGTGCTCGCTACATGTGCGTAAAGGTCCGTTTACAGCGTGGCCACTTCCAAACATCGTACATTCACTGTCGTTAAGAAAGTACCAGACAGGAAGTCACCATGTGGAGTGACCGGAAGTTTCAAAATAATACGCAATGCATGGACTCTAACACGTAATGTTCAGAGAACAAAATGTGCGCAAATCAGAATGTTGAACAGAAGTCTTTTGTTTTTTTCTCTAATTCTTAACTGTGATAGCTTTAAAAGACAAAATACTTTGAATTTTTCACACTAAAATGAATAGGACATTAATGCAGTTCTGCTGAACCTGCTTCATCTTTCAAGCTTTACAGATTTGGTATACTTGCGCCTACAAACTCCATTCTTGCTTTAACAAATGCATTTAAATCTCACTCATTTTACAGATGCATAATACATACATACATATATGTGCATCATTTTATACAGACATACACAGATCAACAGAAATATACCCATAATGAAATCTTCCTTTTCATTTATGCACATACTCTAATAAATACATAAATAAACATCACACAAACATACATGCACAAATGCATATATATATAATAATGAGCATAATTATTTATCCACACGTATGCAAACATATGTCCACAGAAATTTATCAATACTCCATGTTTTTCTTTATAATTCTCATTTTTGAACATTTTTAACTCTTCTTATGATGTTTTACATTGACATAAATGGGAGATTTATACAGTCCTGCTAAAACTGCTTTAACTTCTGAGCTCTAAACATTTGGCATAGTTTCACCTACATGCTGCATTTTTGCTTTAACACATCAATGTCACTCTCAGTCATTTTACAGATTCATACATACATACATATGCATCATTTTATTCAGACATATACACATAAACAGAAATATACCCATAATGAAAGATAACTGTTCATTTACATATGCACATACTCTGATATATGCATAGATCCATCGTGCAAACATACATGCACAAATGCATATATAGACTAATGACCATAATCATTTATTCACACATATGCACACATATTTACATGAACAGAAATGTATCCATTTCTCTATTTCTTCTTTAGGATGCTTATTTCAGAACATATTTAAAACTTCTGCTACTGATTAAAGTCTTTGTCATTTTAGGTCTTATCCAGTTACCTCTTTTAACAATTGTAACTCCTTCAGGGTGGGCAAACATATCAGCAGCTTTATGCAATTTTGTTTCACCTTAATTCAGTTTTTAGCTGACTATCACAACTTTTAACATTTTTATTTAGCATAGGCAGTTGTAAGCTTTGTTTTACTGTTTCCAGCTGCTTATGTCACATTTTCAGCTTTATTTGCACTGGCTTTAGATTTTTCATTTCACAGTTCCAGCATTCAGACTCAGCAAATGCAAATTCTCTAGTTGTCAATATTATTATTTTTTTTCATTTTTTTTTTTCATTATTGTAATTATTATATGTCATACTAAAGTGAGTACACCATATCAAAAGTGAGAAACTTTCGGGGCGGACATTAGCTCAGTTGGTGGAGCGTCCGCCCCATGTACGGGGGCTGCCAAACCCCAGCAGCGGCTGTAGGTTCGAATCCCGGCCTCAGCCCTGTGCTGCATATCATTCCCCCTCTCTTCACCTGCTTTCCTGTCACAACTTCAGCTGTCTTATCAAATAAAGGCAATAAAAAGCCCAAAAAATAACTTAAAAAAAAAAAAGTGAGAAACTTTAATTTCTTAAGAGTGTTTAACTGTAATTGGAAGGTCAAGATCTTTAAATAAAATAAATCAAACAAACAATATAATACATTTAACAAACACAAAAAGAGAAAAACAACAATTAAAATGAATTGGACTCTCAGGAATAACTGCATGTAAATAAAACTAATTATACCAATCAAAAACAATAAATACTAGACTCTGTCTCTGGAAAGAAAAAGTTAAACATACACAAATAAAAACAATAAATAAAATGAAGTTTATATAGTTTCGGACTTGTTTATGACATGTACTTTCAGTCAATCCGTGGTCTGTCAAACGTTTGTAACATTGCTGGCTTTTCAGCCGTATTGAAGGGCTGCATTTCTTCTGCAATGTATGGGACAAAACTGTCTGTGAGCCATTTTGCGCCGTTTTATTTATATGTATTTGCTGACCAAATGCCTCAGTTAGCGCTGACTGTCAGGACGGAGGCTCCGCTGCTCCTCCCCTTCTTCTTCTTTGTCGCCACTACTTTCAAACAAATACGACATATCAGCTCGTCGGTGTTCATGGGCTCACACCTTGTTCATTCTGTTTTAAACCAAAATATTCCCACACTGGGGCTGTGGCAGCCGGCTTAAGAACCGTATCTTTCGTGCTATCGTTCATATTAGTGTTCTTTCCTCGTTACTCCTCACCATAGATATCTATAGATATCTATGCTCCTCACGACGCTCACTTCAGCTCTCTCCGTGTGTATGCACGAGCGGCCCTGCCTCCCCTTCAGAGATCGCATGTCTGACAGATGCTCACTCCGCTATAAATCCACTATAAATCCGCTAAATCCGCGATAGAACCGATGCACCCCGTTGTTAAGAAAGATTGGCAGAGTGAGTCATCTTCTCATTCAGTCTCTTTGGTAGAGAGAGGAGGAAAACAGACACGCTTGCACGTGTCAGTTTATCGAGGCCGGGCAACTTACCGAGGACGTTTTTATTTATCGTTCGGTTAATTGATTTATTGATTATCGTGACAGGCTAAGTTGATATCATTATTAGTTAGAGCAGACACAATCGTTCACTAATGGCAATTATCTGGATCACCACCAAAAATCTAATCATTGTTGAGTTGGATCATAACCAACATCTCCTAAACAATGCAGTAAAATCTGTCCAATAGTTTTTGTGTAATCTTGCAGAGAAACAAAAAAATGTTGGCAAAACATAACCTCCATGGTGCAGATAATAACATTTAATAATCAATTATATTATATATTAGATTGTATGTCATAATCTGACTGCTGGGCTTCGAAAAAATGGCATAGGTTATTTATTAAAACAAAGATCTAAAAGAAAAAGAGCATTTATAGGCTGTGTTGCATATGTTTTTGTAGCCTCCAGCATTCATGTAAATGTAAATATACACGTTTAATCTTTTCCAGGAATATAAGAAGACAGTCTTTGTGGTTGATGCCAAAAACTGTGCCCTGGAGCAAATATCTAAAAACAACAGGCATTATTTGCTCCCACTGACTTTTTTTAATGTTTTGACTTGCTGATGCATGCAGTATAAATAGTTATTTTGCTTAATGTGTTTTGGTTTGTTTAACTTGTTATGATTTCCGAAACATTTCAGGAACATTGATTAGATAGATATTAGACAGTAGAATAATAGAGGAAAATTGTTGAATGGGAAAGTGTTCATTGGTGTAAATGTTCAGCCGAAGTTGGTGTTTCTGATTTTAATTCGGATTAAGGCTGAAGAAAAGTCCACCTTGCTGTAAGAATGGAGTCTTGTGCCTTGTGTCGAGCCTTTGTGCAGCACTGCACCTACTTCCTGGGGGAACCACCTCAGCAAATGCTCAATTTAACATAACACGATGAACTAAGCCAGTCAGGCCATGACTTCCTCTGCTGCAGAGTGTTATTCAAGCTGCCAGAGTCAAGTACAGTAAGCCATAATTTGGTGTTCAGAGGTCCCTCTTTTTCTTCTTTTATGTACGGTGTATCTTCTCTATTCCCCACAGACGCACTGTTTCTTGCTCACTACATCTCAGGAGCATGCTGTGAGCTGAAGAATAGGATGACTGAGTGCCAGCGTGAAACTGGAGTGGTTAATGGACTGCTAGTGGCAGGGGCCTCTTGGCTCGGAGTGAACAGGAGTATTTCAGTGACTAAAGCTAAGCAAGGGAAAGCAAGTGAGCTGTCAATGAGCAGTGACTGGAGGAGGCAGAGAGGGAGAGATGAATTGAGTGAGAGAAGAAAAGAGCGTTTGACAAAAAGCAAAGGAAGGGGTGGGAAAGAAGCCAGACAAGAGAAAAGCAGATAAGAAGATTAAGGAAGGGAGATAGGGTGAATGTACCTGAGTTGAGGTAAAGCCAGTGAAGTTATAAGTCGCGAAAAGATACCAAACTGTTGGATCAGAACTGATCGTAAACCATGCTGAGCAGTATCTCTGTTGAACACTACTCTGTAGCCTCTCCCACCTCTGCTTACATTTATACCTGAAGTGTGTGATTTTGAGGGCAGGTGATCATTAGCTGCCATAAATAATCCTTGATATTGACATAGCTAATGAGGTGCAAACATTAGCGACTGTTGTCGCCAGCATTACTTTACCTTTAAAAAATATGTAAGACAAAAGTTTGTTTGCTTTTCTTTTCTTTGATGCTCTAGGGTAGAAAATGTATTTGAACGAGGCCCACGGCAGTTGTCAGTTCCTCTAAAATTAGACCAAATCCTGTCCAGACAAAAGGGTTTGAAATAAAGACACAAACTAGAAAAGCGCTCGGAGAGTGAAGACCTCCGCTGATTCTGGATCACCATGCACTCTGATATGACGGCCAAGTCTCAGCTCATGTCCGTACACGTGGAGAAGATCTCCACTGGGTAATGTAGTGACAGGTTTGAAAAAAGTTGACGCAATTTCGCAAATAAACTACAATTCCCATTATGACATAAAGTGGGTGGAACCCTCACAGCAGCTAAGGAGATATTAATGGGATTTGCCGTTATTAAATTCATTGGTTTTTTTAATGTCAATCTGGATCAGATGCCGATGAAATTGACAGCGATGACAGAGTTATATTCATTATCAAGTACTTTTTGAAGTGAATCCATCGAGTGATGTTAGAGATATGTTTCTTAAAAATACAGCCCAATATTAAGTTAGGGGATTTTTTGCAAATTTTGAACATTTTTCGCATCCAGATAAATATGCAGATCAGCTCCAAAGTGTGATGGCTTCTTCCTTGGACCAAACCACACCTCTTGTAAAATGTTCATGTAAATCCATCCAGTAGTTTTATGTTTTCTTGCTAACAGACAAAAAAACACACAAACAGACCCTGGCAAGAACATGACCTCCTTGGAGAAGATAATAAAGGTCTGGAATAATGAGTTTTGGATGAGCACAATGATTAGAATGAACAGCTCTCTGTTTTCTCTGTGCTTACCGTTCTCCACAGTTCAGAGAGTAACAGCTGTTGGCTGTGTCTGGAGTGCCAGAACCTGTTCTGACTGGATGTATGTGCTGCTGAGTTGTGTAATAAAAGTGCTGGTGACCAATTTGTCGGGGCAGGCACACACAGGAAAGCAGAGTCACTACTCACTTCAAATACTAAAGGCTGTGACTTTAATTTTTGGTCCTTTCACTACGCAGCCAAGAAGTTTGTCCATGTAAACATTAGTGTGATCGTATGTTGTGATCGATTCTTCATCATGTATTGACTGTGAGTCACTGCTTGGTCTCCTCATTAACAATGTGCGAAATTGTTACTTTGTATTTGGTTGTTTAATATACAGTATGTTCATGAAGTTTTTGACTTTGATGTTATCAGGTTATGGATGTGTGTGGCAACTATACCTTAGAGAGCAGAATGGACACATCTGAGAAGAAGCGTCGGAGGGTGGGAGGGTGAACATTGGCTTCAAATGTGCCAAACTTGCAAGTACCTGAAATTTCAACGACAGAAAAGGGCTGGTCGTTGAGAACTATGAACTCACTTTGTCATTAATGGCTTTAGTCTTCCATGCTCCATGTTGTTGTTTTAGCCTTAGCACTGCTAGCTGGTACCGTGGCAGCTTCACATTCTTTCAGTATTGCTTTTCCGCGGTGACACCTTTACAGGTGAGGTATAAGATTTGTTGTGTTAAAAGTTAAAGTCCTCTGAACATAAATGCTTTTGTTGTATTCTTCCACTGAGAAAAACAACCACACTGGTGAAACCATGTTCACTTTAAGTCTGGCAGGGACAGGGGCAGTCTTGGGTCCTCCTATTAATGCGCAACATCACGTCACCTGCGAGTGCATCAATTCTGATTTGAGGCTACTTGACCTGCAAACAAATTCCCAATTGTCATGAATTTATTGGATCGTTTTATTGGCTAAAATGTACCTATCAGGCTGATAAAAATGAAGTAATTTTCCCCCAAATCTGCCAATATGCTAGTAGATTTCATACCCAGATAATTTAAAATTAAAATATTACAAATTCTAATTAAAATAATCTAACATACAGTTTATAATCTGCAGCAATAGTGATAGATACTTTAATTCATCAGGAAATAATAAAAAAGGACTCAAAAATGGTTAGTTGTGCCCAGTTACCTTTTTTAAGGTAATTTGACACTACTGTGAAAATCTTTCAAGAGATTATGTTAAGACTGCACTTAAACTAGTTTGAGCTGTTTTTTTTTTTAATTAAGTGGAACTTTTTATGATTTTCTTTTGTCAGGTTTAAAATCAAAAGTGTCATTGGTGATCTGCCCCTTAGTTGTAACTTTTCAAGCTCTCATTTGCAATTGAAAAAAAAAAAGGAAAAAAAAATCATATTTGCTTTGTTCAGTAATACCCATACATTTTATAGTTTGATAACAGCACAAATAATCACTAGATACACGTATAGGACTGCCCCTAATAATCTGAAAATAGCCTATCATCCATCAATACTTCATGGGTAGTCTTATTACAGAAAGCTATAACCTCAGTACTCACTTATAAACTCTGTTCATGTCTTTTGTGTTAAATCTGTCTGTAACACCAAGAGCCAAGCCTGTCCTCTGAGAAATCTGGCTTTGTTGTAAAAGTCAAGGCTGTGACTGAGAAGGGAGCAGCTTAAATAAATATTTGACAGTCTTCTCTCTGGTCTGGTATAATCATGACGGGTCAATGCTGAAGACAACCTCATTGGTTTCGAGGTTGGGAAGTAATAAGGTTTTAATGCTTCCAATTAGGGCTGCAACTAGTGATTGTTTTTGTAATCGAGTACTCAGTCGAGTATTTTGATGATTAATCGAGTAATCAGACAACAGGTACATTGCGCTCACTGCAGTTTTATCGCATTTGATCACTTTGGCTTTATTGAAAAGCATCAGTAATATACAAAACAAAATATAATCCAGGTCTCTTAAATTAACAAATTGTTTCCTTCTGTTGAATGTTTTGGGCATAAATCCATCCCAAAGTCAAAATCCATGTTTTTGTATTGGTAAAAGTAATTCCTACATGAAACTGCTCACAACAAGGTCTGTAGATTATTTTGAGAACCCAGGTCATGAGTTTCAGGGGCTGTTTACATGACGCCGAAAACCGTCAATTCCGCAAACATTTCGTTGCATTTTGGCCTTCGGTTTCGATGAGAAAACGTTGCGTTTCCACCTAAAATGCAAACTTTTGAAAACGCTCCCCAGAGCGGAAAGATTTGAATCCGCTCCTCCATCCAGCCTCGTGTAAACACAGAGCAGAGCGTTTCAGGGGGAAACGCTGATGTCACCGCATGCGCAGTACTCTTCATACGGAGGCTGCATACCAGGAACAACAGCAGCTTCCTCCGTCCGCCGAGTAACGTGTGAGCGTCTTACCGTGCTCGGTTTGTTATCCAGACAAAACTATCCAGACAGATTTGTTGTCCGAACTGATTTGTTGTCCAAAAAAGAAACTCCTGCTTCTCTGTGCGTCTATTCGCCATTGTTGTTTGTGAAAGGTTTTCTTCTTCGTTCGTGTGTTGTAGCAGCGCTGCATCTCTGCAGACCTACACCGCCATCTACTGAACCGGCATGCACACTACAGCGGATTTACAGGGGATTAACTCGTCTCCGAGCGTTGTCATCTAAACGCAGAAGAATTCGAAAACGCAAAGGAAGAATCTTTGCGTCTTCAAGTCAGGAGTTTCCATGTAAACGGCACCTTAGAATGAGACTTTTAAAATTTTTCAAACAAATTTTGGTGCTTTTAGCATCACAGGACTTTTGAGAATTAGTCCAGTTCTACCAGAGAGAAGGCAGACATCTCTACAGCTGATATCTCAAAAATGGGCAACTCATACATACAGTAAAAACCTAAATGGAGAAACGGGTCCTTTTATTTATAATGATAACTTGTCTCTTTAGTGAGCACTGAACCATTAACAACTAGAAAAGCACTCTGAGAGCGCAGACCTCCACCAGCGCCACAGTCCTCACCCATATTGTGATTTTCACCATAAATATTAGTCCTACCTTTATTCACCTAAATATTTAGATTCCTTGACCATGATAATATACCATTAGCAAATTTTGGATTCATAATGATATCTATTTTAGTTCAGTAGTTGTTCACGGAAATCACATTTTTTGTCATGGCGGATCCAGATGCTGGATCAACACCAAAATTGAATCAGTTCTTCCTTTAATTCATCGGGAATATTCCTGGATTTCAAAAATGGTTAGTTGTGCCCAGTTACCTTTTATTGTGCACAGACAAACTCTCCAAAGCTTACTGTTCTTGGCGGTTAACTAATCACACTTAAACTATTGAATTAATTATTTTTTTTTTTTGCTCATGAACACTTTTAGTTTTTACATTGTTGTAGGACATATCTTGCTTTGCAGTATGAAGGAAAATAGACATTTTTGTAGACTTTATGGACCTTTTCTTCGCCCGTTTTGTTAGATGGACCTTTTTATTCATGCTCCAACTGCATTTGAGACATCAAAAAAGTGCTCCAGAGTGTTGCTCAGCATGAGGGTGAGTAGAAAATGAGGCCAAATTGTTGTTTGGGTGTAGTGTTCCTTTAAGGATCTTATTTTAGTTGTTTTATTACTAGGCCCAAATAATATGATACTAGATACTAAGATAATTAAACTAACCAATGTACATTTATTCAATATATGGAAGATCAGTAGATGCCCTACAGCTGCTTCCTCTTCTCACGGACAGTATCTCCTGTTGTACTCACTGCAATCAAATTAAAGGAAAATTTATGGCTGTGAAAAGCATGATAACAAAATCTAAATAATACAAGGCAAGTAGCCACAGCATTGATTTACATTCTGAACCAGCCTTTACACAACAAAGTACGCTTTTCACTGGACTTAATCTTAATTATTGATCTCATTAACTTCTCCTGCTAATGCATCGTGAGTGTTACCTTGTTGTGTGCTATGCGGACTTGACGCACAGTCTGGATGTTTACTGTTGACGTGTTGCAGCATTGATGACGTGTTGTCACCTTATATTCGATATTCAAATAACCGTTCGAATATGGGAATAAATATCCATAACTGATAGTAAGTAAATATTTAAATGTAAAATGGTGTTGAGCAGCACATCGAGGCACTTGGAGCAGTGGACTGTCAGACACATCTGCTGCTCACTTGACCTCGGTAAACAAGGACTTGCCCCTCCGAGCGGACATTAGCAGCACTGAATAATCTGAGGACAGCTGTGTGCTAGTATTTTTGGATCGACACCATTGATGACAACTTCAAAACCAAAGACTGGGCTGTGTGTTGGTTATGTGCAGAGCATTTTACTCACTTGTCTTCCACGTCAAAATTGCAGGCGCAACTGTCGGCTTTTCATCCATGTTACACAGCCGAATGCAGCAGCGCTTCGTTAAGAGGTCGACCACGTGTGACTGTGTTTTTTTGGCAGGGTCCTTAGCGAAGGGGCGGACTAGAGAGTCTCTGTCCCTCTGTTAACCAAATATCTTTGATTATTTGGGTACATGTTCAAAACTGTTCAGGATTGATTTTTAGGAAAAGTGACAGTTTTACAACGTGCTATTATGCTAAGCTAACTTCATTTGACCACAGACACAGAGCACTGTTTATTTGTTTTTTTTTTTTCATTTCAACTTGTAGTGATCCCACACCTGTTTCTTCTGTAGACTCTCTTCTTTCTGTCCCTCTCTTTTCTCTTCCTGCATGGTTTTACAATACATGCGGCACGTCTGTGTTTCAGCCATGCAGCAGTGGAAGCAGCATGCGTGTGGTGCCACAGAACTGACCATCCATGTCGAACACTGGATAGTGGTCCTGATTTAAACAAATCCTCAAGGCACATAATTTGCCCCAAGGTTTTTTTTGTAATTTAATTATCCAGAGTATCCAAGGAATCATTTCTGCCCTACCTCCAATGCCATTAATGATTCTGCCAATAAATCCAATTCTTTGAAGATTCACTTATTATTTCCTTCTTATTTTCTTTGTGGGGCAGAGTTTTTCAGTGGTCAAACATAGGGATGGGAATTGAAAACCAATTCCAGTTGAGAAATGTTAACAGCTTCATCAGAGTATCTGTATCATGAGTCTTTTTTGCTGATCAATTCCTTTCACTGACAGAGTTCAGAAGCGGTAGTTGGTGGTTGGCAGGATGGTTAATTGCACTGGTATCGATAAAATCGTATCAATTCCCATCCCTAGTCAAACATGTCACTTCTGATATTTAATGCTGCGCTGCATTGATGAATGCTTCTGCACAATCCTGATGTTCCACCCAGGGTGTTGTGCATTCAGCGTCTTTTTGGTGATGATAACGCCACAGTTTTGAACAACTTTCTCCCCTTTCTGCCATGATTACAATTTAACTTATTTCTTATCAATTCCACTTAATGCTGTCTCTGATGAAAGGGTTCTTGATGGCTGAACACAATGCAGGGAATTGATAAAGGGATTGTTAAGCAAAGAAAGACTCATGATATTGATTTTAATGTAACTGATTTTCGGCTGGAATAAGTTTCCGTCATCTCAGTGTTTTACCCAAGTTTCTCTGTCTTGTAGTGGTTAATGTGGGTGGCTGGCTGCAGAGAGTTCTAGAAGTTCTGGAAATGCTTTTCTAGATTATCAAAGTCCAACAGTAAAATTACACACCCATTTTTTGTTGAAATAAACTAAGTGCATGTACATTAGTGGATTATAATAGATTTTTCTGTGAAGGATTTGTGCGTTTTATTTGGTGGTAACTGGTCTTGCTTCGGTAGTGGTGTACTGCCACAATTGAATGTGAAGAAAACACTGCATATTAACAATATATGATAGAAACCAGCTAGGAAAGAGTTGTTATTGATTTTGATTGGTATCAAAAGAAATGTAAAAAGTCTAATTTACCTCTCATTTTCATGGTCAGTGGAATACGGAGGTATTAGATTAGGGTTAGGGGGTTAAGATATTTAAGCATTTTGATGGAAAAAATATTTGGGGATCCATCATGAATAATTTTTTCAAATACTTTGAGTCTTGGAAGTACGATTTATATTGCATTTTATTTATCTTTATATCTCGATTTTTCATATGTTTGGCTCACTAAAATATACTTGCCACTGAATTATTGGGTTGTTGTTTTGTGTAATTACTGTTGTCCATCCCTAAATTTAATTAAAACATAAAAATGCTTGACCATATAAGCCAATCAAAACCTCACATTTCCTTACCTCTGAAACAACTGCCACCTTTGCAAGCAATTCTTCTCTCGATTGACTCACTAGCAAGGAGTTAACAGAGCACCCCTGCAGGTGGTAAATTTGGTTTTGACATCACCAGAACAATAAGCAACAAAGTCACAAAGGGTTGAGTTCATGATCATCTCTAAAATTTGAAACAATCTATCCTTCCCTCTCAGCATCCTTGTACTGAGAGGGAACATTGTTTTTGAATTTGATTTGTTTAAACTGCTGTTCCAGCAATACTGCTTTGTATGTTCAGTAGTGTGGCATGATGATAATTTGTCATTAAAATGGGCGAGATAGGAGGCAGACCTGTTACCATCATTGTCAGGGTAAAGAAATGTCAATGAATAACTCTTCCTTATCTGTGTGTCATTGTTAGTTGAATGTTTATTGTGCGACTTGCAGATATGTGCATAAACTGTGTCACATGTTCCTTGTTGTGGGGATAATGCATACACAAGCACAAATATGTTGATGGCTCAATAAGACTTCTATTTCTGCAAGTCATTGTGTTATTTCTACTTACCCAGAGAACATTCAGGTAATTTCTTGTGCTAATTCTGTCACCCAGATGTTTGTCCACCGCCGTCTCTTGCTGTAAAGACAGTTTAGTTCAGACGACCCACATAGTTAAGTTTCACTTGCTTTATTCTGAAATCTTCTCCTGATACTAAACTG
This sequence comes from Scarus forsteni, assembly GCA_036419115.1. Lineage (NCBI taxonomy): Eukaryota > Metazoa > Chordata > Actinopteri > Labriformes > Labridae > Scarus > Scarus forsteni. Next base: position 5,709,881 of record JAZDUH010000383.1, on the reverse strand, counting down.
CCCCTTAGAGCATTAATGAGACTTTTTTGTAGAGTTAGGGAAATGTTTCCTTTCTCTGAGACCCTTTGTCTGTTCTCAACTGAAAAAAAGCAAATATGAATTTGTGTCACACTTCTGCAAACTCCAGCTTGTGAAATTACTGTACACACATTTATTTTGTCAGAAGTTACTACTTCTAGTTGTGCTTTCTCTCCCTCTCTCTAGATATACAAGTCTGTGTACATACACACACATTAAGATTTGACAGTGTTTCCTACATGTTTTTTGTTTCTCAGATAGCAAGGGCTGTGGCAGGAAGTTGTGAAAATAGCAAACAGGATGCTCCTCTGTTTGTGACTATTATTATTTACCCATATCTCCAACTTTTCAGCCTTTCCATCTATTGTTTACAGAGGCAGCAGTGGACTAGTAAATATATTTACAACTCAAACAGCTTACTCTCAGTATTTTGGAGGTTTGGTTGCTCCAGTAATCTGATTTATGTTAAAGGAGTTATGATGTTTCTTTTGGCATTATATATATTGTTTCTTGGGTAACCATTGAGAAAGGACTTGGTTTTAAGCAAGAAGATAATCCAAAACTCAGCCTCTGAAGGGGATCTGAATCAGTCCAGTTTTCCTCCTCCCGGAGGACGCTGGGATCTGAGGGGCGAGGAGGCTGTATGCTTATGAGCTCTGAGCTGATTGGATGCCTGAGTAATGCCTGAGGAAAGGAGGGATTAGTGACACACTGAGTTGAGTTGAAGTTTTCAATTTGCATTGTCACTTTTTACCTTCATAGTCTGTCTTTTAGTGCCCTGCCATGTCAACAGATAGCCCCACAGAAGAAATTTAGCCAAACACATAGATACTAGGGATGTGACGATACACTTGGCTCACGAGACGAGACGTGACATGAAATTGGGTTCACAAGAACGAGACGAGACAATATTTTCACACTACTTTTAAGAATACTAAAATGAAAAAATTTATGACTGGACAAACTTACTTTTTTATTGCACAGATTCAAAAAACAGTGCATTTGCATTTTGATTATTTTTTATAACTTACACCCATGCATGACCCAAGGATGAGCTTGAACTTAACTTAAACTTCTTTCCAAAAATAAAATTAAATACTCTTTTTTTTTTAAGTGCAAGCACTGTGTGCAAAACTATAACCAAAGTACTACTCTGTCAGTACAAAAAAGTGCAAAGAGACTGACCCTTTCTTTTCAAGCAGTGCACAGCCTAGCCTAAGCTATGTTCATATTTTTTTTCAAGAATATGAGCATATCCACATTTTCTGGAAGCAGTTGAGACCTTTGGGCATTAACTATATCTCCAGCAGTTGAAAATACACGCTCGCTTGGCACAGAGGTAGCAGGCACAGAAAGGTATGCTTTGGCAAGGTGAGACAGCAAAGGATATTTGGAGCAGTTTTCTTGCCACCATTTTAGAGGGCAGCTACTGAGAGGGATAGAGGCCTCTTTTCTGTAGTCTTCAATTTCCCTCTCAGCCTGTACTGATCTGTCGGACGGCCCTTGCTCAGTAGAGAAAGAGTTCCCTAGCAGGTCCTCAAGTGCTGTCTTTTTTGGAGCAGGCTCTGTCTCTTCTGGCTCAGCTCTCACAGCCTCCTCTCTTCCAGGTGTGGCACAGTATGCTCCACCTGCTGCTTCTTCTCCCTTCTCCTCAGCTGTGGCCTTCAAACAGAAGAAACACTGGTGTTAAATTTAATAAGCAGCAGCCCTCCTCTCATGCTCTCATGATTCTGACATTCCCCACACACACTGCATGAATTCTCTCTAGATATACAAGTCTGTGTACATACACACACATTAAGATTTGACAGTGTTTCCTACATGTTTTTTGTTTCTCAGATAGCAAGGGCTGTGGCAGGAAGTTGTGAAAATAGCAAACAGGATGCTCCTCTGTTTGTGACTATTATTATTTACCCGTATCTCCAACTTTTCAGCCTTTCCATCTATTGTTTACAGAGGCAGCAGTGGACTAGTAAATATATTTACAACTCAAACAGCTTACTCTCAGTATTTTGGAGGTTTGGTTGCTCCAGTAATCTGATTTATGTTAAAGGAGTTATGATGTTTCTTTTGGCATTATATATATTGTTTCTTGGGTAACCATTGAGAAAGGACTTGGTTTTAAGCAAGAAGATAATCCAAAACTCAGCCTCTGAAGGGGATCTGAATCAGTCCAGTTTTCCTCCTCCCGGAGGACGCTGGGATCTGAGGGGCGAGGAGGCTGTATACTTATGAGCTCTGAGCTGATTGGATGCCTGAGTAATGCCTGAGGAAAGGAGGGATTAGTGACACACTGAGTTGAGTTGAAGTTTTCAATTTGCATTGTCACTTTTTACCTTCATAGTCTGTCTTTTAGTGCCCTGCCATGTCAACAGATAGCCCCACAGAAGAAATTTAGCCAAACACATAGATACTAGGGATGTGACGATACAGTTGGCTCACGAGACGAGACGTGACATGAAATTGGGTTCACAAGAACGAGACGAGACAATATTTTCACACTACTTTTAAGAATACTAAAATGAAAAAATTTATGACTGGACAAACTTACTTTTTTATTGCACAGATTCAAAAAACAGTGCATTTGCATTTTGATTATTTTTTATAACTTACACCCATGCATGACCCAAGGATGAGCTTGAACTTAACTTAAACTTCTTTCCAAAAATAAAATTAAATACTCTTTTTTTTTTAAGTGCAAGCACTGTGTGCAAAACTATAACCAAAGTACTACTCTGTCAGTACAAAAAAGTGCAAAGAGACTGACCCTTTCTTTTCAAGCAGTGCACAGCCTAGCCTAAGCTATGTTCATATTTTTTTTCAAGAATATGAGCATATCCACATTTTCTGGAAGCAGTTGAGACCTTTGGGCATTAACTATATCTCCAGCAGTTGAAAATACACGCTCGCTTGGAACAGAGGTAGCAGGCACAGAAAGGTATGCTTTGGCAAGGTGAGACAGCAAAGGATATTTGGAGCAGTTTTCTTGCCACCATTTTAGAGGGCAGCTACTGAGAGGGATAGAGGCCTCTTTTCTGTAGTCTTCAATTTCCCTCTCAGCCTGTACTGATCTGTCGGACGGCCCTTGCTCAGTAGAGAAAGAGTTCCCTAGCAGGTCCTCAAGTGCTGTCTTTTTTGGAGCAGGCTCTGTCTCTTCTGGCTCAGCTCTCACAGCCTCCTCTCTTCCAGGTGTGGCACAGTATGCTCCACCTGCTGCTTCTTCTCCCTTCTCCTCAGCTGTGGTCTTCAAACAGAAGAAACACTGGTGTTAAATTTAATAAGCAGCAGCCCTCCTCTCATGCTCTCATGATTCTGACATTCCCCACACACACTGCATGAATCTATCAAAATTTTCAGTTGTTAATGGAAACATAAATTGAGTAAATTTAGTGTTACATACATATGCATAAGAAAGAAGAAATGTTGAAGCAATACATTTATACCTGATTTTCCTGCAACTGTTCGGCCTTGTTCTGTAGTCTCAGGAAGACTGCCTCACACTGGTCGAAGTCAAGCTGAGGTAGAGTCCGGAACCTTGGGTCCAGCGCTGTGCATTCTGGCAGAAAGTTGTAAACATCCCCACTGTACCTGTCTGCAATATTCCCGAGGATTGCTGTCTTTGTGTTGGCGATGGTGGTGGAATCGGCATCATTTGGTGTCATGTTCTGTTCAATCATGCTCTTCAGTGGCACAATAAGAGACACTGTGGGACATTTCTCCTCGCACAACACTGTGGTGGCTGTCTTTAAAGGATGCAGCAGCTTCACAAGGTCTTCAGCATCTCTGATGTCGCAGCTGTCAAGAGTATCGATGTTTCTGGTGTTTTGTCTGATCTCTGGGCTGGTGAGAGCTGCTGCTATGGCAGCTTGCTGCTCCAGGTATCGTGCCAGCATATCCAAAGTGCTGTTCCATCGCAACGCGCATGATTAACTTGTGGGATGCCAGTTGTAGCTGCTTCTGCTTGGAGATTAGCACCGCATTAGCTGTTGAACTCCGGTGAAAAAAGGCTGCCACACGTCTCACCCGCCCGAGCAAACGAGCGACGCGGGGAACACCGAGGCCAGCTTGGGTTGCAAGATTTATTGTGTGCGCAAAACACTTTATGTGCGGCTCCAATCCCGCCTCACGCACGGCCACTTCCATATTTCGTGCATTATCCGTCACAATAGCGATGCTATGGTTTGGTCTTTTAAGCTCCCAGTCAGTCACAGCTGCTTGCAAAACCTCACCTATGTTTGCCCCTGTGTGGGACTCAAAAAGTGGGCGAGTCTGCAGCACAAAACTTTTTATCTCCCAGTCATTGTTGATTGTGTGGGCTGTAATTGTGATAAAGCTCTGCGTACCTCTTGATGTCCAACCGTCTGATGTTATGGCGATGCTTTCTGCGTCTTTCAGAATTTGTACAACCTTGGTCTTTGACTCTTTATATAGCTTCGGGACCACAGTGCGAGTAAAATGCGTGCGTGATGGGATGTTGTACTTCGGTTCTAGTGTGTGGAGGAGCCGCCGAAATCCCATCCAGCTGCAATGAAAATTCCAATGTCTCTCGTTATCGTCGTGGCTCTGGCGCTCAAGTCTGGAAGTTTAGGAGCAAAGGTGTCCGTCAGTGTTGTCTGTCCTTTAACAGTTTTCGTCACAGGTGCAGTTGCTTTTAGAAGCGAGCTGTGATGGTTTTGTATGTGCCTTAGCATCGTGCTCGTATTAGCCGCAGTGTATGGCACTATTCTTTTACACTGCTTACATATTGTCCTTGTCTAGTCTGTCACTCGGTTGCCGTTAATTATTTCCACCGGAAAACCAAAATGCTGCCACACAAAAGATTTGAAAGTGGCGGGGGCATCTTCAATAAGGATATTATTAGACTCCGACGTCATTCCTGCTGCGCTCTGTATGCTGCTCCTGCTCCTTTTCTTCTTCTTCGCAGTTTCTTGCAGACTAATGGTTAAAAAGATGCATTACTGCCCCCCACAGGTCACAAATAGAAAACTGAATAGCTCATAGTCTGAAAGGCATCTGCCTTGGCTGTACCCGCGAAACAGCTTTTACTCATGCGGGAAATATCGTCACGGTTTAATCTCGTCACACCCCTAATAGATACAGTTACCTTTGCTGGTTTACTGAGTGACAGTGCTATCTGGTGACTTATGGTGACCTGGATCTTGTGTTACCAATGTTGCAATAGCATTGAAGCAAGCATTTATCTTATTAATGTAATTGTAACATCAACAAATGCTCACCAGTATGTCTCATAGGAAAACCACAGAGAGAAACATCTGGAAAGAACGCCACAGGACCCCACTGAGCACGGCCTCAAATTAAACCCCAACATCAGAGAGGGCACAGCGTCTTTAACTGACTGTGTACAATAATTAGCCTCACACACTCTACTTTACCTGTCTGTCTTTCCCTCGACACAAGTCTTCAGATTTGGCCGCAGAGCTTTGTGGTGTTTATTGGGATCTAGGGCTGTGATCAACCAAAGAAATTGTTGGTCGACTAAAAACACAGCAATTTGTTGACTAAAATCGACCAATTTGGGGAGGGCACATCCCCCCTCGCCCCCCCCCCGCTCCGTGTTTCTCCACTGTGCGCGCCTCTTTCCCTCCTTTGCTTTCCTGTCTTTATCAATAATATGGGCAGTCACTGTCATATAGGACTCCATTCGAAGAGACGCACACATCTGTTATCTTTATCTTTTAACTTGGAAGCTTTTTCTTTTTTACTCCCTCGTATTTTGCTGTGAGGGCATGCGTAATTGTCTGGCGCGCTGGCACTGAATATCCAGGTTCCAATGTTTTTCTTGGCCTTCCACGACACCAATGGGCCTCATACCCTCAGAAATAAAATAGTCAATTCCTTCTGTGATGTAGTTTTTGCATTTGGGTGTTTATATGAGGCAGAAAATCCAGCGCTCTGCCCGCTGCAGCGGGTGAGGGATCCCGCCACTGCAGTGGGCAGAGCGCATGCAGTTATAAAACGAATACGCGATTATTAGACTAGAATATTGAAATGCTCTTAAATAAAAATATTGAAATGAACGATAACTACATTAAAATGGTGTTCTGAGACATGATGGGGGTGCTCAGAAAATACCCCCATTTCACTTGATACGTTTCTCCTGATGAAATGAACTGCTGGGGAAAAAATAAATTGACATATTTGGTCGACCAATCAGAATTTTGGTCGACTGAGCAAGCATCGACATAATTAGTCGACCAGTCGACTTGGACTTTACAGCCCTATTGGGATCATCTAGCTATCTGCACTATAATTTCATATTTAACTCTAACTCTCTTTAGCTACATTTTATGGTGGTGTAGCTGCTGTTGTTGGCTCCAAATTGTAGGTAGAGATGTTTGTAAGAGGCTCAGTGTAGAGGATAGCCTAGTAGTCTCTTCGTGTCAGAAGTCCAGTGCTTAGTTATTTTCATCTGAAGCTCCTATAGGTATAGTATTGTTCCTTAAAAAAAATCCACAGTTTTCACTGGTCTTCTGGTGCTGCTATATAATCCTTGAAAAGACTATATAGTAGGCTGAGATATGGAACTTCTTCACGTTTGGACAATGGAAAAGCCTCACATATTATTTCACTTACACTTCTCTGGTGGGACTGGGGGGGAGGAGTGGGGTCAAGGAATTTATCCGGGTACAGTCCAACTGAAAACCTTGACAGCATTCACAGATACAGCTCACACATGTCTGCAGGATTTTGCAATTGTGAATGGGGTTTTACAGCGTCAGTCTTGCTCCATGACTTACTACAGTCTTCCCCTGACAGCCTGCAGCTCATCTCAGACTGCTGTGTGAATCTCCGCACTGTGACTGCCAGCATCATGAACCATCATACTACTCCATGCATCATATTTTGTTTCTGAGAATGTTTTTTCTTAATTTGGTTTTAAAATTGTTGAAGGGGTTACATTAGCTTGATTTTTTTATGGGTTGATATTTGTTCTCGAACAGCCATACACAAATCATGTTGTTTTAAGCTCTGTAGTTTATTCCCCCCTCTCCTCCACTTTCCTTCTGACAGATGGGGGCACACGAACTTAGACTGATACCTGCACACTCAGACTCCACAGTACATGCTGTATTCTTTAGGCTACGTTTAAATGGACAGTCTCTGACTTAAAATGCAAAGATTTTTGCTTTGCGTATTCAAAGTCAATCTGCAATCAGACGGAGATGGTGGAGACGAATGAAACCGCTGTAGTATGCATGCCAGTTCAGTAGATGGCGGTGTAGGTTTGCAGAGAGGCAGCACTGCTACAACACACATACGAAGAAGAAAAACTTTTCACAAACAGCAGGGGCGAGTGGACACACAAAATCGCAAGAGTTTCTTTTCTGAACAACAAAGCAGTTCGGACAGCAAGTCTATATAGTTTTGTCTGGATAACAAAGTGAGCACGGTAAGCAGCACACACATTACTCGGTAGACGACCGAAGCTGTTGTTGTTCCTGGTATGCCTGCACAGGCCTCATGTGAAGGAGTATTGCGCATGCGGTGACGTCAGCATTTCACCATGAAACACTCTGATATGGGTTTACACATGGAGCTGCATGGGGAGTGTATTGAAAACTCTCCACTCAGGAGTCTGGTTTCCAAAGTTTCCGGATTTGGGCAATTTGTATAGGGTTCCCATGGCAATGAACGGCCGATGAAAAACTTATTGGATTTGACCGTTTTAGGCCTCGTGTAAATGGACCCTTAAATTGCACTGGAGAACAGCTGATAGAGAACCATACAGCCCAAGTTCAGTTTGTGTACTTTCTCAATGCTTTGTGACAGCACAAAGGAACCTTCATGCCATTGATAGAGATGTTTCGGTCAAACTAACTTTTCTGGGTTTATTCTTGGCATGTGTGCGTTTATCAACAACCAGTTACTTCCCTGCTTTAACGCTGTCCTGCAGCCTGCGGCTCCCTGTAAACTTCCTCACTGAGACTGTGAAGCAGCACTGTATTTTTTCCAACACTGAAAATATGATACACATCATGTGCACGCCTCCCATTTAATTTTATCAAGACATAGAACGTGTGGTGGAGTAACCAGTGATTTGCACACACGACAGCCTTATCAGGGTTGGGTAACCTGAGGCCTTAGTGCCATTGTGTGGTTGTTGTTTTCACTCATTTTGAAACATTAGTTGACTTTCGGTATTGATAAATTGCTACCAGGGGTTTAGAGAATGGATGAAATCAGTCATGACCATATGAAAAATAGGAATTTAAAATTAACCTCTTGTTATTGAGATATGTTTAGGTCTTTGTACAAATTAGAGACATGACCAACCTATATTGTTCTATGAAATGTTAAAAATGATTTATCAAAGTGAGAAAGAAAAAAATGCAGATATACTACTGCTTATTAAAATATATTGTTCTAACAAGTAAATATTGTTTAGAGCAGTGAAAACCAGTTTAATTTGGTTTGAATCCTGTTTCATTTAGTTTATTAAAGAGTTCTATTTGCATTTGAGTTTAAATTAATCAGTACTGGTAAAAATTTATTTCAATATTTCAGCTGTATTTTTTATATAAATCATTCTCAGTCATTTTAAATATCAATTTTGAAGTAATCTCAGTGTGTTTGGATATGATCCTATGATAGTGTTGATGACATGATTGTGCTCCATCAGTGACCATATACTGTATATATTTTTTATCCCTGCCTTATATGTAGTTTCAGTTATTGCACTAGGTTCCACAATTTCTAAGCCAAATAAAGAGAAATCCATGTTTTTGTTGAGTTGAAGGGCTTAATACAGATTGATTTTAATTTTAGGATCTTATTGTTTCTAACCTTCCATGGAGCTGCTCCACGGACTGACCTAGACACTCTACATTGTACACAACAGAGATAGCGGATACATTTTTCTTCATATTTTTCTGATTTTCCGATCTGAATGAATAACCAGATCTGTGAAGCATATTGCCATAACTTATAGCAATGAAAATCGGAGTTAATGTTTAGGCTGATAAATAATCTGCTTTGCCGTTTATTTTTTTTAATCTGCCCATCAACTTGGCTAGTGAGTTAAAAGGTTGATTTCGGAAGCTGAGCACAGGAATGAAAAACTGTGTTTACTGAGGACCACATTATTGTTATTAGTGTTACCAGAATATAACATGTACACAGCCTGACAATTAGGGGTGAGTATTGGCAAGAGCCTCACGATACGATACGTATCACGATACTTTGGTCACGATACGATAATATCACGATATCACAATATTGTGATATATTGCGATATTATACAGTAAACTAGGTAAAACCTCGAGACAATGAATATGTAACCTTTTCATTTTATTGTAATTGAAATATGTCAAATGCAGTGTTACATTAATACACTTAGCCTGAAACACAGAGTGGATCAAGTCACTTAAATTAATGTTGCAAAGAAGTTATTCTTGTTTTCCCCTTAAAGTATTGAAAGCATCCTAACCTGCAGTGCAGCTCAAACTGTAACTGAACACAAGAGGAACAAAGTACTTTGAGTTACTGACAGAACAACAGTAAGTAAGTAAGTAAAAGTAAAAAAATCACATATTTCTCTTGTCACTGTCTGAACTGACACCTGTGCATACATATTTATAAGTAGTATTTTATTTCAAACTCTGATAAAATATGATTTTTTATTTTTACAAAAATATCGATACTAAGATTTGAAATATCGATATTGTATCGGGAGTCAGAATATCGCAATATATTGCGATACCGATATTTTTTCACACCTCTACTGACAATAATCCAGTGTTATAAATTACAATTACAAGGAACTATTAAAACTTTCATGTTGAAATAAATAAACTCAATAGTACTAAACTCAAATGCAAACAGAGATAATACAATATTCAAAACAAATTAAATTATTTTTCATTACAGCAGTTAACTTTAACTGTTAATTCCAATATCTTCTTTAACAGTTAAACATGCATTTCTTCACAGTTCATATGGGGTGAGGCATCTCAAAGATTGTATAGAAAAAAACCTAAATATATCTCTAATTTCTTACTAATATCCAAACATATCAATAATCAAATACTAGGGGTGTAACTGTACGTGTATCCGTACCGAACCGCTCGAAAAGGACCTTCGGTTCGGTACAGTGCTGTACTGAACGAGTACAGTAAGTGTACGTTAGCCGCTGCACATGACTCTTTAATATTCACAGGGGTACTCGTCTCCGATTGGCGTGGTTAGGGAAGGCTTTTTAATATTTATGAAGAAAGTGGTCTGTGATTCGTGCTCCTGCGATCATGTACAGATCATGTGGACGTGACGTCTCACGGAGAGCCAATCAGAAGAGGAATATCAAAGCGCTTCCGTAACCACAGGAGCTTGTGTCTGAATTGTGCCTAATGGATACTGCTAGCGACCAACTGAAGCTTGGAGACTTGAAAGCTTGAAATCTCCTGTTTTGGAACACTCTGGCTTCCTGGTTAAATATTGCAATGGAGAAAGACAGCTGGATAAAACAACGGCGGTGTGCCGATACTGTTCAACTGAGGTCGGGTATTTTCCGACGGCACGTCAAACATGCCAGCTCACCTGAAACAGCACCACTTAAATGTAAAGATTTCCACGGTAAGAAACCAAAAAAACACTGTAGTGCAAATTCAACTGCCGTCTGCATTCAAGCAGCCTTTCCCTGATCGAGCCAAAGTGATAACAGCATCCATCAGCGTTTTTATAGCATTGGATCTAAGACCATATTCATTTGTGGAAAATGCTGGTTTTAAACAAAGTGATTAAGCCCCGGTATAAAGTACCCTTAAGCCAGGAATTTAAAAGAAAGTCATTGTTTTTAATTTCATACAGTTCAGGCCAAAAGTTTGGACGCACCTTCTCATTCAATGTGTTTTCTTTATTTTCATCATTATTTACATTTTTAGATTCCCACAGAAGGTATAGAGGTTAAGAGAAACAGGTGTCCATCATTACTTCAGTGAGAATCTACAATGAATTAGTGATATAAAAAAAAGAGAGTGCATTGAATGAGAAGTTGTGTCCAAACTTTTGGCCTGTACTGTACATTTGTTGTTTATTTATTTTATTTCACTTATTAGTATTAACAAGCAGCACATTGAATTTATTTTGGTTTGAAGTTTGTATTATGACAAATTTCTGGTTCAATGAACGTGCTAAACAAGCCAATGTTTTTGCATTGTTCCCATACTGTACCGAAAATGTACCGAACCGTGACCCCAAAACTGGGGTCCGTAACAAACCGTCATTTTTGTGTGCCGTTACACCCCTATCAAATACTAAGTTCTTATTTTTTATATTTTTGACATATCTTGCCTTTTTTGAAAGTCTGTGATGACAATTTAACAACATTTAAACTCAACTAATGGCCTACAGAAAGTAACAAGATGGGCCTCAGGTTTCCCAACCCTGATCAGAAGGTAGTGTGTGCACATCACTGGCTGCTGCAGCATTTGTTTTGTACCTAGATGAAAGAAAACGGGAGGCGTGCACATATTGTGTCATATTTTCATCTTTAAGATAAAACAGTGTTTATTTTACCAACTATGTTTGAGAAAGATTACAGACAGCAGAGATGAACAATGCTAAAACAGTTGAATTACTCGTTGTATTTCAATGTAGACACACAAAGAATAAACCCAGAGGAGCTGATATGATCAAATTCATTAAAGCCTTAAGTCTTGTTATCTGGTTATTCTTTTTGCACTGATGGTATGGACTGCAACTGAAGAACCAACAAACTCTTGAAGCTTAACAATAAAATTGCTTTGTGAGCTTTTAATGTGTCAAGGCTTTGGATATTAGCAGTCTATTTATTGTATATACATTAAGGCTGAACTAGATCTGGGCGATATGGCCTAAAAATAAAATCCCAGATTTTCCCCCAGAAAACTCGATTTACGATTTTAATTTAAATTTTTCCTTCTCAAAGCAAAAAAACTCCAAGTGACACAAAAATGGCAAGAATCAAGTTCTACCTTATGTTGTCAAAATATATCCCTAAATCAGTCAGAATTTCCCTCTTAAAATTAAACTGTGTCATTAAATGTTGATTATGTAGTTCTAACTTAGGCAGGTTTGCCTACATAAACACTGAAAGCTGTCGGGTTTTCACAGCTTGTTAAAATGTTTCTCTCTGATCAATATTTAATGTAATTTAAAAAAATAAATACGAGCCTATAATAGTGTTTGTGCAAAACCTGACAGGGCCATCATCATGAAAACTGTAAAAAATCAGTGTTTATAATTTTTCCAAACTTTGCAAATACTTATAATTAAAGTCAGTGAATGAAAAAAAATCTTGAGTTTTAATTTTTAAATCTTCTGCAAAAAATAATTTGAATTAATCGATTTAATGGATATATTGCCCAGCCCTAGACTGAACATTAAGAAAATCAAACTGCATTAATTTTCCTCCTCTGACTTTCTTGCAATTTTAGAGGACCTTGCTCTGATTCAGTTCAGTCTCTTTTATGTGTATCAATTAAAACTTCAGTGTAACGTGAAGTTAATAAATAATATTTCACATCTTAACCTAATACTTTTGTCTTATACCACAGCTCTCCACAGCAACTCAACAAGCAGACAGACACACACACATTTGCACAGACTCACACACAGGAGTTGATAATGAAGTGTTTCTTCATAAGCTTTACCAGCCATGCTTTTATTTAAACTTGAGTAAAACGAGAGCTGAACAGGCTGTACTTCTAAGAGTCTGCCAAAAGCTTTGTGCTTGTGTTATAGTTTAATGTGTGACAGTGCTGACTGGTGACTTTCACTTAAAACTGTGTTTGAAGACTGATGTTGTTTTAAAGGGGACCTTTTAGTACAGATTTTCATTACAGACACATCGAGTGAATGTATTTGATATTACTAAATATTAGATAAAAATGAGGCATTTGGCTGAAAGTTCCTTTTTACGATGGGTTACGCTTTAAACCATAACAGCAGTGAATAATATCCACTATGTGAAGATCATGTGTTTTTCTACATGTAGCCTCATTTCCTTTCCTTCTAAGAGCAAACTCTTACCATACTGGTGTACATACTGTGGTTATTAGTAGGGGTCGGTACCTTTCACATTTGACCGATACCATACCGATACCCGGTACCTGGAAATCGATATCGGTACTCAGCGGTACCAATTTTCGGTACTTTTGCATGTGTTTATGGGTAATAAATATTAATTTGTGTAATATTAAGATCTCAAATTTTTTCGAGGTAGATTTATTTCTCAATATATAAAATTTGACAGATATATCAAAACAACAGTCAACTGTTTGTACTGTAACATTGTAGTTGTTCCAAAAATTTCTTCAACATGAAACTCTGTAACTAAAATGTACCACAACTCAATAAATTAACTGCAGCCTCACTTTAACTTTAATGGGTCTGACAGAGGTGTAAATAAAAAAAGCATTTACATTAATGTTATAAAGTACGAGGGACCGACCTGATAATGATAACCGATGCAAATTAAAATGCCAAGCTAATACCATCTTAAACATGGGGCTTATTTACCTAAACCAGGTATCTTCCTTGTTGCATTTGCTGCCATCACTAAATGTTAAAGCCATTTCTTTTCCTGTGTTTCTGGCTGCAGACAACTAGTCGCCATTGGACACAGGCATGCTAACAGTGCCGAATGAATCCTTTGTGGTCGTGGATCTGAGGCTATCAAAAACTGTGCATTCTTCATAGGGATGGGAATTGATTTAGATTTTATCAATACCAATGCTGTTAACGATCCTGCTAATCGATCCAATTCTTTAACAATTCCCTTGTCGAATCCTGCAGATTTTCCATGTGGGCAAATGTTGCTCTGATTTTCAGTGGCAACAATGTCAAACACGTCACAGCATAGGTAACTGCTTCTGCAGATTGCTGGTGTGTCCACTCACTTAAGGTTGTGTAGTAGGTGCAATTAAAATAAAGTCACAATGCTGATGCTTCTGAACCCTGTCTGTGGATGGAAATGATAAGGGAATCGATTAGCAAAAAAATTAATCATACCGATTCTGTGATGCAGCTGTTAACGATTCTCAAAAGGAATTGGTTTTCGATTCCCATCCCTAATTCTTCAGCTTTAAGGAAAATTTAGTGTATCACCAGGTGCTTCCTCAGATTTTAAGTATTTCTGCCGCTGGCTTTACACGATGCGTCACAAATATTGCTGCGAGCATGATCTCCATCACATTGAATAAAGCAGAGCCATACTTTCGAGCGCTTTCTCTCAGCCATGCTTGCTTTGTTGACTGAGCCTGCAGCTGCTGACGTCATTACGCTATTGCTGTGCTGCGTTCATGTCCGGTATGAAAATTCACCTACTCTACCCAATAGTGTGCCTGCTTCTTCCACTCCCCCACAGTCACAAGGATGCGGTACCTAAACATGGCACCGTTTGATTCTACGTGAATCGGAACTCGGTAGTACCTACAGAATTCGGTCGGTACCTCTTGCAGTACCGAATTCGGTACCCATCCCTGGTTATTAGGAATCTTATAGAAAAAGAAATCATCCATGTTAAATGGACATTAAGCATGTTTACAAGATGACAAATACATGACTTCAGTTCATGTTTAAACAGCACAGTTTATACTTAAAAGTGTGTTGTCTACTTAAGGGTGTAATTAATGTTAATAATAATAATTATAGTTAGAATATAGCACCACATGATACTTTGTCATGCCTTTTGAAAAAAAGGAGTTATATGCAATTGAAAGAGCCATCATATGATAGATTGCCAAGACATGACCATGACTAGTTGATCAACAGATTGAGTGGTCAATGACTACAGAAAAGTCATCAGCCACATCCCTAATAGCAAATGCATCCCTTTACAAGAGCACAGTTGGCTAGCTGTTGTGCATCCACAGCCAGTGCGTCTTTTGTCTGTAAACAGACTGAAGCAGCTCAGTGTCTGTATTTTCATTATCAGCAGGACCTCCTCCTGGTGCTGGTTACCATAGGCTACAGGAACATTGTCAGTCGAGTGTGTTTGCTCAATTGTTCATGTCAGCAGCTTTGTTTTGTTGACATGAAGAAGATACAGTATGCCTTATTAAATGCTTCATCTGGCTTGATATTTTCCTGTTTGATAACACTGCATAGAACAGGAAAGATTTGGTGTTTTTTTTTTTTTTTTGATTGTTCACCTATCGTGAAAGTAAAGGTGGATTGCGAAGGTTAAATGGGATCTGTGGCGGCCTCAAAAGCTCTCAGCCGGTAGGCTTCAGTATATAGCCAATTGACTTAATAAGCTTTTCCCCCATCACCACTGTATTTGAAGAGGCACTGAAATGACTGTAATAAGCCAAAAGTAAAATGTGGTCTGTAAAGCATGCTTTCATTATGCAAAAGTGCTTGCAGCATTGTCTGTTGGGAGGTTTTTCAGCATCAGACAAAGTGACAGAGATGAAAACCAAGAGAGTAACTATGTATGCATATGAGAAAAACTTGTAACCCAGAGAGAAACTCAAAATGTCTCCTAGCCCATAAATTTGTCAGTCAACTTTGACTGACTTATAAACAGTTCAACTATGGCTGTTCATTTTCTCTTCAATATACAGACAGAGTTCTACCCTATTTAGCTATAAGCCGGCTCTGTGTTTTCAGTTGGAAAACCTTGTTTTAACAACATTTAAATGTGAAAAAAGGACATGTGAGGAAAATTGAGCTGGTTCTACCCATGGAACAGAGTCATCAGAAAAAAATACATGATACTGTTTCATTATTTTATTGGTAATTAAATTAATGCACAGATAATTTAGAATTGTTAACAGAATAAAACAATCTTAATGTCTTAAGCAATATGCACATATACTAACAAGACAATCATTTAGAAAACGTCCATTTGTAGGTTGACTGGAGCGATGTGTAACCCTGTTCCTCTTAGACTTGTAGACTTTTAGCTGTTAAGAGAAACGAAGGCTGGCGGTGCTAGCAATGTTGATGTTAGCCCCGCTCTGCATGAGATTGTCAGTAAACTTTCTGGTTGTTGTTGTAGGCTGCCACATTCAAGCCATAATTTACCGCTTATTGGTTTTGCTTGCTCCGTTTGGTCATTGTGTGGTTTGAATGGTTTTAACGGTTACCGGTAAAATGATAAATGGTGGTAAGATTTCAGTCTTTTAGTTATTACCATTTCCTTTTTAATTACCAGTAAACCATGTTTTTTGCAGTATTTCTTGAATTGGTTTTCTTTTTCATCATAGTTTGGGTTTTATGGTTTTCATCAGTCATAATTTGGAAATATTGGAGGAGAAAATGTGGAGGAGATCTGCCATGGAGAGGGGAGACCAGAGGAGAGTCATGAATAGCTTCAGGGTTTATCATCAGTAAACAATGCCTGGACATGGTCTAATATAACAACCTGTAACATAGGCACTAATGCTGAAGGCAAACAAAAATGTTTGAGTGAATGTGAAATAGGTTAATTTTTTTTTTGGTCATCTCAAAACTTTGAACGTGTTCATTCGCAGTAGTTTATGGAGAGAATCCTGTTTGTAGTTCAGGTCTGATTTTTTTTTTCTTTTCTTGTAAAAAAAAAGGGAGAAAATTTTACTTAAAGGACATTACCTGACACATTTATTGACAAAAAGACAAAAAGACCGGGGGCCCTGTTGTAATTATAACATCAAAGGGGTTAAATGATTTCTTGTGTGTGTAATGGTATTTTTTGAACGTTTTGAGCACACTGCAACAATACTGCAGTAATAATGATTACCATGATAATTTTGGTCACAATAACCGTGATATGAAATTTTCATATCATTACATCCCTAGTTTATAGTTCTGTTTTAATGGTTCATTTAGTCTCATGCTCATGGAAACAACTCTGGCATCATCAGTAAGACTCATGCCACAGACACTGCTTACCTCCTCATGTAGTTAGATTTTAAGCTGTTCCATTAGCATTGGTTTTACAGATCTGCCTCCTTTAAATGTCTTTGTAATTGTTCCTTAAAAACCCATTTGTAAAAGCCTACTACTGCAGATTACAGGCTCAGTCTGACTGGTGCTATTTAATTTCCCACGCCCCCACCCCATTGTTTCCTGTACACAGCCCTGTACTGTTGATGGTATGTGGACTTTTTCATTCTTATATGTATGCTCTCCTGTGTGTGTTTGAATTTATTTGTCAAACCTCTTGATAAACACTCCCATAAGTTGACTGTTGTGGATCTGACTTTGTTTTTATCTTTTTTTTTATTGAATTGAAGCTTAATGATTGGCCATTCAGCAAAGGGACAAAGAAACACGTGGTAACAGTGACCTCCCTTGTTTAGAAATGAGTTAAAAGAGGGGGGTGGTTGGGTTTTTGTGTCTTCATTAACAACAGAAGCTCAAGGACGAGGAGCAGTCATGCAGATAACATGCCCCACTTGGACTGGCATACAAATTAAAATCTGTCGTTGCACACACTTAGATGCACCTTGAGTCGGTAGGTCAGTGAATCATGCAGGAACTTTACTGTGTAGTGAAGAGGAGTTGAGTTGTGAGAGAACTGAAAACTACCCACACCAATGTGGAGGAATGGAGAAGAAAACACAGTGGGACACCAAACCAGCCTGGTAGAATTATTCTGTTATGGGAACTTAGTTTGTCCTCTATGTATGGTCTCTCTTGTCCATTTTTGATATTTCTGTATAAAAAGGTTAAATGGAGGGTGTAGCTTACCTTATCTGAAACATGCATGTTTCTTATATTAAACTTTATCTCATCCTGTTTTTGCAGTGTTAATATGAGGAGAATCAAAGTTGTTTTTATCTTATTTTCTTAATGCTTTCTATTTTAGGTGTGTCAGATGAAGACAAGTACAACTTAAACTTGACCAAACAGATTTGTGATTGTGCAAAAAGTCATCGTTGTTGGTAATTTCCTGCACAGGCTAAATACACAGGAAGCTTGTCATCTGTCTCTGGGTGTGCCAACTCAAGCGCTCCTACTTCCCCTTTTGTGACATCATAGTTGTAAACACTGAAACCATGGTAACTCTGTAAGCAATATGACTAGCCTACCTCCTCCCTTACACACACACACACTAAAACACACACACACGCTACTTTCACATTATGACCACAAGTTGCTCACTAGCTTCTTTTAACAGCAGTCAAAGTTTCCTGAAATGCTCATATTTTTCTTTAGTACATAAAATACATAGATAAACTTGGTCTCAGCTACACTTCTATTAGCCTCTGACCTCATGTTTTACTTCACACAGCTCCACTCAGCACTTTGACTGTCCTCACAACACTTTCATATCACTCTAACCTGAACACCCCCATCAAAACTCTGTCCTTCAGTCCAGACTTATTCACACAGTGTTAAAATTGAGAAATGTTGCAAACCCAGTACAACATTATAAATAACAGAACACAACCAGCAATATGGAAGCAGTAACCCGTCATCCATCCTAACAGACAGGTCATTTATTTTTCTATAAAAATCTTAGATAATCACAAGGCCAAAGTAATGTCTGGGAAAGGCCATGGTACCACGCCTTATTTACTTGGGCAGAAATCAAAAGTTTTACACTCAGTGTAGGGCTGACAAGTTGAGGTTTCATCTTCTTCAGTGTTGTTGTTCATTGAATGTACATATGTAATATTGTAAAATAACTTTTACATGGTCATTGTTGGCAACTTTCTTTTAAACCTCTCTGGTCATTTCCATCCATGAGGAGTGCTTTTTCCTTGAGTGCCACACACAGCTGCCATGACCAAGTCAGAATCAGAACCATTGAATTTAACACACTAATTGTCACTTTTAAAGCAAAAACGTAACATATTTAACATTGTTAAAAATAACTGGTGAAGAGGAAGAGGAAAAAATAACAATGGCTTTTGTGTTTTCATGCTGCTGTCATATCTAATGGAAAGCCAGTTTTATTTTTTTTTTTAGAATAGGATATCCTAGATTACTAAGGATAGAATATGTCAGTGTGCCAAACCTCAGAGATGGCAGTGTGGTTCTCAAAAAATGTGCCTGCTCCAATTCTATGCTCTCACACAGGCACTTTCACCTGGTTAACATTAGGGCTGACGTGGCTGAAAATCAAAATGAAACCTGAGGTCATGTCCCAAAAAGAGCTCTGACTTAGCTTTTTTGATAGGCTCTTGATTTTCTCAAAGTAACAGGATGCAAAAAAAATAATTTAAGGCTGGGGCAGTTATGGGTTTTGTTTACACAATTATTGCCCAAGAAATTATCTTGACTTTAAGACCAATCTCAATTAGTTTGCCAAATTTTAACCAGACTATAAATGCTGTTTTAGCTTTAGCTTTTTTTTTTTAAAGCTTTTGCTTGTTTCTTTGGTAGATAAAAGCTCTTTTGCTGTACCCCTTTTTTATAGAGCAGCCTATGGAGCACAGCCTGTCTGCAGCTGTCACTTCATTTCTGGTCTGTGCAGGCTGTGCTGCACTGTAGTTCAGGTCTGTTTTTTTCAGTGTATAAAATCATATAGTGTTGCAGTGCTCTGAGTATTAATTTAGCCTGACTATAGAGCCACAGTTAACCCTAACACCATAGAAATGTACCAATTGTTCTATCCCTAGTTTATTTCCACAATCTGCACTTGGTCTGACAGGGTATCAAATAACAAAATGATTTTTCTTTTTTTTTGTGAAAACAGCATTACATCCAGCTGTTACAACACTGAAAGGGATTGTAATTTTATTAAACTTTTAAGCACCTCCACTTCCTCCCAAATATGTCTGTAACATGATACTCAACTCTTTTGCTATGATACATCAACACTATGTTACTCTTTCTGTGTGTATTTGATGAAGGGGCTGGTTAGGTAGATACCGAAAAGCTATATGTTCAGTTGATCAGTAGTATTTCTCTCCTGCTGTGGTTTTAGGTTGTAGCAGAATGCTTGGCTTCAAATTATTTCAGTTATTGAAACATTTTGTCATTATAACTAATTCAGTATTTTGGCCATTGATTTGTTCTTGTATGCTGTGTTAGTGTGGGTGCATTAGAAAAATGATTGTTGAACCTGTTATAAGAAGCTTTATCTCACCCAACAGAAGTTTGAAACAAAGCTAAAATGAGGTTAACCTGTTCAGCCTCAAGTAACACTTTTTGTGTACTTGCATGCTTTCCAACAAAAACACAAGAAATACGGAACTATTCATGTTGAAATATAGTCATGTTGCACATCAAATTAAACAGGAAATTTTCAGCTACACCCTCATATAAGCCACACACCAAACACAACGTCGGCACCTAGCAAATGAATTATCCAATATCGAAATCTGTTTCACTTTGATTCAGACTTGGGTTGCTTTGTATGTATTTCTTTGAATGGGAAAGTTCTGGTTGATTTTTTTCCAAAAAGAAACAAAAAAATTATCATTATTATTATTATTATTATTATTTTTTTTTTTTTTTAATCAAAAACAGTCAATAACTGCCATTGATAAACAGAAAACAATAGAAACTGTTGTAATTGGGTGTAATGAACCCCGAGAACAAGTGACAAATATAAAGTTTGGTCAATTTCAAATAGGACTAATGGAACCAAAGTGGTCCAAGATTCCACCTGACCACTCTGTAGTAAAACCTCTCTAACTTTGCTCTGCATCACTTTATCAGGCTGAAACTTGGCAGAAGTAATGTTCACATATTTTGCCATTCATTCATAGAGTTCCAAAGCTGCAACTGTATAATTCCAAAGAGATATTCACAATAAAAACTTGTGTTTTTGTTGGTGAGGATGACATTTTCAAGTCATTCTGACTTCTATGCTCATTTACTCTGTCCGAGTACCACATATACTGATAATTCCACATCTGGGCAAATCTCTAAGGTGTTAATTTTATTTTGACACCAAAGTGGTTCAAATAGACCTTGTGGTTGCAGAGATACACTCTTTTCTTTATTAGTATGTCATTTTCTATCAGAAGGCTTTAATAAGGGGCTGGGGCTGAACAGGTTAAGGTAGCCCTATGACAAATACAATATGTCGCAAAACACAGCATGTCACACTTGTGTTACATGTCAGAGTCACTTTGATTTACCTGTTTTGGTGCAAATTCATTTACTCGGTGAAGATAAAATGATCATTTGCCGAACTTTACAGTGCATCTCTCATTTACCTTTGAAAGTGGAAATGTTACTTTTTACATTTACTGTGTGTACATGCCCAGACGAGTGCAGGTGCACACAGAAGGGAAAAATCAGCTACACATTGGGACTCAGATGACAGTGCATAATATGACAGTTTTCATTCAGTGCCATAAGCTCTTAAGCAATTCAGGGTTCAATTCAGCTCCATCTCTGATGTATGAAAATAAAGTTCCACTTTCATCATAGCCAGCTTTTCTTCATACATTTAACTGAGTCCTTGATACTGAGTGCGGTCCTAAAAGCAGTTTAGAAGTGCCTCATTGTAGGCACTTTTAAACGGTTATGATTCTTCTCAGACAGAGACAG
This sequence comes from Scarus forsteni, assembly GCA_036419115.1. Classification (NCBI taxonomy): domain Eukaryota; kingdom Metazoa; phylum Chordata; class Actinopteri; order Labriformes; family Labridae; genus Scarus; species Scarus forsteni. The sequence goes on along the minus strand of JAZDUH010000383.1, from coordinate 5,688,428 downwards.
TCCTCAGAGGCCTATCTGACCCTTAAAGACAGTCCAGGCACACATACTGTGCTGCTTGCTTAGTCTCTACATGTAGTATATAAAGTTGTACTTAACCCCTGTAGTTTGTTACATTCTGCTCCTTTTCTCACCTTCCTCTTCCACCTCTGTCTGTGGCACTTTCTTCCTGACACACTCGTTTCAATTTCCCGTGCGATTACCCAGAATCCAGTGTGACTGCTGTCAGCTCTGTATTTCCGTTCTGTGAAAAGATAGCACCACACTTGTGTCTGTGTATCTCTACCCTGAATGTTTGTGTGTGTAAAGCCTAAGTTAAGGCTGTTCATAGCAGATGTAGAATGGGAAACAGCTTCCTCTTAAATGTTTTTCTTGATCAGAGAGCTTATATGGTTAGTTTTTTTTCTTTCTGTCCACAAAAATGGTCCATTTACTTTGCCCAGCTGTGGTGTGCGGCATCAGTGCTTTAAAAGCTTGACAGCCCCTGAGGTATGATGCTGTGTTTTCAAAGATTAGAGAGAGCTTGGGTTTTTGATTAAGAGCTTGAAGTGCTTAAATTTGTTATTGGCCTGATATGGTAAAATTGGCTATCTGAAAAGTTAACGTACTTGATGAAAATATAAAGCAAGTTGGAGGATATTTCACAAAATATGATAAAAACCAGCAGATTTTCCGTAAGCCATAGAAATACATTGTCTTCTAGGGTAACACACATTTGTTTCAGTGTGTTTTATTAATTTGTGGTAATATGTTCCACAGAGCCAGCAGGTTATTCAGTCAATAAAAAACATGCAAACAAAATATTTATCTGTTTTTATCTGTTAATATACAGTGCTTAGGACAGATCACTGTGCTACCTCTGCTGGCGAATGTCATCAACATTAAAAGGACAAAAAATACTCCATCTGTATGGATAAAGTCCTTTAACTAAAACCAACAAGGATAACTTAATTTGGCTGTAAAATTGTTGAACATGTTACATTAAATGAGTGGAAAGTTAAACTTACTGATGGTGCCACATTGATGTCATCTTTACTGCCAAAGAGGAAAATGTGTAGAGATTAAAATATTAACATTTATTTTGACTTAAAAAAACTAAAGGAAAAAGTATTGCTTTAAAATTGTTCTAACCCATATTTATATATTTAAACTCAAATGCAAATAGGAATGTTTAGTTATGTAAATTAAAAACAATATTCGAACCAAGTGAAATAGCTTTTTATTTCAGTCAGCAGTAGTCATCATTTATTCTAATATATTTTATAAACAGTTAAACATCTCATTTTTTTTCACAGATATAATTGATGAGTCATTGTTTAAGGTTTTATAGAATGCAAAAAAGGTGGTTATGTATCTCATTTCCTACAAAGAAGTGAACTCCATGGTAGCAATTCATCAGTATTTGAAATTAACGAATGGCCCAAATTGAGTACTAAGGATGGTCTCAAGGTGCCCTCCAGGTCACTGGTTTCCCTCCCTGATTAGGCAAACGTGCATGTGTAGCTCTGGCTGAGTGTGTTTTGTACTTTGATGAGTTCAAATGGGAGGGGAGCTCATAATGTTCATCACATTTCAGTCTAAAAATAATACTGTGCTGTTAAATAGTCTGTGAAGAAGTTTCCAGAGAGCAGCGGACTGCAGTGAAGTTTCTGATTGTTCGTAAATACACACACGCTAAGAATAAAACCAGAAGAGTAAACCTATGGGTTTGACCAGAACAGCCCAGTTCTGGTCTAATGAAGGTTCACGTACGTTTTGTGCATGCAGACACAAACTGAACTCAGCCTGTTTGGATCTCTGATCAGCAATTTGCCGCTGCAATTAAGGAATACAGCACATGCGTGGTAGTTCCTGAGTGTGTGTCCGTGTGTGTTGGTGTATGTTTGTGTCTATCAGTGTGACTCTGATGTAGCGACAGACAGGCTGCAGCGCAGAAGGTGAAAGTCTGAGGGGTGCACTCCCCTGTGTGTGTGGGTTTGTGCACACATTGGGCTGTATCCATGTGCTTGATGTAGAGTTCAGGGGACATTTGTTGACATGTGAACATGTAGAGATAGAAAAGGCATGCTGTCATATAAATAAGATAAATAACATAGCTATTTGTTTGTTTAATGAAAGAACAAAGCATTATAAAGAAAATGACTTTTTATAAATTTGACCTGACCTTCAAGGAATAGCCAGGCATTTCTTTTTTCTTTTTTTTTAAAGATATATAGAAGACTTGCTTACCAGTTAGACTTGGGTACAAAAAAAGCATGTCCCAGTGTTCAAGAATCAAGGATTCCATGAGGGACCAGAGTATTGGTTCTACTTTTCAGATGCTAAAAGGTACTTAGACCCTTTTACATAAGTTAAACTTTGTGAAGTTGCTACCTTCCAGAAAAATGTATGATCTTTACGGACCTGCTGTGTGGTTGGATCATTAAGTCATGTGTGACCTGCTGCACAATCAAAGTTTTTAGATGAGGATTATGGCGGACCACTGCAGCATAAAGTTGGATGAAAATGATGGTGACAGTTTCAGCATTATATATGTTTGGTACAGGCAACACAGAAAAACTGACATGACAAAGCATCTCCTTCAGCATAGTGAGTAGTAGTTGTGACACCATCTTTCACTCTGCCTATCTGTAGTTAGTGATAGCCAATCAATTTACTTTCACTTGAAAATACAATATTGGCCTTCTGCGATCATAAAAATGGACTTTTTATCATCAGGTGATCACACACACTGCATGCTGAGGCAGGCTAGTTGTGCCATGTGGATGAAGCGCTTCCTCACTCTGCTGCCTGACCGCGCCTGTCTGCACTGAATAATATCTCATATTTGATGGGTAAAACGGTTGAATTTTTGAGTCATGGGTGGGACGAGAGTGTGGTTTACTGTAACGACAGTAAACAAATGTGTGTGTGCCCTGAGAGACACAGAGAGTTTCACACTTTGACTAAGTCTAATCTGCTCTGTTACTGTGAATGCCTCCAGTGCTTCAGCACATGGCAGCAAGACCTCTGTGGTGTGTTTCATAGGAAATGCCTGGTCTGTAGTAGGGCTGTAATCAACCAAAGAAATTGTTGGTCGACTAAAACACAGCAATTGTCGACCAAAAATCGACCAAAGTCCCCCCGCCGTCTTTATCCCCTGTGTGCGCCTTTTTTTCTCTCAACACAAGACTCTTTGCTTTCCAGTCTTCATCAATGAAATGGGCAGTCACTTTCATATAGGACTCCATTCGAAGACACGTACACATCTGTTATCTGTATCTATTAACTCGGAAGCTTTCTCTTTTTTTCTCCCTCGTATTTTGCCGTTAGTGCATGCGTAATCGTGAGGCGCGCTGGCACTGAAGATCCAGAAAAACATTGGAACCTGGATATTCATGGGACTCTTTTAGTGTTCCCACACAGAGTTTCATATTAACCACGGTGTTCACTACAACAGACACTTTTTCTGCTGGAACTTTGAAGGCCTCGGCAACTTCATAGTCGCGCAGCGATGTTTTTCCCCTGTGTGTGCCTCTTCTATTTTTCTCTCAAGCACAAGACTCTTTGCTTTCCAGTCTTCCTCAATGAAATGGGCAGTCACTTTCATATAGGACTCCATTCGAAGAGACGTCCACATCTGTTATCTTTATCTATTAACTCGGAAACTTTCTCTTTTTTACTCCCTCGTATTTTGCCGTTAGTGCATGCGTAATTGTGAGACACGCTGGCACTGAATATCCAGGTTTCAATGTTTTTCTTGGCCTTCCACGACACCAATGGGCCTCATACCCTTAGAAATAAAATTGTCAATTCCTTCTGTGATGTCGTTTTTGCATTTGGGTGTTTATATGAGGCATAAAATCCAGCGCGGACTGCGTATGCAGTTATAAAACAAATAAACGATTATTAGTAAACGATAAATACATTAAAATGGTGTTCTGAGACAGGCTGTTACCTGTGAAATGGGGTAGCTCAGAAAATACCCCCATTTTCCACTTGGTACGTTTCTCCTGATGAAATGAACTGCAGGGGAAAAAATAAATTGACACATTTGGTCGACCAATCAGAATTTTGGTCGACTGAGCACGCATCGACCTATTAGTCAACCAGTCGACTTGGACTTTACAGCCCTAGTCTGTAGTACCACACATGCTTTTATTCTGAATGTGTTTTCTGGGCCAGTTGTGTAGTTATTCATGTGACTTGTGTAACCCACAAAGTTTTATCTTATTGCCTCTTGTAAACTCTCTTCACATCAGAATATCTGTTTTGACTCACTGAGTTTATGTACAGGCTGTTAAAACGATATTGGATGATTATAACACTGGTTATGTTTAATGAGGTATATTCCTCTTTACTCTCTACCTGTCCTTCTCCACATGCAGATTTTTTGTACCTGTATATCAGTTAGGTCGATGTTTATGATGTCAATAATATTGTTTTGTGACAGCTTTATAGTTGTGTTATAATAAAAAAACAACATTGTCCTGATTACGATGGTTGCCACGATGGACCAACCCTACCTGTAATCATTATCCTCCACAAATGAGGGTGAAAATCAAAGTTTGAAAGTTTTTTTGCCAGTAAAATCATATCCCAATGCATCGACCACATCTTCTTTTCTGCTGACTCTGAATGTCCTGTGTTAAAGTCAGTGATGAGGAGGCCACCACCCCTATCTGATTAACCAAGGGTAGACGTTTTTTAAATATTCAGTAGGCTATGTTTGGAAAGGCCTTTACGCTGCAACTTAGCAAGACCTAAAGTTAAGAGTTAAAAATGAAAGCGATGATAGCAACAAGAATGAAGACAGGTCCACTGTCAGACAAACATGAATTCAAGTTTACTATGTGAAAAATGACTTGGAAATATAAACCAGAAGAATAATGTGATGTTAAATTGTATTCCTGACTGCATCCATCATTTTGAACCTCGAAAAAGGAACATAAAAGCACATACAAAAAAAGTTGATTTATATGTGGATTAAGATGTGAATTGAGAACCAGCTTCAACTGGGAATCAGGTAGAGCTAAACCGACGTATCAATAGATATTGTCTTCATGCGTATCCAGACCTTGGAAATCCCTCTTTGGAGACATTAAGCAGAAAGAAAAACAAAGAAATGTGAGATGTGGAAACACAAACTGTTGAATATGTGCTGCCTCACTGGGAAACTTGACAACTGCTGTTTTTAAGGGGCTCTTCACTTCTAAATGAAATACACAAGATTTCCAAGGCATTTACTTTCAGGGACGTGGGCACCTGCACAGTGTTAGTAAAATGCAGGAGAAAGACAACCTGCAAACCGGCCACATGCTGGACCTGGGCCCGGCCGACAGAAGCATGCACATGCGCCTGGTCGCTAACCACTCTGCCAAACTAGCACCCCGGCTGTTGACAAATTGTTAATGTGGTTTATTAACATGTAAAATAGATGGTCTATCAGATATCTAATGAAATCCACCTAACTCACAACAAAATGTTTTTCTCGTGATAAAAAATGTCAGCGGAGCAGCCCTATCAGCTGCACTTTAGTGTCAGTCTGTAAGGAGTTTTGGATGAGATGGTTCTGTTCACAGCTGTGGGTCAGAGTCACGCTGATCCTGCAGAGCTCAGAAATAAACACTAGGAAGCAAAATAATAATATGCAGTTAACCGGTTTCTGTTTATCAAACCCAAATAACAGACAAGAAGGTGGTGTGTTATCTAACCTTCATCGTAATGATATCATCAGGGACCAGCTGATAAGAGCAGGACTCGACTGTCAGAGCTACCCTCTGAAGATGCAGGATAAAATATTTGACAGGCAGCAGTAGACGGCCACTGTGTTAAAGACGATAACCTGTACTCGTGACTGTATGACATCCACACCTTCGTTTTTAACAGCACAACGTCCCTGCTGCTGTCAGTGGATTCAACCATACAGCAGCTCAGCAAGGTCCTGCATGGTTTGGCCGTGGTCTTGCTCCGACAGGCAAACCCCACTGAGAGCGGCGTGCTGTGAAGCGCCGCAGTGCACAGCCCCATAGGGGGAGGGCTGATCCCCAGAGAGCCACAGGCTCTCATGAGAGTAGCGATGTCACACGCTCATAAAACGTGTTATAGACTGAGAAAAGAAATAAACAACACCTCACTTCATTTCTCTAAGGTTCTTTTGTTGGTCCCAACCACACAGCTTCGTGACTTGTTCAACTTCTATCTGTCTATATCCTAGGAGAAAAGATGTATGGTGTCATGTATACAATGTTATATATTTCTGTACCTCTACGATTCACTTTTCTTCATCCATGGTGTCGTGTTGCCCCTGGGACCCTCTGACCTACTGCTGGCCTGATGCTCGCGACAATGACAAACAATTAAGGAAATTTACGTGCAAGAGTCTGTGCATTGTGTTTTATTTTGAAACTTCCTGTTACTCCACACGATGACTTCCTGTCTGTTGCTTTCTTAACGGCTGCGCAGAAAATAGACCTGAAGCGTATCAACGCGGCACTGGCGCCCCACAGCGCGTGCAGCACGTGCAGCGGCTGCAGTGGCTGCAGTGCATGCAGTGGAATTTGCCTAATCGACTAGAATGTGAGCAAAGATCTCTGCAGTACGCCTCAGATTCCGCAGCGCAGCGGAATCTGAGGCGGTCTTCATGCTGTGAAAAAACTCTGCAGAGTGAGCTTTAGGCTTAGATGAGTAAGCAGTCATTAAAAAAAATCTTAGCCATGCACAGCTGGTTGAAAATTGGTTCCATAATCTTTTTTTTGTTTGTATATTTGATTTTTAGTTAAGGTGACGGCACAGCTCTGATTTAAGTATCCACTTTAAATCCATGCATCGTGGGACGAAGTGATTTGGAAGTGTGTGTGTAGAAAAATGACAGCTGATGCATATAATAAAGAAGTTGCACCAAAGGAGCAATCCTTTTATACGTATTCAGCGTTTTTCCCCCCTTAAGGCGACATAGGTTTCACTGTGGTGCAGCAGGTTAGTGCGCATGCCACACAGGAAGGAGGTCGCTGAGTCAACTCTCTGTGTTGGCCAGGACCTTTGTGTATGTTTGCATGTTCTCCCCTTTTGCCTGTATTGTTTTTTTTTCAGGCACTCTGCTTTCCTCCCATAGACCAAAGACCTACTTTTAAAGTTAATTGGAGAATCTAAATTGCTTTAATGCGTGTGTGACTGTGTGTGTAAATGGTTTTCTGTCTCTTTGTGTAGCCCTGTAATTGGCTGGTGATTTTTCCAGAGTGTACCGTGCCTCCTGCCCAATGTCAGCCAGGACAGGCTTTAGCCCCCTGAGACCCCAAAGTGGGTATGCAGCATAGGTGATGGATGGCTTGATAAAGCAACATATTTTCCCTTTCATAGTAATGCCTTCTGTATTCTCCCTCTTCCTCATCTGAATAATCAGTTTGACTGAAATATTGAACGGTGGACAGTCTCAGACTTGTGTCTTTTGTCTAAACTTTAAGAGCTTTATAGGGTTACGACAGGAGTAGTGCATCTTTTTCAGTCCTGCATTAATGTGTGAAGCAGATTTAAAGGAGACCCTGAGTGTGATCATGTGACTCTTTGGCTCCCAGATCCCTGATGGAGCAACAATGGGCAAGAATGTCCTGTCCAGGCTAATCACTGTCATGACTTGTAGATTTTTGACATGCCACGGTGGAAGAGCAGGATGATTGTTTTTCCTCTCTCAGAATTAATGGATTGACATGTGAGGCTAAGTTGTAGACAGAATTAAAACCAAGAACAAATGTTGATGTCATTGTCTAAAACTTAAATGTTACATGTTGTCATGTGGTTTTTATTAGTAATTAACTTTCCCTTGATATGTTCTTTTAGTCAGGATTACAGTTTGAAACATTAAGTGTCTTAAGAGTCTTCTCAGTTTATTTTTGGGTGTACCCTGACACCTAGTGGCTAGGAGCTGGAAGCGCATCTCACAGATTCTGCTTCTTTTTCTTTTCTGATAGGTGTGTCGTTATCTATCTGCCTTTGACTTTTTCTGGGTGCTAAATGATGATCTAATGACTGCCTTTGAACTTTCTTAATCATTCCTATTTAGACTCTAAATTATTTTAGTTCATTGAATTATGAATGGGAGGGTTTAATTAGAATAGAGAGTAATCAATAGCGTATCCTTCTTTCCAGCTGTGAATCAATCAAGAATCTTTTAGTCTGTTTTCATGATCCTTGTCTTGTCTTATTTAACTTTGTTTAATTGATTTTTTCCCTCTTTTCTCCCACCATCTGCATCCCCTTTTTACAACTGCTTTCCCTTTCATCTGTCATTCCTCTCACCCCTCTTCATCATTTATTTCTCTTTTATTCACTCATCCTTTACAGAAGCTCAAACGGCTGATTCCTGATGAGGTAGGTTTTGGTTCTGATTGCCTCTGCCACTCACGACTTTCTGATGTGTCATTGTGGTGTTATAAAAACAACTCACCATCATCTGTGTAAGGTCATGTCACAGTTTGTCACAAATACCTTAACCTGTCATTGTGAATTTTGTTTTTTTTGTGGTTTTGACGTACTCACGCTTCATGTGCATGCTTTGAAGATGCACACAGGCTGTATGCACTGCTTTGCACTCTTTGTTGCTGTTACATTCTTACAACAGTTTGATACAAAGGTCACACGTATGACGGATTTTATTTATGACCTCGAATTGTGTTTCTCTCTGTCAGCATGTGTCGATATGTGACGTACCAAAAGTGTGCTGTTCTTCATGTGTGTTTTTCATCAGGCCATGGATGAATAACACTGTGAAGGTTCTTGCAATATGTCACACAAAATTATTAAAACCAGAGGGAAAGAAGCCTCGCATTGTTTGTAAAAATTACGTCTTGTGCCTGCTAGTGTTAACTGCATGTTGACTTTGTGTGGCAGTGTTTGTCCGCATAAACTTTTAATCCCTAATCATCATCTAACATCCTTAAAAATTATTAATCTTGTGGAAAAGGTGATGTTCCAGAACTGGATGAAAAACAAGTATCTTGTATTTTTTTTCTATTTATTCAATAATGCAGGAAACTGCGAGCTGATTAGGGATTGCTGGCTTGTTTTTTTTTATTTGCTGAGCAGAATTGACCACACATTCTGATTTTTTTTCCTAATGTCTTTTATCTCACCCCTGTCATCTTGCTTGCTAACCCAGCTGGAGCGCTTCACCAGCATGAGGATTAAAAAGGACAAGGAGAAACCCGGCCATATGCAAGGTCAACGCCACTCCTCCGCTGCCAGCTATGAGCTCAGTGCTCAGAGTGCAATGCTGCACGACCACTCGGATGAATATGTCCTGGATCTCTTTGAGCAGATGCTGGTAAGAAAGTCAAGAAAGTAAAGAGAAGGCATTGGCATTCGAGAAGCATCCATTTAACTTTTCCCTGACTTAAAACCTTGCATAGTCCACTCACATTAGTAACATCAAAGGGGCTTTCTGCAGGACTTAAAAAAAAAGTCTTAAAAATACTTACCAATTTTATTGGTAAGACCATAAAGTGTCCTAAAAGTCTTAATTTTCCAAGTGAGAGGTCCTACATTTTTGGCAGCACTTGGTAAGGAATGTATTTATGTGATCTATTTCAGGCTATTTTAAGGGGTGCTTCACAAATGTCTGCTGACAATAGGAGTGTACTAGCTATCTTTGGTCTGCTTTTCTTCCTTACTTTTGGAAGAGTAGCACATATTTTCTTATTAGATCAACAGTATGCATTTGGCTTCAATTAAGCAACATCTCAACCTTAAGAAGCAACTCTTTTGGTGTATTATAGAAATGTACGGTAAATGTACCATATTTGCACTGGCTGCCATTTGATGTCCAATGTAAAGATGAATGATTTGCCATGCATTAAAAAAAAAGAAAAAGAAAGCGTTAGCGTTTGTCACCTACCAGCTCTAGAGCCTAAGGTGTGAACTGCTCTGTATCGTCTACATTAAAAAAAGAAACCTTTTAACTGTTAGAATAAGCAATGTGTCATTTATGTATTGAGTGCAACTATAAGGCATTTCTTCCTCAAAGCTGTAGGGTGAAAATAACTCAGAAAACAACAACATACTGCATCCAACCTGCCAATGCTTATCTGATGAAGTACCAGTGGGCCCTTCCTTACTTTTTTCATTTTATATTTAAAAAAAAACCCTAGCTTTAAACAGTGTTTATCAACACTTAGCCTTTTACTTTCTTTTGCATGTAGTTTTTGGGACCTACCTGGGAAAGATCCACGGGTGGGTTCCTCAGGTCCTTAAAAGCCATAAATTTGATTTGAATAAGTGTGTAGGAACCCTGTTAACGCTCTAGCTTCATAAGGGCTCAATAGACAACTATTGAGCCCTCATGTTTTTTTTTTTTAAATATATCCCAGTCAAAATTAGGACTAGACTTTGGAAAGGATACGCTACTTACTGATTATATTGGCCCTCAAAGGCAAAAATATTATGTGAAAAATGTTTGCAACAGTGGGGCAGATTTTGAACAGTCTTTGAAGAATCTTGAGCAACGAGCCAAATAGAGCCTAAACAAAGAAATAGACAATTTATACTAAGGGTGCCTTTGAAAGTTAAGGAAAGGAAGGTTGTTGCTTCCTTTATTATCTCCTTTAGCTTAGGAAACACTGGACCATCCTTTACTTAAGGAAAGGATAAAGGAATGCCCCATAACACCTTGCAACAGGTGACGTATAAAAACGGAACCAGCTGAACGTTTAGGGAAACTTACGAAGAGAAAAGACGAGTTTTGTTAGACTTTGAAGATACATATATAATACTGTGTTAATGCTTTTGGCAGGTATAGAGAGAAATATATGCTTCAAAGTCAGCATTTTCAAAAATATAACCTTTAGTTTCTATCTTCTTCAGTCATTTTTAAATTAGTAGACGGATAAACAATTACATGTTATAATTTATAAAGCGCTTACTTTAAAGCATGTCTCTTTCTCCATAGCCACCTACAATGTTGATAAATATTAAACATGCAGTTGTGGTCCCTGTTTCCTATATTAATATTATATATTAATCACCACATTTCCTTCTATCTGAATTTATGAAGTAAATCATGCCAATAATCAGACAGAACAATGGGTTCTCTAATAACTTTAATTACAAAACAGTCAATAAAAGGATAAAGAAGGCATTTTACAATACTTCAAATATCATGACAAATTAAAAATAATGATATCTATGTGAATGAAAAAGGAGAAAAGTGCTTCTGAAACATTCTGCATGTATCAGGTTTTCAATGCCCTGTCAAAGATGTCGGCATTTATAGATGCTCTCACCCAACCTCACAGCTGTGATCAGAAAACCCACACAGGGTGACCAGAGAACAAACATCAGTCACAGGTACATCTTCTGATCATGGATTGTTCATGTTAACATGTCAAGTCGCCTCAAAACAATACTGCGAGGTAAAGCAGATTAGGTTGTAGTTCATATTTGGAACATTGTGGTTCGTCATGGCTTACCTATGTCACAAGAAATTGTCGTCACATAAATATGACACCAAAGTGAAACTCAGACTCCTCTTTCACCGCAGTTCTCCTTTCCTGTCTTCTTATCCCCTCCTTTCTTTAACCCTGTGATGTGTTCCATCGGGGTTGAAAGAGAAAGTGGATGGGAAGGGACCTAGGAAGGACTTTTTGAATGCTCTGGAAAAGTTTCAGCTCCATTCACTAGATTAGACACAATTACTGACTGCAAATAAATATCTTTGAAGAATTTGACCATTGAAACAAAACACTAAAAACACTGAATTTAAAAAATGAGTGAAGTGAACTTACTAGTACAACATGCTCTTGAGCCCCTCTGAAGGTTTTTTTTCTTATCAGGATTTTTATCTTCAAATGCTCTCACGTCGATTATCAAATTCAGAGGCTTACGTTTAGAAACATTTGTGAGAAATGACCTCTGCAGAAGTCCCCGTCTATAACATAAAGTCTATAGTTACCAAATGCCTGTCCACATTTCATGATGGTGCTAAGTTATGAACAGAATTTTGTAGTTCTGATTGATGTTTGAGTTCTTACTTCCTCGCTTCTTTTCTTTCAGGTGGATATGAATCTGAATGAGGAGAAGCAGCAGCCTCTGAGAGAAAAGGACATCATGATCAAGCGAGAGATGGTCTCTCAGTACCTCCACACGTCTAAAGCTGTTAGTATCAAATTATCTCTGCTAACACTGTGTCCTGAAGGTAAATTCGGGATTGCTTAAGGCATATTATGTTGGTTTACCGATGGTAGTATCAGTTTAATTTACTAATGCTTTGGTCTGGTTGGTTTATTGTCTAAAATAACATATTGCACATATGTGAACACCATATGTATTCAGTTTTAAAACACACCCTTTGAAATCAGTTTTTATCATCTTTATGGCAAACTCAAAGAGGATGAGATCAAACACTAGTATCTGCTACTACTTCATCAAAAAACCATGTGCTTGTCTGTGCTCAAGGCATTTCTGTGCTGTTTTAGCATCTGTATAGACTCTAACATTAAAGATATTTTATACACATGCATTCACTGATGAAAGTAAAGCTGTTTAGTTCTTATAATAATCAATTGTATAAGCAGTTTGCCTCCTTGTAGAAAATAAAGCCTCAGAAGCAGCAGGTTTTGTGTAATTGATGTTCTGATAGGGAATAGCTTCAAGGACCTACTGAACCGAGCTATTGTTCTCAGCACTGATCATTTAACTGTGAAATAAGCCCATTAACTGAAAATCTTGCTCACTGTACCTTTTAATTCCGCAAATCAAAATTTCAAATGAGGCTTGACTGATGTGCTCAGTGCCCTGCTGCTGTGACTGCTTCTGTAAATAAAATCTGTAATGACCTGAGAGAAGACTGCTATGAACACAGAACATGGGAAGATTGTGAGTTTGTGTTTTTCCCTGTATGTTGATCAGGGTCAAAACCAGAAGGAGAGCTCCAAGTCAGCCATGATGTACATCCAGGAGTTAAGGTTAGACTTGAGAGACGGCCCACTGCTGAACTGCCTGGAATCTCTGAGAGTGTCTCTCAATAACAACCCTGTCAGGTAAATAACACGTCTTTACTTACAACTTCGCACAGTGCTTACAAAAGAAAAAAAGTGTCCAAACGAAGGCTGATGTTTTTTTAATTTCACTCTGTAAACCCTTGCTATGGTGTAGAGGTTTAACTCAATTTTGTCTCTGACTTCCTTTCGCAGCCTCTCTATCTTGATACATCACAAGCCATTTTACAAAAATCAATTCTAAAGCTGTAGGTGTACAAAGAAAGTAGATTCTCGTCTGTACCAAATGACAGAAAGCTGGGTCAGCTTGCCCACTTTTCTATTGTTAGTCTTTGAGAAAAAAAACAAAACATCATGTCTTAAAGTTGATCTCTAACGGTGAAGTGATTTTATCCTGGCTGCTCTTCTAATGGTAATCTAATAATAAGTATGATAGTTCATGATGGATCATTTTTAGCTTAAGTTTGTTGTACAAATGTAATAATGTGGCTTGAAGCTGACCACGCAGCGTGCCTTTGCCTTTATTTGATGATTTTTGGAAGTATGCGTTTATTAAGTTGGGAAATTATTGTGATTATTTTCCAAATAACTTAAGATAATGTTTTCTTCCCTTGCAAAATATAACCAAAAGGTCAGCCTGTGTTTTGTTTAAAATACACATTAGTTAAAAAGACACTGAAATAAAAAATCAGCAAGCCGACAGGTAGAGAGTGTCTGTGAGTCCGCAGCATTGCAAGACCCCCAGCCATATCCTTATAATCAATAAAAGAAAGCTCTTGTTTCAATGAAAGTAACACCAGTATTTTTTTTTTTAATGACATCAATCATACGGCAAATGATGTGCCACATTACATTCCAAACACACACAAACTCCCCGTTCCACTCCCACCTAACATACCAGCAAACAGGAGGGGTCAACCTGTCTGTAGTGGCTTGCACACAGTGCTATTGTCTGTAATGGACAAGAGAAAAAAAAAAGATAAAAAATATCTATCAAAGGAAAAATAAATGAGTAATATACAAAGAAATATGTTTTCACCACATCATGACACTGGTTTCTTCATAAATAAGTAACTGCCCCACTTAAGGAGGAATGTTTCTGTCCAGTCCTGTATGCTCTTCTTTCATATGCAGCTGCCTTCCCTATTTCAATCAGCCAGTCCTGGACAAAAGGTTCTCCAGGTTCTCCAGGATGAGTTGTTGTCAAATCATAATAGTTGTTTGAGTCTCATGTTTCAGTGGTTGTGGAAAAGATGATAAAACCTCCTCATATGTAAACAGCTTTGGACTGCAGTTTTATGATTTTAACAATACATCCATGAATCTTAACACTGACCTTTTTTTCTCCCAAAACAAAAGCTCATCAAACTTATCAACAAACTGTCCGGGATGCCTGCTCTAATTGAATTCTGCTCACTTCTATGTTTTATCAAAAGCTTTCTACATTTAATTAAAGGCAGGAAATCATGTTATGTTAAATAGCCATTATTGTGTTTCAAAGTAAAAAACAACAGTACCGTAAAGCTGATCAGAATTACCAAATTAGAAGATACATTCTAACATAAAGTACAAAACCAGATTATACTCATCCTGAAAAGTAAAACACTCTTCTCAAACCCCTAAAATATGAGTTAGACTCGTGGTGCCATACTATTTTTGCCAAGGGCACACCTAAAATCAAGCCTTAATCTCTAGGCACTCCATATTCCACACAAACAGCCTCTTTAACATGTTATAGTACTTTGTACGTTTGTCTACATATTTATTTTTATCTGCAAATACCAAAAAAAAATAATGACAAAGAACTTATGTGCCAACTAAATATACATTAACAAAGTGATTCAGCTTTTATATTCAGGTGATATTTGATCCTCAGTCATTAGTTGCTGTTTAGTTGTATCAGTATCTCACGATTGTACAAGTTTCCAAATGTGTGCACCGCCACACTATTTAAGAACCACTGAGTTACACTGTGTGAAATATTGATTTGAACCACATGGATATTATTGATAGTTATGTGATGTTTCTCTGCTATTAAGTAGTAAATGTCTGAAGGGTATATAACCAAAGGAACATAAAAAAAACAAGAAACAGGCTTAGACATTCAAAAACTATAGCCTTGGTAAAATCCAAATGGAACTTGATAAATGTTAAAGCACTATTTACATATTTGTAATCTTTTTCAGTTGGGTGCAGAACTTTGGAGGCGAGGGGCTGGCTCTGCTGCTCAGCCTGCTCAGAAGACTACAGGAGGACCCCGAGTACTCGTAAGACAATTCAGCCACAATAAGGACAAATACATCCCTTTGAATTATGTTTGAAATGTTGTTTCTTGTCATTTCCAAATAGAGCACTGGGAGTAAAATGTCAACACGAGATCATTCGCTGTCTGAAAGCCTTCATGAACAACAAGGTAAGGCATTCGGAGCATTTCTTAATTCACAGTTGAATATCCTAAACCATTTGTGTTTAAGGAGCTCATGCTTTAAGGCACAGCTAACTTTTGGCAAAAAAAATGTTTTTTTGCCCTTCTTGCAGTGTATGAGTTCTTCCACTAGAGGGCATTTTGATATCAGTGTGAGACTGTCAGTGAAAGCTGTTATGCATAACCATTTAGATATGTTTTAGTTGTCTTTGTCCCTGTTTTCAAATCTCAAAGTTATCAACAAAAACACAGTTTATAACCAGAATTGATCATTTCTTTACAAGAAAGGTTCAATGTAGTTTTTGTATATCTGCAGTGTATATGGTCAGAAGCAAAAGCAAAAAAAAACAGATACCCTAGAAAAACAAAATGACATCTGCGTTGCCAAAGATCAGAACTAGAGAACATTAAAGCTGCAACAGAATCATAAAAACAAACTGTATATTCAAATGAAAGAATAATGCTCACATAACGTTGATTTGAGAGGATTTTTTCTGATAATGGGGAAGCAATAAATCTTTTTATAACCAATGCCATATTCACACAGGATTAGTATGACTGCAGTCTTCTAAAAATCTGTAAATTTGGGAAGGACACCTGTGCTATTACCCCCCTGCAAACAGACCTTTTTTGATTCCAGGCAAAAATGTACCATACTCATTCTGTTTTAAGCAACCTCTTGGTAGTTTATGGTAAAGACGTTAATCCTGTGATGGTTGTTTGACTTCTGGCCCTTTTTTGTTAAATCAAACAAACAAATATGAAGCAAACAAACAAACAAACAAAGCAACTTAAGGGGTAGGAGATGGTGACTTACCAGATCATTGCACTTAAGGGCTATTCATTGTGTATTGTCCCATTCCCACTTCTTTACTTTAGTGTTTATTCATGAAAACATTATTTGCTTAATTTGTTTTATTTCAGTTAAACTTCAACTGCAAACCTCTCCTCTCCTTTTATATACTCACAGTTTTTCAACAGCCTGGTCTCCTGCTGCTTCTCTTTACTGGAGCCTGATATTTTGGCAATAGTTTTGCATTCATAACTCAAACATGTGAGGAAACAAAAAAAGTGGTCATTCTTCCCTTTCTTATACCTTTCTTTCTCTTTTCAGTATGGATTAAAATCCATGCTGGAGTCGGATGAGGGAATTCCTCTGCTGGTCAGAGCCATTAACCCTCGGGTACCACATATGATGGTGGATGCTGTCAAACTTCTCTCTGCCATCTCAATCCTGGAACACCCTGAGAACCTGTAAGCATTTATGGGATGTCAACACAATATCATTTCATGTATTTTCATGCATATACTGCCAGGGAAGCTCTGTATTCTCCACTATTTGAGTTCAAGACAAGTTTTTAATCAGACAATAGGTTGTTTTCAGATTATGTCATGTAATTGCTGAGAACTCTGGATGGGGGTCAGTACATGATTTCTGCATAGAGGAGCCCCATCAAACACACTTAAGTTTTGTACTGTTAACCGCTGTTCCAATAGATGTGAAACTAATAATAAAAACTTTATAAAGTGCACAGATAACAGCTGAAGACATACTTATGAGGCTGAAATCTATGAAAACGTAGACCAGAGGGGCAATATTTTCATCCACAAATGTTTATTCTGTTACCTCAAAGTTTAGTTTGTCCTACATCTTGTAAGTTGCAGAAAAATAACTAGATGATAGCGTCTTTTCATTTTGCTTTCTTGGCACCTACTGAGTCTTCATCTTTGCTATTTATCTAATGTAGGCCACCCATATGACTGTTTGTCTTCGGTGGCCTGCTGTAGTAGTAGTAGGTAGTAACTTCTGTGCATTCTCATATTTGTTAGAATTTTTAATTTCATATTATTTGACTCAAGTTTCTTGTTTTGTGTGTGTGTTTTTTTAATCCAAGTCATGAGCGTGTTTTGGAAGCTATCACGGAGGAGGCAGAGAGACAAGACACAGAGAGGTTTCAGCCTCTCCTAACTGGCATGAACATTCACAACATTGCTCTCAAGGTAAACATGCTCATACTCCAACCTGTTTTCAGTTCTGAACTATTAATCTTAGTGTGTGTGTAGTAGTTAGGATTCCGGACAACCTTATTAAAATGTTAAATGGCAGTACCTGTGTGATCTGTTGTGATATGTTTAGATAAAAATTGAGTTTTTGTGCTAAAGACAAGTAGTCCAGATTATGTTGTTGACTTTGTAACGTGTCATTGTCAGGGTGGCTGCATGCAGCTGATCAATGCTCTGATCAGCCGAGCTGAAGAGTTGGACTTCAGGATCCATATTCGCTCTGAACTTTTACGGCTGGGACTCAGAGAGCAACTAAAGGTACAGAAAACTTGTTTTATTCTTCTCCTTTAGTGACCCTCCAACAACACACTTTTCAAGTCCCCATCATTCTTGATGCTTCTGTTTTGCTGTCAGACCGACACACAATCATACACTGAAGAAACATTCGCTCAAAGTCGATGATTGTCCCGCTCTCCCTTCCTTTCCCCCTTCCCCTACCTTTTCTTCCATCTGCCTGCATCCCATCAATCTCCCTGCAGGAGGTGCGGAATATAGAAAACGAAGAGCTGAGGGTGCAACTCACGGTGTTTGATGAGCAGGCTGAAGATGACTCAGAGGACCTCAAAGTGCGTCTTGAAGACATCCGCATGGAGATGGAATATCCTTCCACAGGGAGAAATTGTTCCTTGATAGGAACAGTCAAGGTCAGCTTTTGACCTTGAAAACTTAGACCTTGGTTATGACACATGTTTGCAGGTTTCTTTTCAGATTTACATTAATGAGGTGAGTGGGTGAGCAGGACTCAACTGTCTGATGTGAAATAAACATAACAAAAGAAATTTAAATAATTTGTACAGATTTTTCCTTTATTATAGAAATAAGTCTGATCAAAGCAGATCAGTTATTGAAAATGTCTTTATAGTGCTTTTTTAGGAAGGTATTGAGATTTCAGATACAACTTTGTGTAAGAATTTTCTTGAAAGTTGTAGCAGAACTAAAAAATGTATTTCACTTGTCAGTATGTCTTAAAAATATTGTTCTAGTCTAACAGGGAAGAAATGAATGAAAAGGCTGCAGAGGATGCTTCATTATTCTTGTCATACAGAAAGACAATTTGTGATTTGATTAGGAAACAAAGCAATAAATATTTTTTGATAAGATAAAATAAAGTAAAAATAATAATAAAAAAAATCTCATCCACTTTAAAAGACAGCCTAAAAGAACAACAACAAACTAATGTCAGTTTATTTTTTTTAATGCTTTGGCATGTAGTTACAATTTTCAACACCAGGTGTCTCATTGGGATAAGCTCCACACTGCCACAACTAACCTTGGTCCCTGCAGAGCGTTCTGTGCTGTACACTTAACAGAGAAGACCAAAGTCTTTTGAAGATTAAGTTGGTATGTAGCACAGCTCACTGTGCTTATTTTATGGATTTATAGGTTTGATAGATCCACTAAAACTCTGTCCAACTTCACTCATCATACAAGATGACTGAGAGGAAAACCAGCTTGTCTTTAAACTTTCTTTCCTTCATTCTTCAAGTATGAATGCCAGTGTTCAGCTGTGTATCTTTAAAGGGATAGTTCAGTGTTTTGGAGGCTGGTTTGCTGTACACATCAGTAATAGTTGGGCCAATAGCTTTGAGCAGTTTGATGAATTTTGGGTGGTGTACTATATGTGTTTGTTAGATTTAACTTATTGGCTTGTGTTCAGTTTGGTGTGCAGTTATCTTGGTTTTTTTTTTTTTTTACATTTATGTTCGCTTTTAATTTAACAGTTTACAAGAAGCCATTTGCCCATTCAGCAGCATGTACAGCCTAGTTCTTTTGCTGCTTCCCTTCTTACAGGGGCAGAGCTGCTATCCATCGGTTTGGCTCATCAATCTGTCAGTCTTTATCTGTAAAGTGCCAATTTAACCCTATAAAGCCAATTGTATCATATTTGATACATACTATACATAATATGATCAACAAATTACAAAGAAACATCTGAATACTATCAGATAAATGATAAAAATGTCCTCAAATGGATTATCAGTTGCCAAAAACAATGTATCAAATGAGATTTGAAAAACCTATATGTTTGATTTTATGGACATTTAGATTTTTATGGATTTTAGCAGGAAGTGAAACAAACATTTCAGCTTCCAAAAATTAGAATTTTCTGGCTATAATCTGTGGTCTTGGGCCTTAAAGGGTTAAAACACGTTATCTCAACACTGTACTATAGAGCAGGCCGAAGCCATACTTTTCATTTTAACAACTAAAATGAATTGTAAGGTAAAGAGGACTAATGTTAAATAATACAACACCATCTAGCTGAACTGCATTAAACTGGACTAAACTGATTTGAACAATGAGCGTTTATGATCAATGATGTCTTTACTGTTGAAGGCTGTGGGAGAGGGTGGGGGGCAGAGACAAAAGGACTAAAAACAAGAATTTATGATTGTGATAAACTTATGGAAGCCCAGACCATACATCTGCCCTCATCACATTTGTTTCTGCTAAATATGAATTTATTTGAGGTCAGCCCCTTGAGATGTGACATCTCTTTTTCAAAAGGGTCCTCCTGTCTGTGTATTGTCAAGGCGTTTATTATGCAGCTATGATAAATAACGACCATGGATAAAGAGGACTTTCTCATGTTAACATTAACATCTATAATTATTATAAACTGGGGAGGACTGATATTGTTTGATGTGGCAGCATCTTTTTTAACTGCCATTAAACTAGGTTTAACTGGTCTAAAAATAGGAATCTATGTTCGGTGACGTTATTTTTGTTGATGGTTGATGCAGGATTAATCACTTAGAGGCAATTGCACGCACAAATACGATGTACCTCATGCTAGCCAACTTCAAAAGCACTGAACTGTCCTGGGTTGTCAATGACTGTTCAAAATGTTTTTCATTGCAGTATTTTCAGTATGCTTTAAAATATCTATATATTGTGTTAATTCAGCCTTAACTCCCCGTCTTCACTGATGTGAAGGAAGTGTTTGAGATCCTTGTCAACACTGTCAAAGACTCGAAGGCTGAGGGCCACTTCTTGTCTCTGATGCAGCACCTGCTTCTGATCCGTAGTGACTACTTGGCAAGGTAACACATGAACATATTCACACCCAGCTATGCCCATACATATATGACATGCCTTTGCTGACACTTTTATATTTTAAAGAAAAAAATAGACAGAAAATCGTTTTCTGACATTTGACTTTGTTGAGGTTTCATTTGTTATCAACACAATATCATTGATTTATTCTTTTGATTGGAGCAAAGAATAAAACATACGGGAAAGAATAGAGATTTTTATAAAAAAATGGATGGTGAATTGTCAATTACATGCTGTCTTGCAGCTAATCCTGGAAAAAATATCCTCTTTCAGTTTATTTTTGGATTTCACCAAAAGTCCAAATGACAGAGACAAAGAAAAAAATGGAGATGGTTAAATTTGCTTTTTTTCATCAATTACCCATCTTCTTCTTCCCCTCCCTGCTCCACCACTTATTTCCATTTGCGCTGTTTGTTTTCTAGAGAACTGTTGAAAGGCTGATAAATTAATACATGCAAAGAAAATCCAATTCCATTTTAATAGAAATGAACACCATCATTTCTTATCACTGGAAATATGCAAATGTCTCATCCTGTGTCTTCCAAAGGCCTTTGGGGTTTAGCAAGGGAAACAGAGGAGAAAGAGTTGAATGACTGAATGACAAGAACGGGTTAGAATAATGTTAAGGACCGGTTAACTTTTAGGAAAAGTGTTTGCTCAATTAGACATGCGTGTCCTTCTCCAGACCCTGTCTTCGTTTATCTGATGGTTGGAAGCAAACAAGTCCTGAACAACTATCTGCAGGGAGTCATGCACGAGTGCTGGGTTAGTTGTTCAGCTAGTTCAGGGTCACACTGATGCTATCGGACAGGCAGGAAATTAAGATTTATTTTACAGTTTAGGGAGCACGTATTGAGGATAGGAGAGGAAGGCTGACCCCACAAAGCGGTCATAGACAAAGTATTTTGCCTTGCTCTTCCATCCATCCATCTGTGCTGTCCATCTTTCCCCCTCCAGGTTTCTCAGTGGAGGACTGCAAAGAGGGTCTGTTAAGGACCTGAAAGAGAGGCAGAACAGGACTGTGTGAGCATGGGCTGTAGAGAGTCTGAAAATTTAGCTTTGTATGTATAGAGACAGAAAGATAAGCAATTGAGAGTGCGGCGAAATGCTTGTTGGTTGACGCATTTCTGTGTCTTAGATTGTTGAGTCCATTGAGACCTGATAAAATTCTGAGCTCCAAGCCTTAAGACCTGATGGGAAATCAGCATGTTTTGGTTAAGTGTTTTGTTTTCTAAGGCACGAACTTCAATGTGATTTACTAAAATAAAGTTGAGAAATGCTGATGGGTAAATAAAAGTGTTGTTTTAAGACGTTCACTTCACAGAGAAAAACATTGGATTACAAAGTCTTTACAAATAAATAAACCATGTAAAAATAGAGCAATTTAAGGTCCATAGTGTTTTAAGACCAGAAAAAGTCATACAGCTACCCTGTTTATTTGATCACTATAACCATGTATCCAAAGCTTTAAGATGGTGGACAGTGGAATATTTTAACTGAATTATTGATTGGTACTCAGAAGTGTAATGATTATTTTGTAGGGAAATAATTTAAAGTTCCGTTTCAAAGGTTAAGGTTAAAAATGTTTTATGTTTCTATCTACTACATAGGCTGAGAATGAGATTTTCATTTATTTAAGATTCTGTGTAATTTTTCAGACACTAGTCCAGTTTTATATGTTTATCTACAGCTCTTTTATTAAAGGGATTGGTTTAAGAAGGCACTCTTGGACAGTGAAATGGATTAAATGATTTAATTTATGTTGATTAAACTTGAAAGCAGTTATACTGGTCCATGAGTGCTCATATTTAAGGTTATTTGTAGAACATGTCTGTATTGAAGCTTTACAGAGCTCATTAGAGGGACTTTCTTTTGTATATAATTATGATTTTGTATGAAAGTGTGGTGTCCAGACACATTTTTCACTAATTGTCTAAATGTCTGGATACAATGTGTGGCTGCTTATCAAGAATATTTGATTAGGGTTGTTGTTTTCAAGAATGACACTAGATGTCTCTCTCGCTCCACGGATAAATCTCTGTTTGGGGAAATAAAACCTTGAAGTGTTGTGAAGGGTTGAAGTAAGTATTGGACAAAAAGAGAGTGACTTAGAGAGATGGTGGGAGGAGACAGAATAAATAAAGTATTGAGTTTGTGACTCTGGCAGCATCTAATGGGGTCAGGGAATAAGACACCTCAGAAATTGACTGTCTTTGTAAAGCTGGCTTGATCAGACATGGGGCACTGGACGTGCACTGACACACACTCACTCTCACAGTTGCACACAATCAATCTTTGTGACAAGAAACTCAAACTGTTGTGCTCACACAGACAGCCAATCTCAGTGGCAGACAAAGTGACAAAGCAAGTGTGTTCACACATTTGTCTGAACAAATGAGTCTACTTGCTCCATGTCCTTCTTGTCCTGTGATCACATCAGTTTTTCTCTGAAAGCATCCTACTCTGGTTTTGTTAAAGAAACAAATCTGTCACTAACACCACCGTTGAAACAAATTGGGCATATATTTTTGGGGCTGTTTGAAAACCTTTGTCTTTGTTCACCTCCACTTTTTCTCAATCCTCGTAATTGTCACTCCATTCTTCATCTTTCCTCTGTCCTTTCCTTTTTTCTTTTTCTATTTATCGATGTCTTTGTCAATCTGTCTCTCCCCACAGGCCTCAGTACTACAAATTGATAGATGAGTGTATCGCTCAGATTGTGCTTCATAGGAATGGAGCAGATCCTGACTTCAAGTGCCGTAATCTCAACCTAAACATCGAAGGCTTGATAGGTGAGTTCTTGGACGTAAACACGAACAGTCAAGTTCCCTGTTTTCTCTCTTACCTTGAGCCTAAAATCTGTCCTTTTATAGCTGCATTATATGATAAACTCATGGACTTGTTAGATGTGCATAACCAGATTAACATATCATGCAGATGGATTGTGTTGACAGAAACATCATATCTTCTGTGTTGCACTAATTCTTCTCACATCACAAGCCTGTTTTTCTATCCACATTGATAACAAATTAGTAGTGGCACTGAAACACCACCGGATGTCGCCAAAGAGGGACCATTTACTGTTGTGAATATCCCTGAGTTACAGGTTTTACAGACCTGGGCCAGTGACAAAACAAGAAACTTTATCCAGAAAATAAATGCCTCATTAAACAATCGTAGACACTGACTCATGTATGTCAGTTGAAACATCACCAACATCTCCCTGTATCTAAATCCAGGAACTGGTTATCGTTGGTATATATTAATGGTAAAATCTTTAATGGACTCGAGCTTGTGTAAGGCTTTTCTATACTTTGCTAACTACCTAAAGCACACTACAGGCCACACCCACCCATTCATCCACTCTCAGATTGGCTAGTTGAAGGTATGTTTCTGTGTAAGATGTCCATTAGTTTCAGGTAATTCAAAGACTTAAATGCCTCCATACACACTACTGATGCAGCAGCGGGAACACTTTGGGTTAAACATCTTGTACAAGGACACAATCACATGTTGCAACTGGGTCTGGGCTCAACCTTTAACCTTCCAAATGATAGTTGATCTACTAACCAAACAGAACCACCGATGCCATTTAGTTATGCCAAGGTATATGTTGCTGCAACACATCTTATGTTTGAGGTTCACATGCTCATATACTCACTCAGACAAACATCGTGCAGCTAGTCCTTCAGAAGTTTCTGTGTAAGATGTCCATTAGTTTCAGGTAATTCAAAGACTTAAATGCTCCATACACACTGCAAAATCGATGCAGCAGCGGAACAGCCCGGTTTGGGTTTGCAGAGAAATCTTGTACAAGGACACAATCACTGGATGTTGCAACTGTCTGGTTTCAAGTCCCACTTTAACCTTCCAAATGATAGTTGATCTACTAACCAAAGCGCAACCACCAGTTAGCCATTGAGTTATGCCAAGGTTTGTTGTTCTCGAGCCAGCTGTTCGCTTTTCTCCTCCACATTCTTCTTTCATGGAGCTCCTCGTCCGCGTACTCAGACTCAAACCGGTTGTCGTAGTCTGACTCTTCGCATCAGATAAATATTCTGCCATGTTGCTCAGCACTGCCGCTAAGAGTAGGTCAAAGTATAGTGATGAAAAATATAGCCAAATGAGCGATTTTGCCCTATAAGGGCGAGCTTCAGCGCTGACATAATCTCTGCAAAATCGCTCATTGCGCATATATTTTTTCATCCATCGCCAGTGTTATCATAAAGTCAGCTCGTCTATCCTCTTCAGGTGGGTCGGCTGACCCACCTGAAGACGGTGGGTCAGCTGACAGGCCTTTTAGCTGGCAGTGCTCAGCAACATGGCAGAATATTTATCTGATGCCGAAGAGTCAGACTACGACGACCGGTTTGAGTCTGAGTACACGGACGAGGAGCTCCATGAAAGAAGAATGCGGAGGGAGAAAGACGAACAGCTGGCTCGAGAACAACAAACAGGAGCACGTCCACGACTCAGTGCTAACTGGTGGTGCGCTTGTGGACAGTGTTCGCCTATAGCAACAGAAGAGGAGTGTGTTTGCTGCTCAGAGTGGGACTTGAAACCGGCTGACAAGCGTATGGATCTATCCAGGAATATATGTCTGACTACTCTGGAGGATTTCTCTGCAATGACAAACCGGGCTGTGGTAGAGACGAGCGATTTTGCAGAGATTATGTCCCGCGCTGAAGCTCCGTTGCCGTGGCCCCGGCTAAGTGCGGCTAAATCGGTTGGATCTAAATAACTTCTGAAGGACTCCGAGCTGCACGATGTTTGTCTGAGTGAGTATATGAGCATGCACACACCTAAAAATAAGGTCCAGGTGTCAAAAAAACGGAGTTTCCCTTTAATGGATGCAGCGATGCAGTTGGCCTATGGTTCAATACCATCAGTGTTTTTAAGTCATGGGTTTCAATTTGGTTTCATTCTGACAGAATTTGTCAGTACATTCCTTTTTTTTAGGTGCTGTAGTCAAATTTCACTCAGTTAGCAAGGGGTTGCTTGGGCCTTCTCACCTTGGGCCCCTAACAGTTGTTGTAGATTTGAGCTAGGACAGTTTATAAGTCTGATTACAGACATTGATCGGACTGATCCATCTGCTCTGCAGAGTTATCTATCTGGTGGTCAGCTAAATGCATAATCCACCATTGACATTTTCTCTGAACTGACATGCCATTACAAGGATTTAAACCTGGACCCCTGTTTGACGAACAGTTCTTTAACTTCTCTACATTTTTTCATTTTGAGCAGATAATTAGGTTTTTTTTTATTGCAGCAGAAGCCAACGATATAATTCTCCTGCTGTATCAACAAAGTTTTTACTATTTTTTTCCCTGGCCAAGGGTAGGAGGATACATTTTGGTTTAATTTGATGCTCAATGCTAAATTTGCTATTGCTATATTTCCCCCAAGTCACTAAGCCATATAGATCAGCTCATTGATTTTTACAGATGGGACGTTCCATTTGGTCGTGGAGGTCGAAATATCCAAGTTACAGATTAGATGCATCATGATGAAAGCTCCCTCAATACTGAATTTCAAATTGGATGGTCAGATGACCCTCAGGTGCCTTGAGGATACCAGGTCATGACTGCTTAAACAGTCTTAAACCGATATGTGATGTAATTTACAGCTCTTATATCAGAGTTCTGAGTTAGCAAAGCACCTTATCTCCATCCTCTTCCACACCATAGATTTATGGTGCTTCCCAAAACTGCTGCTTCCACTTGCAAAGAAATGTAAAAGTGTGATATCTTAACTAAACTTTTTGGCTACTTGCAGGCAGGAGTGTCCTTACTCTAGCACACTTACTCACAAACAGATCAAATGTGGAGAAAAATGTGATGCATTAAAGCGAGATATCCCCAAAACACAAAAAACTGCAGCTCAAGAGTGGGCATTGATTGATAGGTTCATTATTCTATTGTTAATTGTTACATGCCTTAATCAAGGCAATTTCTATGTCCATCTTTAAGCTATAAACTAAGGTACCGTGACTAGGGATAATGAAGGAAAATCTACAATTATCACGTTGTGCTCAGGCGATGAATATTCCAAACTTAACCTCAAGCTATTGTGATGCTGCAGCAGCAGGTCTTTGCTTCAGGATACTGTAGAGTTCCTTATATAGTTACTGTGTTCTCTGAACAAAGTTTCCTCCCTGTCTTCCTGATGAGCTGCAGCAGATACACAGTAAGACTGTGTATCAGGGGAGAAAGAGCTGAGATTCTGGCAAAATCTCACTTGTTTTGAAAAATTTACTCAAAAGTCTTTTGTTGACTTCAGATAAACTTTTTAATATATTTTTGCATCGAGCTGCAGATATTGTCCCTATACTTTTTTTGGAATGACACTAAAAGGGTGCATTAAAATTAAGGGAAGTGGTATGAAAGGAATGTATGATAACAGTTTAGAGAGAGACAGACTTGAGTTGTGAACATTTAAACTATATTTTACAGAGGGCTAAATTGACTAACCAGCCTGTGGGGTAACGTATGCTTGGCAGAGAATTATACTTGACGCTGCTGATCAATAGCAATCTATACTTTGTGATCTACCTACCAGTATATATGTGGACGTGGAATTGTAGGATTGGGTGGCAGCTACAAAATGTGTTGACCAGAAAACAGCTGCTGAGAAGAGTAAAATAAACCGATCCGAATGAAGGTGCAGGCCATGTCTCAAGAGTTCAATATTCCTTTATGGCAGGTCTCCGTTGCTCACCGCAGGAGGCTCTAATTGCACTGCTTCTAAATGCGTCCTGACACACACGCACACATAGGCAGGCTGGCCTCCTTTAAGGCTGCCAGAGTTATTATCGGTGGAAAGCAGCCCAATTCTGCCCTGCATGCATTATTTAGTGTTTTTCTTTGAACTCTGAAATTCAGCACAGTTTTTTTTCTCCCCCATATTCTGGCTCCCTTAGTGCTCTCTATTCAAAGTTTGTCCCATTTAGCTTAGCTACCATGACAGAAGTAACCCCCCTCCACCTCCAATCATCATGTGAACTCGTACACAAATGCACACTCTTTAACTGTGTGTGGATTCTTTTTATCTGGCAAAAGCCTTCACAAAATAGATTTCTCTCTTACCCGGCCTTGCTTACTAGCCCCTCTTCATATAAGGAATCGTGCATATTTTCTTCTCCTTTTCCAAACTTTTTCCTCAGAATCTATAAAAATCCCCTTTTGTAACTTTTCACTTTCTAATTTAGCTTTTTGAGGCACCTCTATCGCTGAAATGTGTCTGTTTGATCCCTCTCCTGGGCATCATGATTAGCCGTCTTTGATCTGGTGACTTTTTGGCATTCATCTTCAGGTTAATTGGCTCTTTTATTGCACGTGCGAGCCCCTGGATACAGAACCACCTGTAGACCTTGCAATTACTCTG
This sequence comes from Scarus forsteni, assembly GCA_036419115.1. Lineage (NCBI taxonomy): Eukaryota > Metazoa > Chordata > Actinopteri > Labriformes > Labridae > Scarus > Scarus forsteni. The sequence goes on along the minus strand of JAZDUH010000383.1, from coordinate 5,660,534 downwards.
TAAAAGGACCCTTTTGATCAGCTGGTGTCCTCCTCGTCCTCCCTCTGCCAAACACATCCTCGGATAATGGATTGCTCCTTGACTGCTATGTGGTCTGTCTTTTTATATTTGCGCGTCAAAATTACCCTCTCTCCTTATTTTGTGTCAAAATAAGGAAAGAGGGTAATATGATGGCTTAAAACGAACCGATAGGGTTTTTTTCACCTTAAGGGAGATTATTTTTTTGCGAGTGCAGTCAAGCAAAGGTTTATTCACTGATTGCTTGAATTTGAAGCAGCATGCACCAGAAACTGCCCCATTGCAATGATGCAAAATCATATCTCTGATCTTGACTTTGACTGCTGTGGTTAGGGAAGAATAGAGACACTCATAGGACACATGCTCTCTGTGTTAGCGTCTGCCTGTGAATGCACACAGCATGTGCCAGACAGAAGGGTGTTATGTCTTCACGGCCAGATGTGTGCAGGTGTTCGTCTGAAACCCTAATCTTATCCATGGTGTTTTTTTTCTCTCCCCTGTCCTTCCCTGTGTCCTCGCTGTTTATTCTCAGACAACATGGTAGACCAGACCAAGGTGGAAACAAGCGAGGCAAAGGCAAACGAGTTGGAGAAGAAGGTAAAATGTGCACATAAAAATGCATAACCATGAAGAGAATAAGACAAACACAGACAAAAAATGTAAGTAATAAATCTGAAGGAAATCATTCAAAGTATAGGGAACAATAGCATCTATGGAAACAACAGGATCATAATGCATTCTTTGTGACCATTTTCTGTCCGACAAGAGACAACAAATGAGAGAAAGCAAGAAACAGAGAGTGAGGGAGAGAATGAGCACACATGTGACAACCACATGGCAGACAAATACTTTAAAAGGGTAGAAAAAACATCCAGCACACAGTAACACACATACATGCACATTCACACAAGAGGACAAATGGCTTGATTGCAGTGTGCTGCTACCCTGATGTTTCTGTCCCAGTGACAGAATAATTGCAAAGATAGAGCTGAAACCAGCCTTCATTCAGGCACACGTAGAGACACACACTCTCATTCGGGATCATGTCCATTGAAAGCATGCACACCCACACAAGCAGACATAACAGGAACACACTTGGATTAATTCTTGTTGACCACACACACAGCCGCCGTAATGATAGTTGTGTATGATGGGGTAATTGTAGGCAGTCTCTTTGGCAGGAATTAGGAATGAGGCTGTCAGGGCACTGACAGCCAGAGTAACAGATCTGCTGTTGGCAAATTAAACAGCCATGCATGTTTGTGTACTCATGGATTCATCTTTTTAAAAATACTCATCATGTTTGTCACGCATTCCAGAAGAAAATCGTTGAAATGTATGAAAGTGAGAAAAATGAATCTTTATCTTTGTTCTCAGTGAACATAAAGACTGGAGTGGACCTGAAAAGTGAGCTTATTGAAGAATACATCTATACTGTAGACTAATGGGGTGAAGGGAAGTCAGTTAGACCTTATTATTTGTGCAAAGCAGCATGGAGCACCAGATCCAGAGAAAGACCGAAGCTTCTCGTATTTGAAAAATACTATTACGGTATACAAGATGTACTGTAGATCTACAGGTTGGTAACACTTGGGTTAGTGCATTTTTAAAGTACAAAGGTTCCACAAATAGACTTAGAGTGATAACCATTTCAGACTGATCTATCTTTACACCTCCACTAAGTATCAGTTTAGAAGAATAAGGAACTCACGTGCTCCATGTAAGGTGAACCTGCCTTTCCCATTAAGAAAAATTTTAACAACCCAAATGACTTCTCTTCAAAATGATCACCCGATATGACTCGTTGGTCACCAAAACATCAAACTTTTGCACTGCATACTGTAAACATTCCCTTATGTATTCTGCCTGAGTCTGCCACTCAATCTGACGTTTACTGTGTGTGCACTAGTTGGATACAGAGCTGACAGCGCGCCATGAGCTGCAGGTGGAGCTCAAGAAACTAGAAGGTGACTATGAACGCAAGTTGCAGGACTTGAGCCAAGAGAAGGAACAGCTGGCTACTTCTAAGCAGGAACGAGAAAAGGAGAACCAAGGATTACAACAGCAGTTAAGCACCCTGCAACAGCAGGTAAGAACAAATAGACAAACACACAAACAAACACTTGTCTCCTTCAGACTTAATGCATTTTATATACAAATCACTAAAGTAAGAGTCTAGCTGCTCCTCACTGAATGTATTTTCCTGGGGATTATTGACTGAAGCACAAAATCTTTCTCAACCTGTTTCTCAAGTTTGAATAAATGTTAAAGCCAACGGCAGAATTCATTGAAAAATGAGTTGCATCTGGAGTGACACTTCCGGTAATGTCTTTGGCAAGTTGACTCTGTCAGACTTTTTACAGTAGTTCCATAATTATTTTGTGCTGGTTTGTGTATAAAAGACACAAAACATTCAGACAGAACTTATCGTGTAGAATAAGAATATGAAATGTTATTGTCTTGGAAACCCCTAAAACAATGAAATTTCAGTCAAAGCTGCCAAAAGGATGACATTTCAAGTCTTAAAGTAAAACAATGTTACAGACGGCTTAGGACCAGAAAGTTTTCAACATCTCTGCAGTCTGCACACTCACACACAAAAAAAGGCCTTAGGGCTATATGTTTCAGCCGTTAGCATCATACAAGAAGAGGGAATGAGTCGAGTCGAGTCCAAATCCTTAGCATATTCTGAAACTCTAAAGAAGTGGAGCGTAGGAGTAGAAGTGTAAAGAGTGACTGAAGAGAGAAGTAAGAAGAAGAAAGAGAAAGGATGAAGATGGGACAAACTAAAACTATAAAGCCAAGACACACAAGCATGGTGTTGTGTATGTATGAAAGTGTGTGTGTACTTATGTGTGTACACAGACATTATGGAGGCAAAGATGAAGATTGTTTAGCTGTCAGTGTCCTGCTGCCACACCAGCTGGACTCTGCCTCCCAGTGTCACCCTGACTCACTAACACACCAAGTGACCCAGAATGGTCTGCCATAACCACATGAAGACATTGCCATGTCTGCATGTGTCTGTCCCTAAGTGTGTGTGTGTGTGTGTGTGTGTGTGGTGTGTGGGGGCGTGTGTGTGACTGTCAGTTGAAAGAACACAGCTTCCAAAATGAGCTTCATCCAAAGTGGCTGATGCCAGCAGAGTCATCTTCTCACCATGCAAGAGCCAAAACTCACACAAACATGCATATGCACACACCATCATCCAACACATCAACAACATTAGCAGACGGGCATCTAACAAGCTTCTCATACTAAGATGGCTCACGTTGTCTGTGTTTGAGGCACTGCCCATCGAAGATTTCTTCACATGTAGAGATCTCTCAATGTCCCTCCGTGTGATGCAATGCCCAACTCTTCATCTGCTGCCTTGCTAAGAAAGCTTGCCTCAGCGGCCCTTAATGTCTGTTATTCTTCTTTTCAGAGTCAGATGACACAACAGAACAATTTGTTTAGACCCAAAAATACATCATTTCACACATATCCTCTCTGCATACATAAAGAAGTACATGAAGTTGATGAACTTCCCTTTACCTGCTCTTAACTTCTCAACACCTGCATAGCTTGAAACCCATATTGTTTATTCATTTTCAACCCAAGTCTGCAGCTTTTTGAAGCACACATCAATTAATCCAAAAGTTTCATCCATTGGACAGTTTTCTCAAGATTAGTTGCTTTATTCTGAATAAATGCTGAAGAAAGTGTTTCACTGTTGGAATGAAAGATTTATTTCACCACGGAAGCTAATTAACAAGTTTGTCCTCGTTTTTAAAAACTTTTCTTTTGAATTGGGCTTAAATCCCCCCTGCTATGTTTTGTCTCAATGCCTCTTGCTGCTTTCTTTCCCATCTCTCCCAAAACTCAATCCTTCCCAGGCTTTAATCCCAATCGATGTCACTCTTCCCCCATTTTTATTCTCTTCGTCTTTCCTCTAAAATCTAATCACTCTTGGCTCTACTGCTTACTAGCAAGTATGGAAATTGCAAATCTCATAAAAGACCTAAATACAGAAACAAAGAACAATGCTCTCTCTTAGATATGCTACTGTCAAGTGTTTAAAACGAACTTGTTTAAGTTAAAGCGCAGTAAACATCTGTCCTTCATTTCTGCAGATTGCGAAGCTCTCTAAAGATCTGGAAGAGGCCAAGACTAAAGTTGTGACAGTTACTGTCCCTGTGCCAACACCTTGTACAGTCCCTCCACCTCCTGCTCCTCCTCTTCCTGGCCAGAATGCAGGTATACCTCCTCCTCCTCCTCCTCCACCTCCACCTCCACCCCCAGCCCCTCCCCTTCCCGGCCAAGCAGGTGTGCCTGTACCTCCGCCTGCTCCTCCTTTACCAGGCCAGGCTGGTATCCCACCGCCTCCTCCACCACCTCCTTTACCAGGCGTGCCAGGACCTCCACCTGCCCCACCCCTCCCTGGCATGCCAATACCACCCCCTCCACCCTTACCTGGAATGGGACCACCACCTCCACCTGGGCCTCCTGGTGCTCCTCCTCCACCACCAGCCCCAGGCATGCCTCCACCTCCACCTGGCATGGGGGGGTGGGGTGCACCTGTACCACCTCAGCTGCCTTTTGGGCTTGAACCAAAGAAGGAGTACAAGCCGGAGGTACAGCTGAAAAGAGCCAACTGGAGAAAGGTCAGTTCTGATTAATGATCAGTATTTCTTTAACATTTAGGCGTCCTACAAATGAAATGAACATCTTTGATTTCTTCACCACTGAAGGCCTTTGCACTCAGAGGGATTTTCGTCTGGTTATTGTTGTGAAAAGAATTTTGGTCACATGTTTTGCAATCATGTTTACATACACTGTGACTTTTTTTAAAATTATGTTTTGGAATGGTTTCGATATTTTATTTTTTTTTGGCATGAGAACTTTCACTATTTAGGGCAGCAGTAGCTGATTCAATAGCACTGGGTGGAAGGGAAGTAGTGCCTGCAGCCCCTTTCTTTCTCTCTTAACCCTTTCAAGCACTAAAATGCCATTTTAAACACTGTTGTGCCCTCTCTGTGGCTTGAGACCAGGGAACATGATTAATTCGTCAAGTTTTTGTACTCACAGTCACGTGAAGTGTGGCAAACTAGACGTAAACGATGTACTCTTGCCCTCCAATTTATTTTTTCTCTTTGCACAAAATCTTAACACAGTACTTCATAAAATGCATCAGTGTGCAAAGTTTCTGTCCATGGCATTTTTTACTGGCTTACAACTCCAAAAAAGAAAAAAAGACATCCAGAAATCCTTTAAAAAATCTTGAAATCCAATACTGTTCAACAATGAAAAAATCCTAAGCTTTTGGATGAAGTGTTGTGTACACCTCACAGTGGAGGAAATGTTCTGATCATCAGAAAGTTTGCCTGTGACTGTGCTGATTCAGTTTCAACAGACAACCATTGCTCTAATCTAACTGCACTGTGTCAGTTCATCAACAAACGCTGGCGCAACACACAGTTTGTCGCTGAGTTAGGCCTGAAGTGTGCGATTTCAAGCTGATGATATGGTTGTGAGGATGGATTGTCAACCCACACTTAAAAATTGAATGGTATATGACACACGTAATAAGCACACAGACTTAAACTCTCCTGTTATGGCAAACACACCATAATCAATTTTCATGATAAGCAGATGTATGGTAACAAATACTACTTATTTGCTCAAACTGTATATTTACTGTTCAGTTAAACGTTTCCTAATTAGAGGAGGACATCACACAGGCATGCTTGGCGTTACCATGGCAATTTCTTGTCTAAAAGCAGAGATTTTAGACAAGAATTTTTCCCCCTTAAATTGGAAGGTCGGCTCTTGGATCGGGCTCATTGTCTGAGTCAATGCTGTTATATGACCAGACTTTAAAGCTTGTCAAAAAATCAGGAGCAGCTGATCAGGCTGCGGTCTGCTATCGTGCCCCCCTCCACACAGCATGACTGAAGATGCCCAGTCTGACCCAAATAACCTGACTTCACAAACAGTCTCAAAAATTTGGTCAGAAATGCCTCGAAATTGCTTTAATGTGCGCAAGGTTATGAAAAGTATCAGACAGAAACCAAACAAACTCAAGATATATAACATCATTTTTCACAGGCTAACTCTGTTGTTAATAACTTACTAAAAGCCAAATCATTTTATGAGCAGTTATTTTTTTAATCACTGTGTTTTCCTTGTGTTTGCCTTTCTTTAATTGGTGTCAAATAGAAAACACATGACATTTTTGAAGTCATTATATATATGTTTCAGTTTTAAGAGTTTATGTATGTGTGTGAATATATCAGCCAATGATATTGATATTAATGACAATGATATTAATTGAGTAATTTAATCTAAAATGTAGCATACGTGTACATTTAAGTGGCTAGCTGTTCATTTAAGCTAGTTAAGGGTTTACTTTGTGTGCAACAGTTTGAGAGAAATGTTAGAATCTGACCTCCACTGACTTGAATGCATGTGTGTATCTCATGAGTGTGTGCTCCATGTTCTTCTCCTCCCTCTCATCTGTGATGGTTAAAACATCAAAACGGCCCTCTGTCTTTCTTTACCCTAAAGCTACTGTTTAATGGCTCCAGCAGACTTCATCAGCATTTAGCTTCTCTCTCATTCTCTCTCTTTCTTTCTCTCTCTGCCTCTCTCACACTCTGTCTCTCACTCGTGGTCTGATGAGGGTGTTTGACGAGGATGTCACAGAAATTGCTTTTTAATAAGCCTTCTTTTAACTGCACCACGGAAAGATGATTAAATTGCTGCTAGAAAGGACAGTATTCTTTTGTAATTTAAATTAACTTTTTCTGGCTTGGTCTCATCCTCGTCTTTGCGTGCTCTCTTGCTTTCTCTTGTGCTCCCTCAGCTCATCCCCGTATCACATTTCCCTTCTTTTTTTCTCTGTCTTTTTAGTCCTGCATCCCCATCCCTGAGGCTTTGTCCGTAATGAAAGGCCTGATATCTGTAAATTTACTACCTCTGCTTTTCCTCCCTGTTTCACTTTCTCTCCATTTCTTTTTCTTTGATGAGAACACTCAGAAAGTAAACGGAAAGCACACAAAATAAATTGTGACTTGTGACCAGAATAGTAAGAGAAATAGAAAATCTAAGACACAGGAATGGATGCAGAAAGAGCTCTTTAGAAGGGTTATCAGCAAAAAAAATGAGGGGAGCATAAAAAGGTGTTACTCTTTATATTCCTTTGCTTTTTTGTTTGTGAAGCAGGAGTCACTTTGTGGTACAGAAGTGTGTGAAGATTAGAAAAATGAAGGTTTCTTTGCTTCCTTTCCTCTTTGTGACTTGAAATGAATTTTCATGGGAACAGTGTAATAATATGATACTAAAACTGATAAACCCCCTCTCCCTATCCCCCTCCACTTTTCTCTGTGCGTGCTGACTTTCGTTTGTCTCAGATTGGACCAGAGGACCTCAGCAAAACCAGCTTCTGGACGTTGGCTAAAGAAGACAAATTTGAAAGCAATGAACTCTTTGCCAAACTCACTTTGGCCTTTTCCTCGCAGACAAAGAGTAAGTGTTTGGTCTTTTGGCTTTAGATAATGCTTTCATCATGTTTAAACCACAATAATGAGCAAAAGTAATCTTTTTTTCCCTCTCCTTTCTCTGTCCCCTCTGCTCGGTCACCATCAGCCTCCAAAGGTAAGAATATCATGCACTCTTCCACTTAGTTCTTCACTTATTTTCTAGCCAACCTCACCTTTCACTGTTTCTGCTCGGAGGACACACAGCACATTTACATTATTCAGCAACTCCGTGTCAAAACAGCATCTCGCACAGGTCCATGAATAAACCACCCACGCCTGTGTTTGTGGATGTGTTCATCTTCTCAATGTGCCGATGACTTGTGCAGAGATGGCACGCTTACGACCAGGGGTGAGATGAATTGGGACTTAGGAAAGGAGAGAGAGATAGACAAAGGATGGAGGGTAGAGGGAGGATAAGGAGAAGGTCACTGATGTCGTTTGACTAGCCACCTGCTGTCCTGGCACAAAGCGCTGACACACGGGTCTACACTCACACACGCACACCTGTCCGCTCCTATCACCTTGTCCCAGTGTCACCGAGCCTTCTGCTCTAGCTCTTCCATATTCATTTCATAACCAGGACACCGGGAAATCACAGGTAGACAGTGTGTGTGGATGTGTGTATAATTCCATCTGACCTTCAGATTCAGTTTCAGCACACACATAGTCTTGCTCTCATCATATGCATAAACATAAGAGCACATGCACACATGGCTGACATTTAACTGACATCACCAGCTAGCATCAATGCTGGCAGCTGTCCCATCTGCATTCACCTGTATGGCAAGTCCTAACGTCCGCCTGTCACTCCTTGATTTGACCCCTCCTCCACTCCCCTGGCCCAAGCACCCACGCTTCAACTTTTTATTGGCTGAGACAGCCGCCTCTTTCAGTTGATGTCTAATAACCTTTTCTGAGAGCCGACTATGAAGACACTCTGGCCTTTTCATGGCCATATACCTGTCTGTCTGTTTGTCTGTTGTGCGTGTGTGCGCGTGCATGTGTATGCGAGAGAGATAAATGCCTGAGCTGTGAACATACTCGAGAGTGTCTTTTGGCCATAACGACTTAAACAAAGGTGATCACGTCATACAATCCCATGATGCTGCATATCAGCTGGATACAAGACCTGAACATTTTTATGATCCCTTCACAGGAAGATTGATTGATTGGCGTAGAGAGAGGGGTGGATTGATAGATGGAGAGAGATGACATTATTTGCAGCATAAACTACATATGTTCAGTGTCTTCGAGCTACAGAGCACTGTACTTCACTAGTTTAACACACAGGGTAGAGCAACTGTTCCCACAGTGGGGCCCAAAGCCCCTAGGGGGGCTCACAGTCATTGCTTTTCAAACTTTTCTTTGTTGAATCAGTTTTATCCAAGTTATAGCACGAGAAATTTAGAATGTTTTTAAGACAAGGCAACATGTAATAGAGAGTTCGATACACAGCCGTGGCTGTCTTTCAATGCAGTATGTGCATTGGTTTCAATGAGTAATTGTCCTTTTTAATCATGATTTCAGTTTTAATCAAAATAATCTTGATAATATTTTTTTTCATAATTGAGCAGCCATACCTGGCATGCCAGCCACTTTTTCATCATTAGCTTTGGTGCTATACTCGTAACTGGAGCTCAGAGTTTCCTTTGTTTTTCCAGTTATGCAATACTTTTATCAAAAATGTTTAAAAACAATATTTAGGTCTTTGACCACAGTATTTACCAAGGTGTTGTTTACTACCTGGACATGTGCATCAACAAACCAACTTGATTTTCCTTCACTCTTACCCACACCTACATATAGGACCCAATAACACCTTTACAGTCAACATTTGTATGAGAAGCAAAGCAACACTGTGCTTACTAAAATGAACATATAATTTAGGTTCTTGTAGGGCTGGGTGATACGGCCAAAAAGTTTTAAACCCCAAGCTGGATTTCTGACTGTTTTCCAACTTCAACGAAAAAATTACAGCAACTACACAAAATAAGTTTCATTGAATCTGAAAAAATATTTTCAATACCAATACCATCCTTATTCTTATCTATGTGTATGCTGTAATTTTGTTATCAATGGTACTACAGGTGTGCAACAACTATTTTTTTTTTTTCATTTTAAACGGATCATATTAATGAAAATATTTAAATAAATATAAAACATCCATGAATGTATTTTTCAAATACCTTTCTGTTAGATTTCCTTCTACAGTCTGTCTAAACTGTTGAAAACAAGCTTATACATGGTTTCAAAGACAGGACCTGTACGTCCGCAGCACATTTTATTGTGCTTCTTGTCAGATAACGTTATTGAGCTTCTTAGTGCACTGCAGGAAGAAGCAGATGCTGCAATAAAAAAAAAAAAAAAAAAACTTTTTTCAATGAAGAGCAAATACTTTGTGATTACTTTTGAGTTCGAAAATCAAGTTTGAAATGGATTAGGAGCCCTCGAATCAGAATGGACAGAATTGAATCAATTCTGAGCCTTTTGAAAGATTTCCACCTCTATATGGTTCACTGTGTATTTCCATCTTCAAAGAATGCTTTGTAGGGTTGTTGGAACATGGAAAAACTGTTGGAGTTGGACATGGGGGAGTGTTTAAACTGAGGGAACCCAGGGAAAGAAAAGTGAGCAGTGAAATTAGTCAAGTTATTTTATTTCTTAATTCCTTCACAGTTAAAAAAAAAAAAGTTTATTAGACAGTTAAACTGATATACATCACCTAGGACTAATTTCTCTATGTGTGAACAACACACAGACTTGTGATTTTCAATATTGTAGAGAAATGAAGTTTGTCTTCAGTTGGGACCGAGTGGAGTTACTGTGTTAATGTTGTTTTAAAATTCATGAGTCCCACTGATAGATATGAAGCACCCTCCATATCTGAAAAAATGGAGGTACACGGTTTATGCTGTCTTTTTAGTACATTTTTCATGTTAAGTCTTGTGTTTACTGCTTATAGTACAATGTTTGTGTTAAATTGAACAATCATGTTCCTGCAGGCTTGAGGTTTGCCTATAAAACAATCCCAGTGACATACAAGTAACAAATGGAACTTAGCTCTGTGCTAATTATAATGCCTCTTGATAGTGGTATCAGCTTTTTCTCTATAATCCAATATCTACTTGTAAGCAAAGAATATATAATTAGTTGTTGATCAAACATTTCAATTTGAACCACAAATGAGCTTTGCATGAGTTACCTGGTGTTAGGTGGTTGATGGCACTAATATATTTTTCTGACACAGAATGGGTTTTCAATGAACTGTTGTCAGGCTTTTTTGGTTTTTGTGTGTGTGTTTAAGCTTTCCTGTAACTGGTGAACCTTCACCTCATATCCTTCTTTCTCTTTCTAAACACGCTGCTAGAGGCCTAATGCATTCTGCTCCTGACCTTTCTCTCCTTCTCCTTATCCCTCACCTCTGGGAGTTTCACTCTTCCTCATCCTCCTGTTCCACTTCGCACCACCTTATTTCTCGTTACCCAGCAAAAGCATACCAATACCACACCGAGCCACAGCTGACCCTTCTTGACCCTTCATCCTCCTCTCCATCAGCTGCCCAGCAGCGCAGCTGGGTTGGCATGCGCACACACACACACATAATAATACATACACATCCACACTGAAAACAGGCATGCTGGGTGGTAATGTGCCCAGGGCAGGGTCAGAGGTGACCTCTGAGCCTCGGTGGAAGAGCAGAGAGCTGATGGTTGGAGACACGCCTTGTGGCTGTACATGGCTGTATCCTTTTCTCTTCTGATGTTGTTATTTCTATTTTCAGTCTGTGTATCTCAAACTATGTGTCTGTTTCTATGTCTCTTCTCTCCTGACAACTGGGTCAGATTTTTAGTTAAGGTCAGGCCAGTTGTCCTTATTACAGCTGCTTTCTACAGATGCTAAGCATATCAGAATAATCAGTTCTATATTTTTGCCATATCCCCAAGATGCAAATTAAACTGTTTAAGGCGTTGGAATACCAAGGCACAGTCTTTTGAAATCATACTTTTGAGGGCATTTCTATATGCTGATGGATTATTAAAAGCTGAGCATCAGTGAGCATCTACATACATCCATCATAGAACATTGTATTCTATGTCTTTTGTCAAATTCAGTCATAAATCTGATGTTATTTAAAAAGACTTAATCACACACTAGAAACAAAATCACACCTGCAAATCTTCCTTCACCCTGAGAAAACTGATGGCTACATGTTTTTATCATTTGTTTTGAGGTCAGGCAGGAAAACCTAGCTTATAATTGGACAGCAGTTTTACCTCACTTGATTTATTCCACTCAAGCCCTCTTCACCTCTCCAGTTTTGACCTTCTTCCTCCAGAGATACTCAACTTGCCTTGCAAACAGCCAACACAGCCAGTGTGTTGGCTGTCGTTAGTACTGTGCAGATTAACAACTTGTTCACAAGGATAGACAAACAAAAGTAAGCTATCTACAAGGGAAATAAGGAATTATATAGTCAGTCAATAATGAGACTAAGGTTTTACACTGTAAGAATGCAAGCTCTGAAGATCTTTTCAAAATGTGCTTCACCCCTGGTAGGTCTTTTGGTTTGTTCTTCCAAACTTGTAGGCAGATTATTGCTTTATCTGCAGGAGTAAATCCATCTGTTATTTAAATGAAAAATATTCTATTACACATACTAAGATAAAGGTACATTTCAAGAGGGAGATTTGTTTCATCCCAGTTATGTTTTTTGGGAAAAAAATACAAAACAAAATAAAATGACTACTACTGCTAATTCCTGAAAGACAGAATGAGGTATAATACATATTGTAAGGGATATCACATCCTCGCGTGGCTTACTGAAGAAACATCTATTCACGACTTTTAAGGCAGAAGGTCTGTGGTAATTTTTCTTAGGCTCCACCTGCCTTCATATACTGTGTCAGCACAGTCATACTCCACTTCGTTAGCCGCTCTTCTCCAAGCCCAAGTGTTGTACGTTGTTCCACTCCTTCAGGGGACAGTAGTTATTGTCATAACATTTCGTTCTCTTCAGGTGATTCACACGATTCAACACATTGACATATTGTGTGGGACATGTATACATGCCTCGTAGAACAGCCACCAGCCCAGAGCCAGACCTTCAGCTCTAATGCATTGTAGACCCAACAAGAAGGATAGAGTGAGCCACAGAAGAGACTCTCATGTCCCAGTGATGAAACCATAGAAATGTGTGCCGTGATGACCAACTGGCTGATGTTTCAACAGAGCTTTGTCCTTACCTAAGTTAGCAAACAAAACAAACAACTGGTCACAGAAATGGACACTTGAGTTGGGCTTATGTTGGTATGTAGTGCACACAAAGGACATAAAGAGTGCAACCTCTTAAGCTTCACAGACAAAAATGGTGTAGCTATAGGCTTTGGGGATAACCTTAGAAATATACACCCTTTTGGGGCACAGTGTAACCTGAGAGCCATCCAAAGTGAACGGTGAGTGTCGGTGAGATTTGCTGGGTGCCTGCTTCTTCATCTGCTGGGTGCCCACACTCACTGTTGGTGCTGCCCTCTTGGAGGGAGGTGGCGGAATTGGTTAAGCTGGCTACTTGGGTTTCACATGTATGCCTTTTCTGGAATGTTGGAGAGATTAAGCCACAGATGTCTCTGCAAACATGTCAGAGAACATGGGAGCATGGACAGGTTGTTTATAACAGTTCCCGGGAGTGGAGGGAGGGAAAATCATTCATTGTACGCAGGTTCTCAGCTGCATGGCAGTTAAGGGAGAGGAGAGATTTGTGACCTTGGTCAACTGATACATCACACAATGACAAGGCCTCCTGTTCATTCTCGGAAAAGCCTTAGGCCTTGGGACAGTACCAGGCCAGGGAAACCTCCAGCCTGCGTTTGAAGAGGGGCTATTCAAGCCATCGAGGCCTTCACTACACAGGGGAGTTGAGTTGACACTCGTGGTCAAAGTGAAGAGAACTTTCCCTCTCAGAAATATCTTGCTGTAAACAGCAATTTTTCCTCTCTCACCTAAGAATTGTCAGTCTCTTGTTCAATTTCGTACATAAAAGGAACTCCTGTTGATGCTTTAGCCATGATGGACTGTTGCTTCAGTTTTGGTCACAACCCCTCTTACCGTTGCTGTCCTTTCTGTGGCAATCACTGTATGCCTTTTCATAATTTAAATGAGCATCCAGGCCTGTTGAAACATTGTGTGTTTACTTGTAAGACAAATTGCGATATATAGAAGCCACCAAAAGCTCAACATTTGTTTCAATTTTTTTTCGTTTAAAAAGAATCCATTTAAAGACATTTTAAGAGAGATAGAACACATAAGAATACCAGACAGTGTTTTAGGTTTAATATAGCCTTTTCTTTATTTAAAACTCATTTCCCTTATTCTGTTTATATCATCAACTTTTCAAGCAATTTGAATTCATTTCAAAAATATATTAAAAAATAAATATTGCCTGCTTCCCTCCTCTCCTCTCCTCACCCTCACACAGTGGCAGTTATTTAAGAAGCTTTCTCACCCCCTTTGTTTTATCTGAGCAGAAAATGATAATAGATATTTATATTGACTCAAAGTGGGGAAAAAATAAAACCTTTTGGACACATTGCCTTCCAAAAGGTTTGGTCTTAGATAAATTATTGGACTCAGGATTCATTACATTTTGTGTCAGTTTACAGTTGGTAAAGACATATGCTTTGTCTTGTGATAATAGTCAACATTGCACTGATTAATGAACAAGACATTGCTGGGATAAATAAGACTCACTTGACTTAAACTACCCCTCTTGGTTAGAAGCTATTTTTTTTTCCTGCAAACAGTGTCTGTCCCCCCCCCCCGATCAAAAAGCACACAGTGTCTGCTTTTCTCAGCTTCCCCTCTTGTTTCTTTCTGTTAAAAACTCTGTTTGTCGTCTTTTCTAATTTAGAAGCATTCTGGGTCTGCTTTTTCCTTCTCTAACTTTAATTTATTCCTTTATGTTTATCTCTTTGCTTGCTCCCCTTCTGCATTTACCTCCAGAGTCATAGATGTGTTTGGCTGAGTGGCATCACATGAAAAGAAATGCTGGAGCCTTCAGAATAAACAATGGTTAAAAAGCCTTAAAGCTGCACTTTTAAAAATGTGAACACAATTGTATAACACAAAACCCAAAACCAGTGAAGTTGGCATGTTGTGTGAATCGTAAATAAAAACAGAAAACGATGATTTGCAAATCCCTTTCAACCTATATTCAATTGAATACACAGCAAAGACAAGATACTTAAAGGAACACTACACCCAAACAACGATTTGGCCTCATTTTCTACTCACCCTCATGCTGAACAACACTGTGGAGTAGTTTTGGAACATCTAGGATGCAGCCGGAGATCTGGGGGTATACTCGCTGTCCACTGCCATTGATATCATGACTTAGATACGAGCCCGAACGAACAGTGTCCTTAAAAGTCCACAAAAAGTCGGCAATATTCCTCCATACTGCTCGTGCGCTGTAATCCAAGTGTCCTGAGCGGGTAACGTCCACCATTTACTCGAAACGACATCATTTAGCACATGTTTATAGCCTAAACAGTACTACTTCGCATTTCTATGATACTCTTACGGGTGCCTATGGGTGCCTACGGGAGCCGCGGATGACCAAACAAAGGAATGGGCACTCTGCAATAACTAGGAGCGTAGAACAAGAAATCCCACATTCTGCTGTGAGCAACGGAGCCGTGGACAGACACAAGAGGGGTCAGCAGAATGTGGGATTTCTTGTGTTCGTGTTTCTTTTTCTACGCTCCTAGTTATTGCAGAGTGCGCATTCCTTTGTTTGGTCATCCGCTGCTCCGTGAGGGCACCCGTAAGAGTATCATAGAAATGCGAAGTACTGTTTAGGCTATAAACATGTGCTAAATGATGTCAAGCTTCGAGTAAATGGTGGACGCATCTACCAGGACACTTGGATTACAGCGACGAGCAGTATCGAGGAATATTGGCGACTTTTTGTGGACTTTTTGTGGACTTTTAAGGACACTGTCTGCTCGGCTCAGATTCTAAGTCATGATGTCAATGGCAGTGGACAGCGAGTATACCCCCAGATCTCCGGCTGCATCCTAGATGTTCCAAAACTACTCCACAGTGTTGTTCAGCATGAGGGTGAGTAGAAAATGAGGCCAAATCGTTGTTTGGGTGTAGTATTCCTTTAACGTTCGAACTGGGTGCCATGATTGGGTATAAAAGCAGCTTCCCTGAAATGCTCAGTCATTCACAAACAAGGATGGGGCGAGGGTCACCACTTTGTGAACAAATGCGTGAGCAAATTGTCGAACAGTTTAAGAACAACATTTCTCAATGAGCTATTGCAAGGAATTTAGGGATTTTATCATCTACAGTCCATAATATCATCAAAAGGTTCAGAGAATCTGGAGAAATTACTGCACGTAATCGGCAAGGCCGAAAACCAACATTGACACTGTGTAAAGGATATCACCACATGGGCTCAGGAACACTTCAGAAAACCACTGTCAGTAACTACAGTTCGTCCCTACAGCTGTAAGTTTAAGTCAAAACTCTACGATGCAAAGCGAAAGCCATTTATCAACAACACCCAGAAGCGCAGCCGGCTTTGCTGGGCCCGAGCTCATCTAAGATGGACTGATGCAAAATGGACAAGTGTTCTGTGGTCTGACGAGTCCACATTTCAAATGGTTTTTGGAAACTGTGGTCGTCGTGTCCTCCGGACTGTTATAGGCCCAAAGTTCAAAAGCCAGCATCTGTGATGGTATGGGGGTGTATTAGTGCCCAAGGCATGGGTAACTTACACATCTGTGAAGGCACCATTAATGCTGAAAGATACATACAGGTTTTAGAGCAACATATGTTGGCCATCCAAGCAACGTCTTTTTCATGGACGCCCCTGCTTATTTCAGCAAGACAATGCCAAGCCACATTCTGCACGTGTTACAACAGCTTGGCTTTGTAGTAAAAGAGTGCGGGTACAAGTCTGGCCTGCCCGAAGTCCAGACCTGTCCCCCATTAAAAATGTTTGGCGCATTATGAAGCGTAAAATACAACGGAGACCCCGGACTGTTGAACAACTTAAGCTGTACATCAAGCAAGAATGGGAAAGAATTCCACCCGAAAAGCTTCAAAAATTGTTCTCCTCAGTTCCCAAACGTTTACTGAGTGTGTGTGTATATATGTCAGGACAGGTTCATTTTTATACATTAAACGACAAAGCTGAAAGGGCAGAAGGACAGTGACAAGGCTAGAATTTTTACACTGTGCATTTAATATGGGAATATACATTCTGAAAAGAGTCCTTTTCTCTTTTTTGCATGTGTGTGTGTGATAGCAGGTGCCTTTTGAAGTCAGCACCTCAGATAGCCCAATTAGTAAAAGAATGAGGGAGAGAGATCTAGAAATGGAGCAAGGAGGAGAAATGGTTGGAAAGAAGAATCTGAGCAGAGAGAGAGAGGCTGGGCTTTGGGGAATGGTGGTGATTAATTTGATTTGGGAAAGAAAAGGAGAGAAAAGGGCCAGGAGCATATATGATTATTAATCCTCATAATGCCAGGATCATTTTCATATCCCAATTCTCCAGCCACACACTGTTTCCTCCTCTGTGTCTCAGCCTATGTCGACTTCTTTTGGTGAACTGTTGTCACACAACAACCCAATTTTTCATTTTCTTAAAGATCCCCCGCCATCTCCTTAAATCTCATTTTGATGCCATCCTTTATATATCATTGCACACCTACACATGCAACAGCTCCTTCCTGTATCACATTGCTTTTGTAAAACAGAGACGGTATTATTGCAGATGAGTGCTTGTTTGCCAGTGCGAGGGTGCCTGTGTGCTGGTGTATGTGGTCGAGAGTGGGTGGTTGAGCTCAGCTACATTTACAAACCAATTATAATAAGCCTTTTGATCTCCCTGTGTTCTGAAGAAATCAATTTCCCTCTCTGTAGGTATGCGTGTCTGTGTACGTGTACTTGTGTTGAATTTCCTCTCATGTCTGTTCCACTCACTTTCACTTTAATGAGCCACCAATCAACAAGATAGAGTTCATGTGTGTGCGTGCCTCTGCTACATTATTGCCCAATCAGCTAAGGAGATGAGATATGTAAGATATTAGGAATGAAAGACCAAGAGACACAGGCAGTTATTTTGAAGTGTTGTTTAGGTCTTTGCAACGTCTACCTAAGAGACCTCATAACATTTTTCTTTTGTTAGGGGTCATTTCCTTTTCGTATTTCAGACTGTGTGCATACATATCAAAAACAAAACCGCACAAGTGTTTGGACATAAATTTCATGATGATGTTCTCATCCCTTTGTCCTAAAAAAATCAACTTTAGGGGTTAATTTTAAAAGATGAATTGACAAACTTTTTACAAGCTCTGACTCAGCTGTGCTTACCTTACATCTGCTTGCCACTTGCAACATATATAAAGGTGTGAGGAAGGCAAACCAATGATGCAGATGATAAAGGGGTAGTGAAATTGGGCTGAGTTTAATAAAGTCTTGCTTAATAATAAGTTCATTTTTGATGCAAGTACTGAACATTATATAGCTTTTCTAACTAAACCAATGCAGGGTGTTATTTGTTGCAAAAAAGAGTACTCTAATAGATTACTGTTAACCCCCATTGATGATAAACATATAAAGATTGAAACAGCTCACAGATAAAGATGTCAGGCTGTCTAAAGCTTCTCTTCCAACTCATATTGTTTCTTTTATTTTACTCTAAACAAAATATCTATGCCTGAACAAATGAACAGAACGTGCCACACTGAGTTATGTAATAAATAACAATCTGCACAATCTGCTCCGTACTCCAATAGAGATGTCAGTTTAGCAAGTCTAATTGCAGGAATTTGGTGTCCCTGATCTATTTTGTCTATTTTCCCTTGAAAATGTTTGTGTGTACACAACATAACCTTTAAAACTTTCAACCAGTATCTTGTGTTAGGGCATCTGGTAATAACCATCTCCTAGCCAGTCCTTCCTAATTTCCTTAGTTTGTATTTGCCTGCTGTAGATTTGATATTCAGTGCTATATCACCCAGACATATTGAATGAGACTAAACAGAGTAAAGATTTGAGGCACACTTTCTAACTCTTTTTAAGTTGGACTTTATAACCAGTAAGATACAAGTTTTGGGCTCAACCAGAATATATGGTAATGGTTGTCTAAACCTCAGCATGTTTCTCTTTGCCATCATGCAGAGTGATTTCAGGAATGCTTTAAAAATGTCGTCTGTGTCCGTGAAGTATTGTCATTGGATATTTGCCCCTCAGCCATTCATGAGGCACAAGTCATAGGCAATACATTATGAGAGAAAGTCATCCAGTTTTGTGTCTCCTCAGATTCAGCAGCTGCAGTCGCTGCTCCAGTTTTGACAGGTCTAATAAATTACTGGAAAGTTATTGCTGAAAATGACCACAGGTGAGACAAGCAGAGACCCCATTCCACCAAACTCGTAACTGCTTTATATCTTTAATTCTTCCGTCTCTTCCCCCTCATTCTCCTCCTCATCCTCGTTTCATAACCTATCCTCCCCCAACAAACAACTTCTTGAAGCTTTTTTTTTTTTTTTTTATCACTGTTGAATCCCCCTAGGTCACAGCCAACAAACATTTGTGAGTGCTGTGTGTGTCTGTGCGCACTCTTTGTGTGTATGATAATTAGCACGCATTTTAGATAACAGTTTATGGCATATGCAGACTCGGAGCTGCAGTCTCCTGAGACTCTTTTAAAACGGTACTTATAAAGCACTTAGATGACTAAATGAGGAATGGGAACACAGTATTAAGCCATAGGAGTGTTTGTGTGCTTGTGGAACTGTGCTAAATTAGTATTGGCTTTGAAAAGCTTGTGTGTGCAATGTGTTTCAGCTTCTCTCTGAGTGTGTGTGTGCGTGTGAGTTTCTCTATGTAAATGTTTTTATTTGTGTAGCCTACAGTCACAGGCCTTGTTAATAAGCAATGCAGTGCTGAAGCTGGGGATGCAAAATGAGAAGCAGGTTAATGCGAGGGTCACTAATGCTTTGGAAAGGAAAAATATCACACTATTTTTCCTTCTTTTCTCTTGTTTTTAATCCTTCTCTTCATGCAGTCATTCTTCCACTTATCCTCTTCTCACCCCTCCTATTAGCCACCGATAAATGACCACAGGCTTGAATAATCTACTCCTAGTGGTGTCTGAAATACACCTGTAGCTGTAAGTATTGCAGTCTTCGTCTACAATTTGAAAACTGAATCTGTAAACAGAAGATTTGATATTTTTTGACAGTATATTGGCTTGTTTATGTGCTCCGCTGCTTAAGTTTAAATCCAAACTCTGCCTCATAAGCCTTTAACAGCAGCAGTGCATTAGGTTGGCTTTGCTTGTTATCTAAACCACAGTGTGTATTCTCAGCGCGCCAATAGCAAACATTCCCTCATTCACCATCTCTTTATGGTTGAGAAACAGCCGCAAAACACCGCTCATTCATCAGGCCTTATCAGGTTCAAACACATCTGCGTGTGCTCACTTTGACTCTCACTGCCAACCACAACAGCTCTCTCATATGCTCAAGCAGAGGCATACTCTTAAGCATACACATGCAACATGGGCTAACACACAGACACACACACTCTTACACGCTTTTGTCCCACTCATTCTCTTCATCCCATTCCTCCCCTCCATGCCTCCCTCGTTATATCTCTCTCCACTGTTTTACATGCAAATGAGCTAAGTGTACTCATGCCGGAGCATTACCGCTCTGTGTGCCTAATCTCCTTGCTGCCTTTTCTCTTTCCTGGAGATTATCCTGTTTTTAAACGGAATAGGCCTTCCTCGCCTCTCTCAGCTCCTCTCCCAAACAGCCAGTCAGTCGGTCAACCAGCAAAGTGTCTTTTCTCAACCAAACACCATTCCCACTGAGATGTCTCCCAATGGTATAGCAACTGAGCAAGGACTGAGAGATCCTCCGTGTGATTGTCTAAGTGCATATATATATATGTTTTCACTCATGTGCATGCATCTAATTGAGAGGTTGGATGATAAACTGAGCTTGTCACAGTTGCTAAGTATCCCCGGCATTCATGATTCTCGGGGGTAAAGCAGCGGAAATGAAGTAATGTATGTATGCACACCTACACTCATTTCGCCCACTCTTTCTTGTTTTGCTCCTCATACTTTTCTTCTTCCCCTCTCTGCTATCTGTTTTTCTTATATATATGCTCATGCGTGCACTTTTTTGAATGTGTGTGTGTCTTAAAAGTTTCAAAGTATGTATAAAGGTGAGGAGGAAAGTGGGGCAAAAGAGGTAGTACTGATGTTACATCCATGATTAGAAAGCACGTTAATCAGCAGGAAAAGGCAAGATAAGGAGAGAGGAAGAAAAAGTCAAAGTGCACTGCAGATTGACTCTCACTTGCGGTTCTCCTGCCCGGCAGCCACCTTCCTTTCTGTTTATTTTTTGCAATATTAGCTACCTTCCCCTGGGGGCATAACACACACTTGCCTGCACACATAGATACACACACACCAGAGACTTAGCCCACTTTGATGTCACTGATAGCATACATAAAAGATGGAGCGGTAAAGAGCAACAACTTCAAAGATGGAGTTGACAAGATAGGAGTATTAACCCTCATCTCCCTTCCTCCTTTTTCCCTCTTCCTCCTTGCTTCTCTGATTTCCTCATCTCTCTTCCCTTATCTCTGCCCAATAAAGACATTCTTAGAAAAAGATACATTGAACAAGGGATGGAGTCAGAAAAGTGATGGAAGGCTGGTTGGGTGGGGGTGGGGGGTTGAAGATAAAGCAAGCTGCAGAACGAGAAAAGGCAAGATTGATGGCATCAATAGAGGCATTCAGAAGTGTCCTTTAAAGTACAAAGCTCCTATCTCAGTAGAATTGTCTAACAGTAGCCTTAAGCTGCTTCGGATGCGGTGTTAGCTAGCTGTTGAGTTATTAGGGTGCTATTAGACTATCTTCCTCCATTATGCTGATGGTACCGACCATGTCTCCAGGGTTCTCACACAATCACACATATTAAAACGATCAATTCCACCCAAACTTTGCTAACACTTTAACCAAGTTTCTTCAAAATGTGTGTTATCTTGTTTATTTCTGAGTGTACTGACTTTATGTTTGGCTAGGGTCTGTTTAAAAGCTCTTTTTCTGTGTTGTAACCTGTTCAGCTTTTATTGCTGCTGGTGCAACAAATCCTCTGGTGGCTAGATGCAGAGGGTTTTTTTAATATGGGTAACCCAGTGGCATTTACACCAGAAACTGATGGTATTTACAGGGCTTTGTGGGCCAGGCCATGTTCCACTTCCTGACCTTAATCTGCTCCCAGGAGCTGTGTGTATGTGAACATAAATTCATATGTCTATGTGTCATGGATATGTGGGTACAGGAGCGTGGACATGCATGCGTTGTTTATTGGGCTACAATATTGCGCTGTGTTTAAAAATGCTCCACATTCTCTTACCCTCTGTCTGCCCCTGTGTGTTTGTGCACATATTTTTCAGTAAGTGTGTGTGTATTTGCACGCTAAATCTCTCGCTCCATTACTCAATATCTGCATATGTCGTGTTCTGTGAGATGTGGTTTCTGCTTTGCCCTGCAGGCACCTTAATTTTTCACCATGCTGTGTGCTACACTACACTGCAAGCATGAAAGTGTACGTCTACACCACCTCCTTTCCTCTCTCTATTCATCTACCTCCCCCAGCCTCATACTCTCCCACTACAACCACCACCCACCTCTTGCCACACACACACTCCTGTGTGCCTAATCAAAGCAAGGAGCTCTCTAGATTAGCACTTGAGAAAACTCCCTAAAGACATTCCTTCATTTTGACCATTTCAGGTACTCTCTCTTTCCTCCCCCTCACCTCCTCCCTTGTAGCTTTGAATTTTTAACCTCCCCACTGAATAAGAGATGTGGCCGTCCTCATGGGGGAAAAAAAGTTGGAGGGAGGGCAAGTAATGAAGGGAGGGAGACAGCGATGGAGGCAGGAGGGAAAAGGTTGTCCCTAAACATGCTTTCACATTTATACCCTAAAAACTCCACTCTGTATGCTCAATAATGCATGGCCAGCTCTTACTCCCCCATCCCCTTCCCCACTCCTCTTATTCCCCTTCTTCCTTCATCTCCTTCATCTTCCTCTTGTCGGTTCCCCAAGCACTCATCACTCCACCCAGCAGATTAACTGCAGGGTGAAACTGAGACTGGCAAAGCGGGGTGAGAGTAGCAGGGCATCAGGGACTAACAGTAGAAGAAAGTGCGAGAGCGAGCGAGAAAAACAGATGAGTAATTTGTCATAGAGTGAATGGAGTTGCTACTTCAAGTATTGATCTGAACAAGCAGGCTTTGGAGTTTTACCATTTCAGAGGGGCTGTAGAGCTTGACTGGGCCTGAAAATTGGTTTGACTCCACCCAAAGTAAAAAAGAAAAAAAATCTGTCTTAACTTGAAAAAAGCTTGTGGGTTGGCTAAAACCCCACTGAATTCTTTAATAATCTTTCAGCTTGTTTTGGTCAATTTTTAGAGACAAAACCATCCTACAAATCCTCTTTTTCCTATTGGAACAAGATCAGTGTAAACACAGTCCAACCTCTATTAAGCTGTCATGAGGGAAAATACTCAGAAAGAGAATATGTTAATTCAGAGAATATTAAAGATCTGATGTGGAGGATATGTGTTGGTCACATACTGCTTTTTAATCATATTTTATATACATTGCTTGAAAAATTTAAAGGCACACTTTGAAAACACATCAGATCTACATGGAGGGGAAAACAATACTATTGGATATCTTCCTAGATTATGTGTAGTTGCTGTATTAGTTACAAAAGGATGCCACATAATTTGATGGAAGTGAAAACATTCACCCTGTAGAAGGGTGAAATCAAAGACAGCCCATCAATGAAAGAGAATAAAATATGCAGCAGACTGGTCCATTTTGCTAACATGCGTAGCACTAAAAATGCTGCTCAGTAATGTGTGTGTACATGCCTGAAAATGTCAGGACATGCTCCGAATGACATGGCGGTTGATGTCCTGGGGGGGCCTCCTCCCATATGAAGACAAGGGCAACATTGAGCTGCTGGGCAGTCTGAGGAGCAGCCTAACAGTGTCGGGTGGACTTAGATGTAATGTCTGATGCTAACGTTAGCAGCTAACTAGCCAATTAGCTTATCGAGACAACTGTCCCTCTTCATCAGAAACTGAATCAGCCACGACGTGCTTCCTTTTCAGATGCTTACTGCCATGGAAGGCAAGTTCCGCCTTGCAGGTTTTGCATTAGACATTCTTCTCTTTTGTTTTGGTAAAATGCTCCCAAACTTTCAAGCTCCGTTGCCGGATACTGTTTACTATCTCCTCTGGTGACATCATAGCTGACCTAGATTACCTCTACTGCGCATGTGCATCAAGAGGAGCACGGGGGAAATCTATATTGTTTATATCGTTGCTTTTTTGGTATTAATATATTGATTACCCTAGCCACATGAGCTTCTGCATTATTGTGCAGCAGGAGGACCCAGGTCCTCTGCACCAGCGTAGGTCTGTGTGTCCTTCCAGGGATATGCCTTCTCAGACTGACCCACTACCAATAGGCCTTGTTAAATAATGTTGCAGGCAGCATGATGTTCTCCACGGCATCTCCAGACACTTACACGCCTGTCACATGTGCTCAGGTTGAGCCTGCTGACATCAGTGAAGGGCACAGGCCTCCAGTGGTGCACATACCAGTCAAGCTATATGGTGCTGGACAGTGAGCGCAGGGCCCTCTAAAGGATGTTGGGCCCTGAGGCCACCGTTATGGAGTCTGTTTCTAATTGTTTGGTCAGACACAGCTGAAATTTATCAACAGTCCCGTCTGCTTCTTAAAGACCAGATCAATATGCCAGGAGTCTGACTGATAGGTTACTACACTCTGATTAAAATGTGTGTTGTGTACCTCAGGACTGTCTGCTGTCACTGTTACTGTCACTCTTCAGATATGCAGTAAACAAAGTAAACCTTTCAGGACTTGTTGTGGATTCACCTGGCATCAGCAGTAACTCATCTCTTTTGGGATGCATGAAGAGGCTTACCATGGTCTTCTAAAGATCTCCAAGAATATTCTTTAACGTCCTCTCTCAAAAGTTTTTGAAGAACCTTGAGAGTCCTCTGCCCTTCAAGTTTCATGTCAATTTGTTCAGAAGGTGTTTCCTCCCTGCTGCTTTCTTTGTCTCTACCCTCAGAGAGGATGCTGTATACTGTAAGGGAAACAGAACATTAGAAATCACAAAAGCTGTGAGGGATTTTGAAAATCAACTGGTAAGGCTGAAAAATGTTAGTTTAACTAAGGGTCTCTTTTGCATTTCAATCAAAATCTTAAATTATCTGTTCTTGACAGCTAGGCTTAAGGATATTCATGGTGTTAGAGCCTATCCAAGAAGAACTACAGAGATTCTGCCTTCTCTTTTTTCCACACTCTAAAGAAATGTAGCACTTTGTTCTGGTCTTCAGAATTGTGGTAGCGAGTTTCCAAAAACACTGAAATTTGATGGCACTCAGGGTAGTTGGCCAACCCAAAAAAATCTGAAGGCTTACTGCCTCCAAAGGAAAGTGCACATTTTGAAGAGCTGGATTTATGATAAGTGGTGGAAGTCAGTCGAAGGAAACAGACACTGGAACTGCTGTATGGTGTACCAGGAAAAGAAAAACAAATTAGAAATAAGAAAAGCTTTTCTACCCTGCATACAGACCGTCAGAAATGCAAACACCAGCCTAAGGGTTGGGAATTCAGAACTTCAGATTTTATTAAGTCAGTTTTCTTTTTCAAACAGATTTTCTGTGTCAAGAAAGTTGATCTTTCCATGTTTTCAGTGGCAAAAATGTCAGTAACATGGCACTCCTGATAGTTAATGCTAGGCTACATCGACAAATACCTCTGCATGTTGGTGGTGTTTTCACCCTTGCTTAAAATCCAGCAGACACTCAGTGTTGTTCAGTTGGTATCAATTTGCCATTAAGCTAATGATTGTAAGTTTGAACGTACATTGAAGAAAAGATTGTAAACATTTAAACAATGCCATTTATGTTTTCAAATAGATCTTATAATTTCTGAAGAACGTGACTGTGACTTTCCAAACTCTCAGGTAACACTTGGGAACAAAATGGAGATTATTGTCAAGATACAGATGGATGGAGACTAATCTTGGTTTAGCAGACGGAAAGACGGATGATGTTATTGAGGGTAAAGTGAAGGAGAGAGGCACAAAATGAATGAGGCTTGGAGAAGGACGAATAGAGGTAGGAGTGATCTGTGTACGATTGAAGAGAGCACCAAGGGAGGGAATGAGGGAGTGACAGATGATCAAAAGGTGAAGCAATGAGAGAGTGATTTAAGAGTCAGAGATTGAGGTGAGGTAAAATAAGGAAACCTGGATAAGTTAGGTGTGAGAAAAATGAGTGAGGAAAATGAGAGAAAGCGTTGTGGGGGTTGTTAGGATTTTTCAAATTGGCCATAGTGGCATGGATAGCCATAGGAAAGATGACTCTGCTGTTGTTAACAAAGGTGACTTTAAAAAAAACTGTTTTCTGCTTTTCCATTTTTCTGTTGGTATACATTTTAGAGAGCAGAACAGACAAGATGCACAGAGACCTTTCTCTGCCTTTGAATCTTCCTCCTCCTCCCTGTATTTTTCTCTCTCTTTGCTATGAGGGTTAGAACTCATCGAAGCAAGCATTTTAATGCCTCACTCCTCTAACAATGTTTGGCTCTATACTTCCCTTCCATTTTTCTCTTCCGTCCAACGGGTTATTCAGGGCCCGGTACTTAACTGTACACAGCTAGAGGTCGGTTGGCAGACACACACACAAATGCACACTCTGCCACTGGGTGTCCTTAGAGATTTTCTGCTTAATACTGCATAGCACTTAGAGACATCAACAAGCCTTGTGGTGCACCGCTGAGGTGAAGAACGCATGAAAGCGTGCTAATTCCCCACAACTCTGTTTTTTTTATCCCTTTGTGACCCCCTTTATTCACCCATCCATCATCCATCAATCATCCATTGTGGCCCCCCCTCCCTTTTTTAATATGCAAGAAGGAAAAAACTGCCCACACAGCAAAAAATAATACAGTATGTTTTATTTTATTTATTTATCTGTGTCCGAGTTCAGTTGCAGGTATCTGAAGCAAATCTGCAGTCTTTTTTTTTTTTTTTTTTAATTTTTTTTGTGCCTTTTTTGATAGGAGAGACAGTGGATAGGCTTGTGAAAGGGGGTGAGAGAGTAGGGGAAGACACTCTGCAAACTGGTCACAGGCTGGATTTGAACCTGGACCGGCAGAAGTATGTTTATTGGATGGCATGATTGCAAACCACTCTGCCAAGCCAGCACACAAATCTGCAATCTTTAAGATGCATTTTTTTGAGAATGCTTAAGTCGCTGTAATACTCTCCCTTTGCCTTATCAATGTACTCTGGCCTTGCCAAAAATCAAGATACTGGTGTATCGATTTTTTTCCCTCACCCCTTATATGTGGGCTTTCGTAATTCCACACTAAACATCTAAAGGAATCAAAAAAGTTGACTTTTAAGCAGAGTTAGTAAGTAACGGCATTAGCATCAATAAAATCTGTCAACTCCCATCCCTACATAAGGATAATGTCTTGGTAATCTTAGAGGACAGGGACAAATATATTTATCTGGTGGTTTTTTGAGGAAATACCATAGACAAAGATCCCTGCATTTTTATTAATTATACCTGTAGTTATAGCTAGAAAGTAATATTTGATGTTTACATTTGAAGTTTTTGAAGGTGCAGCTTGCAGTAAAAGGGGAGGGAGTGTACATCCATTCTTAGTGTCAAATGAGTTAAAGAACCATTCACCAAGTGGTTTAAAATGTCTTTTATTACTTATAATCAGCATTTATTTATGATATTACAGTTCCAAAGAAAGTCTAATGTTGTCGGGTTGGTGTAAAATACTCTTCTCTGCTTCCCTGCAGGAGCACAGAAAGAATATAAAATGAATCCAGCATCATTGTCTGTGCAGCCCTCTGGTTTCATTTTAGACTGTGGTGTAATACAGAAACACCGCATGGGACAGTTTGTGTGGCAGATTTCAAACCAGGACAAGTGTGTGTCAGGGGATGTGTGTCTGTTATGTGAGTAAGTACATTTCCCCCATGAGTCTTCGCTTAAAATGTGCAAAGTAAGGCTGAGACTCACCACAATAATTCATAAGCGTTTGAAGAACTGTGGCTCTGGGACCTCTTAAGCGTTTGTGTTTGTGTGTACGGGAGGGGCTGAATGTGTGTTTGTGTGCGTTTGTGTCATCAGGGACCAAAGACACTGTCAGCTTCATTTCCCAACATCATGTTACTGAGGACAGGCCGGCCTTATGAGACCTCAAGCTGAACACAGTAAAGTGACACACACAGACACACACACACACACACACACACGCAGTGATCAGGGTAGAGGGTGGAATCCCGGCCTTGTCATGCTCTGCGCCATAATCCATTTTAGAAGGATTAATTAGGACTTAAGGAATGTAATGTTATCTGAGCATGATCCGGTCATGCGCATGCACACACACATATCGTACTTTGTTTGAGTGTGTGTATATTTAGGGCAAGGATTATTCCAAACTCTGAAAGAAAAGTAAAGTAATTAGGGCCCGAGCCGCGACCCGTAGGGGTCGGCGAAGGCCCTATTGGAATCGCTCGGATTATTATTAGGGCCCGAGCCCGACCCGAAGGGCCGGCGGCGAAGGCCCTATTGGAATCCTAAGGATTATTATTTTTCTCCTTCTTCTCCAGACTCTTTAACCCCAAATTGCGTGCCTTCAACTTGAGATAAACGCGAACGCGCCTAGGCCAAATTGTCAGGCATGGTGAAAATTTTCGGAATCCAGTGATTGCAAAAAAAAAAAGTGCGCCAGAAGGCGCCTAGTGGCCGTAAACTGCAGCCCCTCCGGCTACTTTCACTGATCGACCTGAAATTTTCAGGGCATGACTACCATGCCTGGACCTACAAAAAAGTCTCTTACGACCATGGTCAATTCCAAACAGGAAGTTCGCAAATTACCGTTGAATGTCGCATTTTGGCGATTTCCTGGGTACGTATTTGAACGAACTCCTCCTAGGTTTTTGATTGGATCAACTCCAGATTTGGATTGTGTATACTAGACACATTGACGATGAAAAGTTATTAAAAGAATTTTCGTACGTCAATGGGCGTGGCCACAAACCATGCCCAAATTTGGCTAATTTTTCACTAACTCGGATTTGCACAAAATTTTTTGGGCATAATCCCCAGGCCATGACGATCACAAATATATAACTTGGCATTGAGAATTCCAAACAGGAAGTTCGTAAATTAACGTTGAAATTCTGATTTTTGCGATTCTAAGGCGCGCATTTGAACGAACTCCTCCTAGGGTTTTTATCGGATCAATTCCAGATTTGGTTTGTGTATACTAGACACATTGACGACTAAAAGTTATTAAAAGATTTTTTGTAAGTCAATGGGCGTGGCCAGGAAGGAGAGCCAAAGTTCAGCATTTTTGGAAAACACTTAAACCTCAATAACTCTCTAGCAATATGTTAGAACCGGACGAAAACATGTACACATGTTCACTGTCCTTGCCTGAGTAGATCTATAAGCTTTATTTCACTCTCAAATCCAGCGCCCCCTGCTGGTAACAGGAAGTCTGTTGTTTTCCTAGATAATTAAAATCTCCTTTGTTTTTCAACATATTTTTTTCAAATATTCTCAGAAAGGGTCTTCACACCTTCATGAAGCATTAGTGTTGACGTCGTGTCCTCAGGTGAAAGGGTGTGACCATGGCGAAGCCTCAAACTTCACTGATCGCCATGAACCTGGAAATCACTCTAACTCCTTCATTTAAGGTCCAGTCTGCTTCAAAATCCACAAGCATGATCAAGGTCTACCTCCTAACACATCTATAAGCTCAATTCTCTGCTACTGCAATCTCACCAAGCTCTAGAAAATACATAAATTTCATACAGTATGTATGTTCTACATAATCCAATATTTCCCATATTCAACACACATGATGACAGTTCAACTCTGCACTTATTTTTTAATTTAATTTCAAACATATATTTTCTTTATAGGAATAGTACTATCTAACAGACACTTGCAGTTTTTATGCCTAAAACACTTTAAAACATGCTTAAAATCATCCTGATTGTGGAAGGAAACTTTCCTTCCCCTCCCCCATCTCCTCAGACTGAGCTGAGGAGATCCCTCCTCAGACCCCCCTTCTTCACCCCACACCAACCTCAGAGATATGTCAGTCATGCTCCCACCTCCCTGCCTAGAGTGAGACACAATAGATTCTTGACATGACATCCTCTTTATTTAATGTTCTCTTTATTTAATGTTCTCTGTTTACTTTAGATGCTTCATGCAGATTTTATTTTGTTTGTGTGTGTGTGGGTGGGTGTGTGTGTGGCAGAGGCAGTGACTGTCAGGGATAGTAATTTGTTTACACTCCCTGTTTGTAGTTAGGTTTCTTGGTTTCTTATTATACAGTCTCAAATGTTATTATATTGCATTCATCTCAGGTTCGCATACATTTGCCAGTGATTTATCAATAGTTGTATTCGTTTCAATCATATAAATGTGCGTTGAAATATTTGTTCATCTGTCTTTTGTAGAAAACACAGAGCAAAAAACATAGAGTCCCCTCAAAACAGTCAGCTGTAAGTTTAACAACATGTCAAATGTCAGACACTTTTATTCCAGAGGTCACTCTGCACAATGTCAGAATTTAGAGAACAATCTGATTTTTAAAAACTGATTGCATTTATGAAATAAAATTCTCCTTTAATAAAATAAAACTAATAATGTACTTTTCTGCATGACAAAAATACACAGTAATTAATTCACACATCGATTTACTGCAGGGCAGATTTTCATGTCTGTAGTTAAACGGATTGCACTCTTACATATGTTTGCACATGTCACAGATCTTCGCTATGTTGATAAATATCCAACGATCCAATATGTCCAAATAAAATTAAATATCCATCTAAAATTAATGAACCATGTGCTAAATACTTACCATTAACCTGATATGCAATGTTTAAACATGTAATTGGGTAATAGGAATAACATCCATTTGAGTCATTGCCATTATTCATCTGTATGTTGTACAGGCCTTACCATGTCTATGTTGAGGCTATTTGCTGAGGCAGATAATGCTGCATATGAGTGCCTGCGACATAAAAACGATGCCACCCACTGGGCATGAGCTGTGTTTTATATCTAAAAAACCTGCATACATGTGGTTTCAGCAACATGTAGCAGTTAAGACATGTGGCGCCAGCAACATTTAGCGGCACCAATGTTTCGCAACAGCAGCATTTGGCGGAAGCAATATGCGGCGGTAGCGGCAGGACCCAATGGGCGCGTGGGGGGCGAGGGCCCGATCATCGCCGCTTGCGGCTTTAATTAGGGCCCGAGCCCGACCCCGAAGGGGCCGGCGGCGAAAGCCCTATTGTAATCGCTCGGATTATTAGGGCCCGAGCCGCGACCCGTAGGGGTCGGCGAAGGCCCTATTGGAATCGCTCGGATTATTATTATTATTAGGGCCCGAGCCCGACCCCGAAGGGGCCGGCGGCGAAAGCCCTATTGTAATCGCTCGGATTATTATTATTATTATTATTTTTCTTCTGCCACTTTAACCCCAAATTGCGTGCCTTCAACTTGAGATAAACGCGAACGCGCCTAGTCCCAAAAATTAGTCACGCCGAAAAATTAATGAATCCAGTGATTGCACAAAAAAATGTGCGCCATAGCGCCCCCTAGTGGCATTAAACTGCAGCCCCTCCGGCTACTTTCACATATCCACCCGAAATTTCTAGCGCATAAGTATCATAACCAGATCTACAATAAAGTCTCTTATGGCCATGGTCATTTCCGAACAGGAAGTTCGCAAATTATCGTAGAGAATCGCATTTTGGTGATTTGCAGGGTACGTATTTGAACGAACTCCTCCTAGGTTTTTTATTGGATCAACTCCAGATTGAAACAGTCCATACTAGAGACACTGACGATGAAAAGTTATTAAAAGATTTTTCGTAAGTCAATGGGCGTGGCCAGAAACCACGCCCAAATTTGACGCATTTTTCACAAACTCCGAAATGCATGAAATTTTTTGGGCATAAGCACCAGGCCAAGACCTTTCCAAAGATATATAAATTGTCATGGGAAATCCAAACAGGAAGTTCGTAAATTAACGTTGAAATTCCGATTTTCGCGATTCTAAGGCTCGCATTTGAACGAACTCCTCCTAGGTTTTTGATTGGATCAACTCCAGATTGGGATTATGTATACTACACACATTGACAATGAAAAGTTATCAAAAGATTTTTTGTAAGTCAATGGGCGTGGCCAGGAAGGACGGCCAAAGTTGACCAGTTTTGGAAAACACGTAAACCTTTATAACTCTCTAGTAAAATGTTAGATCCAGACCAAAATATGTACACATGTTCACTGTCCATGCCTGAGTATATCTATAAGCTTTGTTTCAATCTCAAATATACCCCCCGCTGGTAACAGGAAGTCTGATGTTGTACTCGATGATTAATATCTCCTCTGTTTTTCAACATTTCTCTTTCAAATATTCTCAGAAAGGGTCTTCACACCTTCATCAACCATCAGTGTTCAGGTCGTGTCCTTAGGTGAAACGGTGTGGCGATGGCGAAGCCTCAAACTTCACTGATCGCCATGAACCTGGAAATCACTCTATTTCCTTTATTTAAGGTCCAATCTACTTTAAAACTAACACACCTCATCAATGTCCACCTCCTAACACATCTATAAGCTCAATTCTCTGATACTGCAATCGCACCAAGCTCTAGAAATGTCATAAATTACATATGTCAGTGATAAATACTCCAATCTTCCCCAAATTCAACATAAATGATCACAGCTCCACTCTGGACTTCTTTTTTAATTTAAACATATATTTGTGTTATAGGAATAGTACCATCTAATAGACACAAGCAGTGTTAATGCCAACAACACTTAAACATGTTTTAACACTAGAAGGACTAAGGAGGGATCATTTGATCCCTATACCTTTGGTGACTACAGAGGGATCATTTGATCCCCCTGCCATGGAATGTGGTCTGTCCAGTATGCTAATAATGTGGCAGCTTCCTGCTGGGAGTTGAATGCAGATTGTCAGAGGAGCAGCTCTGGGGTGAGGTTGGGAGAAAGAGGTGTGAATCACAGTTTTACGTGAATTTGAGCTAACCAAGGCTAACCAAGGGTAAAAGGAAAAGGAAGATCCAGCAACTCTAACTGTGACTTCATTGCTTCTGACTCTGATCTTCCTCTTGAAAGCCTAAATGTTATTTGGTTTTTTTTTTTTGGCTTTTTTTTGTGAATATTTTTATTAATAATATATATATGACATGCCATTTAGCATATTAAAAAATGTATATATTGAAGTCTGAATATATGGAATGAAAGTCTGAATATATATAATGAAGTCTAAATATATAAAATGAAGTCGGAATATATGGAATGAAAGTCTGAATATATCAAATGAAGTCTGAATGTATAAAATGAAGTCTGAAAATATGGAATGAAGTCTGAAAATATGGAATGGAAGTCTGAATATATAAAATTTAGTCTGAATGTATAAAATGAAGTCTGAAAATATGGAATGAAAGTCTGAATATATAAAATGAAGTCTGAATGTATAAAATGAAGTCTGAAAATATGGAATGAAAGTCTGAATATATAAAATGAAGTCGGAATATATGGAATGAAAGTCTGAATATATAAAATGAAGTCTGAATATATGGAATGAAGTCTGAATATATGGAACGAAAGTCTGAATATATGGAACGAAAGTCTGAATATATGGAATGAAGTCTGAATATATGGAACGAAAGTCTGAATATATAAAATGAAGTCTGAATATATGGAACGAAAGTCTGAATATATAAAATGAAGTCTGAATATATGGAATGAAGTCTGAATATATGGAACGAAAGTCTGAATATATAAAATGAAAGTCTGAATATATGGAATGAAAGTTTGAATATATAAAACGTAGTCTGAAAATATGAAATGAAAGTCTGAATATATAAAATGAATTCTGAATATATGGAATGAAGTCTGAATATATAAAATGAAGTCTGAATGTATGGAATGAAAGTCTGAATATATAAAATGAAGTCTGAATATATGGAATGAAGTCTGAATATATAAAATGAAGTCTGAATATATGGAATGAAGTCTGAATATATAAAATGAAGTCAGAATATATGGAATGAAAGTCTGAATATATAAAATGAAGTCTGAATATATAATATATGGAATGAAAGTCTGAATAGATAAAATGAAGTATGAAGATAAGGAACGAAAGTCTCAATATATATAAAATGAATTCTGAATATATGGAATGAAAGTCTGAATATATGGAACGAAAGTCTGAATATATAAAATGAAGTCTGAATATATGGAATGAAGTCTGAATATATAAAATGAAGTCTGAATGTATGGAATGAAAGTCTGAATATATAAAATGTAGTCTGAATATATGAAATGAAAGTCTGATTATATGGAATGAAGTCTGAATATATAAAATGAAGTCTGAATATATGGAATGAAGTCTGAATATATAAAATGAAGTCTGAATGTATGGAATGAAAGTCTGAATATATAAAATGAAGTCTGAATATATGGAATGAAAGTCTGAATATATAAAATGTAGTCTGAATATATGAAATGAAAGTCTGAATATATAAAATGAAGTCTGAATATATGGAATGAAAGTCTGAATATATAAAATGAAGTCTGAATATATGAAATGAAAGTCTGAATATATAAAATGAAGTCTGAATATATGGAATGAAAGTCTGAATATATAAAATGAAGTCTGAATATATGGAATAAAAATTCTGAATATATAAAATGAAGTCTGAATATATAGAATGAAAGTCTGAATATATATAATGAAGTCTGAATATATGGAATGAAAGTCTGAATATATAAAATGAAGTCTGAATGTATGGAATGAAAGTCTGAATATATAAAATGAAGTCTGAATATATGAAAAGTCTGAATATATAAAATGAAGTCTGAATGTATGGAATGAAAGTCTGAATATATAAAATGAAGTCTGAATATATTATATATATATATATATATATATATATATATATATATATATATATATATATATATATATATATATATATATATATATATATATATATATATATATATATATATATATATATATATATTCAGACTTCATTTTATATATTCAGACTTTCATTCCATATATTCCGACTTCATTTTATATGTTCAGACTTCATTTTATATATTCAGACTTCATTTTATATATTCAGACTTTCATTCCATATAATCAGACTTCATTTCATATATTCAGACTTTCATTCCATATATTCAGACTTTCACTTCATATATTCAGACTTCATTTTATATATTCAGACTTTCATTCCATATAATCAGACTTCATTTCATATAATCAGGCTTCATTTTATATATTTAGACTTTCATTCCATATATTCAGACTTTCACTTCATATATTCAGACTTTCATTTCATATAATCAGGCTTCATTTCATATAATCAGACTTTCATTTCATATAATCAGGCTTCATTTTATATATTCAGACTTTCATTTCATATAATCAGACTTTCATTTCATATAATCAGGCTTCATTTCATATAATCAGACTTTCATTTCATATAATCAGGCTTCATTTTATATATTCAGACTTTCATTTCATATAATCAGACTTCATTTTATATATTTAGACTTTCATTCCATATAATCAGACTTATAGATCAGATTCAGAATCAGCCCAGCCTCAGAATCACATCACATGAAGACCAAGGCCTCATTTAGACGTCACACCTTGCATTGTACTCCCAGCATGTGGCTGCCTGCCATTAGTGGCACATTAGAATAACAACAGGGACTGCTCGGCCACCACATTCCAGGGCAGGGGATCAAATGATCCCTCTTCAGTTCTTAAAGGAGTACCCAAAAATCCCAGTCTTGCTAGTGTTAAATCATCCTTCCCTCCCCCTCCTCCTCAGACTGAGCTGAGGTTACCTCACATACTAATTAGCCCACCCCCCTTCTTCACCCCACACCAACCTCAGAGATCTGTCACTCATGCTCCCACCTCCCTGCTTAGAGTGAGAAACCATAGATTCTTGACATGTCATCCTCTTTATTTAATGTTATCTGTTTACTTTAGATGCTTCATTCAGACTTGACTTTGTGTATGTGTGTGTGTGCGTGTTTGTGTGTGTGTGTGTGTGTGGCAGAGGCAGTGACTGTCAGGGATAGTAATTCGTTCAAAAAATCTCAGAAAGGGTCTTCACACCTTCATGAAGCATCACTGTCTGCATGTTTGTGTGTGTGTGTGTGTGGCTATTTGCTGTGACAGATATTGCTTCACATGACGTGCCTGGGACATAGGAACAGTGCCACCCAATGGGCATTAGCTGTTTTTTATATCTCAAATACCTGCTTGCATGTAGGGGCAGCAACATGCAGCTGTTGGGACATGTGGTGCCAGCAAAATTTAGCGGCACCAAAGTTTAGCAACAGCAGTATTTGGCGAAAGCAATATGTGGCGGTAGCGACAGGGCCCAACGGGCGCATGAGGGGCGAGGGCCCGATCATCGCCGCTTGCGGCTTTAATTATTATTATTATTCTTTTGCCTGTTTAACCCCAAATTGCGTGCCTTCAACTTGAGATAAACGCGAACGCGCCTAGGCCAAAAAATTAGTCCGCCCGAAAAATTTATGAATCCAGTGTTTGCACAAAATAATGCGCGCCATAGCGCCCCCTAGTGGCTTTAAACTGCAGCCCCTCCGGCTACTTTCACATGTTCACCTGAAATTTTTAGGGCATAAGTATCATGACCAGATCTACAATAAAGTCTCTTATGACCATGGTCAATTCCGAACAGGAAGTTCGCAAATTAGCGTTGAGGATCGCGTTTGGGCGTACGTATTTGAACGAACTCCTCCTAGGGTTTTTATCGGATCAACTCCAGATTTGGATTGTGTATACCAGACACCTTGACGATGAAAAGTTATTAAAAGATTTTTCGTAGGTCAATGGGCGTGGCCAGAAACCACGCCCAAATTTGACCAGTTTTTCACTTATTGCAAAATGAACGAAATTTTTTGGGCATAACCACCAGGCTGAGACCTTTCCAAAGATATATAATTGTCATGGGGAATTCCGAACAGGAAGTTCGTAAATTAACGTTGAAATTCCGATTTTTGAGATTCTAAGGCTAGCATTTCAATGAACTCCTCCTAGGGTTTTTATCGGATCAACTCCAGATTTGGATTGTGTATACTAGACACATTGATGAAAAGTTATTAAAAGATTTTTCGTAAGTCAATGGGCGTGGCCAGGAAGGACGGCCAAAGTTTGCCATTTTAGGAAAACACGTAAACCTTAATTACTCTCTAGCAATATGTTAGATCCAGACCAAAACATGTACACATGTTCACTGTCCTTGCCTGAGTATATCTATAAGCTTTATTTCACCCTCAAATATAGCGCCCCCTGCTGGGAACAGGAAGTCTGTTGTTTTCCTTGATAATTAAAATCTCCTTTGTTTTTCTACATATTTTTTTCAAATATTCTCAGAAAGGGCCTTCATACCTTCACCAACCATCAGTGTTCAGGTCGTGTCCTGAGGTGAAACGGTCTGGCGATGGCGAAGCCTCAAACATCACTGATCGCCATGAACCTGGAAATCACTCTTACTCCTTCATTTAAGGTCCAATCTGCTTCAAAATCCACAAACATGATCAATGTCCACCTCCTAACACATCTATAAGCTCAATTCTCTGATGCTGCAATCGCACCAACCTCTAGAAATTACTTAAAATACATATGTAAGTGGTAAATAATCCAATCTACCCCAAATTCAACACACATGATCACAGCTCCACTCTGGCCTTATTTTTTTAATTTAAACATATACTTGTGTTATAGGAATAGCACCATACACACAAGCAGTGTTAATGCCAAAAACACTTAAACATGCTTTAAATCATCCTCACTTAAACATGCTTTAAATCATCCTTCCCTCCCCCTCCTCCTCAGACTGAGCTGAGGTTACCTCACATACTAATTAGCCCACCCCCCTTCTTCACCCCACACCAACCTCAGAGATCTGTCAGTCATTCTCCCACCTCCCTGCTAAGAGTGAGAAACCATAGATTCTTGACATGACATCCTCTTTATTTAATGTTCTCTGTTTACTTTAGATGCTTCATTCAGACTTTATTCTGTGTATGTGTGTGTGTGCGTGTGTGTGTGGCAGAGGCATTGACTGTCAGGGATAGTAATTTCTTCAAATATCTCAGAAAGGGTCTTCACACCTTCATGAAGCATCACTGTCTGCATGTTTGTGTGTGTGTGGCTATTTGCTGAGACAGGTATTGCTTCACATGACGTGCCTGGGACAAAGGAACAGTGCCACCCAATGGGCATTAGCTGTTTTTCAATATCTCAAATACCTGCTTGCATGTAGGGGCAGCAACATGCAGCTGTTGGGACATATGGTGCCAGCAAAATTTAGCGGCACCAATGTTTCGCAACAGCAGTATTTGGAGAAAGCAATATGTGGCGGTAGCGGCAGGGCCCAACGGGCGCATGGAGGCGAGGGCCCGATCATCGCCGCTTGCGGCTTTAATTAGGGCCCGAGCCCGACCCCGAAGGGGCCGGCGGCGAAAGCCCTATTGTAATCGCTCGGATTATTATTATTATTATTATTATTAGGGCCCGAGCCGAAATTTCGGCGAAGGCCCTATTGTAATCCTAAGGATTATTAGGGCCCGAGCCCGACCCGAAGGGGCCGGCGGCGAAGGCCCTATTGTAATCGCTCGGATTATTATTAAGCCGAGGCCGCACGGATTATTATTATTATTATTATTATTTTTCTTTTTCTTCTTATGCCACTTTAACCCCAAATTGCGTGCCTTCAACTTGAGATAAACGCGAACGCACCTAGGCCCAAAAATTAGTCACGCCGAAAAATTTATGAATCCAGTGTTTGCACAAAAAAAAGTGTGCCATAGCGCCCCCTAGTGGCCTTAAACTGCAGCCCCTCCGGCTAATTTCACATGTCGACCTGAAATTTTTAGGGCTTAACTATCATGCCAGGACCTACAAAAAAGTCTCTTATGGCCATGGTCAATTTAAAACAGGAAGTTCGCAAATTAGCGTTGATAGTCGCGTTTGGGCATACGTATTTGAACGAACTCCTCCTAGGGTTTTTATCGGATCAAATCCAGATTTGGATTGTGTATACTAGACACCATGACAATGAAAAGTTATTAAAAGATTTTTCGTAGGTCAATGGGCGTGGCCTGAAACCACGCCCAAATTTGGCAAATTTTTCACTAACTCCGAATTAAACGAAATTTTTTGGGCATAATCACCAGGCCAAGACGATCACAAATATATAAATTGTCATAGGGAATTGCGAACAGGAAGTTCGGAAATTAACGTTGAAATTGCGATTTTAAGGCTCGCATTTGAACGAACTCCTCCTAGGTTTTTTATCGGATCAATTCCAGATTTGGTTTGTGTATACTACACACATTGACGATGAAAAGTTATTAAAAGATTATCCGTAAGTCAATGGGCGTGGTCAGGAAGGACGCCCAAATTTGACCATTTTTGGAAAACGCGTAAACCTTAATAACTCTTTAGTAATATGTTAGATCTGGACCAAAACAAGTACACATATTCACTGTCCCTGCCTGAGTCAACCTTTATGCTTTATTTCACTCTCAAATATTGCCCCCCCTGCTGGTAACAGGAAGTCTGATCTTTATAGGGACCCGAGCCCAAAAGGCCGGATCATCCAGCGAATTCCCACCCATTTTAGCCCCATATTGCGTGTATTGCACTTGAGGTAAACATGACTGCGCGTAGTCCCACAATTCAGCCACGGCAACAAATTTATGAATTCCGTGTTTGCTCAAAAAAATGTGCTCCATAGCGCCCCCTAGTGGCTTAAAACTGCAGCCCCTCCAGCTACTTTCACCTATCGATCTGAAATTTTGAGGGCATCACTGTCATGCCAGGACCTACAAAAAAGTCTCTTACGACTATCGTCAATTCTGGACAGGAAGTTTGCAAATTAGCAATAAAGGTCGCATTTTGGCGATTTGCAGGGTACGTCTTTGAACAAACTCCTCCTAGGGTTTTTATCAGATCAACTCCAGATTTGGATTTTGTATACTAGACACACTGACGATGAAAAGTTATTAAAAGATTGTTCGTAAGCCAATGGGCGTGGCCAGGAAGGCCGCCCAAAGTTGACCATTTTTGGAAAACACGTAAACCTTAATAACTCTCCAGTAACTTGTTAGATCTGGACCAAAACAACTACACATGTTCACTATCCCTGCCTGAGTTAATCTATATCTTTTGTGTCACTCTCAAATATAGCGTCCCCTGCTGGTAACAGGAAGTCTGATGTTTTACTCTATCATTAAAATCTCCTCTGTTTTTCAACATAATTTCTTCAAATATTCTCAGAAAGGGTCTTCACACCTTCATGAAGCATCAGTGTTGAGGTCGTGTCCTTAGGTGAAACGGTGTGGCCATGGCGAAGCCTCAAACTTCACTGATCGCCATGAACCTGGACATCACTCTAACTCCTTCATTTAAGATCCAATCTGCTTCAAAATTCACAAACATGATCAAGGTCCAACTCCTAATACATCCATAACCTTAATTCTCTGTTACTCCAATGACATCAGGCTTTAGATATGTCATAAATTACATAGAAGTGCTGGCAGAAACAAGCAGCAGTTGCGACATGTGGCGCCAGCAACATTTAGCAGCACCAACATGTCGCAACAGCAGCATTTGGCGGAAGCAATATGCAGCAGTAGCGGCAGGGCCCAACGGGCGCGTGGGGGCGAGGGCCCGATCATCGCCGCTTGCGGCTTTAATTATTATTATTTTTTTTTTTCTCCCGCCACTTTAACCCCAAATTGCGTGCCTTCGACTTGAGATAAACGCGAACGCCAAGATAGGCCCAAAAATTAGTCACGCCGAAAATTGCATGACTCCAGTGTTTGCACAAAAAAAAGTGCGCCATAGCGCCCCCTAGTGGCCTTAAACTGCAGCCCCTCCGGCAACTTTCACCTATCGACGTGACATTTTTAGGGCATAACTATCATGCCCGGACCTACAAAAAAGTCTCTTATGACCATCGTCCATTCCGGACAGGAAGTTCGCAACTTAGCGTTAAATGTCGCGTTTGGGCGTACGTATTTGAACGAACTCCTCCAAGGGTTTTTATCGGATCAACTCCAGATTTGGCTTGTGTATACTAGACACATTGACGATGAAAAGTTATTAAAAGATTTTTCGTAAGTCAATGGGCGTGGCCAGAAACCACGCCCAAATTTGACCACTTTTTCACAAACTCCGAAATGCACGAAATCTTTTGGGCATAACCACCAGGCCAAGACCTTTCCAAAGATATATAATTGTCATGGGAATCTCGAACAGGAAGTTCGTACATTAACGTTGAAATTCCGATTTTTGCCATTCTAAGGCTAGCATTTGAACGAACTCCTCCTAGGACTTTTATCGGATCAGCTCCAGATTTGAATTGTGTTTTCTAGACACATTGACAAGTAAAAGTTATTAAAAGATTTTTCGTAAGTCAATGGGCGTGGCCAGGAAGGACAGCCAAAGTTGACCATTTTTGGAAAACACGTAAACCTTAATAACTCTCTAGCAAAATGTTAGATCCGGACCAAAACATGTACAGATGTTCACTGTCCATGCCTGAGTATATCCATAAGCTTTATTTCACTCTCAAATATAGCGCCCCCTGCTGGTAACAGGAAGTCTGATGTTTTACTCTATCATCTATCGACGTGACATTTTTAGGGCATAACTATCATGCCCGGACCTACAAAAAAGTCTCTTATGACCATCGTCCATTCCGGACAGGAAGTTCGCAACTTAGCGTTAAATGTCGCGTTTGGGCGTACGTATTTGAACGAACTCCTCCAAGGGTTTTTATCGGATCAACTCCAGATTTGGCTTGTGTATACTAGACACATTGACGATGAAAAGTTATTAAAAGATTTTTCGTAAGTCAATGGGCGTGGCCAGAAACCACGCCCAAATTTGACCACTTTTTCACAAACTCCGAAATGCACGAAATCTTTTGGGCATAACCACCAGGCCAAGACCTTTCCAAAGATATATAATTGTCATGGGAATCTCGAACAGGAAGTTCGTACATTAACGTTGAAATTCCGATTTTTGCCATTCTAAGGCTAGCATTTGAACGAACTCCTCCTAGGACTTTTATCGGATCAGCTCCAGATTTGAATTGTGTTTTCTAGACACATTGACAAGTAAAAGTTATTAAAAGATTTTTCGTAAGTCAATGGGCGTGGCCAGGAAGGACAGCCAAAGTTGACCATTTTTGGAAAACACGTAAACCTTAATAACTCTCTAGCAAAATGTTAGATCCGGACCAAAACATGTACAGATGTTCACTGTCCATGCCTGAGTATATCCATAAGCTTTATTTCACTCTCAAATATAGCGCCCCCTGCTGGTAACAGGAAGTCTGATGTTTTACTCTATCATTAAAATCTCCTCTATTTTTCAACATATTTTTTTCAAATATTCTCAGAAAGGGCCTTCACACCTTCATGAAGCATCAGTGTTGAGTTCGTGTCCTCAGGTGAAAGGGTGTGGCCATGGCGATGCCTCAAACTTCACTGATCGCCATGAACCTGGAAATCACTCTAACTCCTTCATTTAAAGACCAATCTGCTTCAAAATCCACAAACATCATCAAGTTCTACCTCCTAACACATCTATAAGCTCAATTCTCTGCTACTGCAATCTCACCAAGCTCCAGAAAATACATAAATTGCAAATGTATGTTTTAAATAATCTAATCTTCCCCAAATTCAACTCACATGATCACAGTTCCACTCTGGATTTATTTCTTAAATTTAAACATATATTTGGGTGATAGGAATAGCACCATCTAACAGACACCAGCAGTGTTTATGCCAAAAACACTTTTAAACATGCTTTAAATCATCCTGATTGTGGAAGGAAGCTTTCCTCCGTCCCCTTCCCCCTGCTCCTCAGACTGAGCTGAGGTTACCTCACATGCTAATTAGCCCACCCCCCTTCTTCACCCCACACCAACCTCAGCGATCTGTCAGTCTTGCTCCCAGCTCCCTGCTTAGAGTGAGAAACCATAGATTCTTGACATGTCATCCTCTCTATTCTCTGTTTACTATAGATGCTTCATATAGATTTTAAGTTCCATAAAATGTTTTCTAGCATATTTTTTTATTAAATGTTGTCCTTTAAGTTTTATCTTCTTTGGGATGTCAACATATAGCCTGTAGACAGTGCACTCAGGGACTGACAGTATTTTCTCAGCCTCTGTCTGCATGTTTCTGTGTGTGTGTGTGTGTGTGTGTGTGTGTGTCTGTATGTGTGTGTGTGGCTTTTTGGTGAGACAGGTATTGTTTCACATGAAGTGCCTGCGACATAGGAACAGTGATGCCCAGTGGGCTTTAGCTGTGTTTTTTATTTCAAATACCTGCTTGTAAGTGGGGGCAGCAACATGCAGCAGTTGGGACATGTGGTGCCAGCAACATTTAGCAGAACATATTCGCCAAAGCATCATTTGTTGGAGGCAATATGTGGCGGTAGCGACATGGCCCAACGGGCGCGGCTTTAATTAGGGCCGAGCCTGAGGCGCTATGTCGCTATGATTATTATTATTAGGGCCCGAGCCTGACCGCAGGCCGGCGAAGGCCCTATTGTAATCGCTAAGATTATTATTATTATTTTTTTTTTTTTTTTCCAGTGTTTGCACAAAAAAGTGTGCCATAGCGCCCCTAGTGGCCTTAAACTGCAGCCCCTCCGGCTACTTTCACGACGACCTGATATTTTTAAGGCTTAACTATCATGCCCAGACCTACAAAAAAAAGTCTCTACGGCCATCGTCAATTTCAAACAGGAAGTTCGCAAATTAGCGTTGAGAGTCGCTTTGCACGATTTGAACGAACTCCTCCTAGAGTTTTTATCGGATCACCTCCAGATTTGGACTGTGTATACTAGACACATTGACGATCAAAAGTTATTAAAAGATTTTCGTAGCTCAATGGGCGTGGCCAGAAACCACGCCCAAATTTGGCAAATTTTTCACTAACTCGAATTGAACAAAATGTTTTGGGCATAATCTCCAGGCCAAGACGATCACAAATATATAAATT
This sequence comes from Scarus forsteni, assembly GCA_036419115.1. Lineage (NCBI taxonomy): Eukaryota > Metazoa > Chordata > Actinopteri > Labriformes > Labridae > Scarus > Scarus forsteni. The sequence continues at coordinate 5,616,681 of JAZDUH010000383.1, read as the reverse complement.
GTCATGGGAAATTCCCAACAGGAAGTTCGGAATTTAACGTTGAAATTCCGATTTTCGCGATTCTAACGCTCGCATTTGAACGAACTCCTCCTAGGTTTTTTATTGGATCAACTCCAGATTTGGTTTCTCTATACAAGACACATTGACGATTAAAAGTTATTAAAAGATATTTCGTAAGTCAATGGGCGTGGCCAGGAAGGACGCCCAAAGTTGACCATTTTTGGAAAACACGTAAACCTTAATAACTCTCTAGCAATATGTTAGATCCGGACCAAAACAAGTACACATGTTCACTGTCCGTGCCTGAGTTAATCTATAAGCTTTATTTCACTCTCAAATATAGCGCCCCCTGCTGGTAACAGGAATTCTGATGTTTTACTCTATCATTAAAATCTCCTCTATTTTTCAACATATTTTTTTCAAATATTCTCAGAAAGGGTCTTCACACCTTCATGAAGCAGCAGTGTTGAGGTCGTGTCCTGAGGTGAAAGGGTGTGGCCATGGTGAAGCCTCAAACTTCACTGATCACCATGAACCTGAAAATCACTCTAACTCCTTCATTTAAGGTACAATCTCCTTCAAAATTCACAAACATGATCAAGGACCAACTCCTAACACATCTATAACTTTAATTCTCTGGTACTCCAATAGTATCAACCTTTACATATGTCATATATTACATACGTGTGGTGGCAGCAGCATTTAGTAGTTGCGACATGTGGCGCCAGCAACATTTAGCGGCACCAATGTTTCGCGACAGCAGCATTTGGCGGAGGCAATATGCGGCGGTAGCGGCAGGTCCCAACGGGCGCATGGGGGCGAGGGCCCGATCATCGCCGCTTGCGGCTTTAATTATTATTATTATTTTTCTTCTGCCACTTTAACCCCAAATTGCGTGCCCTCAACTTGAGATAAACGCGAACGCGCCTAGGCCCAAAAATTAGTCACGCCGAAAAATTTATGAATCCAGTGTTTGCACAAAAAAAAGTGTGCCATAGCGCCCCCTAGTGGCCTTAAACTGCAGCCCCTCCGGCTAATTTCACATGTCGACCTGAAATTTTTAGGGCTTAACTATCATGCCAGGACCTACAAAAAAGTCTCTTATGGCCATTGTCAATTTCAAACAGGAAGTTCGCAAATTAGCGCTGATAGTCGCGTTTGGGCATACGTATTTTAACGAACTCCTCCTAGGGTTTTTATCGGATCAACTCCAGATTTTGATTTTGTATACTAGACACATTGATGATCAAAAGTTATTAAAAGATTTTTCGTAAGTCAATGGGCGTGGCCAGAAACCGCGCCCAAATTTGACAATTTTTTCACTAACTCCGAATTAAACAACATTTTTTGAGCATAATCACCAGGCCAAGACGATCACAAATATATAAATTGTCATAGGGAATTCCAAACAGGAAGTTCGGAAATTAATGTTGAAATTGCGATTTTAAGGCTAGCATTTAAACGAACTCCTCCTAGGTTTTTTATCGGATCAATTCCAGATTTGGTTTGTGTATACTAGACACATTGACGATGAAAAGTTATTAAAAGATTATCCGTAAGTCAATGGGCGTGGCCAGGAAGGACGCCCAAATTTGACCACATTTGGAAAACGCGTAAACCTTAATAACTCTCTAGTAATATGATAGGTCTGTACCAAAACAAGTACACATGTTCACTGTCCCTTCCTGAGTCAATCTATATGCTTTGTTTCATTCTCGAATATAGCGCCTCCTGCTGGTAACAGGAAGTCTGATGTTTTACTCGATGATTTAAATCTCCTCTGTTTTTCAACATAAAGTCCTCAAATATTCTCAGAAAGGGCCTTCACAATTTCTTGAAGCACCAGTGTTGAGGCCGTGTCCTGAGGTGAAACAGTTTGGCGCTGGCGAAGCCTCAAACTTCACTGATCGCCATGAACCTGGAAATCACTCTAACTCCTTCATTTAAGGTCCAATCTGCTTCAAAATTAACAAACCTGATCAATCTCCACCTCTTACCACATATATAAGCTCAATTCTCTGATACTGCAATTGCACCAAGCTCTAGAAATTACATAAATTACATATGTAACTGATATATAATTTAATCTTCCTTAAATTAATCACTCGTGATCATAGCTCCACTCTGGACTTATTTTTTTTAAATTTAAACCTATATTTGTGTTATAGGAATAGCACCATCTAATAGACACAAGCAGTGTTAATGCCAAAACACTTAAACATGCTTTAAATCATCCTGATTGTGGACACAGTCTTTCCCTCTTCCCTTCCCCTTCCTCCTCTGACTGATCTGAGGTTACCTCACATACTAATTAGCCCACCCCGCTTCTTCACCCCACACCAACCTCAGAGACCTGTCAGTCATGCTCCCACCTCCCTGCTAAGAGTGAGAAACCATAGCTTCTGGACATGTCATCCTCTTTATTTAATGTTCTCTGTTGACTTTAGATGCTTCATATAGATTTTATGTTCGATAAAATGTTGTTTTCTAGCTTATTTAATTTAACTGTTGTCCTTTAAGTTTTATCTTCTTTAAGTTTTATCTTCTTTATGAAGTCAACACACAGCTTGTAGAAAGTGCACTCAGGGACTGACAGTCTTTTCTCAGCCTCTGTCTGCATGTTTGTGTGTGTGTGTGTGTGTGTGTGTGTGTGTGTGTGTGTGTGTGTGTGGCTATTTGCTGAGACAGGTATTGCTTCACATGAAGTGCCTGCGACAAAGGAACATTAGCTGTGTTTTTTATCTCAAATACCTGCTTGTATGTGGGGGCAGCAACATGCAGCAGTTGGGACATGTGGTGCCAGCAACATTTAGTGGCACATATTCGCCACAGCATCATTTGGCGGAAGCAATATGTGGCGGTAGCCACAGGTCCCAACGGGCGCGTGGGGGGCGAGGGCCCGATCATCGCCGCTTGCGGCTTTAATTAGGCGAGACCAGCAGGGGCCCTATTGGAATTGCTCGGATTATTATTATTAGGGCCCGAGCCGCGACCCGCAGGGGTCGGCGAAGGCCCTATTGTAATCGCTCGGATTATTATTATTATTATTTTTTTTCTCCCGCCACTTTAACCCCAAATTGCGTGCCTTCGACTTGAGATAAACGCGAACGCGCCTAGGCCCAAAAATTAGTCACGCCGAAAATCGGATGTATCCAGTGTTTGCACAAAAAAAAGTGCACCATAGCGCCCCCTAGTGGTCTTAAACTGCAGCCCCTCCGGCTACTTTCACGTATTGACCTGATATTTTTAGGGCTTAACTATAATGCCAGGACCTACAAAAAAGTCTCTTACGGCCATCGTCTATTCCGTACAGGAAGTATGCAAATTAGCGTTGATTGTCGCGTAAGGGGGGGCGTATTTGAACGAACTCCTCCTAGAGTTTTTATCGGATCAACTCCAGATTTGGATTGTGTATACTAGACACCTTGACAATGAAAAGTTATTAAAAGATTTTTCGTAGGTCAATGGGCGTGGCCAGAAACCATGCCCAAATTTCGCAATTTTTTCACTAACTCCGAATTAAACAATATTTTTTGGGCATAATCTCCAGGCCAAGACGATCACAAATATATAAATTGTCATAGGGAACTCCGAACAGGAAGTTCGTAAATTAACGTTGAAATTCTGATTTTCGCGATTTTAAGGCTCGCATTTGAACGAACTCCTCCTAGGTTTTTCATTAGATTAACTCCAGATTTGGGTTATGTATACTACACACATTGACGATGAAAAGTTATTAAAAGATTTTTCGTAAGTCAATGGGCGTGGCCAGGAAGGCCGCCCTAAATTGACCATTTTTGGAAAACACGTAAACCTTAATAACTCTCTAGCAATATGTTAGATCCGGACCAAAACATGTACACATGTTCACTGTCCGTGCCTGAGTCAATCTTTATGCTTTATTTCACTCTCAAATATTGCTCCCCCTGCTGGTAACAGGAAGTCTGATCTTTATTCGGACCCGAGCCCAAAAGGCCGGATCATCCAGCGAATTCCCACCCATTTTAGCCCTAAATTGCGTGTATTGCACTTGAGATAAACATGAATGCGCCTAGTCCCAAAATTCAGTCATGGCAACAAATTTATGAATTCAGTGTTTGCTCAAAAAATGTACTCCATAGCGCCCCCTAGTGGCTTTAAACTGCAGCCCCTCCAGCTACTTCCACCTATTGATCTGAAATTTTTAATGCATCACTGTCATGCCAGGACCTACAAAAAAGTCTCTTACGACCATTGTCAATTGTGGACAGGAAGTTTGCGAATTAGCGATAAAGGTCACATTTTGGCGATTTGCAGGGTACGTATTTGAACAAACTCCTCCTCGGGTTTTTATCAGATCAACTCCAGATTTGGATTGTGTATACTAGACACACTGACAATGAAAAGTTATTAAAAGATTGTTCGTAAGTCAATGGGCGTGGCCAGGAAGGATGCCCAAAGTGGACCAGTTTTGGAAAACACGTAAACCTTAATAACTCTCTAGTAATATGTTAGATCTGGACCAAAGCAAGTACACATGTTCACTGTCCCTGCCTGAGTTAATCCACATGCTTTGTTTCACTCTCAAATATAGCGCCCCCTGCTGGTGACAGGAAGTCTGATGTTTTACTCTATCATTAAAATCTCCTCCGTTTTTCCACATGTTTTTTTCAAATATACTCAGAAAGGGTCTTCACACCTTCATGAAGCATCAGTGTTCAGGTGGTGTCCAGAGGTGAAACAGTGTGGCCATGACGAAGCCTCAAACTTCACTGATCGCCATGAACCTGGAAATCAATCTAACTCCTTCATTTAAGCTCCAATCTGCTTCAAAATTCACAAACATGATCAAGGTCCACCTCCTAACACTTATATAAGCTTAATTCTCTGCAACTCCAATAACATCAAGCATTCCATATGTCATAAATTACATACATGTGGTGGCAGCAACATGCAGCGGTTGTGACATGTGGTGCGCTCTACATTTAGTGGCACCAACGCTTCGCAACAGCAGCATTTGGCGGAAGCAATATGCGGTGGTAGCGGCAGGTCCCAACGTGCGCGTGGTTGGCGAGGGCCCGATCATCGCCGCTTGCGGCTTTAATTATTATTATTATTCTTTTGCCTGTTTAACCCCAAATTGCGTGCCTTCAACTTGAGATAAACGCGAACGCGCCTAGGCCAAAAAATTAGTCCGCCCGAAAAATTTATGAATCCAGTGTTTGCACAAAATAATGTGCGCCATAGCGCCCCCTAGTGGCTTTAAACTGCAGCCCCTCCGGCAACTTTCACATATTCACCTGAAATTTTTAGGGCATAAGTATCATGACCAGATCTACAATAAAGTCTCTTATGACCATGGTCAATTCCGAACAGGAAGTTCGCAAATTAGCATTGAGGATCGCATTTGGGCGTACGTATTTGAACGAACTCCTCCTAGGGTTTTTATCGGATCAACTCCAGATTTGGATTGTGTATACCAGACACCTTGACGATGAAAAGTTATTAAAAGAATTTTCGTAGGTCAATGGGCGTGGCCAGAAACCACGCCCAAATTTGACCAGTTTTTCACTTATTGCAAAATGAACGAAATTTTTTGGGCATAACCACCAGGCTGAGACCTTTCCAAAGATATATAATTGTCATGGGGAATTCCGAACAGGAAGTTCAGAAATTAACGTTGAAATTCGATTTTTGAGATTCTAAGGCTAGCATTTCAATGAACTCCTCCTAGGGTTTTTATCGGATCAACTCCAGATTTGGATTGTGTATACTAGACACATTGACGATGAAAAGTTATTAAAAGATTTTTCAGAAGTCAATGGGCGTAGGAAGGACGCCCAAAGTTCAGCATTTTTGGAAAACACGTAAACCTTAATTACTCTCTAGCAATATGTTAGATCCAGACCAAAACATGTACACATGTTCACTGTCCTTGCCTGAGTATATCTATAAGCTTTATTTCACCTCAAATATAGCGCCCCTGCTGGGAACAGGAAGTCTGTTGTTTTCTTGATAATTAAAATCTCCTTTGTTTTTCTACATATTTTTTCAAATATTCTCAGAAAGGGCCTTCATACCTTCACCAACCATCAGTGTTCAGGTCGTGTCCTGAGGTGAAACGGTCTGGCGATGCCTCAAACTTCACTGATCGCCATGAACCTGGAAATCACTCTAACTCCTTCATTTAAGGTCCAATCTGCTTCCAAATCCACAAACATGATTAATGTCCACCTCCTAAAACATCTATAACCTCAACTCTCTGATAGTGCAACCGCACCAACCTCTAGAAATTACTTAAATTACATATGTAAGTGATAAATAATCCAATCTTCCCCATATTCAACACACATGATCACAGCTCCACTCTGGACTTTTTTTTACATTAAACATATATTTGTGCTATAGGAATAGTACCATCTAATAGACAGAAGCAGTGTTCAGGCCAAAACACTTAAACATGCTTTAAATCATCCTGATTGTAGAAGCAGTCTTTCCTCCATCCCTCCCCGCTACTCAGACTGAGCTGAGGTTACCTCACATACTAATTAGTCCACCCCTTCTTCACCCCACACCAACCTCAGAGATCTGTCACTCATGCTCCCACCTCCCTGCTTAGAGTGAGAAACCATAGATTCTTGACATGTCATCCTCTTTATTTAATGTTATCTGTTTACTTTAGATGCTTCATTCAGACTTTATTTTGTGTATGTGTGTGTGTGTGTGTGTGTGTGTGTGTGTGTGACAGACGTTGTGACTGTCAGGGATAGTAATTTCTTCAAACAATCTCAGAAAGGGTCTTCACACCTTCATGAAGCATCTGTCTGCATGTTTGTGTGTTTGTGTGTGGCTATTTGCTGAGACAGGTATTGCTTCACATGACATGCCTGGGACAAAGGAACAGTGCCACCCAATGGGCATCAGGTGTTTTTTATATCTCAAATACCTGCTTGCATGTAGGGGCAGCAACATGCAGCTGTTGGGACATATGGTGCCAGCAAAATTTAGCGGCACCAATTTTTCGCAACAGCAGCATTTGGCGGAAGCAATATGCGGCGGTACCAGCAGGGCCCAACGGGCGCGTGGGGGGCGAGGGCCCGATCATCGCCGCTTGCGGCTTTAATTATTATTATTATTCTTGCTCCTCTTTAACCCCAAATTGCGTGCCTTCAACTTGAGATAAACGCGAACGCGCCTAGGCCAAAAAATTAGTTCCCCCGAAAAATTTATGAATCAAGTGTTTGCACAAAAATAAGTGCGCCATAGCGCCACCTAGTGGCCTTAGACTGCAGCCCCTGGGGCTACTGTCAAGCATCAACCTGAAATATTTAAGCCGTAGCTATCATGCCCGGACCTACAAAAAAGTCTCTTATGACCATGGTCGATTCCGAACAGGAAGTTCGCAAATTAGCGTTGAAAGTCGCATTTTGTCAATTTTCAGGGTACGCATTTTAACGAACTCCTCCTAGGGTTTCTATCGAATCAACTCCAGATTCAAACAGTCCATACTTGACACATTGACAATGAAAAGTTATTAAAAGATTTTTTCAGAAGTCAATGGGCGTGGCCAGAAACCACGCCCAAATTTGACCAATTTTTCACAAACTCCGAAATGCACGAAATTTTTTGGGCATAACCACCAGGCCAAGACCTTTCCAAAGATATATAAATTGTCATGGGAAATCCAAACAGGAAGTTCGTAAATTAACGTTGAAATTCTGATTTTCGCGATTCTAAGGCTAGCATTTGAACGAACTCCTCCTAGGTTTTTCATTGGATCAACTCCAGATTGGGATTATGTATACTACACACATTGACAATGAAAAGTTATCAAAAGATTTTTCGTAAGTCAATAGGCGTGGCCAGGAAGGACGGCCAAAGTTGACCAGTTTTGGAAAACACGTAAACCTTTATAACTCTCTAGTAAAATGTTAGATCCAGACCAAAATATGTACACATGTTCACTGTCCATGCCTGAGTATATCTATAAGCTTTGTTTCAATCTCAAATATAGCGCCCCCTGCTGGTAACAGGAAGTCTGATGTTGTACTCGATGATTAATATCTCCTCCGTTTTTCAACATTTTTCTTTCAAATATTCTCAGAAAGGGTCTTCACACCTTCATGAAGCATCAGTGTTCAGGTCGTGTCCTTAGGTGAAACGGTTTGGCGATGGCAAAGCCTCAAACTTCACTGATCACCATGAACCTGGAAATCACTCTTATTTCCTTCATTTAAGGTCCAATCTGCTTCAAAATCCACAAACATGATCAAGGTCCACCTTCTAACACATCTATAAGCTCAATTCTCTGCTACTGCAATCGCACCAAGCTCTAGAAATTACATAAATTACATACGTAAGTGATGAATACTCCAATCTTCCCCAAATTCAACACACATGATCACAGCTCCACTCTGGACTTTTTTTTTTTTCTTAAAACATATATTTGTGTTATAGGAATAGCACCATCTCATAGACACAAGCAGTGTTAATGCCAAAAACACTTAAACATGCTTTAAATCATCCTCCCCCTCCTCAGACTGAGCTGAGGTTACCTCTCACACCAATTAACCCACCCCCCTTCTTCACCCCACACCAACCTCAGAGATCTGTCAGCCAAGCTTCCACCTCCCTGCTTAGAGTGACACACCATAGATTATTGACATGTCATCATCTTTATTCACTGAGTTACACTGAGGTTAAAAGTGTTCAAGAGACATTTGTGATATTGGTCGCATCACATGGTCTGATATAATGCTCATAGGCTCTGTATGTTGCTGTTTGAAGTGGTGGACTCTGTATGTTGCTGTTTTAAGTTGTGGAAGACATTTTCTCATGCTGGTGATCTGACACTGTTAATCCTAATTATTGAGCCATTATTTTTTTCTTTTATTGACCAACTCTTCTTGGCCCAGCTCTACACTGAATCATTGCCATCATTCATCTGTATGCTGTACAGGCCTAACCATATCTATGTTGTGGCTATTTGCTGAGACAGGTATTGCTTCACATGAAGTGCCTGCGACATAGGAACAGTGCCACTGGGCACTAGCTGTGTTTCATATTTCAAATACCTGCTTGTATATGGTGGCAGCAACATGCAGCGGTTGTGACGTGGGGCCAGCAACATTTAGCAGCACCACCGTTTCACAACAGCAGCATTTGGTGGAAGCAATATGTGGCGGAGTCAATAAGGCCCAACGGACGCATGGGAGGCGAGGGCCCGATCATCGCCGCTTGCGGCTTTAATTTAAATTATTTTTCGTCTTCATTACTCTTTCACTCTGTTTTTCATTCTTTTTCTACCGTCTTTCTTCATTTACTGTCTGCTCTGAGTTTTTTTACTTGTTTTTCCTCCTTACTTCTTTTGTGCTTTCTCCCTCACACTGTTCCTCCCCTTCATACCATCCATGTGTTGAGACACATCAACAAAAATGACTTTTCAGTCTTCCTCTAGCCCTTGTTTTCTGCTAGTTCTCTCTGCTTTCAGTGCTGCCATTAGGCTGTCTTTTCAGGTCCAGTGTAGGCTTTCATTTAGCGCTTTCATCCTCCAAGCCTTGCTTTGTCAAAGAACAAGAGTGAGTGTCTGAGAGAGGTTTCTGTAGCTTCTCTACCCTTTGAAGAAGGACATGGCATTCAGGTGTGTCTCTCTTAGCGTCCATTTTGTGTCTGGCTGACAATTTTTTTTTTTATAGTTTTCTTTATGTCTTTGCTGAATAGTGCGACTGGGGAGCCGCACAGGTCACAATCGCTTGAATCAAGCCGAACCCCTTTGCTGGGTAAAACAGCTCTGCTTTCAGAAAAGAGCAGAGTGGCTCACCTTTGTCCTTGAGACGATGCTTTCAGTCTCCCTGCTTTTTTTGCCCCTTCACCCATCTAGCTGCTCATACGTTGATGTGTCTGCTCCTGTTTGGCCATATTCTGTTTGGGTTTTACTTTACACAGTGATTATCAAAGCGGATGGACAGAAGCAATGCAATGAAGACACAGTGAAGGAATAGGGGGGCTGTTTATGCAGGCAATGGTGTTTTTGTGTCTGTGTGTTAATGCCTGCCTGATCCAGTGAGGTGTGTGTTGATATTTCCTCAGGCAGACGGTAATGATATTGTTTTTATTAATGCCTGATTAAATTTTTAACATGTGGCTGCTAAAGGCTCTTAGTGCTTTCCTAACACTGCCTAAGCTGTCAGCCCTGTTAACACACAAATCCAAAACACTGCCGCTCCAACTTTCATCATGTCAGTTTTTTCGGTAATGAGCAACAAGCTCCTGAATCAAAACGTCTCATCCAGTGGCTCTGACCACAATGCTCACTATTATTTATCCATCTCTGTCTCTTTTCATGCCTCAGGTGTATGCTGTCTGTCTGCTTTCTTCAGCCATCTTCTGCTTCTCTTTTACTTTCAGCGCCTGCCTCTCTTGTTCCCTCTGGCACTATTGGCAGCACTCTGTCTCTGTCAGGTGTGTGCGAGATAGCCTTCACGCCATCGACTTGGAGGAGATAGGCTTTTGGACGCCTCAGCCACTTTCCAACTTGTTACTTAACTATTTCTTCCCCAAACCAATCTGAAGATCTCTTTCTCCAGTCAGTCTTTCTATTTGGAGGTCAATAACATTTAATGGTGAAATGGATGCAGGGCTCAGTATAGTTGGTATGAAGCAACACATTGTGAATATCTATTTTTAATTACTCATAATGAAGCAGAAGATTGTACTTTTCCTGGTAACAGATATTACAGGCATATTTCCAAACTCATTTCTGATATTGATACTGATATTTAATGTCAGAGCACAAAACTTTGCTTAAATCAAAAATATAATAAACCAACTCCTTCCATGTCAACAGTCCATTTGTGTAAGATACAGAAGTGAAGCAAGAGAAACCAAATTTAATTCTTTAATAAATAATACTTAAAAACTATAAAGGCGAACATTCAAGGCCCAATTTACACAAAACAAAAATGATGAAAAACTGAGAGTTTTCATTCCGCTGTCCCCTCCAGTGTACACAAGAACGGTGCCTGGAGTGCCTGAATCTGCAAACTTTTGAAACCAAGGTCTGGAGTGGAACATTTAGAAAACTTCTTCATATCCATATTTGTGTGGACAAGATTCAGCATTTCACCCTGAAACGCTAATGTTACCACATTTGCAGTACTCTTTCACATGAAGGCTGCTCGCACATCCCAGGAAAAACAACAGACAAGAAACTCCTGCGTCTTTGTGCGTCCACTCGCCATTGTTCATGAAAAGTTTGTGACTTCTGAAAAGCATTAGTGCACAGGCGCATCTTTTAACTCCGCTGTTTCACTACAAATCTACATCGGCAACTACTGGCCTGGCATGGATGCTACAGCGTTTTCAGTCATTCACACCGTCTCCGTGTGAATGTAGAGAGCTTTAGAAAATGCAGACAAAAAAAACTTTGTTTCTGGTGAAAACATTCCTTGAGAATGGCATAGACCATCACAGTGCAGTTGTACATTTTGCCAATATTACAGCCAACATATGGGATGTTTATGGCAAGTTTTTATAAAAAAAAAATATTGGTTGTAAATGTGAAAAAGGAAAAAATTCACACACAAACACACACACACACACACACACACACACACACACACACATATATATATATATATATATATATATATATGTGTGTGTGTGTGTATATGTATATCTATATATATATCTATATAAATATAATATATATATATATATATATATATATATATATATATATATATATATATATATATATATATATATATATATATATATATATATATATATATATATATATATATATATATATATATATATATATATATATATATATACATATATATATATGTTAGGGGTGCAACAATACATGTATCTGTATTGAACCGTTCGATACAGTGGCCTCGGTTCAGTACACCCTATGAACCGAACAATAGGCAGTTTTGTATTTATTTATTTGATCAACTTCTGATGAGGCGCTATGCCCTGAAAGTTCAGTGAATCTGCGTTCGACTACTCTGGGCTGCATTGTTGAGCACAGATCCGCTGAGCTGCGCGCGCACCTCCCCTTTCATTCGGCTAAGCTGCTGAGACAGAAGAAGTTACATATGCTAGGGCGCTGCAACATGGCGAGTGCTTTACCTTCAGCAGAAATTGAAGACCCTCCACTATCGTTCAGATCTGGTGTTTGGGACTACTTTGGCTTCCGTGTTAAGTCTGACCTTGATTGTAGGCATGTTGTGGACAAAAACACAACAGTATGTCGGAAGTGCAACACAATGCTAAACTACGTCGGTGGAAATACAACAAACGCCGACATCATCCCTGTGTTAAAACAAGTGGAACCAGACAGAAACAACAAGCAGCACACATGCTACAGACTTTACCTGGGTCATTTAGACAGCCATTAGCACATGATTCAAAGAGGGTAAAGGAAATCGACCGGGCAATAGCTACTTTTATTGCTGTCGACATGGGACCCTTTTCTGTTGTGGATAACGTTGGTTTCAGGACATGGCACAGACACTTGATACACTTAAAGCTAGTTCTTTGTAATATTTACTCTGCTGCTAAGAATGCACCACATAAGATGGGTGACTTCTCTATTAGATACATTTAATTTTTACTTATTCTTATTTTTACATGGTATATAATGGCTGTTTTTTAATCTCTAACAGTGCAGTACACTTCACTCCATGTAAATATTTTGTCAATAGTTATAGGTCACTTTTAACTGGCAGTGTTAATCAATATTTCTTGCATAGCCCTTGTATTCATATTTATTTTTTATACTATTTATTCTGGCCCTAATAACATTCATATTTTTATACACTTTTTCATTAAAGGGGACATATCGTGCTTGTTTCTCCTTTTCGCTATGCCAGACTCGGATGCCTGTAAAGCATTTCTGCCCTCGGTACAAGTCATTTAGTTCCTTCATTGCCCCACAATAGCGTTCTCAAAATCCTCATTTTAAGCCTCATGAAGCTCTCGTTGAAACACGAGGATCTCAGGATGACCTACAGTTACCTCGCAACGTCACAGCCCTTTGTGCTCTGATTGGTCAGTTCTATCGGGGGTAGAGCCAGCTTGTCCTTCTTTTTCTTCTGTATTTTCCGGCAGGCTCAAAGCAGTGACTGTGTATTGAGTCCCCCTACAGGCCAGAGCTGGTGATGAGTGAGTGTGAGCTAGGGAGCTATATACTTCTGCTGGACGAATGTGTTCCTCGGTGACGGTTTTGTGGCTAACGGACATCACAGAGGAGGAAGTGTTTTATCAGATTACTCCAATAAAAAGAAAGGTACCTCGTGTCGTCATGATGATTTAAATCTCGCAGACATCTCGCAATGAGATGTCCGCGAGATTGCAGAGGCATCAAATCTCGTTCTAGGATATCAGAAAAAATACAATATCTCATTTTTTGAAAATTAAGGGGGTGTAAGGTCTTGTTTTCAAATTTATTATATTATATGTAAATATTAAATCATGCATCAGCATGATATGTCTCCTTTAACAATATCACTGTGTGTTGTTACAGTCAAGGAAGCCAATGCAACGAAATTTCATTCCAAGTGCACTGCTGTGTAATTTGCGTAATGACAATAAAGGAAGTCAAAGTGTAAGTGATGTTTTTGTTTTTTACAATTCTAAGTATGCACCGAAGAATGTGCCTGGTTTAGCTGCAAGAGTTACATTTAATTCAATTAGATGAAAATGTACTCTGAGTTAATACAAAAGTTGGTTATTTTAATAAACCACAAGTAAAAAAGGCATTGAAATTTCTCATATTTTGTATCGAAAAAGTATCAAACCGTGACAGAAACGTATCGAACTGAACCGAACCGTGACTTATATGTATGTATATATGTATGTATATATATGTATAATGATAATCAACTTTTTAGGCTACCAATTAGGCTTGTTCAGTTCGCTGGTATTAAATTGGTACTGAGATATTTAAAATAGTACTCTATTGTGCTTGGATGAGACCGCTGTTTTTTTTGGTTTGTTTTTTTCTTTTTTAATAATATAGTGGTCACTGTGTGACGTCAATACCTTGTAATTTGAGCTGAGGCGAGTGAGCTGGAGCAAACGGGCGAGCGTCGGTGATTGAGCGAGCTAACCTGGTATGCCAGACAGACTGTTCCACATGTCTGCCAGAGAAACATGACATGCAGGATTTCAGACAATGAATCAGGCATGTCTGTCTGCTCTACAAGGCTATGAAGTAGCAGCATGGAGCAGCAAACATAGCTGCTCCAACTCACTCTATGGCAACAGAGAGTTATAAAGGAGAGAACGAAAGAGAGAGAGGAGAGCAGGGAGAGAATGGCAGCTGCTGCAGCCTTCAACACGCTGCATCTTGTAGATAAACAGGTGCACAAAGTGCTGTGTGAAATTAGGCTTAGGCTTTAAAACAAAAGGTGAAGCCATTAAGCATCGAAGCACCACTGTGCCAACAGTATTACAAAACGTGTGGCCAAGGGCGGAAACCCTTCCAAATTGTCAAAACACGAGAAGGACAAGCACACAAACCTGCATAAGGGGGGCAGATTGGTAATATCTTATATATCCATGAAAAAAAGACACATTCAGTGCTAAAAGAAAGCAACTCCAGCCTTTCACTCTTCACAAAAGGAGCTCTGGCAAAAAAATTAATCTGCAATGCAATTAGCTGTCATTTTCTCTGGTTTAAATAGCCTATTTATATTATTTTGTTTTACAGTCATGGAAAAAATTATTAGACCACCCTTGTTTTCTTCAATTTCTTGTTAATTTTAATGCCTGGCTCAACTAAAGGTACATTTGTTTGGACAATTATAATGATAACAACAAAAATAGCTCATGAGAGTTTAATTTAAGAACTAAGAACTATTCATTTTCCATGGTTTTCTTGATAATAACCAAAATTACTTAAATTCTTACATCAATAGCTATGGCATTGTACCGCCAAAAACACTACTTTTAAGCATTCCATGTTTTCTTTTCTGTTTGCTTTAAACACATGGTACACACAAGAGTTAATACTTGATTGCATAACCATTGTTTTTGATGACTGCAGCCATGCGTCTTGGCATGCTCTCCACCAGCTTCTGACATTGTTCTGCTGTCACAGCAGCCCATTCCTGTTGGACAAATTCAAACAAATTTTCTTTGTTTTTGGGCTTGTGGTTCTCCATTTTGAGTTTGATGATTTTCCACAGGTTTTCAATTGGATTAAGATCTGGTGATTGAGCAGGCCAAGGCATGGTGCGAATGTTGTGGTTCTCCATCCAGGCTTTAACTGACCTTGCCGTGTGGCAAGGGGCATTGTCTTGTTGGAAAATCCAGTCATTCGAGGCAGGAAAGAGTTTTTCCAGCTGATGGAAGAAGACTGTTTTCAAGGGTAGTCCTGTACATGACGTGGTTCATTCGGCCTTCACACAATTGCATTTGCCCTGTTCCACTCAGACTGAAACAACCCCAGATCATGACTGATCCACCCCCATGTTTTACTGTAGGGGCAAGACAGTCTGGGTTGTAAGCTTCTCCAGGCTTCCTCCTAACCAGTAAGTTGGCTGGAGTGGGCATCAATTCAAAATTGGATTCATCACTGAAGAGAACCTTAGCCCAATCATCAGCAGTCCAATCCTTGTGGTCTCGAGCAAAGAGTAACCGGGCCTTCCTCTGCCTTTCATTGATGAAGGGCTTCTTGCGTGCTCTGTGTGACTTCAAACCAGCTTCAACAAGTCGGTTTCGAACTGTCCTTGCTGAACAAGTCACATTTCTCGACAGTGCCCACTCATTTTTAAGGTCCCTGGAGGTCTGACGACGATTCCTAACACAGGAACGGATGAGTGCACGGTCATCTCGTGGGGTAGAAAGACGTTTCCTGCCACGGCCAGGTAGCAATTTGGTAGTGCTATGTTCAGCTTGTTTTTTTTTGTTGTAATGAACGGCTGTCTTGGAGATCTTCAGTTTTTTCGCTACCTGTCTCTCACTCATGCCAATTTCCAGCAGTGCCAAGATGGCTGCCTTTGTGGCTTCACATAATTCTTTTGTTTTAGGCATTATGTGAGAGCTGACAACTTCTGAGTTGTGCGACGGCTTGAATGTAAGCAGGAAACCACTCTAGGCCTTTGCATGTGCAGTGCTGCTTGTGACATGAAATGGCCTCTTATATACCCTGGGAATCAATTAAGCTTAAGAATGTCAAATAGGACATAAAGTATTATGTGACCAGCTGCATTTTTTGTTGTGTTCATTGTATTATACGTTTAGTGGTACCAGATATTACAATGAACAAGAAATTGAAGAAAACAAGGGTGGTCTAATAATTTTTTCCATGACTGTATATTATTGTATTATATTTATTAGGGCTGGGACGATTCACTTCTCTCCCGATTCGATTTATTGCGATTTTTTAGGTGCCAATACGATTTAAATTGCGATTCTACGATATTGCCGATTTTTGCAATCTTAAGTTAGCTTTTTTAAAACCAGTGAAAAAGATGAACAATGACGATGCCTACAGACTATATCAGGAAAAATACACATCACATGTGAGTCTGTTTTTAGGATTTATTCAGCAATATATTTTAACCAGCTGTTTATGCTCCCTCTCTTCAAAAGCCTGGATTGCATATAAAAAGTGGCTTATTATCCCTTCAGGCAACAGAGTTTTTTCAAGAAATATTCAATTTTGCTATCAAGATTTAAAAAGGCTATAGTTTCAAAGTGGTTAGCTTTCCCAGCCATCATCATCACTGTAATTTACGGGCCGAGCATGAACGCCTCTGCTGCCTGCACTGTTTACCCCCGGCTTCTCTCTCGTCTGACCAGAGCTCCGCGGTCTTTCTCATTCTCCGCTAACACCGTCACTTTTCGCTGTGTTTTGAGCTTCCCTGCATCCCAGACTATGTACCCTCTTCGGCAGTCGCCGGCCATGGAGAGGAAAAGCTCTCGGTATGTACTGCTCCGGGACTGTAATGGCGCGCAGAGCCGCTCCCGCTGCGCCCACTCGCTGTCAGTTTCGTCCTCACTGGACGACTGACCGTCATCCTCAGAGAAGAAATATTCCTCAGATTCAGAGTCAGACAGTACTTGACAAAGTACTCTCGACATCGTGAGTACTCTTACTAAGTCTCTTTCACTCTGTGTCTCTCTCTCTGCTCCGCTCCACAGCCTCTGCAGCCACACTCGCGTCCCTCGGTCCGGTGTGTGTGTTTTAAAATAAATATACGCCAAAACTTTGAATAGAAACCTGTCACCTGTCCACTATCTGCTGGTAAAAAGTAGGAACACTATTCAGCACTATTTTAACAGCTATGGCCTGTTTTATCCAGCAATGTTGCTTGCCTCAGTTTGGCGACTTTAGCGCCTATAGTGTGTGAGTGTGTGTGTGTGTGTAGGGGGGGATATCGATTTTTGAATAAAAATATCGATTTTAAAATCGGCAGACAAAAAATCGCAATACTTAGGTGTATCAATTTTTTCTCCCACTCCTAATATTTATATTCTCACTGTGATTTTTCAACTTTTTTCCTTTATTTTTTTCCAGAGCTGTAAATGCACACATGCAGTAAGAAAATGTTCGTGTTTTGAATCGTATTTTATTTAATTTTATTTTAAATTGTATTTATTTTAACATTGTGCTGTGTGTGCATTAGAAAAGTTTGTCTTTGGGGTAGTTTATTTTATTAACTAATGCATAGTTATAGTTCGATGGTTTTCTATTAAAATACAGTCAATAATGACATGTTTTTTGTTCTCTTCTTATTTGGAAAAGTATCAAAAAGTATTGACATACACGCTGGTATTGGTATCAATTCCAAATTGTTTGTATCATGACAACACTAATACTAATATTGGTCTGGTAATACTGTGCATCCTTTTTTGCTATTATATATTTTAGGTATCTTATTTATCATTTCTTAATTCAACAAGCAAAACATTCAACGTTCAAAAGACCCAACATCAAATTCTAGCCATACAGGTCCCTGAGTTTCCTCCAGGTTTGCTCATAAGATCATTTTCAATTTACAATATTTGTTAAGGATGAAATGAATGTTGACTTCTGCACATGCATATTTACCAGTCAGGTATAACATTATGACCACAGGCAGGTCAAGTGAATAAAACTGCTTTTATTTCCATCATGACAACTGTTAGTGGGTGGGATATACTAGGCAGAAAGTGAGCACTTTGTCCTTAAGTTGACATTTGAAGCAGGAAAACAAGCATAAGGATTTGAATGAGTATGACGAGGGTCAAATTGTGATGGCTAGACAACTTGGCCAGATCATCTCCAAAACCACAGCTCTTGTGGGTTGTTGCTGGTTTGCTGTGATCAGTATCTATCAAATGTGATCCAGGAAGGACCATTGTTGAACCAACGACGGGATCATGGGTGGGCAAGGGTCTTTGATGCAAGTGGGGAATGAAGGCTGGCCCTGTGTGGTCCAGTCCAACAGTCTGGGTACTGTTGCTCAAGTTGTTGAAGAAGGTAATGATGGTTCTGATGTAAAGGTGTCAGAATACACAGTGCATTGCAGTTTGTTGTGTAGAGGGCTGTGTAGCTGTGGTCGGGGTGGTAGATCATCATAATTTTATGCCTGATTAGTGTATTTATGTGGGAAAAAAATTACATTTAATTCTGTTCATTCTTGTTTGGGCTGCTGCATTGGGAGATAGTTGAGTGTTTTTGTAAAGAAGATTTTGTTGTTACTACTTTGTCTTCCTAAATTAAGAAAAACAGCTGCTCAGAAATAAACTTGTCATTATCTACTGGACTTATTGATTTTTCTCCCAGTCAGAGAAACTACAGTTTTATTTGTCATACAACCAGAAGTTAGAATTCTGGGATATTTATTTTGCTAATTCAGAAAAACAGGGCACTTTTTTAATTCATAAAATCACAAGTATAATGTATAAACAATAAAACAACTTGAACTATGTTAAAAGGAAGAAAGGCAGAGAGATTTGGCCTTGGCAAATCATGCATATTGAGTTATTTCAGATTAAGAGCAAGCATGCTTATATGGACTAAAATTGATAAATAAATTTGAACAGAAAATATTAGGGTACTGTAGCGGTGGGTTGTAAACCTATATCAATATTGTTTATTTTTGCAATTAAGTTCTTACTGGTTTAAACATGGACATTTAGTTGAAGAACACACGCTGAACAAAAGAAAAGCTAATTGATCTTTATATTAATTCAGGGCTGGTTCTCTGGATCAGGGATTTTCTGTCCTGTCATCTACAAATGATCTGTGTTGGTGAAAGCATGTCTGACGTATGCACAGTGAGCACTGGCTGCCCCATGGCTGTGTTCTTTCCCCTGTTTTATTTTCTCTCATATCAATTGAATGTAAGGTAAATGACCAAAACTGTGTTTAACTTAATTATGCTGATGATATGGCTCTTGTTGACTTTTGCAAAAAAAAAAAGCTTTTATTGATGGAAGTGATTATTTGTCCCAAGCAAAGGCTCTAGAGACATGGTGTTGCTCAAGCCAGTTAGAAATAAATATAACCAAAACAAAAAAATAATTATCAGTGCAAAAAATGATTACAAAATAGAGCCAGTTATACTTGACAGCCAACTTTTTAAATCTGATGAAATCTTTTCAGTGACTCAGAACAGTCCTAGACTGTCAGACATGAGCTCAAAATAAAGCTGCTGCTCCTGTGCGTCTTAAGGAGATATTTGAGATGGTGTGCATCTAATTAGGATGCCTCCTGGTTGCCCTCCTGTGGAGGATTTCCAGGCACAACTGGGAGGAGACCCCAGGGCAGACCCAGAACCTACGGGTTACATATCCCATCTGGCCAGGGAACTTCTTGGAATCCCCCAGGAGGAACTGAAAATTGTTGCAGGGAAAAGGGTAGTCTGGGCTGCCCTGCTTTGCTTGCTGCCCCTGTGACTCGTCCCCAGATAAGCAGTGGAGGGTGGATGGATGGACAGTACCTGACAGCCTGCTTAGCTTCTCTGGAAACATTAAGTTCATTATGAAGAAATGCTCACAGCAACTACATATCCTCAGAAAACTGTATCTTTGGTGTCAATCAACAAATATTAGAGCTAGTGCACAAATCCATTGCTCTGAGTGTTCTAACTTACCATCTTTCTGCCCTGAATTGAATTAAAATTGAACAGAATTGAATTCGTATGGCCACTTGAATTGTAGACTGGAGAATAAATTTGAAAAAACTTTTATTTGCAGGCAAATTAATGAAAAGATGACAAAAAAAACCCTGTCTCAAATATTTAATGTCAGAAAAGGCAGAAAAAGAGAACTATCCTAGAAGGTAGTTCTCATTCTCTTTGTGACCAGTTTGAACCCCTGACCTCAGGGAGGTGCAATGGAGTCCCTCTGGCTACTTGAAATTGCAAAAGTTACTTTGCTTGCTTTATTTTATGCATTTTTTTTTCTTATTGATTCTCTTTCTCATTGATTATTCTTAATTTAACTGCCACCCATTCTGCAGGAGTGTGAGCCCAAGGTCCCTTTTTCCATTAGGAAAATAAGTACATGTCTACTTTAAACTAAATTCTGTTAATTAAATCTGTTTAAAACTTTAAAAACTGATTTATATTCTCCTTTTCCCAACATTTAGCTTTTGCCTTGAGGGGGAAGTGACTTATGCCGTAAACCAGTCATAGCAGTAAAAATTGGTAGTTTTTAGTGTGGAAGTGTTCCTACCATCCACACCAAGGTTACAAAGTGCCAGTGAAAGCGACATAGACCTGAGACCATGACAGGTGTCATTCCACCTGTTGTAAGGTGATGTACTTTCACGATGATTGTAGAAATATTATACCAGGGTGGAAAAACTACATAGGGTTGTTGTTTTTTTTTAACCCTAAATCACTTTTCTCTTTTTATTTGTTTTCCTTACTTCTGACCTTTTGTTATTTTATCTATTCAAATCCTGCCCCTACACCTTTTTTTAGTGTTTTATTCATTCTGTCTGTATAAAATTTTCTTTTTTTTTTTTTTTGACCGTTTCTCATGTTATTGCTTTTACTCTGACTTTATTATTTTCTTTCATGGTTTCACTACTGTTTTCATCTTTTGTCTTGGTCCTCATTGTCCCATTTTATGGTTCTGAATTTTGTTTTGCCTGGGTTCTTATGAGAAATCAAACTGGTTTTTATTTCTCCTGAGTTGGCTTTATTGTTAATTTTTGATTGTACAGGTTCTCTGCTTAATATAGTGCTTAGTTTCTTCTGGGCTGAATCTCTTGTAATTTTTCTGTATGATTCTACATGAGCACCTTGTATACCTACATTTCTAATAGTGACATACAATAGGGCTGGACAATTAATCAGATTTTGATCGTGATTTCAATTTTGCCATCTGGCAATCATAAAAACCTTATAATCGAAGAAAAACGATTAATATACCACACAGTGTGGAGTGCCGTGTATGCAAGTTCCTGCGCTTCATAGCGCTTCTGTGTTCCACGTGCAGCCACAGCGAGTGTGTGTGACTTATGTGGATCAATAATACTGTATGTGCCACTCGCTGGTTCTTTAAAGTTGTGTTTAAATCAATACTGAAGTTTTTAGATAAATGAATAATTGTGTAGATTAATTGTGATTTCAATATCACTTAAAATAATCGTGATTCTTATTTTTACCATAATCGTCCAGCCCTAACATACAAATTAGGTTCATTTATTGTAAATATGTTATTTAGCCTATGTTGACTCAAAGAAGTGGACTTTGGCTCTGATTAAGCCTGTCAAGATAACAAATTGTGCTGGACGATGATTGCCCAAAAATTATTGCCGATAAACGATATAATTGTCAATATTATTTTGATTTTTTTTTCATTCTTTCATTAATGTAATTATAATATGTCATAATAAAGTGAGTACTCCATATCAAAAGCAATAAACTTTATATTTCTTAAGTGTATTTAACCGTAATTGGAAGGTCAAGATCTTTTCAATAAATTAAATTAAACAAACAATATAATACATTTAACAAACAAAAAAAGAGAAAAAAAAATGAAATGAACTGTCTTTTAGGAAAAATTGCATGTAAATAAAGATGATTATACTAATCAAAAACAATAAAAAGTAGGCCCTGTCTCTGTAAAGTAAAAAAACAAAACTCCAATAAAAACAGCAGAAAAAAAAAAAAGTTCATACAGTTCCGGAATTGTTTGTGACATATACTTTCTTTCAGTCTCGTACTGTCTGTAAAATGTTTGTAACATTACAGTCTTTCCAACCATATTGAAGGGTCGCATTTCTTTTGTAATGTAGGGAAAGACACTGTTTGTGAACACACCATTTTGCGCTTTTAATTATACTTCCTTTGCAGACCAAACGCCTCGGTATATGTTGACTATCTGGACGAAAGCCCCGCTGCACCTCCCATTCTTCGTCGTCACTAATTTCCAACAAATTAATGGCATATTGGCTCGTTGGTGTTAATAGGCTCGCACCTTGTTCATTCTGTTTGAAACCAAAATATTCCCACACTTGGGCTGTGGCAGCCGGCTTAAGAACCGTAGCTTTCGTGCCATCATTCATATCAGTGTTTGTTTCCTCGTTACTCCTCACAACGCTCACTTCACCTCTCTTTGTGTGTATGCGCGAGCCCCCCCCCCCCCCCTCCAAAAAGATTGCATGAGTGAATGAGTGACAAACGCTCACTCCGCTATAAATCCGCTGTAGAACCGATGCACCCCGGTGTTAAGAGAGATCGACAGAGTGACCCATCTTGTCATCCAGCCTGTTTGGTGGAAAGAGAGAAGGAAAACAAACATGCATGCACGAGTCAGTTTATCGAGGCCGGCAAACTTACCGAGGACGTTTTTATTTATCGTGCAGTTAATTGATTTATTGATTATCATGACAGGCCTAGCTCTGATAGTTCTTTAAACAACTGTGGTTATTCAGTTATGGGGTCAGTTCTAAGAGATTTTCTTCACTGTAGGGCTCATGACAGTTACTGAAATTAAAATTCATTAAGATAGTGTCTCAGTGGCTTGATCTTGCCAACCCATATGCTGGCCATAAGGTACTGGTGCAGATAACGCCTCTTTAAAAACCACTCGGTCATAGATACGCAACATTTTGACATCCTGACTGTTTTATACAGTTCTGAGGTTCTGAGTACAAAATGCTTGGCTTCCTCTGCTGGTCATATTTGTTGGTTAGAATTGAGATTGTGTGTCTGTTTGTGTGTGAAGGAGAGAAAATAGAAAGTAACAAGGCCAGCTCTGCCTCCAGGCTGTTTGGCCCCAAACTCTCATCAGCCTGCTGGTGCTGAAACAGAGAACCTTCTGCCCCTTGCCACTGTACAACAACAACACACACACACACACACATTGAAGACTCATAGCATGGCTTACACACAGTCATAACACACAAAATCAAAGTTTGTGACTAAATCATGTTCCCCATCTTTTCCCGACATCCTCACTTGTTCTATCAGTGCATCCCATCTCCTTTTATCCACCTCCCTAATCTGTCTGTGCTCGAATCACACTTTCTATTCCCCTATCTTTCCTTTGAGACGAGCTCTCTTTTCTTACTCCTCCATTCCCTTCATCCTTATCTTGTTTCCTCTCACCCCCATACATCCAAAAGCCTCAGATTACTTTAAAAATGTTTTTTGTCCCCTCTCTCCTCTCTCCCATCTCTTCTCTTCTTCTCCCTGAGTCTCTGCTCCTTTTCTCCCCCCTCCTCATCTTTTTTCCATGTCTCTTCTCAGCGGTGGTTTTAATGCATTATGAAAATGGACTGGGGCTATGAAAGCGAAACAGGACAAGTTTGGCTGTTTAATGTGACTCCTTTCACTCCTCATCTTCCTCATTGGCAGCCGACATTTGTGTGTATGTGTGTGTTTGTGTGAATCTTTATGCTGCATTTGGTGAAAATATGATGAGTGCATACACATGTGCATGTTTACAGGCTTTTCTGTCTCTTTAATTGTAAATTTTAATCTGATGAAAACATCATTCCAGTCTTTGGACATGTAGTGACATGCTCCTGCTCTTTAACATGGACTTCCAGCTCTGTTAACACACACATGCACACATGCTCTGTGAGCACGCATTAAACTGCATGAATAATAGAATAGACCAGGCAGACAGCGTGGAACGCATGTTTCCCCGAGACGTGTGTTAATGGAAAATAGTGTTAAGGCATGCACAGCAGCATGCAGGAAGCTGGGAATGGGTGTTTATGAGACAGAGGATAAGTTCCATCCTACAGGGTAATGTGACCTGGATGTAATTCTCCCCATTTCCATCCCTCTTACTCTTTTTCTTAAACCTCTCCTTCACTCCCTCAACTATTGCTGCTTTGTTAATTTGTGTGAAGTTTAAAGCTCTGCATCTCTGGAGAGAGAGGGAGATCATCCCGAGGAGAGATAGAGGGAGATGAGCTGATTAGATGGATCAAGATTAAGAGTGGGAGGGGTGTAGCTGTAAGAGAGAGAAGAGGGAAGTTAATATCATAGAGTTCTGAAACAGAGGCAAACGGTGACAAACATGAGCTGTTGGGTCACTGGTGCGAGCTGTTGCACTTGGACTGTAAAAAAAAAAAAAAACTTATAGGATTGACTCAATGTCATTGCTCTCCAATTCTATACTGTAATTTAACTACAGTATGGTTCAATAAACAAGGTAAATCTACTACAAATACTCAAAAATGGGCACTTTTGATTATACCCTATTCTAGTGAGGGATACTCTATTTACTCAAAGGTTCCATGTCCTGGTGTCTTTGACATGGACATCTTGTCTTCAGTGGCCGGTTAGGCAAGGATTTGATTGAGGTTTATTTATTAAATAATAAATAATTTTCCTGATAGGTGTTTTTCATACAAAATAGCCACATGCCTATGCAGGTGTTGTGAGTTTTCATCTGCAAATAAATTACAGTTTAGATTAGATAAAAATTCTTTATTTGATTTTTAATTCTTTAAAACATCATCATTAATTTTACCCTCAAATACTCTCATCATGTCTCGTGTTGTTTAAACTTTTGATCGTAAGTACACTTTTTAAAATACTCTTTTGACCCAGTTAAACTGGGACAAGGCAACACTTGATCAGTTGTCCCGCTCCAAGCAGAAGCCTATACTACTATAAGTTTGTGAAATGCTTTAGATTTGAAAGAATTGAATATAAAGGTAGAACAGAATCTCGGGTAACCTCAGAGGGTGTCCTTCAATGTTAGACACAGAAGGTTTTATGATAATTATTCATGATGCTCCCAAAGTGCTGTTAAAGTTTCCCTCTTGGATGTATTATGCTAATGTGATATAACACAGTCTCATCCTTATGAGATAAAAATACAGTTACATA
This sequence comes from Scarus forsteni, assembly GCA_036419115.1. NCBI lineage: Eukaryota > Metazoa > Chordata > Actinopteri > Labriformes > Labridae > Scarus > Scarus forsteni. The sequence goes on along the minus strand of JAZDUH010000383.1, from coordinate 5,591,389 downwards.
TTTCTGAATTTGTGCCCATGTATTTGTTTTTTAAAGAAAACTTTTTGTACCTGCTCTCACCAATGAACAGTGAAGTAGATCAATTTTTTTCATGTTGATGTTCCTGTCAAATCTAATCCAGCTGGTGAGGGCTTGCTGCTCTGTTGTGCGTGATTTTTGCGCATTTGACCCTCACAAAGCTAATGGATCAAAACACTACGCACAACATGATGACTGTCTAAGGCTGCACACTTTCGGATGTCACCAAGCTTATTTTTATGTGCTTTTTTTCCTCTAAATATTAGGACTTTCTTGATGCTGCAGAGGCTTTGTCTCAAGGCATAAGTCCAATCTGTAAAGCTGAGCTTCATTGCCACACAGCTTGCCTTGTAAAACATCATATAACCTATCTGCTTCATCCAAAGGGCCCTGGCAAAGCTAATATTCATAAACTCATATTTATCCTTTGCTTTAGCATCATGGACACCACAGTGAGAAGTGACACTCCCAAACTCACACTGCTCTCTCTCCCTTGCACTGCTGAGCCAGAGGGTGCATGCAGATGTCAATGAGCAGCATTGCAAAAAGAGAAGGAGGGGATTAGCATGACTGCTCCTCACAGTCAATCTAGAGATCTTATTGTAACAGCCCACAGCTCAGTAAAACCAGGACAGCAACCATTTTGGGTCAGGACCCATACTTTGGGAAAGAGTACTGTAGAGGATCAGATGCAGCTCTTTTTCCCTCCTCTTTGATAATGCTCAGATCTGAAATAACTGGGAGGCTACAGGGGTCTGTGATTATGAGCATGGCTCTGATTGGCTGCTCAAATGATGTCTGATGGGAGGAGGGGTCACATTCCACAGAGCTGACTTTCAAAGCAGTCCTGGTGTCTGTCTGCAATGAGCAGAAGACACTCATGAAGTAGTTGGAGGCTGTATATCTGTTACATGATAAACTCCATAAAGTAAAACAGAGCATTTTGAGGCCATTTTCTTTAAAGAGAAAAAAAGCATATTTCTCTGCGAACTAAACTTAATAAAAGGTGTCATAGCTTTCTGCCTCTTCTAACAGCATTTAAAACAAAGAACAATAATTTTGCAAGACATGAGACCTTTCAAAGTCATAGAGACAAATAAACCAATGTAATTGATTGCTTTACTTTTTTCAGAGAAGATAAACTTTATTCTTAAAAATATCACATATCCTGACACAGGAGATGGTGTTCATCATGTTACTTATATTATATATTTATTTGATCAACAGTTCATCATTTAATACATGATAGGTTAAAATATACGCTCAAAATAGCCCACAGACAAATTATGAGGGCACACAGAATAAAACCCTGGTGATAGTACTGCCTTGCACAAGCAATCTAAAAGAAGGAGAATGTAAAGCTTCTGTGACTGAAGTTAAAATTGAGGCTAAACTAAAAGTGCCTTGCCAAACACAACAATTGCTGTTTGCCAGCAGTGGGTGCTGATTTGCAAATGTTTTGAAACAGCCACACTGAAAAAGGGTTAAAATTAGCATGACCGGAGGCTTCCACACCAATCTTGTTATCTATCTAAGGAATGATTATTGTTTCTTGGATTCCATAACTAAATCAATAAATAGTAATCTTGCCGTCATCCTTGATGGCACATTAAACACAGCTGCAACATTGGCCTGAATGACAGCAGTAACAACAACACCACATATGTAGATACCTTATCCTACACACTGAAATTTTTGCTGTTATCGTATTAAATTTATTTGCCCAGTTTTTTATTTATTTATTTATTTATGTTGTCATCATTACTTTATTGTATAGGTGATGAAGATAAAATGCAGTCCTCCTGCATGAATTGCATTTAGTTCCCACTAAAATCTCTTTTTGGACTGTTGGTGAAAGAAGGAGAATTGTGAGTGAGAGCAGGTCATTGAACAACCTCAACCCTAAATGTCAGCTTCCCGAAATGAATCAAATATGATAAAGCTGCTCGTTTTTTTGACACAAGTTTAATGAACTTTTACTGTGCTACTTGAAGGAACAGTAGCATTGATTTAAAATAGCCTCAGTCTTTTTGTGTCGTTTTTTCTTTTTTTTTTCTGCTTCCCAGCCTCCCCCTCTCTGCTTCCACCTCTTCTCTTTACTTGCTCTTTTTCTCTGATGTTGAGGAGAAAGTGTGTGTCAGAGAGGCAGTAAGAGAGAGGGAGGATATGTGTGGCTGGTGTTGGATATTCTGAGCACAGGCGGGTGTATGTGTGTGCATCAGGGTTTAATTGCGGTGTGCATAGAAACGAGTGTAATTAGCCAGCGCTCGCTTCCCTGCCGCCCGGCTAACAACCAGCATCCCCTCTGTGCTCGCTCTTTCTCTCTATGCCTTTCTTCTTTGTCTCCCTCCCTCACTCTCTTGTCTCATGCCTGTTGCCACAACGACGAGCCCCACTCCGCCATTGTTCCCCGCTGTTCTCCAAGAACAAAGGAGGAGGCTATTAGCTCCCCGAGAGAGGAGTGGTAGAAATGGAAGAGAGGGATAGAGAACAAGCGGACAGATCCCTGTGAGGGTGGGATGATGAGATGAGAGTGTGAGGGAGAAATTTTTGCGAAGAAGTGAGCGAAGGAGTGAAAGACAGACATGGAGAAAGTGAGCGTGAAGACAAAGAGATGGGGTAATAGAAAAAGAGTTTAGGAGATTTACTCGAAGACGAAGGGTGAGGGGAAAGAAGTGTTGAAGGAGGAATAGAGGAACATGACTTAAAGAGAATTAGAGGAGGAAGGACAGATTAGAGGAGGAAAGAGGCAGCAGAAAGGGCTTCTTTCTTCCTTTTTCAGGATTGAAAACTGAGATTTAACAAGTTATCTAATTTGATTCAGAGAAACCTACTTAGCCTTTCTGCACATAGTTTCATCCCATCTACCTTTTCTCCTCATAATCTCTCTCTCTTTTTCCTTCAGCTCCCTCTTTTTGTTCATTTTAAGTCCATCACAACCAGAATATTAATCTTAGTCTGTTGCTGTGTGCACATCCAAGTGTTTATATATGTTCTTTGTATTTTTGATGCACTTATAGCTTGTGTGTCCTTGCTCTCCTTGCATGCAAGCGTGTGTATATGTGCACTCTGTGTGAGGGTCATTAGCAGCGAGTGTAGGCGGGTAATGCACTGTCTGCAATGCCGGTCATCTGAATGTTAACAGATTGTAACACAGGACAGAAAGTGAATTTAGTTTCCCAAGGAAAATGGAGCAAATTACACTTTTATAGCTCTCTGCCACTATGCTTTGCTCCTGCCATTACTCACGGTGTGCAGCAAGTGAGAGGGATGTAGGGAGGGAGAAAATGGAGAACAAGTGATTGGGAAGATGTCCTTTCTGATGAGGACTGTAGAGGTGAGATGGTGAAAGTGTGGGAAAACAGAACAGTTTTGAAGGAGTTGATAACCTCTATCTGGTTTGACCTTCACAAAGAGATACGTTTCAGGAAATAAGTCATGCTGTCATTCTGGCAGAAGTTTAGACAATCGTCCAGACTAGCAAGCCTAGCTCAATTGCGTAATACCACACGTTAGGAGGGTCCAAACTATGGCCCTGGGACCAACTGCAGTCCACAATTTTTTGGTCTGCATTCATTTTCATTTTGTAAATTAATGGAAATTTGTCCCACATTAGAATTAAGTGCAAATGCTTGACAGATGAATAAAGGTAAACTGAGCTCAGCATTTGTGAGCAGCATGAAATGCCCTTGTTTGCTTTGCTATCTTTTCATCTTCGGATCTGATTTCCAAAGAATATTATGCTGCCACCTTCAACTTACTGAGCTCCCATAAAGTTTGTCAACTTTGTGCAGTTTGCTCAGGTTTTGTGTCTGAGGATTGAGACGAGCTACCAGCATGTCCTTTATGCTACTCAGAGTGTCATTTTCATCTTGACTGGGGCCATTAGCTAGCAGCCTGGGTCAACCAGGGCCCCTGAAATCTGATTTGACATCCCAGAGTCCTCCAAAATGAATGGTGGTGACTTGTTGAATCATTAATGGAAACTGTGATGTGGGCTGTTTTAATTCTTTACGTATTTTAAGGATTTTTTTACCAAACAGTAGATGGAGTTTACCAACTCTTACACACTAAATTGGCCATATATCAATGTGGCCTAGTATTTTTTTTTTTTAATGTGGCTCTTGGTCAAAACGTATTTGGACATCCCTGCAATACACAAGTAACAATTGAGATATGTTTCGAATCCGTACATGGACTAAAACTTTTTTTTTTTTTTAATTTGGATGCAGAAGTCTAGATGCTACTCATGTTCAGTAGTAGGCCTGCGCAATATATCATTTGAACATCGCCATCGCGATGTGCGCATGCGCGATAGTCACATCGCAGGACGTGCGATATTTATTTATTTTCTTGAACAAACTTTTGTTTTGCTTCATAAAAGCAGCAAGCTGCTCCGTGGTCCGCACAGCCTCTCTCTCTCCCTCCCTCCTGCTGTAGCGCCCCCGTTCAAACACACTCATCACACAGCCCCCACCATCCTGTGGACAGCCCTCACGAGTCCCACGACTCACCCTTCGGCGCGCCGTTCAAATTAAGATCCAGGAAATGGCGTAGCTGAGCATGTCCGGAGACGCGGAGGGGGACAGTGAATGAGGAAGACGGTGGCATTGTCGTGGTTTTTAGCGTCATGTCAGTCCGCGTCTCGTGCTCTGATCTACCGCCGTGCGCGGCCTTGTGTTCCGAGTCTGTGTGGGATGAAGAAGGATTGTACCTGGAGCATTATTTCCGTGAGGGAATTCCTGGAGCGTCTCATCCTCTTCCTTGTCAGGAGTCCGTCAAAGTTGGCTGAATATTCCCTCAGAACGACCGAATGACCATAACCAGACAACGGTGCCTTGAATGCCTCTTGAGTGTGTGTGTGTGAATGCTGAACGTCCGTTATTGAATGCCGAAAGGAATTGAATCTGTTGTTTACCTGGAGCTCCATCGAGAGTGGATCCGTAGTAAAACGCGGACTGGGTTTCCATTGCCAAGCCTGATTTCAGTTGGTTTGAACTGGATTGAACTGCGGGTGAAATTTATTTTGAAAACCCGAAACGGATTTTGGGTTTATACGACAGCCTTAAGGTTTCTCTTGGGTTGAAACTCAGTGTCTGTGATTTGTTTTAAATATTAATTTGCTGTTAATATGATTAGTTGATGACTATAAAACTGCAATAACTGTACTGATGTTAACTAGGCTATACCAAACTCAACCAAATTATCAAACATATTGTCTAGCTTATACTGCAGCCCTTACTTTAGAGAAGGGAGCTTTTCATAAATTTTATATTAAATGCTGTTAAGCAATAGGAAAATCCTGGTTTGCAGCAATATGTTATCCAACTATATTTTCATTAGTCTATAATAGGCACAAACATCCTGATAAGAATGAAAATATGAACAGAACAGGCAACCATTCTAAACACAGCAACTAGAAAATAAAATAAGGAAAAATAGAAAAAGATTTAAAAAGAAAAGATAAAAAATAAGATAAGATAAAATAATAAAAAATGGCCTGTAATTAGAATAAATAAAAACACTAAAAGGTAATTCAGGTAAAAGCTTGACTAAAAAGGTAGGTTTTGAGTTTGTTTTCTCTCAGTAAACATATCTTTCCTCAGGCCTGAGTGTTGCTGTCCAATATTCTATATGTTATCCATTCCTCCAGCTGGATTGTTTTGCATTCTTTTCACTTGTGTCAGTTTTATCCATAAACAAATATTTTAACTGTCTGCATCAGGCTACAATACAGAGATATTATTAGGTGAAATAAACCTTAATATTGAGTTTAATGACCTTGTTTATGTTTTTCTAAGATACAGTATATGGGTATAGTGTTCATGTGATGATCAACAGTTTCCACTCTTTAGTTGGATGGCTTTGTCTTGCTGAAATTGACATGGATTACTCTGACAAATATCTTATTTAACTGGAAGAATATGTTACAAGAAATTCTGTATGTTGCTCTCAGTATCAATTGTGCTTTTACAAATGTGCAAGCTACCCATGCCATTGGCACTAAAATACCCCCACACCAGCACAGATATTGGCTTTTGAACTTTACACCAGTAGCTTTCTGGATTTTTCATTTAGCTCAGAGTATTCAGTAGCTATTTTTTTCGAAAGCAATATGAACCTTGGACTTGTCAGACACAGCACTTTTCTACTAGTCCAGTCCCTCTCAGACAATCCCTGACCAAGAAAAATCAGCAATGTGGCTGGCTGTGCACAAGACATTTTTGTTTTTACTTTTGAAGATGCAGTGATTATTGAAGTTTACTGTTGGTGGTTGTCTAAAGTGTTTTTGAGCCCACAATGCAATAATGGTCAAAAGCACAATGTCATTTTCAGTGTGGAGCTTTCTGAGGGATTGTAGATCATAGGCATTCATTTTTGGCGAAGCGGTTACCAGGCATGTCCCATATACAGTGTGTACTCCTGCTGGCCTGGGTTCGAATTCAGCCTGTGGCCAGTTCGCAGAGTGTCTTCCCCTACTGTTTCACCCCCTTACACAAGCCTATACACTGTCGTTCTCTGTCCTATCAATAAAGGCACAAAAAAGGTAAGAAAAAAAAAAGTGATTATTATAGATAAAAATTTGATGAACTTTTCTGGCATAAACATTAGCTCTTAGTGGATATAAAAATGTCAGGAAAGCCTTGATACAGGGTTTTGCACTTTGAGCACCTCTGGTCAATTTTTTGCACGCTGTCCCAACTCTTTTGAAACATACCTAAAACTTTGAGATTTATACATGAGTACTTGAAAATAAGAAATAAAAAATGATTCATGAAGCTCTTCCAGTCTGTGCCTGAATTTCTAATTTAAAATGAATTTGTAACTTATAGTCAGACAACTTTTTATTAGATAGCAGTTAAAAGATTCAAACATCTATCTTTAAAAAATTCCATTATGGCATATTACTGTTAGAACTTCCCATGGTGATTGATAACTAGGACTTGTTATAGATAGATTTATTATGTCAGGGTAACATTACCTTCGTAGCCTGGCACAGCTCTGCTCATGGTTAACTGTGAGCGCCAGGCCACTGTTTATTATCTGCCACCTGTTGGCTTGACTTTTGTCTTAATAGCTGCTATTAACCTTTTCAAAAAAAATGACAGGACTCGGAAACTGCTCCTCTGTTGTAATGTACTCCACTCTGCCAGACTTTTAAAACTAAAAATGTCACTGAAACCTCATTTCCCTGAAGCCTTAATGGTCACTCTGTTGAGCAGGACTCACTAACTGAGCAAAATCAGCAGCAAATAGCCATGATGTTCATTGTTGAGGAAAACAGCCTCTGGTGAAAGAATGCACATATTGTTTTTTATTATTGATGAATTATAAACAAAACCATGCATGGTACATCAGTAGATGACTTTTAGGGACCAGGGACTACTGCATTGGGTTACTGAGCAGAAATTGGGGGGGATAGGACTGGGAGATATAATCAAATAAGAAATCATTGAATTTTCTTTTCCAACAAAATTCAATTTGTAATATAGTTGTTTTTTCACCCCTCCCCTAGAAAAATGACATAGAAATGACATAAAACAGTTTCTTTTCAAAGCTAAACTTTCCTCATATAACTGAAGTACTTGCTTTAATTTTGTCGTCAAATGTTCATTATATAGTTTGGATAGAGGCAAGCTTGTCTACATACACATTGGAATCTTCAGTATTGTTACAGTATATAAACATGGAACTCTCTTTAAATTATATAATCTAACTTGGAAATCAATTTCAAGTCTAAGGATGTGCTTTTGCAAAACCTGACGGAATCCTGTGTTTTTAAAACATTTCACAGTATTTATATTTCCATTCGTTGTCACAAATAACAAGCTGATTAAGTCTCAGAAAAAAAATTTATGTTTAAAACTTTTGTGAAAAAAAAATCAAATTACTCAATTAAATTAGCCTACCAAAAATAATACAAAAATGTACTGTCTTTTGTACTGTTCCAATTTCAAAAAAAGGGAGATGAAGAAAACTCTCAAACAGACCTTCAGTAAAATCTTTGTTACACTTTTGTTAGGCCCCAGTTCTCCCCCGTGTGAGCCTTAAACAAACTGCTTTACTCATTAAAGTTGGATCCTTATTAAAATTCCTGTTGCTTATGTTCACTTTAACAAAATAAATTTATCGAATTGACTGCTGACTTGTTTCTGGCTTTTAACTCAGCTTGATGTTTGAAGTTGTAAAGCCTGTGGTCAAAGATCAGTCATTTAATCGCACAATAAAGGAATAGTAACTCAGAACAAGACATTTTCCGATTTTCTGTTGTCCTTCTCTTGTTACCATTTGTGGATTGTTACAATAACTTTGAATGCCATGCATATCAGGCTAAAGATTTTTTTTTTTTTGAAAAAAAATCTGTGAAATTAAAAACACCATGAACACACAAAAAACATCCTGAGAACAACCTCCCATCATTTGCAGGTATTATGCATCAAGAGCTCCTTCATCTCAGACAAGAACTATACTGAAAAAAGTAAGGAAAAGATAAAGCACAACAGGATAGCCGGTCAAGATTCTGTCTCGCTTTAATGAGGTGGGGCATCCTAGGAAAGAGAAGGAGATGGCTTTTTGCTTTTGAATTAAAGCAAAGCTTAGCTAGAGGGAAACAGCAGTCAAGGTTGGCTCAAGGGCAGCATCCCCCAGCCTGGCAGTGAATTTGTAAGTGTACAAGCACACAATTCCACACACACGTATATACCATCATATGAGGATTCACCTATTTGACCTGGCAGCTCAGTTTCCCTCCAATGGGATGTGGGGAATATCATTGCCGGCTTTGTGTTTCTTCTAAGCATCAAAACGATTGTATTCTTTCCTCGTGGAGGGAGCAGTGATGAGAAAGTGTCTCCATCACTCCAGCCCCACCTGTCTGCTCCTGGATGTTTGTTTCTCCTCGTTTTCTCCTCCTCCCTCTTCTCTCTTTCCTTTCTCCTTCTCTCTCTATCTCTCTCTCTTTGCTCTTGCTCTCCCTCCCTCCATCTGCTCTCCTCCCTGAGCTGACATTTGCTGTCAGGCAGCCTTATTATTTTGTTCTTCAGATTTCTGATTAGGATTCTGTCGTTCTCCTTCCTCTCTCACTGTTTGTCCCGCTCCCTTTTCATGCCTCGCTCTTTTTTTCCTAGTGCTATTCCTCAAACATCTCATTCCAGTGGTGTTTCTTTTTCTGCTTATTCTCTTACTTCTTGCACTTCCTTTGACAAATTACATTCAGCACAGTAATGTCAACCCATCTTCCAGTATTCCTTCTTCTGTTGCACCTTTTTCATCTCTGACCATTTCCTTGTCTTAGTCCATGTTTTAATGGTCACTTTTTACTCATTTCTCCTGTTCCCTTCTTCTTTTTCTCTCATTTCCCCCTGAAGTTCTTGCTACAGTCTATCTCCAGGATTCGGTGTCTCTGGCTTTTAATTATGCTCTGTGGGCCCTCTACCCTGTCCCTGTAGATACAAGCACACATGCTGCTTGGAACAGCCACCCTCATACCGAAGAGTAAATAAAGTAAGCTTACACAACTATTGGCTGCTCACTTAAGGAGGTTTGATATATTCTTATTAGGGCTATCACAGTATGGTTAGTAATCATCTTTATTAAAAAAGTGCAATAATCATTATATTGATTTAAAAATAGGCATGTGGTAGGACTGAGGGACAAATTGGTTTAAGGTTGGGGCCAGCTCAACCTTTCAGCCTGTGTGACAGGAAAATAAAAGCAAGACCCTGCCTGGCCAGAATCAAACTGGCGACCTTGTTGCTGTGAGGCACATATACTACCTGCTGTGCCACCGTGCCACCCTCAAAAAATGTTGTCATTATTTATTTATTTATTTTTGTTATTCTTTGTTTTACTGGGAATATTGCCTTGAGTTGCAAAGACCTCTTTTGCACGGGAGTCCTGGCCAAGACAGCAGCTACACAGTTTCACACAAGTATCAAACAGTGGATTTAAAGATTTCATCAGACATCAAATCAGCGTCGGTGGCGCAGTTGGATAGTGCGCTTGGTCAGTGATCGGGAGGTTGCAGGTTCAAGCCCAGCTCCGGGCGACACATGGCGATGTGTCCTTGGGCAAAACACTTAACCCCAAGTTGCTCCCACTGCTGAATCAGTGGCGTGTAAATGGGCATGAAAGGGCATGAATGTGTTAGAAATACTGATGGAAAAGTAACATACAAACTCTGAACCATCAGTGAGTGAATGTGAGAGCGAATGGGTGTGAATGGGTAGGTGTGACCTGCGGTGTAAAGCAGCTTTGAGTAGTCCAAGACTAGAAAAGCGCTATATAAGCTCAAGTCCATTTGCCATTTACCATTTACCATTCAATGCAACAAGTGCATACACATACACTGGTCATATGATCCTTAATTACCTCCGCCAAGGAGGTTATGTTTTCGGGAGAGTTTGTTTGTCTGTCCATCCGTCTGTCTGTCTGTGAACAAAATAACTAAAAGATTTATGGATGGATTTTGATGAAATTTTCAGGAAATATTCAGCATGGGAAAAGGCAGAACTGGTGTACTGGTGTTTTGGTGTATATCTGGATCAGTGTCTGGCCGCCATGACGAAAAATGTGTTTTTGGGGAATAACTATTGAACTAAAATAGATATCATGATGAATCCAACTGCTAATGGTGTGTTTTCATGGTCAAGGAATCTAAATATTTCGATGAAATAAAGGTAGGACTAATATTTCTGGTGAAAGTCACAATATGGGTGAGGACTGTGTCGCTGGCGGAGGTCTGTGCTCTCCGAGTGCTTTTCTAGTTCTGTTACTAAAAGCTTCTAAACTAACACAGCACTGTAGTTTTAGGTAACTCTGCAAGTCAGATCAAGATGATGGAACAAAAACAAAACGAAAAGCTTTTCTTCCGAAGATAGAGCAAGTGCATAATGCTACATTCATACATACATTCATTCATGAAACCAAAGGCCACAGCCACTGACAGTCTTTACCATCGTAAGGGAGCATAAGTAAGAGGGCAGTTAATGTAGTATTTTATTTATTTACCATATTTTATTAAAAAGTTGCTGAAAACTCTCTGCAAGCCACTGGTTCACTAAAGCATGATTTTCTGTTAATGATAAGCCTAAGACTTCGGAGAAGTATTTCACCATAAACGTCTTGACCTGTAATTATGAGCAAATGCTGTGATTTTAGAAATATATTGGTATATAAAGTAGGAAACTTTGTGTTTTTTAAAGCAGATTTACAAAACTCAGGAGGAAAATGAACTAATAAACCTGTGAGGGGTAGGGGTGCCAAATTATCATGTTAACTGAGATTAATTAATTACAATCATAATTAGCAGATTGTTTTTTTAGTTGCTTTAGTCTAATTTTAATCTGATTTCTATGTTTCAGTATTTTGAGAGGGAAGAACCTTAAAATACCAGAGCAGCTGGGGATTGGACAATCAGTCCGCTCTTCATACTCATCACAGACCTGTTTCAAGCCACAGTGTAACTTAGCAGCTCAACCCTGTTGTTGCCGTTAGCTTAAACTACGAGTACTTCAGTCCTTAAACCATTGTCTTATCTTACATTAAATGATACCAGACAGATGTATCATTTGCCACTTATATGTGACATGAATCTCATCAAAGACAAAACCCACCAAGTTCTCCTGGTGAACAATTTCCCATCTCTCCCAGTTTCCCAGCAGCGATCCCCGGCCAGGAGAAGAGCAAAAACACATTTTCCCATAAGAAAGCTTTAAGTGACATTGTTTGGTCCTCTTTCAAAGGAGAAATCAAGTTCTTTTATGATAAAACTGCAGATCTTACTTCATCCACAGAGATGGCTTTACACACGGCTGTTGTTTCAAACATGCAGTCACTTCCTGTAGTCTTCACTTCCACAGCTCCAGCCTCTGTCCCCTGATTGGACCATTAAAGTTGGAGAGTTTTTATGCATTGGGCTTCCTGTGCTTGAGTTTTTAGGGTGTGGAGAACAATCTTTTGATCTGCCACAATAATCTAATGAACTTTAATGAAAATACCTCAAGTTGCAGACTTTTTGCAGCATTTTTCAAGTGAGATAAAAAAAGCGAATAATTAAAGCAATTAAGTACACATCGTAATTAATTAATCTCTCGTTTTTTTAATATCCAGACAGAATTAGATACAACATACTGTAATGTAAATCAGAGACTTGTTGAAATTTCTCTCAGTGATTTTGCACAAGTTGTTTGTAAAGTCACTGTCTTGTTATTAAGGGCAGGAAAGGGTTATAGCTTGTGAAAATGCGTTTTTTTTTATTAAACAGTGTTGTCATACAGTGAGAAATATTTTAACTGCGGAGAGTAAAACCAAAACAAGTTAATAACTGAAAAATAAAAACACTGATATGATATTTGAGTAATAACTTTCCTATCATTTTGTTACTTTGGGCACTATCCCTGCTCAATAGTACATTTTTTTGTATATTTATGAACCAGTTATGATTGCAGACTGTTTATCTACCTCCATATGCATTTTTTAAAGAGGTTATATTATGCTTTTTATAGTTGCTCCCTGTTGTCTTTATCATGTCTCCTCTGTGTAAAACAACCCCCCCTCCAAACCTACCAGTCTTATATCTACCATTTTTTTCGTTATCAGTTTTACTCCATTTGCTCATGGTAGCAAAGGCCTTTGCAGAGCATAGACATCAGAATGAATGCAGAGTTGTTGACAATATGGCAAAGAGCAGTGCTGAACTGACCAGTTATCAGAGTAGACCTGCCAACCAATCAAAACAGGCTGGACCCACGTGGGGTAGCGATTAGTGATTGTGAATAAACAGAGACAAAGAAATAAGGCTGTAGATCAGTTTGACTAGTTGATATTTTCTGAGTGTTCCAATGAATATTAAGGTAATATTGTTCTTATGATATTTCTGGGCCACTATAATCAGGAGATGAAAATCTGATTTTATAACTTCCCTCGTTCTTATTGTTTGTCCCTCAAAACACAGTTTTATGAATATCAGACATTATGACACATTAATTGTTCAGCCACAGATTGATTTTGAAGCTTTACTTGTTCATGTTTCGTCCAAGCTGTGCTCTGATAAGTATCAGGAGTTGGTCGTGCAGCTGGTCAAGACAGCAGAGGGTTGTCATGGTGAACAAAATCCTCACGGGTATATTTTTTCCCCCTTTCATTCTTTCCACAAGTCTGCTCTCTGTCCACCTGTTCGTTTTTTTTTTCTCTCTCATTCATCTGTCCAGCTTTGTCTTGCCATCCCTCTTCTTGCAAAGCTTGTCACATTTCTCTCTCCGTTTGTGTCTTTGTCTTTGCCTCCCTCTTCTTCTTCCCTCTTTCTCTTAATGCCTTTCTTTTGTTCCCATCTTTCTTTCTGTATCTCTTCTCTCTCTCTCTATCTCTCTGTCCCTGTGGTCCTCACCTCTTGTCCAGCCGTCGAGGGAGGGAGAGGCAGAGAAGGGGAAGGAATGCTAATTTTGCCACCACAGTGCCAGTGTGCAAAAAGGGCGTTAGAGAGAGAGAACGAGATGCAGAAAATGTCACTCGTCTGAGGAAATGAGATGGCTGTAGCTTTGTATATGTCTGAGCAGAAAGATCAGTATGACAGTCAGCGTGACATTTCGTGTTTTTCTCCTCGGCTTGACCTTGGTCCCCTGCTTAGTAAATCATACATATGTATATTTGGGATTTCGTATTTCTCAGCGGGGACCAAATGCTTATGTCTGCACATGTGTGTCTACACATTGGTGTTTTTTCAGTCATGTGCAGGAGCTGATTTCCTCCTTCTTTTGTTTTTAGAGTCAATCATCCGTCTCTCACTTTTCCTTCATTCCACTGCTCGCACTCTTCAACCCTCACTCATGTTGGAAATGTAATCACATTCGGGGGCTGCAGAGAGGGAAAGAGGGGGATCATGGTGGGAGGAAAAGAAGGGAAAGAAAAAGGAAAAGACTTTGAGGAGAATGTGGAGCAGAGGAAGAAAAAGGCATTTGTATGTGTACCCAATTACCACTCCAGCCTGCCCAAAGTCACCTTCGAAGAGAACGGATGCACACGCTCTGAAAATAACTACTTCCATCCCGCCTCCTCTGTGTGTGTATGTGTGTTGTTACAGTGGTGATGAGGTAGACTGAATAATGTAATGGCCTTTCTCTCTGTCAGCCCAGGGCTTATTACATGGGCATTGTCTCTGTATGTAATTGTAGGTATGTGTGTGCATGTGTGTCCTGTGTCTGATTGCACTTGCTGATTGAGTCCTAGTCCTGCAGATTTCAGCCCAGGTCCTCAGCCTCTGATTGGGCGTTGTGAGGTGTGGAAGAGGAGGAAACAGTCAATGTGTGTCCGTTTGTGTGGGACCAGGAAACAGCGACCTACAGTATACTGGATAAGTGTGTGTGCATTCTTCAGCTGTTGTCTGTATTAGGCAGAAGTTGAGCTTCAGACATCACAAGTGACGACAGTACTACAGTGAGGGCAAGAAAGTGGGTTGAAGTCTGAATCGGGTCTAAATAAATTTGTGGCTTTAGTTTTTGTTCACTGTTTTCAGTTCAGTTATGTCAGTGGTAACTTCTTTTCCATGGGCCCCAAATATTTCACAAAATGAAGCTGAGTTTCACTCTTTGAATTGGAGGGTAGGGCTGGGCAGTTAATCGAAAAATAATCAAAATCGACCTTCAGACTCACTAATCAAAGTAATTTTACTCATGTCAATTATTTTAATTATTTTCCCTGTGTAAGTCACGTGACTGCTCCCCCTCCATACAGTCTGCGTTCACTTTCGCCAAGAGTGAAGGACAACATGAAGGAGACACGAGGCAATCTATCAGATGACTCTGTAGCCAAGAAAAATGCCCTTTCCATTGTTTGGGCACATTTTGGATTCTGTGCAGAGGACATCGAGGAGAAAAGAAGTTAAGTGTAAATACTACAGGAAGACGGTGTCGACGATAGTGGGTAATGGATAAAAAATAAATACATATTGGAAAACATTAACAAAAGAATGCCAATAAAAACTTGTGTTACACTGCTGAGACTTATTTTTTACATTAATCTCACCTTGAGATGGCAAGTAGCCAATCACAGCGCAGAATATTATATCGGCATGTGGAATGGCCAAACACAACTTCAATGCCCCAATTTGGCCACACCCCTGCTCAGACAGCCCCTGTCACTGCAGTGGGTAGTTTTAATTTTACCAGAACAGTAAGGGTATTGAGGAGAAGCTATTTTTTAATTCCTAGAATACTTCTTTATTGTACTTTCCAGCAAATGGAAGATAAACCTTGATAGAAGGTGGAAATGAAAATTTGAAAAATGGAAACAATATAAAATGTGCTTCTTACGACTAGCTAACATTTGTTTTATCCATTTTATAATGCTGGAAAAACAAGTGACTGTTATTATTCAAGTTTTTAGACAGCTAATTTTTTTTTTCTTGGAATTACAATTGTACATATCATGATGACAGTTTATTCATCTTCCAAATTTTCATGTTTCTGAGCTGTCCCTTAATAAAACATAATGGAACTGTTGCCATCAGCTCGTTAGGTCTTGTATAGGCCCCATTTGTGTTTGTCTAAAGGCCATTCTGCCAATTTCTGCAAAGATTTTAAATGGAATAGAATTTTTAATAAACAGGATTTTCTGTGTAGCCTGGATGTGCTTCTTATGGCTGTTGGGGGCAGATGAAGAGGATTTGTCCTTCTGCAGGAGGCATTATAGGACTGTCATCATACCTAGAAAATCCATTTGAGTATAGGGGTCAGACTCTGTACTAGAACTGTAACAATACAATTTCGGATTTGAGTTTTAAAATAGGGTGTCTGGAGCAGTGAATAACCCTATTCAACAGAAGGCACTCCCAGGGCAATGGACTGCCCATTTGTCCCTTGTCCTTAAAAAGAGGAAGTAATACTTCTGAAGTACATCTCTAAGAAATGGAAAGCAGGCAAAGTGATACAGCCAAACAGTTTGGTTTTCATACCCTGATGGCAAAATAAAAACAAAGGCCAGGCTGTGTGCCAATATGTAATGCAGCTGTCCTGCTCCTCATCTACAACAAATCGTCAAGCCCATTTGTTGGCCCTCCACCCAAATTTGCCGTGTGCTGCAATATCTTCCTTGGCAGACCCCTTGCTAAAGGTGTGGGGAAAAAAAAACATGTTTATGTTCTCACATCCAAACATGATGAAAGGAAAAACAGAAGGAAAACAGAGAATAAAGGGCAGCAAATAAATAAAAACTGTCTGTACTGCCATATTGCAGTTCACGTGTGTGTAATGAGCATTTGGCGTTGTAATGAACACCTCAGTATATTGAGAATTGCTGCATCCCTACTGTAAACAGTACAGTTTCTTGCAAGTAAAGCAAAGCAAATGTCATTTGTATGAGCGCCCTTGTTAGCTGTGGCCATGTTCCACCTTGCCTCTTAATTAAGAAACTATGGGGCTCCCTGCACTGCCTTCCAGCCCACACACCACTGGGGCAGAAAAGGACAGGAACAGGGAGAAATGGAGGGATAATACAGAAAAACGAAAAAGCCATGCATCAAAAATATTGAACAGAAAAGACTGATTGATTTTGAAAGATAAGGGAGGGGAACTAGAAGAGGAATTGCTTGTGAATGAGCAGATCGAATGAGAGAGAAAGTAATAGAAGTGAGGAAATGTGGATTTAGAGGGGGGTTTAGTGCAGACTGATAGCATGTTAGGCTCATAGGCAATCTCTATTTCTCTTGCTGAATTGATGCCATTCTCATCCATGGCTGTTCGCACATTAGATGTGTGCGTATGTGTGTGCTTTTCAAGCTGTAATCTGTTCCATCTTATTCTTTACTCTCCATCTGTATAGAATCTTTCGCTCCGTCACTCCCCATCTCTCGCTATCACATCTAACTCTCTCCTTGGAAATGAGTATGTGTGTTTGTGTGTGCGCCCGTGTGTGGTTTTGTGGTGAGGTACATGTCTGTACTTCCTTGTTGGCCTGCTTGGCTATCTCTGCTGTTCTCTCTCCATCTCTTGTCAGTGTGCACAGAGTGGTGAGATAGTGGGTTAAATTTTAATGGTGCTGCCATCTCTCAGTAGCTCCTGAGAGAAGGCCAATGCAGACTGACACACTCACTGAGCCGTGAGAATAGACAAGACTGAGAGAGGAGCAATACCTTGCAAAACATAGACACACAAATGCTAGGTCACTGGTGCACAGTTCAAACAACAGGTAACACCGCCTCTTGTTGCAATGTTTTGGATACACTTTTTGTTTTTTTACAGCATGTTTTCCAATAAAACTTCCAGGCCCTTCTCCAATGAAAACATGATTACATTACATCAAGTAAAGGTCACCTAATCACTTACTGACCATGCATAACAGAACCTAGCATAGGTTCACATTCTGGATGTTGAATGTTTGTTGTAAGGTCATTATTACCTGTCAGTACTAATAATTCTGATAAATATAGACACATATATCAAGAAGATCTTAGAGTCCACATGTTCTCAAATTAATATCTCCATGAGTATGTGGAAATATGTCCGGGAAGCATTGTCACAGATTTGAGAACTTAAGATAAAACTTACCTTAAAATTTTCTAAACTGCGCATAAAAATACCTGTGACATTGATTAGAAAGCACGAAAAATAAATATGTTGTGATTTAAATATTCAGAGAAGAACACCATCACACCCCTCTTACCTGATGGCTCCAACTAAGAAATGTCATACATGTCAATAATTAATGGATAAACCAGTTTGTTGTTAAGGAACACCTACCATGTTATTTTGTTTGTCTATTATAAATAAATGTTGCCTTTACTGTATAAGCTAAGTATTGGTGTGTTTGGAAAAGTATTTGGGGAAATACATTTGTTTGTTCCGGTCAGTAACTTACAAAATAAGTAAAAAAAAAAGTGTTAAAAATAATTCCTTGTCAAAAAAGCGAGTGTCTTTCCATTTAAATGAACTAAAACACCTGTTGTGTACATAGTGCTCCACAAAATGGTTGTCATTCTAGTTATCAGACATTGTCAAGAGAATGAATCTGTCTTAAAAGACAAGGGTAATTTAAAATTGCTTTGCTAACCACTAAAAAAATCCGGGGACAGGCTTTGATTCAGCCCAAAGCAGAAACACATATTTCACACAGGAAAGAGTACTACTTCAGCATCAAATGTATTAAATCTGGTACGTTTGTGTAAAGGTTCTGATGTGTTTTTAAGCTTTTCAAATGCAACTACAGTAAACAATTGGAAAAAAAGTTACCTATTTCTTAATCTGCGTAGATTCTCATTCATCCAGGTCGTATCTTAAAGAGTCCAGTTGCCTCGATTTTGAATCTTCAAGATAACTTATTTCTTCGTGTTTACCCTTTGCTTTGAACATAGAAGTGCATGCTCTTGAAATTAGATAGTCCAGCACTGCACACTGCCTCACTACACTTTCAATAATTTTAATCAGGAATTAGGCTTTTGATCTTTTTTTTTAATCTCATAATGTTGGCACCATTGATACCACTGAACATAAAAATGACATATTGTTTCATTTCATGAATGGGGCGCTGAGATGTTTTAGTAATGATACAAGTATTGAAAATTTTGACAGCCTCACTCTCCTGTCTTGTTTTTATAGTAAGGAAAGGAAAACAATTCACATCCAGATCACCCTGCAGTTTGAATTTGAAGTAGCTCTGCAGGGCTCAAGATTATTCCTATGTTGCATTTATTCTGCAAATGCTTTCATCCAATAATCTGTTTCCAGTATACATGTGTCAGCTGTGAATCCTAAAACTAGGATTCTTTTCCTGAGTATGCCACTCATACACTGATCATGCCTAGATACAGAAAACCCAGAAAATCTACACACACACAAACACATTCCCCTCAGGAACACATGCAGCATGCACAGAGTCTGGTCTCTGGTTGGCTTTGTGTGTGCATGAATCTGTGAACACAATCAAATACACACACACAAACACATGCCAGTCTCTCAGCCACACTGTGTGTCCTTCCTTGATTGTTTTCATTTGCCCAGCCGCACATAACTGTCTGATTGGCAACACATCCCCTGATGGCTCACTAAGCGCATGGTGGGATTAGGTGTGTACTTTTGTGTAAGTGTTTTTGGTATAAGTCTTTGTGTGCATGCTTGTGTGTCCCTTTGTCTATCCAGACCACAGCCAATTCCCCAAGAGGCCAGCAGACAGATGTTCTAGGAAAGGATTTGCACGCCTATCTCTAAATATCTGTATCTGTTGTACAGTTTATTTAGGGTTGGTGGAAGTGGGGTCTTTTTTTTTTGGATGGGAGGGGGTAATACTGACTTCACAAACTAGAAACCCTGCAGCACACCAATGGATCTTTGATGAGAGAGACTTTTCCCCAGGTTCCCACGCAAAGGTGGAGGTTGCCAGATCATGGTTGTCATCTCCCTCCAGCTACTTAGCTTGACTATGATCTATTGTCATTGATGTATTTCAAACACCTGCAGTCGTTTTCCCAAAGCATTTGCAACAAAGACAAAACTTCACTGACACAAATGTAAAGAAGTGTTCACTGTGTTCTTAGCGTCATGGCCTGCAGTGTGACTGAACTTTTCCAGTGATTAAAACTCTCTTAATTAGACTTCTTTGTGTTATTAGGAATCTGGAGATGGATGTCTTTTAAGTCTGTTAATATTCATAATGAAGGCAAAGTCTTTGTGAAATCTACTGTCATTATTTTTTTCCATCTTCTCATTCTCTTGACCATATCACAGATCTTTCCTCTCATCCTTATCTCATCCTTTTTCTTTATAATTTCTTTCCCCACAATGCTTCTTCCCAATGCAATTGCTCTACTTTGTCACTCATCCCCTTTATCTTTCCTCTAGCTCTCTGTCCCATTCCCCTTTTATTTCTCCCTCTTTTCTGTAGTTTCCTTGGCTCTGTCATATTAACATGTTGGCTGCAAAAAACTGACAAGCGCAAGAAATTGTTTTGCCTTTGGTCAGACACACTTACTCAAGTCTACGTGTGTGTCTCTGTGTTTGTACATTTGTGTCCTTGGAGCGATGGCTGACATTAAAAAAGGCAAAACTCCCTCCTCCTCTCCAGCCCGCTTACTTGCTCGTGGTTGTGCTCAAGGGATAATTAGACCTAGCAAAACTGGCCCTAGTCCTCCTCTTTGCTACATACTATGTGTATGAGTGTATACATGTGTGTGTGTGTTTGTGCATGTATGCCAATCTTTCCACCACGCGGTCAAGTCACAATTGCTAATCAGGCCTGTGAGTCTTGCCTGAAGTGTCCAAGAAAAGCATAAAGGAGGGAGAAGGGAGAGCTGAGGAGGGAGGGGGGGGGATGAGTGAGTGCTTTCCTTTGTCCTCATCACTGAAGCAGAGATAAAGACGAGTGAAGGGATGGATGGTTGGAGACGAGAGGACAGAGACTGTGGGATTAACAGGGGATGAGTGTGTGCTCCATCCCTGTGACGAGCTTTTAACTGTCCTCCGTGGCATGACACCGTGTAGACCTTCATTTTTCTCCTTCCTCCTTTCATCTATTTTGCTTTGCATAAGTCAGAGCTGCTTGTATTCATAAAGTGCCTCTCTATCATTTACCAATGCTCTTTCTTTGCACTCTCCCTTTTTCTCGCCGCTTCCTGCTCCCACTCGCTCCCTGTCTGCTATCTTTCCATAAGGTAATAATGAATATTTGAAGGCTGACAGGAGCCAAGTACCTAATCCTTTTTGCCCAGAGCAAAGTGGACCTCATGGGGTGCATGTGTGTTACAGTTCATCTAACTTCTTAATTGAGATAGAAACCCAATTTATAAGTTTTCATTTCTATCTCTATGCTCATGTAAATGAGACTTTCTGCACAGCTGTGAATATGTCACAGACGCGGTCAGGGTGGACAGTACATTTGACAAGCAGGGAAATGTCATTACATTTGGTAGGCAGCTGGCTATACAGAGAGTAAGTGCCATTCAACTGTGTGACCTCATACACCCACCACTGTGGGGTACTGTCAAGTTGGGAATGCAAATTGTAATAAAAGCAGTAATGAGAATACTAGTAATACCAGACGACTTTACCCACAACTGAATACTGCAGATCATGATAATATTTGGCAATCCAATTGGGTCCCTCAGTGTGCTTACGCACAAAGTACCACTATTTTCTTGGGTACAAACAAATGAGGGTCAAAGAAAAAAAAACTGAATTTGAAAATCACAATTTAGCTCCATCACTATTTGAGCTGTTATACAATGTTTCTGTGAAGAAAATTGTTAGCAGCTGGTACCTGTATTTGCCGGGAACACAAACTTTATTATCCTAGTTCTTTGAATAAGCCTTCAATGGAAATGTCTGACTCACTGTTGACATATAGATTGTCAACAAAACAAGAATAGTGATGGTCTTGGTTTCCATCAGACATCTTTAATAAATGGCTGCATAACAGGCCTTGAGTCCTGTGACTGATTTTGTACTTCCTGCAATGTGACTATTGAGCATGCAAACATTGCAACTGTGATGTTTCAACAGTATGTTGTTCAGCCTTAGTACAGAGCATCTCATAAGGGACCTCTCACTTTGGACTTATCCACATTGTATTATATTAAAGCCTTAAATTAAAACAGTTTATCATACTCGGCCATAATTCACCAGTATGAAGTAGACCTTGGCTTGTAAGGATGGTGACATATAACATGCAAATAAATGTATTTAAACTACAAATTTAAAGGCAGATCCTCTGCTGTGAGACCCCGTACCAAGATCTGGTCTGGCCAGTTGCTGTCAGAAGTCTTAAAATTGATTTATAAAATCCTCCTGTCTGCTGTTTAATCTCATTTTGAATAAACCTCTTTGGTGAAGGTCTCACTTTGTTAGAGAAAAATCACTGAACAAATGGAATCATGGAGACCACTGACCAGACTGTACAGGGATAAATCTTGGGAGTGCAACAAAGCAGAGTTAGGTTATAAAAAATACTTCAAGCTTTGAATGCCTTCCAGAACTTATTTTAATCAATCAGAATGAAATGAAAAGAATATGGCACCTAAACAACTCTTTCAAGCTCTTCCTGCCTATCTAAACCAAGGATGAAGCAGAAAGAGCTTGAAAGGACTCTACAGCTCAAATGTGGCCATCTGTCCACAGGACATTTATTAGTTGTGCACTCCACAGATCTGGCCTCTGTGGCACAGTTAACAAGTTGAGAGTGGTTGGTTAAATAAAGCTGTTAAAAGACCTGTTTCAAGTTTTCTACAGCCATATGGGAGAGACAGCAGACATTCAATGAAAGGTTTTCCGATTGGTGGGATCAAACTTGAACTTCTGGCACTGTTTTAAAATCAGTGTGCACACATCATCGTTCTGTGAGAGTGTTTCATCACCAGGTGCTGAGAAACAGGCTAGGATGAGGACAGCGAGAACTGCACTGACATCTTTAAAGGCGAAGAATGTGAATGTCTGAAAGTGTCGTCCTTTTGAAAATCTGTTGTGATACTTGAAATTCCTGTTCACGGACAGTCTCCATTCTGCCAGACTGAGCTTAAAGTATTTTGCTGAGGGATGAGAAGAAATGCTGATGTGAAAAACTGGCAGAACATAAAAGACCTATCCTAAATTATGTCTCCTTTTTTTGTCTAATGTAATAATGGTGTCATAGGGTCCAAAAAAGTATAAAGTTGATGAATTGATTAAGTGAATTAAGTCCATCATGTAAAAAGAGTCAAAATGTAAAATTATAAGAAGTTGTGTGTGAATTGCATGCTCTTGTTTCAATATTGTTATTAAAGAATTTATCAGTAACATCTGTTTTCATTTCAACTTTAGAAAACAACTCATTTTATCTATTTAGTACCTATTGTGATTAAAGAATTTACAGTAGTGTTAAATATTTCAAAAGATACATCTTTAAAATGTTTGGTTGGGGTTTTATGTTTGTTTTTTGCTTGAATGCTCATTTGAAGTTTTGTGTTTGTCTAGAGAAGTGACCTACGTTGGGTTAGTTATTGAACTCATAAAATCTTGTGTTGTTCCCAGTTTAAAAAGCTATGGCCCCAGAAAGCTAAAGAGCCATCTCAAGCCAAGACTTTTTATCTGTTGCTGATGTGACCGGTGCAAAATGTACAAAGTTCCAAAGTGGTTTGACAACTGATGCAGTGGCACTGTAGTTCTCTCTCCTCCCCGTAGAGGGCGCCCTGTGCTTTAAAGGACAGTGCAGCGTCAAGGACACTCACACTGTGAATAACAAACACTAAAGCAGCACACAGACTACCAGACTACCACAGAAATCTACTTACATACTCTGTGAGTCACTCAGTTAGCCGGTCAGGCACAAACACACTCACACACAAAGACACAGCAGGTTTTTGAGTTCAAACACGGACCCGTTGTGTGTCTCTGTGGTCTCCATGTACCCCATTAAAGGCTCAGGTGTTGTGGCTGCTTCAAGGTCACTTCTGCATTGTCTTTGTCCTTTAAACTAACTTCTGTCTCTCTGTCTCTCTCCTCCCTTTTGTTTCCCTATTGTCTCAGTTTTCACACCTTTATTTGCTCTCTCCTCTTTTTGATTTGATTTCCTTTTCTCCTCTACACCCTGAAGTTCTCTCTCACTCCCTCTATCTCTCCTCCTTGTAATTAGCCAGTGTAATTGCTGTAGTAAATCTTTTCTGCTGTCCCAAGGAGACTGGCTGATATAGGACTGATTTAATAAGCACACCACAGCAGCTCACCTCTCCTTGTATGTGTGTAGGTGTGCTGTGGTGGGGGTGGAGGGTCCATCTTGTGTCCTCTGTTATTTGCTATGGGGATTTATGAGCTGTTTGTGTGGTTTCAGCAAGTGCGAATTCAAGTTCAAGGTAACGCTGTGTCTGTGTGTCAACTAAAGTGCACCTGATCAGTAATGCAGGCAGCATACTCCATTTGAGTGTGTGTGTTAGTGTGTGTGTGTCTCATCAGCGATGCCGTTACATGCCTTGTGTGCGTCATCGCCGAGGACCTTCATGGCCAGAAGAGCAGGGAGAGGTCAGAATGGCCCTGAGAGAACAACACTGACACACGCATACATTATCCACAATTTCCACTCTCAGAAAAAGCACTTCCACACACACTTCCTACTTCTGCCATTCTACTTTATTTCCTCCCTGTCACAAACACATGATCAATCAGTTTGCCCCTGCTTGTGTTCTTTTGTCTCTATACTTCACATAAGCAACACTGATGAGAAGGACTGTGAAGGTATTGTGTCGTATCCAGGTGTTGGAGTTTGCCTGTCCTCTGCCACCCTGCTGCAGTACACTGAACTGACCAGTGGAGGGCACTGTGACTCCATGGATAATATTTGCCTCGATGAAGGCGCTGCACTTCTCCCTCCTGTAGACAAAACATGAAGGCACAATAAAACTATAACATTCTGTCTGACAAAGGGCTAATTTTCTGACATCTGTTAGTTTGTTAATAGCATAACTCAAAAACTTTTAAGTGAATGCTGATGAAATTCCCAGGGAATGTTGTCATAGCACAAGGAGGAGGTAAATTGATTTTGGTGGTGATCCAAATCTAGATCCTGATCCAGGATTATTTTTCAAGGACATCTCAACAATTCAAGATAAGGCAAATAGTGTCAGAAATAAGTCAAGAAGATTTATAGGAAAGTTTGTTATAGAATAGTATTGATTTTTCTTGTTAAGAGGAATGACACATAATTATTCCTGACAAAACAGCCGTTTCCAATTGTAATTCTTACAAACATATCATTTACACAGTTAAACACACAAAAATTACAACAGTTTATAAGTAGGTAAAAACAATCCAGATGTCCTTAAAAATCTGTTACAACTTGATTGGTATAACTATAAATAGTTTAACAACTTGCCCATTCCCCCACAACATTATGTCTGGAATTCATTCTATTTGTTTAGAAGAAGATAATACTAGTTATTATTATTACTTATTCTCTTATAATGATGTAAAACTATCCCTCAAAGTCAGACAACTCTTTATTAAAGATTTGAACTGAGGATTAAATTAGTGGTAAAATTAATGTTAAACCTAAGTGAACTGAAGTTGTTGGTTTAAATGTGTTTGTTGATGCAATAATGTAAATACTAAGGATAAGCCTTTAAATGCAAGTTTTTCTTATTGTCTTTGTATTATTAGCTGTTGTTCTGGATTTTTTAATCTTCTCAAAAAGTTAATAAAACCATTTTATCCCAACTTTAGTCCCAAAAAGTAAATTAAAGCTGCAGTTACAGTCTTCATGCACCAGGGGAGCGCAAGGGAGCACCATCTAAGCCCCTCCCTCAAGCCCTCCCCCAGCATCCTGGCCCTCCCACATCCTGCCCCGTCCCCCCTCCTCAGTGCCCCACCCTGCCATCTGGTCCTTTTCATACAATCACACACACACACACACAGTCAGGAGATTTTTTTTCTCTCCCAGTTTCCTTTCACAGTGAAAAACAGGATGAAGGGGCTCTTTCAGACGAAAGGTTACCGTGGAAACCCCCTTATTCTTCTTCTGTCAAACTTGCTTACATTGTGACATACGCACACGCACACACACACTCAGATAAAGAAAGTGACAGAATGCAGGACATTTAAAGTTTAAAGGGACCAAGTCTACAGCTGTCCTTCTGTCTGCCATAGTCTAAGCCTCCTGCCCACTTTAAACAAAGACCTCTGTGCACATCCCCTCCTTCTTTTTTGCATGACCCTGTAAGTTTTAATTTATTTTGTATTCATAACATTCACCCTCTTAAACTCAGAGCTTTATACTCCCTCATTAAGTTTCCTTGTTTGTCTTCATACTTGGCAAAAGATTTGTTTGTGTCTCTATGTGGTTCTTTCTTGAGCAACCCTCAGCAGTTTTTCCAGAGAGCTGTTCAGCCCCCAGATATTGATGTTGAAACAAAACACCCTCTCATCTGCTCCAGTTAAGACTGTCTCCTGTCCTGGAATGCTGAATGGAAAAAAGTTAGTTTGAAGTTATATAAAGTATTATTTTGCTTTTCTCCTCTCTTGCCACCAGAGGGCCGAGGAAGAAAAACTCTTTGGTGGCCACAGATATACAATAGAGCACATCATCTGAAAGCTTTTAGTGGGTTAAAAATAAACTGCAGTGCTCCACAGGCAGGGAGTGGTGATGAGTGGATGAATAGACCGCATGAAAAGGCATGAGAAAAGATAGAAAGAGAGAGGCTTTGCTTTCTTGAAAAAACATCCTGTGAGTTGGACTAAAGGGGTGAAAAGTTTTGTACACACTTTATCCTCACTTTGTCTCAGCAACTTTGAGTTTTGTTTTTTATTTTTTACTTTCTCACTCTTCTTTTTCTTCTGTGTATACTTTTATTCTTTCTCAAAACTTGGCTACCCAACACCTACTTCACTCCTCATTTTCTCCTTTTAAGGAGTGAGAGAAAGAGAGGAGAGGGAAATGGGGAGGGGGGGTTGGCAGTCAGGTCTGCTGACTTATAAACAGACTCCTCTTTGTGCTGTTGGAGAGGGATGGACACACACACATGCACACACTTAGTTACATGTTGACAGGGACCTCTGATGACTTGGCTCCTCATGATCCTGTGCCCCCCCCCTTTTTTTGCCTCCATCCCTTCATTTTTTTTCTTTCCAGTTAATGAGACACAGAAATGGACACATTTAGTTAATCTTTAAGGGCACACATATCACATTCCTGTGTGCACAAACGCAGACAACCCCCCTCTTTTTTTTTTTCCTTTCGTCATCCTTTAGTGCCAGGCAGCTGTTGGGGAGACAAGGGGGAGGTATTCCAGGAAATGAGATGTGCGTTTGTGTGTGCTTGGTGTTTGGGTTTGTTTCTATGAGAGAAGCCTCCTTTGTGGCAGCTGGGATGATTAAACATGTGGATGTTGAATTTTCAGAGCCCCACAAATGTGATTGTATGTATGTATGTATGTGTGTGTGTGTGTGTGTGTGTATGTGTGTGTCGGTGTCGGTGTCTAGTTGCACATGTGTTCTGCCTCTGTCAGCTCCTCTCCTCCCCCACAATGACTAAGTGTAACCGACCGCAGCTCCACATAGCCTCCACTAGAGGTGCCATCAGCTCATAAATGAAGTGAGCCCTGCATGTGGAGACCACATAGCAGCCATTTTACAATCTCCACACCAGACCCCATTTTATGAATCAGCCGTGATGTCAACAGAGCTACGCCTGATTCTATTGGCTGGAGCGCAGCTGGTGGTGTAGCTGTAATAGCATACATTCACACACACACACGCACACACGCACACACACACACACACACACACACACACACACATGCTCCTCTACAGGCCCTCAATTTCTCCAAGATACACACAGGCGCACACTGACCTAGTGACATGATGCCTTAACTAGGTTACTCGTCTCAGACTAATAGGATTGCCATTCTTCCAGATTATCCACCGTACAGATTAGACGATCATCCCTGCCGTATTGTTCATAGCTTGTCAGCAGAGTTAGAGCGCATATTATCAAAGAGGTAAATACAGGGATGTAAAGTTTTCACTCATTTTGCTTCTGTTCCTCTGTATAGATTTCTTTTCATCTTTAAACGTTTAGATTGATGTGCTCAGTGACTGAGTCTAATCAAAGTCCATGTATTCTGCCTCCATCCTGAAATGTTTATTTGTAGATCCTTGTCACTTCCCAGCCTTTCAGCTGTGACTGGCTGTGTTTGTATGTGTGGTGAAGATATTCTTGTTTTTTCCTGTCAGATGTCCGGATGGATTTTCCTACTCAGTGTGTGTGTAATGGTTAACTTCCTGCTGTGGTTTCCTGCTCCCAGTGGGGACTATGACTGTAGTGTTGGACACACAATAGTGTTGCTGATTCATGATAGTGATCCACACTACTGATTACACTATCCAACGGAAATTACATGGAAACGGAGTACAAACAGATCAGATCAGCCCGAACATTTGGTCTGACTTGAGACTCAAGAATTGTGTGATTCTGGCACAGGAGCTTCATTAAGCTGTAGCTGGCTCAGAGTAAACAATGAATCTTATTGAGGCCACCATCCTTTGGCTGACTGACCGTTTTTGTGTATGTGTATGTTGTAAATGAATGAGATGAGAGGCTCATTAAGAGGACAGGGCTCGTTAACAGACTGCTCACTGACTGGCTTCTCACATGGAGACAAAGCACTATTCGACTGCACATATGGAGTGATGGTGTGACGGATGACTGAGCTGTTATGCTGAAGTGGCTGTCTCTGTTTGTGTAGAGAACAGTTAATGTGCTGTTCTTAGGATGCACTTGAATGTGGACTGATTGTGTAAAAAAATGTTAGAAAGACAGAGGAAGTGAAAAATAAGCCCCGATTTAGCCAAATCTAAACCTCATTCACACATGCAGAAAAAAAATTAGCTTAAATTCACCATCTGTCACCCCAATTATTTACCCGCCCCATACTGCACCATTGACTGACATGCAAACTGCAGGCAAATTTCTTTCAGGGAGAGCCAAATGTCAACAAGAAGGTCAGAAGATTTACTGGATAAGCTTCCCTGGTTGCATGGGTGAAAAAAAATAATTGTGACTTGGCCAGATTAAACCCATTAAACTTTTTTCCACATGTCTAGTTTGATTGTACAATAGTCGGATATGGACACTTAAATTTCAGCCTCTGATGTCATCTACTGAGATCATCATTGGACAGGGGAAACAGGTGGGTTGCTCAGCACATGGGGGATTCATTTTTATTGTTACCGCATGTCTGTTAAAGGGACAAATATTTTAAGGCTTAACATTTTCTTTACTGTACAAACTGTGCCAGCACTCAGACTGGCCATTTAAAAGACTGATTCCTGATTCCTGTTACAGTCTTGTCGTTAAATGCACAATTATGCACACACAGAGGTACAAAACAGATAAGAGAAGGTCATGGAGATGCTCAGGTGTGCATCTAAGTTCTTGTTAAAAAAAATCTGAGGACACATCAGTGTCACTGTTTAGAACCAAGTACCTCCATTTGGGCATTCATCATTACAGTGAACAAAAATGCTTACTAATGTAATTTCAGTCATTATGATTAGTTTGAACTAGGGATGCACCGATCCAGGTTTTTTCACTTCCGACCCGATACCGATACCTGAATTTGGGTATCGGCCGATACCGATACTATTCCGATACCAGGGCTACTATTGCTGGAATATTAATTTTATCATTATTGTTGAAATTATGTGTAAATTTGATTATGAGGCTGTAATTAACCACTGAACAGTTATTTACAAAGAAGATAAACAAAAAACATACACCTGTAAGGGCTTTAAATTGAATAGCAACATTTATTGAATGAAGTGCAGAACACTGTAAGGATACAGTCAATCTCCATAGAGACGAGGGCTGCTTGATATGAACAGCAGAGTATGGGTCTTGTAGCAGGTCTACTTTCAATTGTCTCACTTTTGCTATCATGTGTAACAAGAAGACAGTATCTGTTGTTCTAAACTATCTACACTACCAAAAAAATAATAACACCATAAGGGCTGCTGCTTCTGAACAGCACACAAATCAAGTATAGTGCAGCAGCTTTCATAAGTGACATATGAAATAATTGTAAACATCTCTACCCCCCCAAATAAAATATAATAAAATAAAAATATTTCCCGTGTTCGTTCACGTGGTGCCTTTTCAGATGTTGGATTAATTTTTAACTGTAATATTCGAATAGCTGATCGAAAATGGGGATAAATATCGAACCAAATAGTAAATAAATATTGGAATGTGAAATGAGTAAAAATTGAGTGTAGCAGCACATCGGGGCGCCTGGAGCAGTGGACCGTTTCATCAGAGCGCTGTGAGCGCAGCTCGACCCTCAGACACATCCGCTGCTCTGTTGATCTCAGTGAAGAGTTTCCACTCCGAACGGAGCGGACTACACAGCTCTAAGTCATCTGAGAAGAGCTGTGTGGAAGTTTTGGCTCTACACCGTTGGTGGGAAACTTTAATTCAAAGACCAGGCTGTGTGTTCTGTGAAATGCAGTTTAGTCACTCGTCCTCCACTTATTTCCAGGCTCAGCTGACGGCTTTTCATCCAAGCGGCCGAATGCAGCAGCACTTCGTCAAGAGTTTAACCCCGTGTGGCTGTGTTGTTTTTGCCAGGGTGTTTACCGACAGGGCGGATAATTGAGTCTCTGTACCTTATTCCGGGGGGCATGTCCGAAACCCGTTCGGCTTTGATTTTGAGGAGAACTGACAGAATTACTCCACACAGCAGATATGTTGTTGTTAGCGCTTGTCTGTTAGCTCAGGTGGCTGATAGACGGCGTCACACTCACAGGGGCACTATGCTCTGCACACACTGGCTGGCTGCAAACGGTGGAATGGATTCCTTGAAATGAGGAGTGGCGTCACATGTCTCGTGTGTGTTGTGTGTTGGATCGGGCGCCCCGTGGCACATGGATCGGAATTTTCCGATCCGTGAATTATGCCTGGATCGGACGCCGATACCGATACTGGATCGGATCGGTCCCATCCCTAGTTTGAACGATAGTTTTATCACCATCAGGTGTTCCTTGACCCTTCTTTTGACAATCAGCAACATTTTATGAATAAAAGGGCTGACACTAGCCTCAGCACCAGTGTCAGTCTCATGCATCGTATCATGCAAGAACTGATTAATGATGTGAGTGCCAACTCTTTCTTTTTGGGCTGTAGCATGCTCATTGACTGTTCGTTGAAAGTTCCTCTATAACATTTTAAATTTATGTTTATGTAACATCTAAGATGTCCCAGACCTGCAGTTTGTAGTCTTAATTAGAAAAAAACCCTCAGAACTTACGCTTTGTTCAAATGAAATGGCAAAGCAGGTTATGTTAATCTAAGCAATGGAACAACGTCTCTTGAATGTATATTGGCCCCAAAACCCTAACATTATATTATCAAAAAGATATTGAAATATTTTCTTTATATTAACAGGAATAAGGGTTACAGCATTATTGCTTTCTCTGTCTTACATAGAACAGTGACATCTCACAAAGCTGATTTTGCTCCTTATAAATTTAGCTGCAACATTTTGCCAAAAATTCCCTAAATCCTCCCAACACCAAAATATGGCAGTGCTTCATCTTTCTACTGAAACAAAACTTCGTTGATCAATTGCTCCTGTACATTTAAGTGTTCTTGAAATTAATTTAAAAAATGAAAGTATCAAAAAAGTAGCCTGACAGACCAGTTTGTTTCAACCTCCACACATTTTGATATGTTTTTTGAATGCTCACAAGTATTGAAATTATTAATATTTTTAATTTCTGTCTGGCACAATTATTTTTGTTGGCGCATTGTTATATATAAAAGATCCTTAATTTTCCTCCTAAGATTAAGGTATGGTTTCTTCTGGTAAAATAATTAGTTTCTTATCAATTTCTCAAGAGTTCATTGTCCATTTACTTTTTAATAAATTATTTTTGCTTTCCTTCAACTAGATATTGAATGAAAGTATTTACTCTTTCATGCATGGTTGTGCATGCCTGTTTATTCATGCACACACAAGCATTGGTGTTGCATATAATGAAAAGATGTCAGAATCACACGATCACTGTTTCCCTGGCTTGTGCATGGGAATGTGTTCACATACACATTTGTTCATTTATTTACTTGCTGTGATTGTGCTTTAAAAATGTTGGTATAGTAGTTTCAGTAAAACTGGATAAAAAGTTTTACAGCTGGACACGAGTAATGTAAAAAAACATGTTCATGGTCATTTGAATCAATACTGAGATTCTGATCATTTAACATGAGAACAGAATTATTGTATCACTTTTACATAATCTGCATTTAGACATTTAAAGCACATAGTATTCGATATATTAACCTCTTTAAGAAACAAGGGATAGTAATATAAGTGAAAAATTTAGATGTGTAAACAGCAGAATACATTTTTAGTCAAAGACATTGAATGCATTTAAGTAGTTGTTTTATCTCACTGATTGTTTTACTGACTTTTGAAGCCAATTTTTTTAATTCTATCTGATACTCCAGTAATTAACCTGCATTATTAAGATGGGCATGTTTGATTATGAAGGAGGCTGCATTAAAATTACAGCCAAATTTTTTGCAGTTTAACAATACCAAAAGAACCAAAAATGTATGCCACAAAAGTTTAATTGATCAAATTTTTGCATATTTAGACTCAAATACAATTAATGAGACCTAATTCGAGTTATTGATTACTAAATGTAAAACCAAATAAAAAACAATGACATCTATTTTTCTGCTGACCTTAGAAATGTTGTATCTGTGCACAGCAGGCTGTTCTGTGGTCAGCCCCATGTGCTTGTTCGTCTTTCACTCCTAATTCTCGTCCTATGCACATTCAACCTCACACACTGACTTATCCGTACAGTCACAATCCTGACCTTGTCGGAACAAGTTAATGCAATGTGGTTCCATAAACTGTGTATGTGGTAGAACCTTCTTTTTCATGTGGGTGTATGAGCAAGCTTGTTGCAGACTTTGAATGCCTTGCAGCCCATATGTGTCCAACCGTATTTACTATACCCTCACACTTACAGGGATATATTTCCTGCAGTGTTGAAGTCATTTCATCAGTCATGCTGGCTCTAGGCTGATGATGCAGAAACGTTCACACCTCCATGACACTATGCAGTTGTAGGAAAGTGAGAAAGGGAAGGCTGTGCAAAGTCTGTCAGCTTTCAGACATCATATTTCACTTCTATCCATTTTGCCTTCCCATTTTCTCTATCAGACAAAATGCTGATTTCCAACACTGAATCCACCTACAAATCTACACGTAAATGTTTCTAAGCAAGTCCTCGTTCTCATGTCTTCTCTGATTATAAGTATGTTTTTCTCTATTTCTTCCCCTTTTCTAGTCAAGAAAGACCAGGATGGGGGAGATGAAAAGAAGCAGATGCAGAAGAAAAAGGTGAAGGAGTTGAAGGTCCTTGATGGCAAAAGTTCACAGAACCTTTGTGAGTCCCGACAGTAATGTCATTGTTTATCAAATGCATGATATGTACAAAAATATTTTAGAATTGTTTGTGGATAATGACTTTTTGTTTAATTGTAGCTATTTTCCTGGGATCATTTCGTCTTCCCTATGAAGAGATCAAGAATGCTATTTTCGAGGTCAATGAGAAGATCCTCACAGAGTCCATGGTTCAGGTACAGTGCTTAGTTTAGGTTAAAAGGGATTGTTTGAGGGCATGTTTAAAGAAGGTTGTTTGAGGTGCATGATGTCAGCCAACAAACTAACCACAGTGACAGAGACTGTACAGATAGAACCGACACAGAAGCTAGTGTTATGTAGAGCTGCACACGCAGCTACCAACTCTACGATAATAAAATTATTTTAGAAAAAAACAAGACAAAAAAACAGTGATGGGAGATTGCTCACTTTATTCAACACATTTATTTTCTACTACCAAGCTGCTTTGTTGTGGCACTACCTCAGTAAAAGGTACAGCTAATGTGCCCCTTTGCCAGCAGCTAGCCAGGCAGCTAAAGTATGCAGGCTGCACAAGAGGAAACAACAGCTAACAAACTAGATAAATGGACAATATTTACAGAAACTGCAGCAGCCATTTACTTTGGATACTTGTATGCACTGAAATGCTCACAGAAAAAACTTCTGTAGATAGTTTATCAGGTCTAATTGAAAAACTGAGGAAAACGCTATGGGAAAGAGAGAACTAGAGGAAACCACATTACCTGTTGATGCAGGTGTGGAGATTGTGAGC
This sequence comes from Scarus forsteni, assembly GCA_036419115.1. Taxonomy (NCBI): domain Eukaryota; kingdom Metazoa; phylum Chordata; class Actinopteri; order Labriformes; family Labridae; genus Scarus; species Scarus forsteni. Next base: position 5,557,706 of record JAZDUH010000383.1, on the reverse strand, counting down.
CCATATTTCCAATCTGGGTGAAATAAGTGTGTGACTGAAAAATCCCTCCAAGATGTTTAAGAATCAGAGTAGAGCTGCAACTATCGAGTATTTTTGGAATCTAGTACTCTGTCGATTATTTCTTCGAGTACTCGAGTACTCTAACAAAATATACTTTTTTGTTTTTAAACAAATAAATCAATTGTATACAATGCAACATGTTAGGGCTTTCAAACTGAGCAATCAAATGCCGTTTATTCCTCAGAAAAGGGTTTTTATTTTAACAACTTTCAAAGTTTAAACCAGTACTGGCTTAAAACAAAGCCAATACAATCCTGATTTACAAAACAGTAATATAATTCTGCAATTATATTTGTGAAGTGTGTTCTGGAGGGCATTGTGTAGTTTGGATTGAAATCCTTGATCATGTTCTTAAATCCTGTGTCCTCCACCATGGAAAGAGGACGCATGTCTGTGATGAGCATATTTAAAATGCTGTAATAGTAATAGTTGCAGCCCTAATGACGTGCTATCCTGCTAAGCTACGTGCTAAGCTAACTCCGTTTGACATCAGACACGCTGCACTGGGTTTTCTTTTCGTCCCTTCTTGTAGTGACCACACACTTGGGACACTCTCTGCCATTTCTTCTGTGGACTCTCTCCTTTCTGTCCCTCTCTTTTCTCTTCCTTCATGATTGTACAAGGTGCGCAGCAGCAGAGGTAGCAGGCGCGTTGTGCCACAGAAATGACTGTCCATGTCAAACACCATGCACTGTATAGTAGTCCAGATATATATTTATATGTATAATTATGTATTAAACGAGGCTTCGAGGCACAAAATTTAATTCGAGGATATTTTGTAATCGAGTACTCGCGAGTATTCGAGGAATTGTTTCAGCTCTAAATCAGAGCATACTAGAGGCTTTTATATTTACCTCTGTAGTCTGCAGCTGTCATTTTGCAGAGCCTCCCAGTGGTAGGAAGCATATCCTTTTAGACCAAATTCACAGTTTTATTAACACAAGGGAAAAACCAGCAGAGGCAAATGAAAGCTTTTTTATTTTAAAGTTAGCACTCAGCTTGTACCAACTGCTTATTTTATAAAGACATAAAACTAAACTTGTAGTTGTTGAGGGATAAACTGATCTAGAATAATGTGTTATGTCAAATTATTGTGCTTTCTCAGCCTGTTATTTTTTAACATTTGTAATTTTAGCCGATCTGCATTTGAGATACAATGATTTTTCTGTGCTTAGCTGTGTTATAACAGCAGATCAAATTTAAAACAGCATGTTGCCGAAAGACAAACCATCTTTGCTGAATGCTAACATAGTCATCCATCATCTATGAACTATCAACTGTCATCAATTTATGTATCTATATAGCAATCATTTATCAATTGTCTTGCTGTCTCTTTATCATTCTATATAAAAAAAAATATTTCAGCTGTCTCCCTCTCACTAGTTCACCATTTTCTTTCCTTTTGTTGTTCTAATTAACATGACCCTCTGTGCCTTTTCCTTTGACTCTTTCGGTCTCTGTCTGACCTGATTGTTGATTTTATTGTGCTTAGAGTTCTACCTTTTCTGCTTTTCTTTTGTCTGTTAAAGCACTTTGTAATCATCTCTTTTTAAGGTACTATATAAAGTAGTTATTGTTATTATTAATATTATTATTGTAGTATTAAACATAGTGGCCTGCCTGTGGAAAAATGTGTTGTTGTAAATGTGTTGAATATAGCATATGATTATCCTATGCTGTTTCTGTAGGTTGTTTCATCTGAAATTCTTGAAATCATGCAGAGCTGTTGGCTCCATCTGCAACAGTATTTAGCCCCATGCTTTCTGTAAAGATGAAGAGCTGATCTCTGTCACTATGACTTATGTTCAGATGAAAATGAAAACTTCATACCACGGTTATTGTGACCAAAATTTTTACAGTGATCATTTTTATCACAGTATTGTTGCAATGTGCTCAAAAAGTTCTTCTACGCACACTGAAATCATTTAACAAAGTTTTATTTGGTTTAAAAAAAACAATGTGAATGATCTGTAGTGGTCAGAACCTGTTCCTCTTCACCTCTGTGGTTCCTTACTGCGATAATCTTTATCAACAATCCAGGTCTCTACCCTCTGATGTTGCTGTGAGCCGTTTGTAGTGGAGGTGTTGCTGGTGCTTTGTGGTTCTTCCCTGCCTCCTTTCCCAGAGATTTTCTGCAGACAGAGAGACCGTGTTCAATTAATTTCCCATCAGCATCCTTTAAAATACAAAATGCGACCAGAAAATTATTAGACATGGTGTCTGTGCAGGCATCAACTGCCATACTTTGACTTTAAGAGGTCAAACATTGTAAACTGTACATGTGAGTCAGCGTCTTAGGAACAGCTGCCACTTTGCCGAGGAGTAGACACATAGTTCTGATTTTTCCAGGCAAAGAGAAGTATCACTATGTAGGGCCTGACCACTACTTCAGCCTTCACCATAGCTTGGATCTTAAATCAGGCCAGTTTAAAGAAGTTTTTGCAATATGTGCAGCATCCCACAAATATTTTGATTTCCTCCCACGTGTTACCTCATGTTTACAGTGGAAAAAAAAGGTTCTGCCTGCACTGAATCCTACTTCTGATGCACAAACGAGAACTGTGGGACTAAAAGGCAGATGTGACAAGATAGAGTTCATAATCCATCTATGTATTTACATTTTAAATAAAGTTATGTATTTTATTCTGCAGGAATTGACTGCAGTTTTCCCCACCTTTTTATTTTATTCTTGAAAGTTCTTTGCTCTTGAAAGTTGCAGTCGATAAATAAATGAGGCTTATGTAATGAATGTTGTTGCTTTCCTCTCAGAATGACCTGTTTAAAAATTTTTAGAAGTTGTTCTACCTGTACTATGACCTGTCTTCTTATTATTTCATCAACAAAAAGTACAAGATAAGAGTGACTCTTTTTAAGGTTATAGAATTAATTTCCCGGAGGTTTAATGCTTTTCTGCACATTTTTGTGCATAAAACTCCTCTGTGTTGTAAAGTTAAGCAAATACTTAGGGACAAACTATTGTAAAACAGAAACATGTTCTGCCTGTAATTCATAAATTCGTTGTTGAAAGTGTTTTTGGACAAATTAAAAAAAAAATTATATATATATATGTATATATAAATATAAATATATATATATATATATATATATATATATATATATATATATATATATATATATATATATATATATATATATATATATATTTTTTTGATAATCAGTATTTCTTTCTGTCAAATATTGTTATTGGTATTGGACAAAATGACAATTTTACAAAATTACAAATTTGACAATATTATATCTCTATTCTTGTCTAAATGAGATCATGTAATTACTTCACATTGCATTCTGGTAACTGATTAGTTCAACACTGCTAGGTGCTGCTTTCTTGACAACTGCATTTAAAAAAAAAAAAATAATAAATTACACTTCATGCTCTGTACTGTGGGCTCACTTGCCCAAGCTAATGGGCTTAAACTTCAGACAAAACAGTGGAAGGACATGTAATGTCTAATTGGCAGGCCGAGACAATGACCCATTTCAGGCAGCTACTGGCACCATACAAAGAGGAAGAGGGAGAAGTCCTGTAGCTGTGGACTTTTGGTCTCCTTTGTGTCTGTCACATGGAAGAAAGATGTAAAACACACTAAGATTCATATGAAACTCACAAAAGCATAGTATGGGCCCCTTACATAAATGGGCCCCATAAATGTTTAACATTCAGTTAACTTCAATAATGCTGATGAAACCTTCAAAGGAACAAACTTTGTTTTGCAGTAATGTGAATTTGTAATAAGATTATTACTTTTTGTCTCTCCCATTTATCGGTTCACCTAATTAAAAAGGGCATCTGTTGCTAAATTTTATAGATTTAATGAAATTTCAAATCAATTCTTGAACAGTTTTGCTAAATATAATTTCACGAGATTAATTGTTGCTATATTCGAGTAGGCTTGAATTGATCCAGAAAATCATATAAAAACCAATTAAGACACTGTTGTTCTGTTGTAAGTATTCAAAAATGATATTTTCAATAGATATGAAAATGTTTTGTCCCGTGATGTTGACTTGAAATCAGAGTGCTTTGGGCAAAAGCTGTTTGAAAACCAATAGTTTAGCATTTCTGCACAATCTCACTGTCTCCAAATGCTAATTAATGAACATTTTCATTTTTTTCCTGTTCAGAACCTGATCAAACAGCTGCCAGTACCAGAGCAGCTGAGTGTCCTCGCAGAGATGAAGGACGAATATGACGACCTGGCCGAGTCTGAGCAGTTTGGAGTTGTGGTGAGTAACCATACACACCCATGCAGCACAAACACAGTCAAAAAGGCTGTCCTGTTTTTGTAAAGTCTGGGCAGCCTGAGTCCCCATCTGACTTGGAGATGACTTACCACAAATAAAGTGTGAAAATCAGAGTATTGGTGAATGAGGCATAGAAATATAAGACTAGTGCAACAGAGTCAGACTGTGGTGAATACATTAGACACGGAAAATCCTGGGACTTTTAAACACATGCTGCTTTGTTTAGCAGTGGAAGATGTGAGTAATCGATAAAATCCCCTCACTCACACATAAATGCACACACGCCGACACAATTTATGTGGCAGACACACATTAGCCGGGAGTCTTGAATTGTCTCCCCACCTTTTTTTTTCTCTTGCAGATTTCCAGTGTGAAGGAGCTAATGCCACGGCTTGAAGCCATCTTGTTCAAGCTGCAGTTTGAGGAGCAGCTGAATAACATAAAGCCAGATGTGGTGTCTGTGACAGCAGCCTGTGAGGAGCTCAGAAAAAGCCAGTCCTTCCCCAAGCTCCTGGAGATCATCCTGCTTGTTGGAAACTATATGAATGCTGGCTCCCGCAATGGAAAGGCTTTTGGCTTCCCCATATCTTACCTATGCAAGGTAAAAAGAGGTGTAGACATAGCTCAGTTGTACAATAATAGGTAAAGTCTAATTCTTAAAAAGCTTTTAGTGCTACATGTTGTGGACCTGTCAGGACTCAAGAATTGGAATTTGTTAAATGACTTAAAATATAAGTCTTAAATCATAAAAGTATTTAAAAGTGAAATCACAGTGACAAAAACAGATATCTTAATCATTGTTCACCTTTTGGCTTCTTTTATATCAAGTTAATACCACTCAAAGTTTAGACCTAATACTAAACGGAAACAAAATCCTTTACATCCTATCTTATTCACTTTGATACTTTTGGCAACAAGCAACTTTGCGTGACTGTTGTAGTGAATAGAAGAAAACAGAATAGCTCTGTAGATGTAGCATGTGCAGTAAAACAAAGACACATCCCTTCATTGTTCCCTGGTGGACAGTCATACTTCAAGAGATGAGTAAAACAGCCATAAATTCTGCACTTAACTCTATTTATATCTTTATTTTTAGGAATAATGCATTGATGCTTTTACCTTTGAAGCCTTATACTTGTGGTTGATTTGTTTCCTCCTGTCTGTAAGCAGAAACATGTAAATCACTGAAAACACATGCAGGAATTAATCTGTGGCTGATCAGTGTTTCAGTGTGCTCTCTTTAAAATCAATCCTTCTTTCAACCAGCTGCGTGACACCAAATCAGCTGATCTGAAGCAGACACTGCTCCATTTCCTGGCTGATGTGTGTCAGGAGCAGTATCCTGATGTCATGGGCTTTACAGACGAGCTCATCCATGTGGAAAAAGCCAGCAGAGGTAAATGGAACAATGAAGTGATCAATATAAATCTCTGTCCAAACAAAAGGCTCACACGGTATGACCTCTGGTTTCCTTAAAATTAATGTTAAGGTCATACTTTTGTTTTTCTTTCATGGCAAGATGTATGTAGGTCTGAACTATAACCATTCAATTTTTTTTGCACTTGACATTTTGTGTTTTGAACCACATTCTCTGGATTGTCTGGAGGAACCAGCCTGAAAACTTGTTTGACAAAAAAATCAATTTTGATTTGAAAGTCAAAGCTGCGTTAGAGTTCCACATTTTATTAAGTGCACACAGAGCTTACTGTCCGTCAACAGGTTGTTACATTACTTTCTTGTAGCTCTAATAAAGGCAGGTGGTAATAAAAACATGTTGCATATAGTGTACATGGAAATCATAGAAATATCTTGTAGATAAGTCTTATTGAACTCCTTTACTAAAAAAAAGAAAAAATAGATCAGTTAAAGTAGAATTGAATGCTCTGTCACAGTAACAGTAACATTCTAGCACTAGGAGGTCTGGTGTTCTTTACAATTTAAACCAAAGTGTGCATATAGTAGATATTAGCTAAAAGAACTTGTAAATAATGTGGGCAAATAGGCAAAAATGAAACTTCTTGCACCCCAAGTAGAAGTGTGTATCATTGATGTCACTTTTTGTTCCTTGCAGTTTCTGCAGAGACCATTCAGAAGAACCTGGAGCTGATGGGTCGTCAGATTAAGAACCTACAAAAATGCCTGGAAAAATTTCCTCCTCCACAAAGTGACAAGGACCTGTTTGTAGAGAAGATGTCCATATCCTTTTCCCTCGATTATAAAGTTATTAATTCCCCCTAAACTCCAAGATCAGTCTGTATGTCTTCATCTTAAATCCTCATGAGCGTGCATCATATTGCATCCCAAAATCATTTTTACTTCTGTTGATATAGATATGCTGCTTCTATGTTCCTTAACAACCTGTCCGCACAGCTTTGTTGGAACAGCTCAGGAACAGTATGAGAAACTAGATTTGCTGCACAGTAATATGGAGAAGCAGTTCAACGACTTGGGAGATTACTTCGTCTTTGACCCCAAAAAAATCTCTGTGGAGGAGTTTTTTGGTGACCTCAACACCTTTAAAAATATGTTTCAGGTGTGTGTTTTTTGATGTCACTGATTGATTTGCTTATGTCTAATAAAGACAGGGTGTTATGGTCAATAGAGTGAAACCTTAAACACAACATTAATGTTTTTATGGCAAAAGTTTAATTGCCAGAGCTGGAACCTATTTTATGTTTAGATGGGATCTTGATCAGGAACAACTCTTAGTGCTTTGGAGGCTTTTTGAATACAAGGCCAAATCATTCTGTCAGACTGAGCAGCAGATCAAGTGTTTCTGTTTCATAAATGATTCTTTAACAACCTCAGAACAACCTTTGACAATGTTAATATATCATAAATAATGAATTTGTAAAGTGTCTGGAAAAATTCCTGTCATGTTTAGAAAAAGCTCAGTCCCACCCTCTCAAGGTCTAACTGTATTTGAAGCGCGGGCTGCAAGAACTTAACGTTGATAGCAAAGATAAAAGGTGCTGTACACAATGAATGTTATCTTTTTTCAGTCTTATTCATTTATGTGCTGTTTTTTCTTTCTAATTTTGCCGTCTGTCACATAGTGCTGAAGTATGATTGTATTTTTGTAAAGGGTCCTTTTGTTACAGGTTCTTTGACAAATTATTCCCACATCCCAAACTGGATTTCTGACGCAGATTTGTAGCGTCTTAAAAACAGGCAGTGGTGCTGCTGATTTTTATGTATTTATTTATTTATTAGGATCCCCATTAGCTGCCTATTTAATGGCCGCTAGTCTTCCTGGGGTCCTTTAAAATATTTCATTTACAAAATTTACAATATAAAATGTTGTAAAAATGCACAGAATTACACAAATTATACAATACAATTATGCTCATGGAAACAGTTATGTATAAATCATGGAAATCAGGGCATTTACCAATATTTAAAGTTGTGATATACTATATGTCATTGCTGGTGTTTGGTTTGTTTTTTTGTTTGTTTTATCTTTCAGGGTGTAATTATCCCACAGTGCTAACATTGTTTCTCGTGTTTGCTCATGAAAAAACTAAGAGGTGTAATCAATTCATTTGACACAACATAAACATTTGCAAACAGCATCCGTGTCTCTCACACTATCTGCCAACAGCTGGTCCTTGTAGAAGGGACTGAAATAAGCTGAAATTGATGTTAAATACATGCGTTTGGACATTCCTGGATGGAAACACCATAAACTCACAAGGCCCTTTTTTTTAAATGGCCACATTAAAGAGCTTCTTTGAAGGATATTGTGGCTATTTTTGAATACCCAAAGCCAAGGTACTACTGCATCACCCCCAAACCATTTGACCCTTTTTTAAATGGCACAGGTGTGTTTTCTCAGTCCTAACTGACTCATTTAAAGTAGATAAAGATGTCATGATGAAAGACGAACCTTGAGGCTCTACACCTGTCTGTATTGACACAATAATGTGTGAGACTCTATTGTATTGTCAGTTTATACATCAGGACGTGACTTGTTTTACCAGTTACTGTGGATAACTGCCAACCACTGGTTATGAAGTTTTGTTGACACAACTGGGATCTGTCATCTAATTTTTTTTGTCTTATTTGTATTTCTTCATCAATCACACTTTATTTTTCTCGACCACCAGCAAGCAGTGAAGGAGAATCAGAAAAGGAAGGAGGCTGAGGAGAAGATCAAGAGGGCCAAGTTAGCCAGAGAAAAAGCAGAGAAGGAAAAGGAGGAAAAACTGAAGAGGAGCCAGCTCCTTGACATCAACGCAGGTCACTATTGCTCCTTCACACCAGTTTGTGTTGTTGTGTGGCTAAGAAAGAGAAACCATCCTTCATCCCTCTCAGTTTGTATTTCCATCTGACTCCAGTTGGGGGCAGTCAGAGCCCATGCTTCTGTGGTGTCTTAATGTGCATGTGTGTGTGTGCTTGTGTGTATGTGTGAAAGAGCCACCCATCAGAATTTATAGACCAGAGTTAATCAAATGCTGATGACCTGTGTCAGGAAGTTTGCTGCTGACAATAAGCTCTGGTGTAAGTGAGGACAAGGAGGAAGGGGCCTCTGGAACCTTCTTTCCCTCTCCTCCTGTGAGCAAGGGAATTATCTCCATAAAAGCAAACTCAAGAAAGGTCTAAATCTCTTTATCACCAAAAACACATTTCCACTTTTCTATGAGATGCTTTATAGTTATAATATGTCCAGCAGCACATTGTCCCATGTAACACACAAATGCACTGTCACTATCTCATTCTCACATACACACACTGAACACTCAAATCCTGCCTTGCAGACACACATTTACACAGAGGCACTTTTTCCTCTCCTCTCTGACTGTGACCTAGTTTCAGTGCATTCCTCCTCTCTCTTTGGCTCCAGCCGAGTTCTCCTGGGACTCCACAGTTCCACTGTCAGATTGTGCTGCAGCCTCAGCTCGTTCAGCTCATGCACATGTATGTGAGATTAGAAGTAACTGTCCTTTTCTTACTGATGTTGCTGTCTTGCTGGTGTTGTGGAGAGCCCTTGTTATAGTCGAGGTGTTTGTGTATCAGTGTGTCTGTTTTGTGAGCCTCTCATAAAAAGTATCCCTGCCTTTTCTTCTACTGCTTCATGTTCCAGCTGGCTACCCCTCTCTTCTCTTTCTTGCTTTTGTTCCATCACTTTTTCCCCTTTCCCTCCCCCTGTGTCTGCTGTTCATTTAAAGAGCATTTAAAGAAACAGCACTGAGCTTTGAGGTTCTGTTCGGGATAGTTTGCTTTTGTTTCAAAGTCTGTGGAAGACATTTTAGTTGGGAAAAGTGATGAGGTCCGATTTCATGTTCAGCCTCTAGAGGCATGCATGAAGGGAACATAATGATACACAGAAGATATGTGTGTGTGTGTGTGCGTGTGCATGTATAGAGGCTGAGGTCATTTACATACAGGTGGCATATTTGACTGCCCCTGTAGCCCAGTCATCCTACACCCCCGTATTTAAATTCATGTCTGGCAGACACACACCTGCTCTTTGTTGTGTTTGTTCTTAACACAGGAGGACTATTAAACAAAGACTGTTTTCATAACTCCACTTCTCTTTCCCTCGTTCCCTTTTTCTGTCATACTCTCCCACCAGTGCACTCACATACCTTCATTATCTCTTGAATTCTCTCAATGCCTTTTTTTCTTGCTTTCTGTCTGTCAAAGCATAATACCGCACTTGTTTGTTTAACCAGAGAAGGTCAGCGTGTGTTTGCGCTCTGGGGCTTTGTCATTCCTGTGTGAGACAGACAGACACTCTCTCAGTGAAGGAGCCTCACATGTTCCTCACATGTGATTGGAATTATTGTAGAAAATGGTTTCTTCAGAGATTTTTATTGGGTTATTTTCCAACTCTTGATAATCATCTCATAAAGTTGTATTTTAGCTCCCTGACTCAAAGAAGCCCCTGGTTAAGGACACAAGACCAGCAAAGTGCTTGAACAACACACTCATGAGTTCACTCACACTCTCTTAATCCTTAAGTAGGATCTTTGGCCATTTTTAAGAATTATACTTTTACCATTCAGGAAAATCTAATTCTTATCTTTGAATATATGCCAGAGCCCTTCTACAGCAGTCTTTTCTTTTCTCTGCAGCTAGGTGTCAGTGCAGTCTGTAAAAGACTGTAGGAGACTGTGAGCTCTTACATTTACAAAAGGGTGTGTGCATGTGCAGTTAACACATCCCCACTGATGCTGGTATGGGAACTTCCACCAGGGGTGCTCGTGCTCCACAGAAAGAATATGTCAGAGAGAAAAGATTGTGGGGGAGGGGAGGGAGGAAGGAGAAGAGGAGGACAGCAGCTGCTCCTCCTTTAGGATTAGACTGTTGCTTTTAGCTCCCACAATATGGTTAGAGGAGGAGAGTGGGAAAGAGGAGGATGAGAGGGGAGTGAGATAAGATGAGCCCAGGCTGCATGATTTCACACTCAAGCATTTGTAAGATAGGCGAGGAGCACAAGGATAGCAGTTAGGTTTTAGTTTAGTTAAGTTTGCTGCACATGAATGGAAATATAAAAACAGTACAAAGTAATAAAGTAAAACGTTATATTGAAGAAGTTTGGAGCCCATAAAATCTCCAGGCTGATAATAGCAAGAATAATTGGCAGCAATGTTTTTAAGATAGACTGAAAGCTATATATAGTTTTATAAGAAATAAATCATGTCATTTCAGATTCAAGATCTAAGAGTTGTATGTTTTGTTAAATAAGTGACATTTTTTAATGTTTTTCAATGTCAGTGTTAATGTGGATTTTGATGATGGAGGTGGCTCTTTCTACAAAGATTGTCCTCTGTACTGTAGACCTGCACGATGGTGAACATCATGCTTTGTGTGATGAAAGTGTTCAGAATTTCAGAAAAATGTATGTATTGCAAAAATTAAACAAGAGAAACAGTGCATATCAGAAGTGACCCGTCCTAGCAAATAATACTCTCTATTTTATAAGGTTTCAATTAGGGGTGAAACAAAATTTCGTGCCACGAAATTTCACGAAATAAAAAATGACGAAATAAAAATCAAAGACGCTCGAAATAAAAGGTCGAAATAAACCCTCCTCGCCTCCCGTAGCAAAACACCAGCTGCAATAAGGAGGAGGACGAAGCGGAGGAATTAGCCGACGCTCCTTCGTCAAATAAATCGGTTGTGTGGACCTATTTTGGCTTCCTGTGTAAAAGACGAGAGAACGGTGAGAAGATTGCGGACAAAACAACAACTGTGTGCAAAATATGCCGCTACAGTTCGCCGTATACTGCGGCGAGAACAACCACCTGCAGCTTGCGAATACCTGCTTTTATTTAACAGTCACTGTGGGCTGTGACAACGCCAACTTCAATTTTAATTCCCGAACAAAACAGTGAGTAGATATCTCTACACCTCCTGCACGGCTCTCTCCCTCCTCGCTCAAACACACACAAAACTCTCCCCTTCTGAACTCTGACCTGCTCGCCCCGCCCTCCTGCTCCATTCACTGACCGTCAATTTATAGGAAACATTAAAATCCACATTGAACACATAACAAACAGTAGAACTGCTCCACTTTGTTTGTGTATTCTGCATAAAAAACAATATTTGATTTTTGCATCTACTGTTGAGTTGACAGAATTTGATCATACTTAAAGATCAGAAGTATATACACTGTTATAGGCTAAATATTATAGTTTACAGTTCAGACATTTATAGGTCTAAACTGCAGCTCTGAGGACTGCTATTTGTTTTCCTTTTCATTCAAGAATGCAGTTATCCTGATTGTTACAACAACAGAGCACTTTTTATTGAGATTTTATGTTTGTATTTGCACTGTAGTCTCTAAATAAGGGGAAATACTACAATTTAGTGTTTTTTTTCAAAGAGCATTTATTTTGTACTGATGCAGCAATATTTTTTGGATGTCTACATTAGGAAGAAAATAAAGAAAATGAGATTTTTTCACAACTTCCTACTGTTGGGGATTTTCCTTCATCTTTATTTCGTATCGTGAGTATTTCGTATCGTGAGCCCTGTTTCGTATTTCGTATCATTTCGTGAGTTGACCATTTCGTTACACCCCTAGTTTCAATAGTAGCTTCTTTTTTTATGTGTCTAAAAAAAATACACTTAACTGCCACAATTACATGTAAAAGTAGCTTTATCTCATCAGACTGCATCACAAAGTGTCAAAAAGGGCCATTATACCACAAAACTTTGCTTTACCACATTGAAAGAAGTCATTTGTAATGTTTTTCAAATAAATTCAGACCATCGGGATATGTTTACTGCTGTAATGATAAAATTTATTTTTCAGGCAGTCCTACTGCACTGTAATGTATTTTGATCAGGTATGTTCAGCAGAACATAAGGCAAAGTAGACGGAATGTAGAAGTCAACAAATAAGGTGTAAATAAAGCATAAAAAGTAAATGAAAGTGAAGAAAAATTAAGTGCAATCATGTTTTATAAGTGAATGAGGCATCTAAATATATGGGTTAACTTTCTGAGTTTACGAGAGGAATTATGTATGTACCGTACTTTGATTTTTTTAATATCAATTATTCAGGATTTAGTATTCTTTGTTTGTGTTTTTTCGGTACAAATTGTTTTGAATTTTTAATTTTTTTTAATTGTGTTAGGGTCTGTTCATCCAGAGTGGAAAATGGAAATAGAGTCTAGATTTTTATTTTCCTCCCTTGTCATACACACATGTAAAATTGTCAAAAGCAAAGCTACTGCATTATTGCACACCTTTGTAAGATTATTTATTTTTATCAGAAACAAAATAGGGCCAGTGTTTGGGCTTTAATGCACCCCATGCACTAGCTAGGCTCTCCTGGAGTCTTTATCGATGGGGAAATGCTGTTCTATATCCTTTAAGTGATCAATCAGGGATTTTTGAGATGGATTATTGGAGCCAAATTATGAAATTTAGGAATAAGGATATCATGGACAACTGTGTTAATGGCTTCTGATTAAAGGGACTGTGAGGAGTTTCTAAGTAATTACAAAAAAGTCTCACTTTTAGATATATGCCTGATCGAAATACACACTTTAAGATGAGTGTTATAGCATCAAAATAGGTTATCTATAAAAGCTATTCCTTAGCCTTCCGGTCGGATTGGACAGGGCTGGACTGGCCTGGATACTCGACATTGGGAACAAGACAATTAAAACTAGAGCAAATTTATACTTTTCAGACACGTCTTAGAGCACTGGGCTGTAAGTAGCGATATATAGTCGGCTACAAAACTACAATACTAAGTTTTCCAAAAACTGCTTGTTGTCTCACATCAAAAACTACCGCTACATAACTAGAAAGAGATACATTACCTCGTCGCTTTGCATCCTGTAAGTTGTTGAAAAAAGAAGTTATAAAGCAATGCAGAGCTCTGAGGAAGGTTCAAGCTGCATTTTTAGTAGCATCACAACACACACACGCTTTGGCTTGTGGTGCGTTCAAATTGTAGGCAGAAGTACGAATTTCCGAGTTCCGAGTAGGAAATTGCAACTGGAATGCCCCCCGAAGTCAGAATTTCCTACTGGGAACTTGGTGAAACCTCGCCACGCCCGAGTTGACAATTGAAGGTAGATGCCCCCGGTGTGAACAGTTATTTAGCTCCTGTAATAATCAATTTATTTGCACTTCTGACTGGAGTGTGTCGCTCTATATCAGCTGTATTCATCGTATTGTTAGACTTATATTCACAAAAATGCTGCTATAGTGATAATCACATTCTTCATACAACAACACAGGGCGTGCTAACAACGGCTAACAATAGCCTGGTAGCTCGGCATGTTTTTTCCGACTTCAACTGGAACGCCGATAAGTCAGAGATGATGTCACTCCCAGTTCTGAGGCAGTCAGCAAGCAGAAACAACAACAGCTAAGAAATCAAAGATGTTGTCAAGGTAGCAGAGTCTTAATGTCAGCAGAAACAGATTTGCCTCACAGTCCCTTTAAAAAAAAACACGATATACTTTTTCTGTTGTTTTTTAGGTCTGAAGAAATTGTATAATCAATCTGTGGAAACGCCAGATTCTGTTGGGCTCCTCTTTTCCCCAGCAAGTTTTTATGGCTGTAGGGATAGGAATCTAAAAGCTATCCAGAAGTGACCAGTATCAACTAGCTCAAGGAAGTTAAGATCAAAAGTTTTTTTTACTGAACAATTCCCTTCTCGGGTCCTTCTTCCTTGTTCTGCATGCCCTGCAAATCAAAGATGTCATGCTCCTATCAGAGGCAGTCAGCAGAAACAACAGCTAAGAAATCAAAGATGTTGTCAAGGTAGACAGGAAACTGAAGTAATCAAAACTATACCTCAGTTTTACACAAATGACAATAACTGCTCAGTATTTTGTGTCTGTGTCTATACCTGTGTCATTCGAAGCAAAAAGTACAATCAACAACTTGTGAAGCCTATCTTTGCAATTGTATTTAATTTAAGGAGTAATACATATCTGATTTTGTTGCCACTGAAAACCCCTGGTATCAGTCAAATCTTATGAATTCAATCAATGTTCTCATCCACATGGTGTTTAATTGTCAAAAAAGTAAGTTTCTTCTTAACTGTGGAAAAATAAAGTAAGACAAGTAAAGGGTGGTAGTAAGTGATTATTCTTGGACCCCTTGGCATAGACAGTGGTGTCACTCTGGCTACTTGAAGCTCGTTTGGCATTGTGCCTGTTTTGAGAGGTAAAAAAGAACCAAAGGTTAGAGACTTAACAGCAGAAGAAGCTACCTTCCTACTTTGCCTTATCAGTTATGACCTAAAGCCAAATCTTCCAATTTCAGTAAGTATGTCTTGCACATCTTAAAATGTAGGAGTGCAAAACATATTTATATGTAAAATTTGCATGGTGTGCATATACATTAAACTGAAACAGTCTTTCTTTATAGCTGTCTAAGAATTGCACTATGACTTACATAAAGTATAATCACACAGTTTTTTTCATTGACTACTAGAATACTGCTCTGTGACATACCTCATGGGGATTCTACTGAATTTTAATGCTCTGGGTAAAGGAAGGACCTTTTTTTTTTACAAACAAACCAACAAATATTATTGAAACTGTGGACTATATTTCATGTCTGTCACCACTTAGATGCAGCTAGCACAGCCTCAACATGAAATAATTTTTTCAGGTCAGTAAATAATTGGCCTTTTCTGTGTCCTTTTAAGGACAAGGGTGCAGAAGCCATGAGTGTTGGTTAGTTGTGCCCCCAGTAAATTTCATTTGGATACCGCCCAGATGGACCTGAGGTAAATCCAGTGGATATGTGAAACAGTCTACCTGGTGTGTCGGGCTATATTTTGCCTAAAGGAGTTGAAATTTTCTTTCAAACTATCAGGTCAGGACTGAGCCTTACGGTGATTAAATAGTTTTTTTTTTTTTTTTTTTCCGAAAATAAAGAAAGTAAAAACCCTATTTTTGTTGGACTAACTCCCCATGCTTTGGGTGATATGCAGGGTACACCCCTGAACCGGTCACTAGCCAATCACAGGATTACAAATAAGGACAGGCAACCAGTCACACTTACACAATTTGTTTTTGGTCTGTGGGAGGAAGCCTAGAGTGTCCGGAAAGACACATGGTTGCACAGGGAGAACATGCAGTCTGCACACAGAAAAGCCCACACCATGCCGTGCCACCCTATCTCATAACAAGAGTGTTCCGAAATAAATTGCAATTTATTTTGGGATTTGTTCTTACATTTCTTTGTAAACATCAGAGTAAAAGGAGAGAAGCCAACAACACAGATATTTTTTTACAAAAATATAGGAAGACCTTGAGTGATCAGGGACCTACAGTTTTCCAAGCAGCTCAAAAGCAGGATATGTTGTCTCCTTTGAATTTCTGTATTTTCTAATGTATTCCCAGTTCTCTTTTTGTCTTTATTTGAATGTTACTTTATCCAAACCCTCGTGTTGTTGTGTGAACATCCATCAGGGGTGCTGTTGCTCCACATAAGATGCCATCTACCCTTCATGCCCATGTGTGTTTGTGTGTGAGAGGGTTTATCTGTGTCTAGCATTTGTGCAAGATAGTGTGTGGGTTTGTGTGCATCAACAGAGACATCTTTAAGAGCTAATGCATGATCTAATGCTATTACACTAATTAATCCGTCTTATGTTCTTAATTGCTTCAGGCACCACCTTGCAGCTTGTATCACGCTTCAAGTTGTTTGTGTGTGAAGAGGATATATGTGTCCCTTTTTTGCCATATGTCAGTGTTGTGTTGTTTCTGTTTTTGTTGGTTTCTGTTTCAGCCGCGCATTTTGTCTATTTTTGTATTGTCAACAATATTACCTAAATGTTTTTTCCAGAGAAAACCATGTGCCTCAACAAGAGCACATGATTACCAAGTGATTTTAGTCCAACTTTAGCTCTGTTACTAGTCACTAACAGAACAGACACTACAAGGCTGTGTTTATGTTTTCAGATCATAGGATGCCAAAGTTTCAATTTGAGTTCACTTGGTCAATAAGACAGTCTGTTTTACTCACAGCCAGGTCATTGTTTGATTTCTTTGTCGCCTCCAGTGCATCTTCACAAATAGGTTTGTGTGTCTGTTCTCTTCCACTAGTGGTGAACCCAACCATGTGATTAGTTTGAGTGGAAAAGTGCCAGATGTGTTTCCCCCTAGAAGCAAGAAAACATGACCTACATCTTTTTGATATATGTGTGCAGTTACAAGGCATGAACATTGAGGGGTGTGTGTGAGCTGTGAAAGAGCTGTGGAGTGTGTGAGAGACTTTCTCTGACGTGACAGGCGAGACCACAGACCATCTGCTCCATGGCTTACTGCAGGATTAAATAATGTGTGTCTGTACATTGGTGTGTGTTTGAGTGGAGGTATGTGTGTTTGTGTTTGGGGGGGTTGGGGAGGTGAAGACATAAACCTTCAACCTACAACCTCACAGGCTCTTTTTTAGACCCCTGTGTCTCTATTCAGGTTCAAAGAGAAATAATTAAAACCATCTGCCTGAGTGCTGAGCTGTGCCACTGAATCCTGCCCACAAAACAACTATGACTATACACACACTTGTGCACGCAGCCTCCCCCTCAAACTTAGTCTGTCCCCTTCTGCGATTTAAGCCCACCACACTCAGTCTATGCAGACTAAGTGGATGTAAACAAACACACATTGGCATGTACACATAAACAGTTACCAGGATCCATTCCAGTCTACACTCCTTTAGCTTTGAGCCACAACTCATTAATTCTTTGGTGTTTTAATGTTTATGAGGTCTTTTTTCTGTTCACAGTAGGTGTGCCATTACGATAATGTATGTTTATTGAGGCTATATCCCCAAAAATGCAGCACAGCCCCCTAGCAGGCGCAAAAGCTGAATTAGGTCACTGGTTATCTGGGTTAATGGAGCTACTTTGCTAAGTTAGCCACGTGGCTGAAAATAACCCCATGGTCCACGTGTGTGTTGGTGTGTCTGGGAATTAGAGTCAGGTAGAGGGTTTGGAAAAACCACTAATCACTCACATGTCATCAGGGAAGAAACTAAATTGCATATTTCAATGTTGCTAGTTCAAAATAACATTTTTGAGACAATGTAGTGGTTTGTGTGTGATAAAAATAAAACTTAAATGATGTCTTGCAGATGTAGATTCTTATGAAATAATGTTATGATGCTTGACTTGCAGAGGGTGATGAGACTGGTATCATGGATGGCCTGTTGGAGGCGCTGCAGTCTGGAGCGGCATTCAAGAGGAAGAGAGGGCCCCGACAAGCAGGTACCCACACTCAATCAAAGCTGTAAATCTACACCAACCATGCACATGTTTCAAAGTGTCATGTTTTCCTGAATTTACATCTGACTGCTTCCTTTCTCCCACATTTTTGGTATGCACACTACCCTGAAACACATGCAGCATTTGAGTCTCATTGGTTCCATCACTCTCCCATGTTTCCATCAACAAGAAATAACAGATTTGTTTGTGTTCCCTGGTTTTTCTCCCATCTGTCGCTTAGAAGCTGTCAGTTATGTTAGTGTCTCTGGCCAGGGCTATGGAGGGAAAAGCCAAATCCCCCCAACTGCTGGCACAACAACAGAAGATGAGGGAAGATGCCAAGGGTGGGTGTGGGCAGCTGTACTTTAGAGAAAAACAACTGGTAAGGGTGTGGTTGGAGAAAGAAAAATAAAAGCAGAACATGAATGTAAGCGCTGAGGAGGACAAACCAGAGTGTGGGTAGAAAGTTCAAGGAAGTGGAATCAATTAGTGGGCAAACTGCAAAGCATTCAAACAACTGGCTGAATCATGAGGAAAAAACAAGTAATAATAGTCTCTATACACTCAAAACCGTGGCTTACTTGCTCTCGTTTCCCTTTAAAGTTCAGCTCTTATGGCAATAAAAGATGTTGCTTCAGAGCAAGCCTGGACAATAAATCAGCATTATCAATAAATGTATGTTTTAGAAAAAAATTAATTGAAATAAAACAATGGGTAGTGGCTTTATTTCAACACAGATCAAATTGTCTAATGTCAGGAAGACAGTAAGGGGTTTTGTGTCATTGCATAAAATTATGTTCTCAATCATTTTAAGAGTCTCATTAAAATAATTTATTATGACAAAAATAAAAGTTGTAATACAATAGCAGTAATTAATATAATGTAATTATAGTCAATAATGATAAAATTGAATGAAGCCTGGATGAGATATAGGAAATTTGAATTTATTGATTTGAAATTTCCCAGGCCATAATAATGAGATGAATTGTGATTTTAAGTGTTTTGTTTGTGTGTTTACATACTATAAATTATATCATTGGCAGTACATTGATTTTGCAGTTTATATACTTGTTAACATAGTTTTTAAAGGCTCTCCAGATTGTCTGGTTATGGGAAAATACATGTTGTTGTTCTCTTCTTTCTTTTTACAGGAGTCACATATGTCAAGTATTTCAACAAGTCTTTATATAAATGAGTAAGAAGGACATTTATATTGCAGTTTTTGTTTTGCATTTCTCTTTGTTTATTAGGAATGCTAGAATGCTATTTTTTTTACAAATTTATTTCAGGAAAATTTGAGGTCCAGTAAGTCTTTCCTTTAGGAACAAAACAATACAAATTATATTAACACACTGCTAATGTGTCATCAGTGTTCTTAAACTGAAAGAAAAACATTATTTTGACTTTTGGTTATCATTGGTATTTAGTTTTGGACAAACAACTCATACATTTCAATAAGATATTTTTTACTCATTACCACTAAAACAGGGATGCATTTTCTGTGCTTGTTACCTTTTATCAAAGAAACTTATAACATTACTTTTAAATGACAAGCATTGTTATTAACATCTTAGTACATTTAAATACAGATGAATATCCTGACTCGTTCAAAGTACAGCTGGATCCCCCTTCTCATCCTCAAGGCTGTGTCAAGATTTAAAACACATAGCTGCACATATACATAAACATAGGTACCACCCACCAAGGAGAAAAAATATTTCTGGAACTGAGCATTATTCTGATCAGTCATTGTTATTGAGTTACAGATTTAGAGACTGCGTTCCCTTAGACTACTCATTACTCATAAAGCACTACAATTACAATAGCGTATCACAGCCAACAAAATGTAGCTACTAACAAACACTGTTCACATTACTCAACCAGAATCTTTTACTCAGAAATGTCAATTTAACATAGTTAAGTATCTGTTACTGGAGAGGATAAGAAACAACAAACTGAAAGTACAGAAGTGTTTTTCTGATGGTCTTTTTTGCTATGCGATGTCAGTTTTTATTGAAGCCTGTTTTTTAAGACAAAAAGAACTTCAGATCTTGAGTGTTTATCAACTCTCAGTTCTGAAACCACAAAGTTCAAGTTATAGACAAGTTAACAGATTTTTAATCACAAAAGGGAAATTTGGTTTACTTCTGTTAAGTTATTTTTGATAAATAGATTTAATTTTAAGAACTTCTTTTGTTTTTATTATTATTGTTACTATTGCAGTTTGTTGAAGCAAAAAATGATATCCATTACAGACAGAATTCGTGTTTGGTTCTGTCCGATTTATGTTTTTCTACGTATTTTCCAGGCCTTTGTCAGGTCAAAAACATCCGTAAAATGTAATATTACATTTTACAATTGTGAGCTGTACAAATGTGATTCTTATCACTGCAAACACTCATGCTGAAGCTAGAAGTGTGAAAATCAGGTCTTGTTTTGTGAGAAATTATTGTAAAATTCAGCAGCATTTAACTATACTCCATATTATAGTGAATTAAAAACACTGGATTAAAACTTTGTCAAAACCTCATCAGTTATAAATCAATAACCAGTAAATGAGAACACTATGCTCCTGAGCACAACTTGAGCCAGTATTGATTCTTCCTCTTGCAATGTTGTGCAGTGTAAGCTTATAAAAACAGGCTGGTAATCAGGTTAGCTGCTCACTGTGCTGACTCCAACACTGCTCACATGGCTTACACGCCCTTATTACAAAGTGTTTTTCTCCCCTTTTGGTTCTATTTTGTTCTCAGTGCACATTTTAATGGTTAAGGCCTGGTAGGACCACAAATGAAAATGAAGCAGTGTAAGTCAGTAGGATTGTAAGTTTGTAACATGATATCTAGTGTTGGGAAACTTGTGTAATATGTGAGCGGGAAAGTGTCCAATACCCATTAACAGGGAGAGGGAGGGAGAGAGGGGGAGAGAGAGAGAGAGAGAGAGAGAGAAAAGCGGGAAACCGTGCGTGTTTGTTCACATGCACTCATGTGTGGGTTAAGTATTCACACATAAGAGAGGCCCTGGAAGAGTGTGTGCAACCCAATACCTCCCTCAATGGAAGCCAGATGTGAAGCGGTGCTGCAGAATGAACTAGCTTTGAGCCAGAGGGTAGACTGCACTCTTTCCTGCTTTTCTCTCTTTCTCTCTTTTTCTGTACGTCTTCTTTATACTGAATACATTCATATACGCTTGTAAGTCAAACTTACAAGTGGTGCTCTGTGGTTACACCGTGAAAATCTCTCAGAGGAGTTCATTCTTATAATCACAAACAGCTCAGACTCATCACTTCTGAAGTAACTGGGACAATAGTTGAAGGAGGACATGAAAGAATAGGCATGAGCAAGAAGAGAGCGCTGTTTGAGAAGAAATGGGGCCCACTTTAGGGCTTAGTCAGTCACCCATATTGCTGTTTGGCCACCTCACACTGCTAACAGGAAATACCTTCATATGTGTGTTCATGAGAGACAAAAAAATAAGGAGAGTGCCTTTCTGCTGACGCACATTTGTCAGTGCTAGAGAACAGAAAAAGTATCTCAGTGGTTGCTTAATAAGTGCCTCCATCTTGTCCCCATTTCGCTCCAGTCATGTAATTTTTTAGTTCCTAATTCTTTTTCAAGTTCAGGGTTGAATGCAGAGGTGTTGACCCTGTCTCAGGTTTTTTTAGCTGTATTATCCTAAGATTTCCTCTCCCCTTACCAGTTGCCCTCTCTGTGTCTTACACCCAGGAAGTGCTCTCATTACATCACCCACACATCAGGAATGTGTTGTCAAGTGTGTGTGAATGTTGAACCTCTAGGTCTTTATTTAGTGGAGTTTAAGCCGGAGGCACATCCTGACTGTGGTTCAGCTGATATATTTCAGTCACAGTTGAGGCCACATGCAGCCTGTATGAGCAAAATAAAGTCTCCTTAGTTTAGCTTGAACCAGTGTAGGGTATTGTGGGTTTTTCCTGTGTTTGATGGTATCGTTTGAGTTCATCACATTTTTGCTGACAATACAACAGTTCTCAATAAAATATAGAACAGTATGGCAAGATGTCCACGTGGTTATGTGCTCAAGTTAGGCCAATTCATGAGAAGAGGCTGCAATATGCGGGAGCTCCACTCTTTTAATCTGTTGTGGGAGTTTGGGTGTAGATTTAGTAGTTCAGCATTTGCAAAGCCTGAAAGTCAGTGAAGTTTAAGCTTATCAGTAAGGCTGTCGTATCTCATTTGTCTTGTGACTAAGCTTCATCACACCAAACAGCTGGTGCACAAATCATTTACTAGGCTGCACTGCAGAACATAAACTCGATGCATATTAGCATAATGTATCATATCAAGTCAAATAAGTAAGAGATAAATTGAATTTCTAGATTCTGCACACTGTTTTGGACATTACAGCTTACATTCTTTGTTGATTCATTTCAAGTTCAGGGTTGAATTTGGAGGTGCTGAGCCTTCTCACATTCTTTTATGAATCCACTGGGATTTGCTCCTCAGTCAGTGATAAAACCCAAAGTTACCCAAAGTAAATGTCTCCTTTACTCTCACCTCTTGGTGACTTATGTTCTTGCTTGACAAATGCCGTCAGCAGTGCACCTTGTCTTACATATCTGAATTAAGGAATATCTAAAGTCACATATGTCAGTAAGCAGGGGAATTTTCTCTTAATCACAACAATGTGTGCTAACAGGTGCTCACAAGTGAGCAGTTTAAGGTTGAGCCATCTTAATATTGTCTTGCATTTGTTCGAGTTCTTTCAGATTTTAGTGTACCACTGCAATTTACAACATAAATATTTTTTTGTTTTGTTTTTTTTGTATATGCTCCTTAGAGTTTCTGTAGCTGCAGTAAAGCAGTTGGAGCTGAAACATTCCTTGCCCTGCTGATATAGCAAGTATATCCAGAATGGTTGTAAGCAAATTATGATACACCAATCCATCATGACATTTTGTGGCCTAATACTGTATGAGAATTTTAAGTACAATATCATGATATTTTATTATTGAAAACAGAGAGATTTGGGACATTTGTTCGTATTTTAGTGCAGCCCCCATATAGCCACATTCACTCTCTCTCTATTAAATTATTTTCCTCTTTATTTTCAGCCTTCCTCTGGCTGAATCCAAATGTGGGTTTAACACTGTACAAACCTGTATTTCCATCCAGTTAGTGAAATGTGTTTACATTTAACTATAGGAAGAAATACTATACGCTACAATACTGCAATTCATTCAATAACTTTTGAGATTATTCCAGGCTTTTCAGAATGTTCATAGCAAACACTCATATTTCAATTACAACTCTGTTAACAGTTACTGTGCAGATCTAATGCATATACAGAAAAGAAAGCAGACAAGGATAAGCTCATTCATGAAAATATAATCTTGCTTTGTTTTGCAATTGTGGCCAGAGAAGGAATGGTTTTCTTGAAACTTTCCAGTTGGAGTGTTATTAACTGATGTAGCAGTCTGCTGATGTCAAAATAAGCATATTGTGGTGTTTTGTTTGTTAATTTTTTCATCCCACACAGTAAGTAGATGTTAAGTGCTGTACTGTTGAAACAGTGGTTC
The DNA here is from genome assembly GCA_036419115.1 of Scarus forsteni. Taxonomy (NCBI): domain Eukaryota; kingdom Metazoa; phylum Chordata; class Actinopteri; order Labriformes; family Labridae; genus Scarus; species Scarus forsteni. The sequence continues at coordinate 5,534,136 of JAZDUH010000383.1, read as the reverse complement.
ATGTACAACATTTAAATTACTTTTCCATGCAGTCTAACTAAACCATTTAATTTGTTATATATGTTTGTTATATACCCCAGTAAAACCAGGACATTGTATGATATGTAAACAAAAACAGGATCGAATAATTTGGAAATCCATTTCAACCTATGATCGATTAAATACACTGTAAAGCAAAGATATGTAATATTCAAACTAAAAAAATATTTTATTATTTTGCAAATATTTGCTCATTTTGAGTCTGATTCCTGCTAAACCTTCAAACAACTTTGACAGGGACATGTTTACCACTGTATTACATGACCTTTCCTTGTCAGCAACGCTCAACAAGTGTTTGGGAACTGAGGATTCTCGTTGTTGATGCTTTTGGGTGGAATTATTTCCCATTGTTGCCTGTTGTATGACTTGAAGTGTTTAACAGTCCAGGGTCTCCTTTGTCAAATTTTGTCCCCAGTTTTTTCTTCTTAAGTACACGACAGATTGCACAAAACAATAATAACAGTGACATAGCATAGACTGTAAACAATCAGAACAAGAAATCGAATTTACATTAAAAATAAGCTACATTATAGATGAAGCAAAAAAAAAAAGTATTGAAGATTGCCACAATATAAAATAGAGTTTTATTATGAAACAAGTGCAGTACATCATCAGGGTTTCTTTGTCATTTCTCTTGTTGCTTGAGGGAAATTTCCATGAATGCTTCAGGTTGTGCCACCTTTCATTTCCTTAGAGAGCGAACTAGCTAAATTACTATCTAAGCAACAATAATAGATTTTCATCCTAATAACAGTTTCTTCGTAGGGTGGCCTTGACAATAGCTTACTGTACAGGAACAGGGCTTAACAAAGGGTCAGTTGGACTTGATGTTCCTCCTTACAAAATTTGCACATATTTTTGCATTATTTGCATCAATTTGACAATCATTGCACAGTCAGGACTATCAAGTTTGACTGCTGTTTAGCTGTCTGTATTCAGAGTTTCAAATCCAGATATCGCCTTGTATCAAACTGAAGTATTTCTATAGTTTTACCAAAGCTCAGCTTAAAACAGAATGGATGTGTAATTTTGGTTTATTCGATTTTTCATTGTTTATACTGTGTATTTATTCTTGAAAATACTGTTTTCTGAAGATTTTCTTTTCTTTTCATCTTTTCAAGTATTGTCATAAATGCATGACAAGCCAGGGTGCCAAAAGTTCTTTTCAGAAGCAGCTTGTAATCCTAGGTTAAGTTTATGTTTTGTATTTTTGTTTTTTTTAAGCTTGTCATAACTCCAGAGTAGGTTTGTAGCATTTTTGAACCTGTTTCTGTCTTCTCTGTCTCTCCCTTTTCTTGCCCTTAAGAGAAATCTGTTACATGGTCAAATATCTTAAAACAATTTTGTTGATGTCAGCATTTGAGAAAGTAAGATGTTGTATTTGGACAATGTATTCTCTTGTAGAGGACCGTAAACGTACTTGTCTTTAGGGCCTAAAGGAGCAGATGGAAGATTTTGTTGATTTTTTTTTTTTTTTTTTTTTTAACAGTTGTCTAGGAACATCCTCTGTTTTCCCCAATCAACTTTCCCTCTTTTTTATAAAGAACTTGTCCCTCAACATATTAAATAACACAACAGGAAAATGTGGCAGACTTAAAAAACATTCACCGAGCTACCAGGGTTTAATTGTTCCCAGTATTTGACAACTGTTGGTGCAAGTGCTGTGTGTGTATATTTGAATAAAAAGCAGAATTGCCACAAACACAGCACAAATGCCACTATAGTGTCCTACATTTTTTTTGTTGGACTTCATGGCAGTTTCACATATCTGCGTGATGAAAAGCCTTGCTTACAGAGTTTTGTGGCATGCGAAACAAAATGATGTAAAGTTATAATGCTCTGAAATTTTATTTTTCCTAGTTAATTTTTATTACTAAAAAAAATCAAAATTAACAGACAGAAGAAAAATATAAATCAAATCACTATTTATTGTCACTACATTTACATTCAAAATAGCATTGGAATTTCAAGGTTTAATTTTACAATTTAAGGGATTTTATTGGATTAATGAGGTGTATGATCAGCCAATTATAGCAAACATGTGTTACTGATCATCATCCTCTTATGAAGGCTGAAATACACTCCTTACCTGGGATAGAATTAGAGATGCAGGAGGGTCAAAACTTGGTGAGGAACAGCCAAATTCTGCTACCAAGCAGAGGCTGTGGAAGACAGTTTTTTGTCACAGGTCATACACAATGGCAAGACTGAGCACAGCAACAGGACACAAGGTAGCTATACCACCTCAGCAAGGTCTCCATATGCAAAGATTTCAAGTGTACCGGGGTTTAAAGACTGATTCAAGCTTTCACTTGTTCAAGCTCAGTGATTGAGCTCAGACTTTGCTGTCTAATAAAGTCTGGTGAGATGCCATCTCCATGGAAGACTTGAGACAAAAAAAAAACATGCATCAGATGTGCAATTCAGGCTCGTAAAAAAACAACTATGCACAATAACTTGTAACTAATGTGGAGATGAATAGCAGCAGGTTCTCTGAATTGATCAGTTAGCATTTGTAATATTTATCACCAGACGAAGTAGAAGGCAATTAACCTATGGACTAAAGAGTCGTACAGCAATGAGTCCCGGAAGTGATGATATTGCCCCGCAGAGCCCGGATCTCAAAATCATCCAATGTATCTGAGATTACATGAAGTGACAGAAGGATTTATGTGTTGGTTTGTTTTAGATTTCTATTCTGTTAGTTACCTTTTTATTCATTAATTTATCAAAATAAATAAGTGACACTTCTTTAAAATACCCTCCTAGAACTTCTGCACAGTACTGTACATTACGGAGGTTCTGTTGAAGTATAAACTGTAATGATAATCATATTAAAACCAAGTAAAGAAGCCCCAAAAGTGCAAATGACAAAACACTTAACTAGGGGGTGAATGCACTTAATGTCAGATTTGTTGAGTGTAAGTAAACCACTTTTAGGAACAGTCTTTCGATCATACCATTTGGTCATATAAGCATTTTAAAAATTATTTGACTTGCAGAAATTATTCATTGTTCTGATTTAAACATGAAGCCACTGGATTCATCTCCTTTATTTATACGTGCAGTTATTAAGGCTCTCCATCTGTGCTAAAAGTTAAGATTACATGAAAGTAAAAGTAATAGTTTCAAAATGTTTCAAAAGTTTCTTTCTTCCCTTCTGTCTCTCGAATTATTTTGGAACTGTGACCCATGCCACATATGTAAAGGGTCTTTATGGCATGAAGTGTGTCACTCTGTTCTCTCCTCCCCTCACAGCTGTGGTCTCTGCAAACGTCACCAACAAGTTGTTAAAGGAGTACTGAGGGCCCTTTGAGTGTGTCTTCATGCTCATTGTGTTTTAGCTGTGGGACTGAATAGAAAGCCACAGGGCTGTAGAGGCTGCATGCTCCCTGACCTTTGACCTGCACCCCAGCTCAGTGTGTGTGAGCTGGTTGGGCAGAATGAGCAGACTGCATGTTGTGTCCTCAGCTGTCTGTCTGCACCCCTCCCTTTAAAACAGACAAAGCGCACACACCAGATGCTTGCATGCCAATGCAGACGCACACAGAGATGTTTGCATGCCAATAGAAACAAACAAACATGCAGGTCTCGATTTAGATGTCAGGTGCTCAAGCAAGATTTTGCACTCTGTGTCATGCTCTGGCCTTTTGCTTTAAATTAAAGGCTTTGGTCTGTCTTTGTCCCTCGGTGTAAACATAGGCTTCATAGCTTGGCCACCTTAGGCTAATTTGTGTGTGTATGTGTTTGAGGCAATTAAAGGGCACTCGTGTGCAGAGGAATGACGTGCCTAAACACTCTCTATAGACCCATCTGCTGGGTCATGACCCTTTTTCCTGAGCAACCAATCACAGCGACATCTAGTAACAAAGGACCAATCACAACACAGACACTGAGATAAAGGAGGTAGCAACAATAGAGGCACACGCTGGCTTTGCAGACGGTCTGCTTCTACAAAAGACAAAAATAAAGTCCCAACAAAGATTTGTGCTCTCACAGATGTTCACACACACACATTGAGTAGAGATAATAGCAACTAGTGGAGAGCTCTCATTAATCAAACCAGTACTGCAGCAGAGGGGATGCCACATGCATACATAATCACGATCAATACGCTCCACATATGCATTGGCTGAGCCTGTTCAGAGGTGTTAAAATGCGTGCACATCAATATTGTCCCACAGACTGTAGCCGCTGGTGGTGCTGCATGACGTTTCTTTTTCCCACAGTCCTCCAATGTAGAGCAGCAGTGTGATATGCAAGGTGGCCTGAGGGGGGCATTACAAGTCTCTTCTAACATAGAGACTCTGATGTAGGTTTAGTTTACAGCTGTGATATCACTACTGTGCTGGCCGAGACACCTTTACCATGCACCACACCAACTGTGGCTTTGCTGCAGCTGTTGTTGTTTAAGTGAAGAAAAAAATGGCTGCATCCTCTGGTTAAGTGCATGGTATGTTCATCTAGATGCGTTCTAGAAGCTACAGGGTTAGTTCACTTCCCCGCTGACCTCAGATGTTCCAGACTTTCACATCTTAGTGAATCCTCTTACTTTTGTCCCCTTACATTGTTTACTCTCTTTTAAGTAGCTCACATACTGTTCAAAAAAGTGTTTTATCCCCTCATCAGTCAGTCATTATTGAGTCTCCTGCAGGGTAATGTGTTACAGATGATCTTCTCACTTCACTCTTTGTTTCTCTGATCTCCTCTCCTCACTGCGCAAACATGCTCCTTCAGTCTGTCTTCCACCAGTAAACAGAACCACAACAGCCTTTGTTTTGAGTCAACATGTCTCGATTCCCACTGTTGCACATGCCAGGCATCATTCCAAGTGCTTGGATCAAATGATTAAGCTCTGTGCTCCTGATATGACACAAGCACTGACAGTTTTGAAGTTACATGTCATGTCTGAAAAGGCTGGTTCAGTTTTTTTTTTCCTACCATGAGCTTTAGAGTTGGACAAGATGGATTTAAAAGGATCAAGGAGAGATAAGCACTGGAGCAGCAGAGGTCAAGAAATCCAGCATCTTAGCCCCAAGTGTGGGTGGTTTTACAAAAAAAGTCTGTTAAGCAAGGATTTGAGCTGAATTTAAAAATGAAAATTTCATCAGTAGAGGATCAGATGGCGTTCTTTTTCCCTCCCCTTGGAAACGTTTAGATCTGAGGGGGCGGGGTTACGTGAGTCTGTGCAAATTAGCTGCCCTGAGAATGCCTGATTGGAGGGGGTTAGTAGAGGTTACAGGCAGACTGGACTTTAAAAACAGTCATGGGGTCTACCTGTGATGAGTAGAAAACACACATGAAAAGGGGAGCTGTGTGGCTAATATGTAAGAAACTCCAAGAAAAACATAACATAAAAACATAAAGCTTTTTTTGAAGGGTATTCTCTTTTAGACGCATAGCACATTTCTCCATAAGCTTGGCAAAAGGTGTTGTGTTCTTCTGCTCCCCAAGCCCCCTGTTGCATAAAAAGCTAAGAAATTTGATCAAAAGGTCAGAGTGTAGACTCCATGTTAAAAACATTATTGTAACTGAAGAATGAAGTTAAAGGACTGTGAGGAGAATCTGTTTCTGCTGACATTAAGACTCTGCTACCCATGAGCACGCGGGGCGACTGTCGTAATGCTGCATTCCAGTAACCTCAGAACTGGGAGTGACATCATCTCTGACTTATCAGTGTTCCAGTTGAAGTCAGAAAAAAACATGCCGATCTACCAGGCTATTGTTAGCTGTTGTTAGCACGCCCTGTGTTGTTGTATGAAGAATGTGATTGTCACTATGGCAGCATTTTTGTAAATATAAGTCTAACAATATGATGTATACAGCTGATGTAGAGCAACACACCCCAGTCAGAAGTGCTAATAAATTGATTATTACAGGAGCTAGATAACTGTTCACACTGGGGGCATCCATCTTCGATTGTAAACTCGGGGGTCGCGAGGTTTCACCCAGTTCCCAGTAGGAAATTCTGACTAGGGGGATGTTCCAGTTTTAGTTTCCTACTCGGAACCCAGAAATTCCTACTTCAGACTACAACTTGAATGCACCACATGCCAAAGCATGAGTTTGTTGTGATGCTAATGAATGCAGCTCGGACCTTCCTGAGAACTCTGCATTGCTTTACAACTTCTTTTTTCAACAACTTACAGGATGCACAGCGACAAGATAATGTATCTCTTTCTAGTTACGTAAGTTTTTGATGTGTGACAACAAGCAGTTTTTGGAAAACTTAGTATCGTAGTTTTGTAGCCGGCTATATATTACTACGTAAGCCCGGTGCTCTAAGACGTGTCCGAATAATATACATTTGCTCTCGGTTTAATTGTCTTGTTCCCGAAGTTGAGTATTCAGGCCAGTCCAGCCTTGTCCGACCCGACCAGAAGGCTGAGGAATAGCATTTATAGATAACCTATTTTGATGCTATAAAACTCATCTTAAAGTGTGTATTTCGATCAGGCATATATCTAAAAGTGAGACTTTTTTGTAATTACTTAGAAACTCCTCACAGTCCCTTTAACTGTTCTTATCAAGCCTTATATGATAATTTGTACATCAAGCAGAACATGTCAAGTAAAAACAGCTGCACTTCATGCCAATATTTGGACCAAATGTTGGATTAGACTCCCTTTATGGATATCTTGGGAGTATATCAAGGCTAAGGCTGTGTTCACACGGAGACTCTGTGACGTAAAACGCAAAAATATTTTCCCTTGTGTATTCAAAGTCGATCCGGGTTCAGACAGAGAAGTTGAAAAACAAATGAAACTGCTGTAGCATGCATGCAGTTCAGTAGATAGTGGTAAAGGTTTCAGAGAGGCAGTGCTGCTACGACACACGTACAAAGGAGAAAAACTTTTTACAAACAACAATGCCAAGTGTTCGCACGAAGATGCAGGAATCTTATTTTCTGGACAACAAATCTGTTTGGACAGTTTTGTCTGGATAGCAAAACGAGCACAGTAAGCAGCAAACACATTACTCGGTAGACGGCCGGAGCTGTTGTTCTGGTATGCCAGCACAGCCTTCATGTGAAAGAGTACTGCACATGTGGTGACGTCAGCGTTTCACCCTGAAACACTCTGATCTGGGTTTACACGGCACTGCGTGGAGGAGCGTATTGAAAATTCTCCACTCTGGACCATGGTTTCAAAAGTTTCCGGATTCGGGCTGACTGTATCGAGCTCCCATGTAAACACAAGGCCAAAACGCAATGAAAACTTAACGGATTTGACCGTATTCAGCCTCATGTAAACGGCCTTGAAGTTTGCTGATCTATTTGTATCCAGTGGCAGTTGGGAAGGCTCCAAATGTGAGCAATGTCATTGTTTTTACAACGGTTTTGTTTGCTGCTTATCTGACAAAAAGGTAAACAGTGTTTGTTGTTGTGGTTGTATCGCAGTTCATTTGGCTGAATTCACATGAGCTGTTGCTTTTGAATGACGCACCACTTTTCTGAATTGGTTACCCTAGCAACTCTGCAGGGGTTGTTTTATACAGACAGATCCGGAAATGGTCCACAGACAGGCAGTCGCCAGATAAAAGGTTAAAGGATTTCAAATCTGTATCTGCAGATTTTTGTCCGTCAGGCCGTAAAAAAGAAAATGAACTTTTTTTTTTTTACTGTTCCTGGTAAAATATAGTTTGCATATATTTCTCATGTACGCTAAATAAACAACATTCTCACTGTCTGTTTTTCTTGACTAAATGTTTGTCATTAATAAAATACTTTATTGATCCTGAAGCCAGCTTTTTTGCCAATTGCTATGTCAGTTTCAAATTGTCACAATACAAAGAACAGGTGAATTTAAGGGCAGAAATTTCCTTCACAAATTAAATTTTTTAAAAAAGAATAATATTTTTATATCTGTATATACTGTAGGGCTTACCAGCTTTTTCAAGAATGAATCACTCAAATCTATGGAGTCTGAAACTGTCGTGATGTGATCTTCTACTTGGTTTTGTTGCTCCTCAGGAAGCTTGAATTTAATTTTAACTTTGTTTGAATTCAATTAATATCTCTGCAAATTTGCTCTGAGTATTTTGATCTGTAGGATTCTGTCTTGATTCATCATTTTCTCGTACCGTCTCAAATGAAGCATCCCTCTGAATCTACTTCTTGCCCCCCTTGCTCTTCCTGCTTCGTCTTCTATCTATGGAAACAAGAGGAGGAAATAAGAGGAGCTGGGCTGACAGCTTCTGAGGAGCTTTTCTCAGCGGGTTGGGTTTTTAGGACACGCTACACATACACACAGAATAACACCCACACTGACACACACTCTCTCTCTCTCTGTTTTGGGGTCGTTTGCATAATTTCTAATTAGTACGTTTATGAGTAATGCAGGGTTTGAGAAGGAACAAAATTAGACATGGGAGCTGGAAGAGAGAAAGTGTTCCCATGTATCGGCGCTGGTTGATAAAAAGTGACCTGTGTTTTTCTCCCAGAGAGCAAAGTAAGAAATTGACACCTTGGTCGTGTGAGCTGAGCAGAGGCAGGCACGTAAAGAAGACAAACATAAACATGTCTATAAACCTTCAAATCTGCTCTTTCTCCCCAGACTCAATTGTGTCTTTGTCAGAGCTAGTTCTGGAGACCTGTTCGGTAACTTGTGTTTTTCTGTGTGTTTCTGCTGCCTAAGAACCATGTGCCACTTCTACGTTTGTTGTGTTTGTTCTCATGGTTCATTTGCATGTTCGCATCTTGATGGCATTTTATGTCATCTGTTGTGCAGTGACACATAACATGGATGTTTTTGATGACAGTGTGTCCTGTTCTGATGTTAACATTTACATCGTAACATTGTTCTGCATGTGGAGAAAATAATTGTGATCTTACACCAAGCATACAATAACCGCAAACACACAAACACAATCTCCCACTGACCTATATATTTCAAAATGGCCACCGCTGCACAGCTGTCTTCCCACACAGAGGAGTGCAGAGTGGTAAAGGACGAAGGGAGGGGATGAGAGAAAATGCTGCTGCTGGTGTGTGGGTGGATGAGGAGCAGGTAGAAGAATAAAAACATGATCTCGTCCTCAGGGCACAATCTGTCACACTCGTTCTGCTTTTCATATTTTTTTTTGAATATCTTATCTTCCTCTCTCTGTGATCCCTTTTCTCCTTCTGATCTATTTTACGACTCAAATCCGTCATTCCTCACATTCCTCCTCTCTCTTGTTGAGTGTCGCCGTCCATGTTGGTCTCATTTTCATTCATCCTGTCTCTTTAATCTTCCCACAGCGTGAATCATCTCACCCTCCGTCTTGCCCCTCTCTTCCCTTCCTCCTTCCTCTTTCTGCCTTCTCCATCTTGCTACTACCTTTTGCTCCTGTAAATCTCTGTCCTATTATTTTCCTGTTTTCCTCTTCCTTCCTCTCATATTCGGATCATGTGGGGTGTAATCTGACATTAGCAGAGAGAAGTTTCATATATGACACTAATCCACACATACAGCCACACCATGAAGCCTCCTGTGTGTCTTGGTAATGCATGTGTGTCTGCTAAAAAGGAACTGAGCATTAGTTTGTGTTTTATTGTTTAAAAACACAAGCTTACGATGTCCTTGAAGGTGTGTTGGTCATTATGTTAACTAATTGTGACTATTTTTTTCTACAGTAAACGAACCTAGCGGCTGATGTGGTTGTACAGCAGACTGACAATTATTAATCTGAATTCTAAACATGTGTCTGCTCTGTGGCTTCATGGCATGCTCTGACATATCTGTGGACTTTTGTGATGTCTAACAAATGATCCTCTTCGTGTTGATTTGTTTTCCTCACTCTTTGTTTCTCTCTCCCTCTCAGCAAACCACCGACGAGCCGGTCATGCAGTGACCAACATCTTGGCCAAAGAGTTAATGCAGGAGGACAAGCCCACATCCAGCAAAGTGCCTATCAAGAAGCAGAAAACACAGGAAGGAGAGGGGCCTAAACTGGAAGGAGCAGAGTCGTTGGAGGAGCTTCTGGAGGCTGCTCCCATCCGGGCTAATTAGTGCCCAGTGTGGGAGAAACTTTTATATTTTACACAGAAGCAGTTATATCTAAACTCAGATGTGTTCTGTAGCCATTCCAGCAGCCAATACCAGCCTGAGATTATCTTTGTGCTTAAAGGCCCATGTTTCTGTAATGCTCGTCTTCACAGGACTGTTTTCAGTCTGGCCGAGATGCTGTCTTCTGGATCACAGGATGAGGGAACGGATGAGGGCAGGGCTCTCCCTCCAGCCTGAACTCTGGGATATCCCTCCATCTTTCATTTGCCAATTCCATGAAGATTTGATCCCTGTTTTGCTAGCGTGTGCACATATCTATCTGCTCTTTGCTGTCTGTTTTCTTTGTACTTCACTCTGTGTCACCTGTCAGTTGTGAAGGGCATCTGTAGTGATTCCAAAGACTTACTCAGGAGGGATCCACTCTTGTTTTTGCTTATGCAGACTTGTATTGTCCTACATTTGGCATATCCTGCTGGTGCTGCAGATTTTTCTCTCAATGCTTCCACCAAGCCACTTAATAATTTTCAAATTTTTTAACCTATAGACCTTGTTGCTCTGTGTTTTTCTGTTATGCTGTATGCATCTGTTTGTACATGTTCATTTTGTGTCTGTGTTATTGATAAAGTGCCAACTATAAGAAAACCAGTCATGTCATTTCACATGCAGGTTCTCAAGTCACAGTTTGCACTGGGTTGGTGTGTGGACCAATCTTCACGTGGGTGATTTTGTTTTTCCGCTTTTGAGAAGGGATTATTTTCACTGATGTACATGCATTCAGTTATCATTTGAAAATGGAGGTGTTTTATATCAACCCGTCTCAGCTACAGTCTGTCACTGCATGTGCCCAAAACAGTTACTTGACAAAACTTGCAAACATTGCGTGACAACTTCCATTAGCTGCAGGGAATTAGAGTCAAACGTCAGTCAAACCAAAAAGCAAAACTTCTGCAAGTGTGTTTCCACACAGAGCAGTTTACATGCCTGTTGTGCATGAGAATTTCAGAGAGTGAGGTAAGCCGCCTATATTTAGTTGTGTGTGTTTGCTAGGCTTTCTGCATTTGTGTGTGTGTTTATGCATGAAGGTCTGAGTGTGTGTTGCCATCTGTAATTACTGTACGGTACCGACCACCCTGTCATAAACGCTAGGTTTCATAAAGAGCTTTGTGGTCATTCTGCTGAGGATAGAGCACACTGGAAAACTGCCCAAAAACTGCTGAGACAAGTTCACGTGTGTGTTCAGTCGTCTGTGTTTTGTGTGTGCCGCTCACTCACTTCCCCTCCCTCTGAAGTGCAACAGTAGCTGCTGAATGTCTGGCCTTGCTCTTTTATGTATTCAGAAGCCATCAACAGACATGTTGCCATGATGTCGAGGTATGATGTCTGACAAGAATCCTGTGGGTTGCTCTGTGTAATGTTTATTCCTATGCAAACACAAAACTGTAGCCAGCCTCAGGATGTCAAAAAGTAAACCTTGGTGCTGTTTGTCAACCAGCTCATTAGAGATAATGACGCCTTAGAGCTGGACAGAGCTAAAAAAAAAAAAAAGTGCATGTTTGACGAATTGCCTTCCCTCAACAGCAGTCCTTTGTTCATTTGAATGTAGTTATACAGGCACTAAAACAGCAAAACAGAAATGAGGTTTATTTGACAGCAGAAGGAGATCAAGTGTCTGAACTCCATCCATCCCAGTTTGACTGTATGTGAACACACACACACACACACACACACCGTCTGTGTCTGCTTTCCTCTGTGTGCCACAGGTGATCACACCAGTTACTTCTTAAAGGCTGTTTCTCAACCTTAATCTGGGAAATATTTACAAATGAAAAGATATCGGAACATCACTGGAATATTTGTCTTTTCTAATTTGAGTGATTCCTTTTGCATTATTTTTATGAGATTGTTTTCTATTTGAATTTTTACATTTTAACTTTAATGTATTTGAAATGAAACAAGACTTTTTTTTCTGAGATTTCTCTATATATTAACAAAATGCACATAGTCATTGTGTTTGCCACACAGAACTATTAAAATCGTCTTCAATGACTTCAGTTTGTCCGAGTGACTCTTTTCACGTTTGTATCATGCCTAAGTTTGCACGTCATCTGTGATCATACATGTGATTTTATGCTCAGTTATGTTTTTGCATCCCTGCCAAAGTAAATTCCTGCTGGAGAACATGTCTCCATACTTGTCTCCCCTGCTCTGCCTCTCTCATGTAAACACACTGGGCAGTAAAATTCCAGAAAGTTCCTGCACTCTGGGAAGCCATGGCTGTATCACCAAAAGACAGCAGAAGAATGAATAAACAGTGGAGTTAGTCATTTTTACAGATACATTCCTGGACTTTTCCACTGCTCCAGGGTTTCCAGAGATGTTTTCCAACATTTCAAATGATCCCTGTGTGTGTGTGCTGTGTAAGAGATGAGAGGGGAAAATTGTGCTATTTTTTATTTGTTGTGCCCACGTATGCAACAAACTCTGTAATTATCTAAAAACTATACAGGCCTATTTCAGTGTCCCTCCCTCCACAGATAAAACCTGTCACACCAAAGCAAAGAAAAAAAAATACAACAAAATCAGCTTTATGCAGCCTCTTTTCTCTGAGGTCATGTTAAAAAGTCCACATAGGCTGGCTAATGGGGACCAAGATTTTTACTGTAAATCTAGACCTTAAACAGCTTAATCTGACAAAACCCAACCATCCCCGTCTGAAAGTCACTCCCCTCATTATCACCCCTTTCTGCTGCATTGGAAGAAAGTCAGTTGCGTTTTCTACATCTGCTAAATCTTTCACATGTATTGTTCCGCAGTCATACTGAACCCTCTTGCACCTGTTTTTTTTTGTTTGTTTTTTTGTTTTTTTTTTAAGGAAAGTCTTTATCATGTTCCTCAGTGTGATGGTGCATAAGTCAAACTCAGCTACAGGTGAACTCATCTTATTGTGCTGTGCATAGGCCAGACTGTGTCAGTGAAGACCATACAGTTACAGCTGTCCAAACTTTTTATTGGGCAGGAAACCTCTCCAGCTGAACAAAGTGTTCAGTTTATGGATGATTTGTCAACATTACTCTTTTAAAGGTCTTATTTTCAGGTTGAAAATATTTTGCACAAAATTTGCATCCAGACTATTGGTGGGGAATCCTGTCTTACAGAGGAGGGAAGATGTTTTCACGTACTGCGATCCTTTCAGATGAGATTTCAGAATCTTAGATATGCAGATGTTCCCCTAACTTGTATCTCAGCACCCCTGAAATATGAATCCTTAGATGCATAAGTGGGCCAAAAGTAATTATATGCTGCTACCACAATTTGAACAGTTAAAGGCAATGAACACTCAAAAGCACACACACAGCATGATAAACCCAGGCATACTAGAACCATGTCACAAGAATCCAGACAAAACAAGAACTGTAAAATATGTAAACTACATTAGCCTGTTCACATGTACATCAATATTCTGGTCATGATCAGTCTTTTAGAGTGGCCTGATTACTCAAGTATTATGTCAATGGCAGTTTGATAACATTTATTACATTAAGGCCATTTTTGTACTAAAAGAAATAGATTTTCTCAATTGTCAGATCATTCTATGTGTGTAAGACGTTTAATCCTATTTTGTTGTTCTATTACGTCTTATACAGAAAATAGTCTAACCACAGAGAAAGAAGAATAAACGGCACACGCGGTGGGCAGCAGTAAGAGTGTCAGGAGCAGCATTTTTGGAATGGGTCTCCATGCTCAGTGAGATACTGAATACAAGTTTGATTCATAGATGGCGTATATTCATTACATAAACCATCTTACTACAACGGTATGACACTGAACAATAACAGGGAGAGTATAAAATGAAATGTCGGCAGCAGTTTTGCTGTTTCATCATGTACTTTTGGAGAGAAATCAGACTAAGCATGTAAACTCAGAATACTTCCACAACCAGATTATTCCAGATTTCTGAGTAATGTTGGCATGTAAACAGGATATGTACTTCCCAAACACCAAATCTTACATACTACTGTGATTTTTGTACAGAGCAGTCATATTTGCATGAATGTATTTGAATGCACTCTTATAACATGTGGAACAGGGTATCTAAAACAATCTCAGAGTTACAGAAAAAGTATAGATGGAAAAAAGATGCATAAAAATCATAACGCTAACGGCAATATAAGTGAAAGTAATTAACAAAAAGCACAAACACATTAATTCTAATATATTTTATTTTGTCTTTGGGAGAGGTGAGGGTCCAGTCACTTGTGCATCTTCGGATTGATAACAGGGACACACATCCCATCTGACTTCTGTAGTTTGACCAAACCTTTGCAGATGCCCCAACTACATTTTTCTGCTAACAATTCAGTTAATCCGTGGTAAATTAATTAATGCAAAAAAACAATAAAAAAATGTCTTGTTAGGCTATCATGTTAATTCTGAAAGGCCTGAAAATAATGTTCAATGAGGTATTTCATAAAACCTGTTAAAGTGAACAGTTTGACAAGGAATGTATATTCCTTTACAAACTTCTGTTACAATCTTATAAAATTAAAATAAAAAAAGGTCCTGCTGTTGTGTGAATTTGAAGTCACTACATGTTCTGGTATTTTTGTTTGTCAAAAAAAAGTCTAATGTGTTATGATGAGAAAATTATATTTTTAAATGAAGTACTGGATACTGGTCTTCATGACTCATTTTGTTTTGGAGCTAAACACTCCAAACCTCTGATCCTAACCCCCCTGACCCTGAAAATTCAGTCTCATCTGAACTGGAGGCTGTCCTGTTCCATGCATTCTCTCTGACCTCACAGGGAGCCTGACAGAGTCCTGGTTTATGAAATCCACGTCCCAGCAGCTTCCCTGTGCGCTGTGAGAGAACACCTCTGCTCCTCAGTGAACCTGAGTGGCTGCTGCTGTTTTTCCTCCTCATTAACTGCCCTGTAAAGTTAACCAGAGAGCCCTGGCTGCCTTTCATCATTTACTGGTTTTGTTTGAACACACACTTATGTAGGTCATCGCATGAGGAAATAATGGCTCTGGCTACACACTAAAGAAGCTGCTGAATCAAAATGTCTCTGCATGCATCATTTCTTTAGTGTTTTTGTCTCTCCCTCTCTCTGAAGACAGAAATAGAAAGCCATCCTGAGGCATCTGGTCCTTATCACCACAGAACGTAAACAGGCCAAGCAGCTCTGCCTCTTAGTGTGTTTGTGTTGTTTATGTTGGCCACAGGATGTCCCTGTGAGTCATATAGCTCAGAGGAGAAAGTAACCATGCGGCATCAAATATTCAATATCCATCATCAAAACATAGGACACTTACATAAGTCCCTCTTTTATGCATTAATAATGCTACATTGAATAGAAAAACGTAAAATATCTCAAATAGGAAATAAAGAATAAAAGATCAAATAACATTAAGACTTGGCTCTGCATGTTTGTCAGACACTTTAAGATCCCAGCTGATGTATCTTTTTTAACCTTTTTTTAAAAACTAAAAAGTAGATTTAGAGCACTGGTACGTGTAATTGATTTGCATCTTCAATACCCCCTACATTTGTTATTTTACTGCCTTCAGAGTTATTGGACTTAAAACATGGGGCTGGGGCTAATCCCAGCCTGACACTGGGTGTAAAGCTGTTCCGCCTGAACTGATGTAACAATCTGATTCTGTCAACTAAATAAATTGACCCCACTCAACGTCATTTATTGAAGGGTCATCCCAAATCCAATCCTGATTTCTGTAAATTACATTTACACACATCATTCTCTCAGCTTTGTCAAATACTTGTGTTATCAAGCAAATCTGAATGCATCACAGTTACCTGGTGGACCCTAAATGCAACCCATTTTGCCCCACCGGCAACAATTACTGTGAAGTGTATCACTATCATTTTCTACTCACAACAAAAAGTCTCAGTGGTACTGCAACATTTTCCAAAATATGTTAGTACACAACTTAGATAAAGATATTGGTTTATAAAAAATATTTTCCAATTGGTTCCTGTCACATGACATAATCTACTTCTCCTACTGCTCCTTTTGGCGGAAGGCATGGCAAATCGTCCTGAAAAGAGGTAGGTTTCATAAATTTCCAATGACTTCCCCACAAACATATTTATAATTATTTAATCATTTAACTCTCTCAAGTAGCTTTCCCCCAACAAATTGTACCTGGAATAAATATTTTTTGTTCATGGGCTCATTTCTGTGAGTGGCAACAAACGATGCCAGTGGGCACACAGCTTGTTGCTAACTAAGAAAAAAACGCTGTCTGCCGAGGATTTCTCATAATGTACTTGTTTCAAATTGTAGAATGAGGTACACGGGCCCATTTAATCCCTCTTAGAATACTCTTTCAAGCTATTCACAGGTATTCAAGGCCTGTGTTAATAGGATTTTGATACTACCATTTCTTGCTAGCTGTTGAGCGATCTTTCTCTGTAAGCTAACATTAGCTTGTGTTTCACTGAGGTTAAAAAATATTGATGTGCAGTTGGAGGTGCACTTTTCTTGACACATAAGAACTTACCAGAGCCAATGCCCACACCTACAGTGTTTTCAAACTGTGTTGTCTTGTTATCAAAAACGGGAAAAGGAACCAATAAAACAGAAAAATCAGATGGATTCATTTCCGTAAACACTTATTTCAAACCCTTTAACTAATTCGAAACGAATTTATTTCTTTTAATTTCATTAATTTCTTGTCAGTGACCATTGCATCTCTTAAAGGGATAGTTCTGCATTTCTGAAGTGAGCATATCAGACATGTTTATTGTAAATAAGTAATAATAAGCCACAGTGGCAGTGATCAGTTTGCCCCTACAAGAACAGTGTGGGTCCAGATGTGCATGGGTGTACAGCTGTAGGGTCCACAATATGATTGGCTGTTAAGTTGTAGCACATTGTGATTGGTCAATAGATCCGTCAGAAAAAGATATTTTAATTGTGATAAAAATTTGATTCAGTGACATACACTTCTTTTTCATGGCTATAAAGCTATTTGAATTTGTAGGCATGGATGCTTTAATATTAATTTTGGTGTGCATGACTGTCTTGCTCTACTTGATGTTAACAAACACACAATCACAAACATTAGCTTGACTTGATTGGAAGCTAGAACTAACTACCACTTCGTAGTAGCACACAAAAACACAGACGTTGGCTTGACTTGATCAAATACATTTGTGTTGGGACAGTCAGTGGCCAACTACAGCAAGAACTTAATTTCACAGGCCTTGCAAAAAAAAAAAAAAAAAAAAAAACGTGAATACTAAACACAACCAAAACACAACCAATTATAATGTGCAGCATCATAATACAACACAAGCTAAATGTATTACAACAGCAGCAGGACCCTGACCAAACCAAACCACTCAAGCACGTCTTAACCTGGACAGGAGACTAGTCAGTACAGGTTTGGTACTCAAAGTAATTTGGTACATTTGGGGTGAAACAAACCTTGAATACTGCATCAGTGAGATTGTCTGCCATACTGGACACGTTTAGAATGATTGATTTTCTGCTGGTGGGTACTCTCGTACTATTTTACTCCCGGGGGAAGATACATAGACTATGAGCCAATGTAGCACAAAGTAGACCCGATCACCGTCACTGTGGCTAACAGATTTACCGCTGACATGTTTGTCAAACAGCCACATATTAAAAGACACATCTCACTCTTTAACATGATTTATCTGACCAGAGTAAGCCTGCATACATGTGTGCTTACCTTTAATTGCACAATCTGTTTAGTGCTTATCTTTCTTTTATTAGATTTATGCAAATCTTATTTCCACAAATTCGCCCTTTGGGGGGAAGAAAGAATGGGGCCTGAATCTCAGGTTGGAAACCTTTGCCAAAGTGTTAAACCTGTAAATATGATGAAACACTCTCAGTTTGACCTCAAAACCTTGACCAAATTTTTGAGAATGTTCAACTTTATTTACAAAGAGCAAGAGAAACCACTCTTTAAGCTGTTTTTTTTTCCTGAAGATGAGAAATTGAGTTTGGAACATCAGGAGATCATTGGGATTTTGAATAAGAGTAGATGGTATGAGAACAAATCATCACCATCTTGGATTATAATCCATGGAG
Source organism: Scarus forsteni (assembly GCA_036419115.1). Classification (NCBI taxonomy): domain Eukaryota; kingdom Metazoa; phylum Chordata; class Actinopteri; order Labriformes; family Labridae; genus Scarus; species Scarus forsteni. The sequence continues at coordinate 5,516,019 of JAZDUH010000383.1, read as the reverse complement.
CTGTTCACACCTGAAGCACTGTGGGTGCACCTGAGAACTGAAAATGGCCATGTGCATGCTCTCCGCTCACATCTGTGTGGATGCATTGTGTGCCTTTGTGTGGCTTATTTTTATGCTTGATTAGCTGTAGCCTAAGGTTGTGTTGAAATGTTTCTCATGTTTTTGTGTACCTTTGTGTAATTTGTCTGTTAGATACACACATGTGTCTGTGTTTACACACTGCATGTAGCTGTGTAAACATTGGGAGCACATCCTGCTCATACCAGACACCTCAGGCTGTGAGTGGACAGAAAGTAAACACTGTTTTGATGCTAACTAAGACATTTCGTGACAAACTAAAGCTTTTGTTGACTACATGTAGGAACAGCTTCCTTTTCATTTACTGACATCAGATATATTAGTGTAATCAGGGTTCCTGTATATTCTGAAGGCTCATAATGTCTTGAATTACTGTTAGTTATACAGCAAAATCTCTTTTGTGGATCCACTATTTAAGGTTAAATCGATGTCATCTATTAGGCATGCAATCATTTTGATTAAAATATCAAGCCATTTGACTTTATGTTCATGGTTAGATATGTGAGCGTGGGAATTGTGGTACTTTTGGTACTTTTGGTTTTGAGTTCAAACAACTTTCATTTACAGTATCTCACACAAGTGAGTACACCCCTCACATGTTTGCAAATAGTTTATCTTTTCATGGAACAGCAGCGAGGAAAAAACACTATGACGCAGTGTACATTAGTGAGCAGGCGGCTTGTTAAACAGTGTAAATTTACTGTCTCCTAAAAACAACTCGACACACAGCTATTAATGTCTAAACTGCTGGCAACAAAAATGAGTACACCCGTAAGTCGAAGTGTCCAAATTAAGCCCAAAGTGTCAATATTTTGTGTGGCCACCAGTTTTTTTCAGCACTGCCTTGACACTATTGGTCTTAGAGCTCACCAGAGCTTTACACTTTGCCATTGGAATCCTTTTCCACTTCCTCATGACCACATGATGGAGCTGGAGGATGTTAGAGACCTTGCACTCTTCCACCTTCCTTCTGAGGACACCCCACAGACGCTCAATAGGGTTAGTGTCTGGAGACATGCTTGGCTAGTCCATCACCTTTACTCTCCCTCTGGAAAAGGGGCCGCAGGGCAGTATTCCAACATGATAATGACCCCTCAACACACCTCCAAGATGACCACTGCCTTGTTAAAGAAGCTGAGAGTAAAGGTGATGAACTGGCCAAGCATGTCTCCAGACCTGAACCCCACTGAGCATCTGAGGGATGTCCTGTGCAAGATCTCTAAGATCCACCTGCTCCGTGATGTTGTCAGAGGGGTGGTGGAAAAGAATACCAGCGGCACTGGTGAGCTCTATGCCCAAGAGGGTTAAGGCAGTGCTGAGAAAAAAAATGGTGACCAAACAGAATATTGACACTTTGGGCTGAATTTGGACACTTTGACTAAGGGGTGTACTCACTTTTGATGCCAGCATTTTAGACATAAATGGCTGTGTGTTGAGTTGTTTTAAGGAGACAGTAAATTTACACTGCTTTACAAACTGCCCACTCACTACTGCACACTGTATCAAAGTATCATTTCCTCACTGTTGTCTGATGAAGATATAATAAAATATCTAGAGAAATGTGAGGGGTGTACTCACTTGTTTGAGATACGGTATGTTGGTATTTTCTTTATGTTTGCTTTGTGCCTGTAAGTCAGTCGACAGGGGTGAGAAAACTTCTGCCACTAATAGTTGGGCTACACTGCATCCTCTATTTTGAGAGGATGGGCAGCAGTATTGACCCATGCTTGCCATATGAGAGACCCTAGTTGTACTAATCTGTGGTGGGAGCAGGGGGGGACATGGTTCAACGTTTACCAAACCTGAAAATCAATAATGTCTTACCAGTCCAGCACCACTGGACTGTTAGTGCACAAAAATACATCAGACTTGGCAGGGAAGCATAAACTCCTTTAATATCAGCATTGTGCATCATATTATGAGCCAATGTCACACCTTTTCACTATGCCTTTAAAAAAAGGGAGTACACTACTAATAGCACACTGGTTTGTACAGAAGAAAAATATACTCTTCATCTGCTCAGAACTGCGAAGAAGAACACATCCAAACCAACAGAAACAAACTTTAAAAACCTTAATGGCCCTTACAGAGAGCATTAACAGCCACAGTTGCAAGAAAAAGTATGTGAAGCCTTTGGGATTACTTGGATATCTGCATAAATTGGTCATAAAATATGCTCTGATCTTCATCCAAGTCACATCATTAGACAAGCACAGTCTGATTAAACTAATTCTGCACAAAAAATTATAAGTTTTCATGTTTTTATTCAAACCAATCTGTAAACAGTCACAGTGTGGGATAGAATAAGTATGTGAACCTTTGGATTTAATAACTTGGTGACCCTCCTTTGGCAGCAATAACGTCAACAAAATATTTCCTGTAGTTTTAGATCAGACCTGCACAGTGGTCAGGAGGAATTTTGGACCACTGTTCTGCACAAAACTCTTTCAGTTCAGCAATATTCCTGGGATGTCGGGTGTGAATGGCTCTTTTGAGGTCATGCCACAGCATCTAAATCGGGTTGAGGTCAGGACTTTGACTGGGCCTCTCCAGAAGCCGTATTTTCATCTGTTGAAGCCATTCCATTGTTGATTTACTTCTATGCTTTGGGTTGTTGTCCTGTTGCATCACCCATCCTCTGTTGTGCTTCAGTTGGTGGACAGATGGTGTTAAGTTTTTCTGCAAAATGTCTTGATAAACTTGGGAATTCATTTCTCCATCGATGACAACAATCTGTCCTGGCCCTGTGGCAGCAAAGCAGCCCCAAACCATAAAGCTCCCTCCACCACATTTCAGTTGGGATGAGGTTTTGATGTTGGTGTGCTGTGCCTTTTTTCTCCACACATAGTGTTGTGTGTTCCTTTCAAACAACTCAATTTTGGTTTCATCTGTCCACAGAACATTTTGCCAGTAGTGCTATGGAACATCCAGGTGCTCTTTTGCAAACTTCAAACGTGCAGCAATGTTTTTTTGGACAGCAATGGCTTCCTTGGTGGTGTCCTCCCATGAAATTCATTCATTCTGATTTGTCAACAATAATGTTAGCATGTGCCAGGGATTTCTGTGAGTCTTTAGCTGACTCTCTAGGATTCTTCTTCACCTCTTTGAGCATTCTGCGCTGTGCTCTCACAGCCATCTTTACAGGACTACCACACCTTGGCAGAGTAGCAACAGTGCTAACCTTTCTCCATTTGTAGACAGTCTGTTTTACTGTAGACACATGAACATCAAGGATTCTAGAAACACTTTTGTAACCCTTTCCAGCTTCATGCAAGTCAACAATTCTTGATCGTAGATCTTCTGAGTGCTCTTCTGTGTGAGGCGTGATTCACATCAGGCAATGCCTCTTGAGAACAGCAAATTGTGTTTTTTTATAGGGCAGGGCAGCTTTAACCTACACATCCTAACCAATCACATTGACTGGACTCGGTTGGCTGACCCCTGGCTCCAATTAGCTCTTGGAGAAGTAATTAGCCGAGGGGTTCACATACTTTTTCCACCCTGCATTGACTGTTTACTTTGTACATATTGTGTTGTATAAAAACATGAACTTATATTTTTTTTGTGCAGAATTAGTTTAAGCAGACTGTGTTTCTCTCATGATGTGACTTAGATGAAGATCAGAACATATTTTATGACCAATTTATGCAGATATCCAAGTAATCCCAAAGGGTTCACATACTTTTTCATGCAACCGTATTTTACGATCTGTTCAATTACAAGTCAGACAGTTAGATTCTTAAGTAAAATGTTGTTTGGGCGTGTTCAAATCAAATTTAAAAATAGGGAGAACATATGTTAAACAGGGGATAAAAAGCAAATGAAAGTTTTACTGGCAATGTATTTTTATTCTTTTATATTATAAACTGCAACATGGTTGTTTATTGAAATGTTTAACTTTTTCTTCCACTTTTTATAGTGTTAAAGTAGCTTTTTATCCTTAAAAACTCCTGCCATTCCAGTGACATTTGCCTTAAATAACCCATTATGGATTTTTTCCATTTAATAAAAAAAAAAAAACACTCAATTGACCAAGACTGTCAAAAACACATCAAACCTAAAGCCACGACCAAAATAATGAGTTACCAGCCAAACCATGGCCATTTACTGCACCGTTTCTAGAACTGTCTGATCCTCACATGCACAATGAGTCAGAAAAAGAAAGATCAGGAAATGGATGTTCAGGGAAATTAAACTTCAGTATTAAATAATACAGGATGGGGTTTGTCTTTTTGATAAGGAGATGTTTTGCAATATTATAAACATAATGAATGAATTAACTTTTGACATTAAATGTGAGCCACTGATTTATGAAGAAAACCAGAGAAACGCAGGTTGCTTCTCTATGCAAAAAGTTTGGATTTTTAACTTTTTAGACCTTGAAAATGTCTCAGAAAGTCTGACATATGACTCTACTCTACAGGGTCCAGTTTTTGTTGTCACATTGGTCAATTGTCTGCTCAGGCCTGAGGTGTTGAAGCTCATGTTCACTAGAGCCATACAATTCAGCACATGATAGTTCTGTTAATGGCTAAACATTTTGTCCATCCTCAAACGTCCCCTACTTTCAGCGGATAGTTCAGCGTTTGTTGTTTCAGAGTTGATGTTTAGAGGACAAGATGTTTATTTCCATAATCTTGTACAACATACAAACTCCTCAACTTCTGTGTGTGCAGTCCCAACAATTGCTCTACCATGAACTAGTAACTGTAATCCTGCCTCACCATAAGAGTGACATTTGTATTTTGCTCTTGGGTGCTGATTGCAGCTGTGGAGGCTTTTTATTTTTAGACTGACCTTGTGTACATCCTTATCTTGGGAATTTCCTTCACATTTGGTTTCAGAGTTACTTTGGCTTGAAGATGAGCTTATTGATATTGACCTAAATATCTATTGAAACTTTTGTAATGACATGGGAAAAATAACAGTCTTGTCCATTCAAGAGAAAATAGAAAAGAAATCAATAGTGGACAATCTTTTCTTACTCTACTACTCTCATATAGGAGGCACAGGAAAAGACACATCACTGCTGCAGGGCCCAAACCAGTTGTCTTAATTCTTTATTATTACTGTTTTTCATTAAGCTGTGTTATTGGTCTCCTGCCACACAGTTTCTATACATTTTAAACTAATTACAATTACAACTACAAAAAAAAAACAATAATTTGGAAGACTGTATTGGTTCACTGAACTACACTGAGTTTAATTTCCAGGAAAGAAGCTGTTTCTGAGCACTGAGATTTTTAGATATATGCATGTCTCTGATACTTTTTAGTAAGAGGGTAATTTTTTTCCAAAAAGGCTCAGATTAATGTTTTCACAATATTTACTGACAAGCATGACTCATGTTTGGTGTATTAAACATGATGCAGGCAGCAGGTGTTGACGCATATACAGTACCTAATCATGACGTCCTCGTCATGACGTAATGTATTAAACAGGAAACACTTCAACAATCAAAAACAAGAAGTAACAAGATGTTATGACAAAATCAGAAATACAAACTTTGGTAAGTTTACAAAACTTTTGGTAAAAAAACAACATACACTGATACCTGCTTGATACCATGGCAACAGACATAGATGCCATAGGTACCAAATGTAGAGCATTTTATAGTTTTTTATCATCAAGCTCCTTAAGTCATAATTGTAACAGAACATTGGCAACAATAACATTAATGAATGTTCTGTACTCATAAAACATCCTGTTTCAAAGTGACAAAAACTGAATGACATCATCCCAATGTGTTTTTTAAAATAATAGATGACTTTCAGTCATTTTTAATCAAAGACAAAGTAAAGTATAATTACACAAATATGTCCAAAACATTTCAAAAATTGCCTATATTATCCAGAAGTTGCCAAAATAGATGTGGGATTTAGACAGGGTGGTACAATGTTTGATATGTAAAATCAATGTAGAGGAGACTGACTGGACTTATGCCCATTATTTTAAAATATAGGATCACACAGGTATGGATATATATTTTTTTAATTTATGACTATATTTAAAGATGTAATCTGATACTTTGAAGTGTTTGACTATTTGTTAAACACAAATTGAATCAGTGAATACACAACATTTGTTAAAGGGCAACTCTGGTTTTTTGACACCTGGACCTTATTTTTAGGTTTGTGCATGCTCATATACTCACTCAGACAAACATCGTGCAGCTCGGAGTCCTTCAGAAGTTATTTAGATCCAACCGATTTAGCCGCACTTAGCGGGGGCCATATTCTTCTCCGCTTGTGTAACAGTCGCATGGGCTGTAGTCTTAAAATCTTGTAAATTATGTCATAGTTTATGGTGAGGGTTGGGGGGCTTCGAAACAGTTGCATTTGCCAGAAAAAAGGCCAGGGACAAAAAATTTTGGAGCCGCAGTAAATTCACATCTGCAATCATGGCACCCTTCTGTGTCCAGTGAAGCTGTTTGCCGTTGTTGTTAGAATATTCCTCAACTCTCCCAGTCTTTTGTTGACCATGTCCCAGATTTTTTGATTATGTTGCAGGCATCAAATAAAAAAATGAGTGAATTTATGCAAAAGGTAGAAGTTCATCTGTTTGAACATTGAATATCTTGTCTTTGAAGTGTATTCAATTGAATAAAAGTAGGAAAAAAAAGATTTACAAATCATTGCATTCTGTTTTAACTTATGTGTCACAAAATGTCCCAACTTTTTTAGAAGTGTAGTTTGTGTGTTTATTCTTTGTATGAAAGCTCGAGTTGTACAGAGGACAACACGGGGCAGCAGCAGTAAGTGGAGTTACATTTATAGAAGTATGAGTTGAAGCTGAGTATTTTAGTGGTGGGTTATTCGTGGTGGAGGTCATGTCAGGGTCAGAGCTCTGACTGTGGCTGCAGGTATAATGATGTCTCATTATTATGATTCTCAGGTCCTCCTGATTCCCAGACTCCCTCAGCCTCTTTTTGTGGCATTCTGAGGAGTCAGGGGGAGATTTGTATGCATGTGTGTGTGTTTGTGCGTGCATATGTGTGTACCCTCATTTTCTTGAAGGGGGTCTGCTGCAGAAAAGGAGTCTGGACAAAGAAGGGGGGCAGTATAATTGGCTTCAGCACTGCCAGACGACACAATGACACCGCCATTGATAGTGGAATGAGTTCCCGGGAGCAGTGGACCAATGGCAGAGCAGGAGGCTGTTTTTCATAGCCTCTGATTGGCTGGCTGAGGGAGGCTGTCGGTCTCCAGGTAGCAAAGTGAACCTAGGAGCATATTTGCCACCCCTCTGTCTCCTGAAGGAGGGAGGGAGTGAGGGAGAGGAGACGTGACCTCATCTGTGGAGGGAAGAACAATAGATTAACATACATCATACATCAGCATGTTATATTCTTTTTTCTTGGGATTTTGTTTTCATGCTATGTCCTCATCACTTCTGTGAAACTCCTATGTCTTTGCCTTGACCCAGAGGTGTTTCCACTGTTTGTGCGTCTGTGTGAGTGTAGTTTCCTCTGGCTGCCATCAGTGTCCACATTGCCAGGGCCTTTAAATAAATGTGTTTCATTTGTCTTTAACTTGGCTGTACACTCCACTGCTCTTCTCTCTTTCTCTCCTTGTCACCGTTTCTGAGAAGTGTGGATTAAAGCATTTGTTTGGATTGGCCATTTCTCAACTTTCCTGCTGTTTCATGACAGAATTACACTCTCCTGTGGCATTTAAACTCCACAGAAACGAGCTCCGAAGGACCTCTGAAGAATGCAGAAGGGAAAGAAAGACCTTTAAATTATGTTGTGAGGTTGTGGTGCACAAATATTTGAATATCTGCTAATGTGCTTTTGTATATTTGTGTGCTTATTTGCATCCATTTGAATCTGCCTGCAGGATAGTGCATGAACTCACACACCTTCATCTTATTTTGTAAATGTGACCCTGCCTGTTTCATCAGTCATCATATCTTCATATCATCCCTTTGATCGAATTACTCGGCTGCTTGTAAAACACTCTCCATGTGACACACAATTAGCACGCTATTAGCATGGGCCATCAAGTGTCAACCGATTGGCTGTGGCATCACAACGCCAACTGACATCTCCATCATTACAGAGCTGCCCAGCATTGCCCTGCCACAGGGAGCACAGATTAAGACACTGTCTATGCAGTAATGTTTAATGCCTCTGCTCAGCCTTACGTGCCCCTCCTGTGGGCCCCACTTTAGGAATCACGGCTTTGAATTTGATTATCTGTATGTCCATGGAGTGGGTAGGGTCTCCAAAAATGTTCAACACTGATAGATTGATCAAGCAAAACCTTATTAACCAACATGAAATGTAAAATTATAACATCTCATAAAGCTACTGAGCTGTTTTCAATTTATTATACATTAAAATAAGATCAAGGCAATATTTTATTGTGTATTTAATAAAACATTACTTTTTTTATCTATATCATTGGGATGGCATCAAAAGTAACAATACTAATGTTAAAAAATTCTAGTTGTGCATTTTAAATATTTTTCGAATTTTTTGGATGCTATTTTCTATTTTTATATGTAAAGCCAATTTAGTGTAAGTTCTGCAAGTTCCAGCACTAAAATATACAATTTATTGCATTTATTTCGCTTTGTTACAAATGCAGGCATTTAAACTACTTTCTAACAACTAGTACAAATGTTAAGTATATGTTGCTAATTATTTGTCTGAACATTTCTGACTAGAGTCCATAAAAGGTCTTAAAAGTATAAACTGAACCTTAAATTTTCTATGTCATGGTCCATGCTTGTCTGACATCACCCCCTACTCTTAACCTGCTGCTCTACAGTGAATATGCCATTTTTGTGGTGATGCTGAACTCTGTGTTGGAATGTCTACGCACAATATTGTACACCCATGTCCCATAATGGATTGTGAAAAATACTGGACAACTGATGATCACTTGTACCAGCAGAATTTTGGGAAAAGATGAGAGAGCAGCAAAGCACTTTGAGTTACAAATGTTGTATGAAAAGTGCTATATAAATAAAGTTTGATTGATTGATTGGATCTTCAAACTTTGGTTTTATCTTACCTTGTTGACAAAGTTAAATACACCTCTAATAAGATTTTATCATTGAAGACGTCTCTATGGCCAGTAGTTGTCTTTATTTAAAACAGAGAAAGAGGTGGTCGACAAACTCGAAGTCTGTGCTTTCCTCTGTCTCTAGTCACCTTTTTCTCGGAAGATCTTTCCATCTTATTATCAGAGTTTTCTTTCTCTCTGTGCTCTGTTGTTGGTTCATGTGTTTCTTCATGTGGACGAATAGCATGTCTTGCATTAAAACTTCATGACATGACTGCTGAGTAAACAGTTGGCATGTTCTGCATATCAACATGAACTTAAGAGACTGTTTTCATGACTTTGATGTGAGTGTGTGTGTGTCAGAGCTGAAGACGTCCAACACAAAGAGACAACTTAAGAATTAAATCCTATTAAAGAGCAGATGGAGCTTTTGTAAAGACAATTGTGAATTATCTGTGACAGGCCTCTGTGTGGCCTTTAGACTGAATGCTGATGTGGAGGTGTGATGGCACTTCATTTATTAACAGGAGAGACTGAAGAAATGAGAGCTGTTCCCATTTTGTGTATTGATCTCCTCATCCATCACCTTCACTCTTCCATCTGTTCTCCATCCATTGTCCATTTTTGTGGGTCATCACTGCATTCTGTATGACCTGGAGGGTTCAACAACAGAACTTGAATATTTTCATTTACAAAGTAGTACTGTTGCCCCATGTCTGTCCCTCTCTTAGTTTCAGATCTGCTGGTTGCAAACGGATAGAAAATTTCTGGAAATTTCCAGAAATTTCTGGAAATTCTCTGGAAAATTTCTTTAAACTGTTCATGGGAAGTTCAGCTGGGAAAGTTTGGCAATATTCCAAATTGAAAAATTTCCGTGGGAATGATGGGAATTTATGGAAATTAACTAATATATGGGATAATTTCAATAAATTGTTTCATCTTTACATGTAACTACAAGCAGATTGTTTTCTTCCTGTTATCCTCTGTGTCATGTCTCATCCCGTCTGCTCTATATTTCTCGAGGGATGGAAATCTCTCCCTTAATATGCGACAGACAGAGAGATAAAGAGAGGGAGAGGAGGGTCTGTGTGCTGCAGGCTGAGCTGAAGGATGATGCTAACAGAGAATCGATGAGCACTGGGGGTAACAGAAACATCCATGACCACAGTGCTCTCTCTCCCACTTAAACTTCCTCCTTTAATCTGAATTTAATACCCACACAGTCCTCACAAGTATGCTAAATAACAGAGTAGAGCCTCTCGTTTGTTGCTGAAAGATGAAAATGTGTATTTTCAACCTCTGATTTGAGCTTCAGTTACAGGTCACTTTATGCCAAACACATGGCTCACAACGTGACAAATGAACAGACAGCCACATCTCGTGTCACTGTTGCTCATATGAGTGCAGTCCAGTGTGAGTCAGGACTCCATGCAGTGTTGATGTTTGAGACAGTGTGTTGATATGAACACAGTTGACGGACTGATGTGGGCTGGATTTGTGAGTCCGAACACAGTGGAGGTCTTAGCTTTTTTAATTCAACCAATTCAGACCTAACACTCCACGGGCCAGTAGTAAAACCTTTGAAAGCTCAACTTTCTGATTTTAAGATATTTTTGGCTCGATATGCTCTTATTTGCGAGTAAATCCAGACTGCCTGTTGATGACTGCCTCTGTCTATGGGGAATGTGACCAATCCATTAGGCAACCAGTGTGCAGCCCTTATTATTTTTTTCCATCAGAACTGGAAAAAAAGGTCAAAGACAAACAAATTATTGGCCTTAGACAAAGTCAGGGGTTGGCTCCTACATGTTTGCTAAAAGGCCTCAAATCTTTCAGGCTATGAAGAACATAGCCACCTGCCACTCACAGTATTTCTCTGTCTTAACATGCCAAGTGAAAGAAACACTATCTTTATTTTACATCCTAATAGACATATTTTACTTTATCTACTATTTTAAAGCTTGGGTATGGTAGAAAAAAAATTAAAGCACTTTTTACACATGCAACCCTAAATTTTTCAATCAAGTCTTGGGCAAGCCTTCCAGAAAACATAACTGGCTGGTTCTTAACTTGAAAACATGGCAGTAATTTCAAGTGTCCTATTTTAGTAATCCAAACTTTAAAGTATTGCGTTTCAGAAATATTCTGCAGGCAGGTAAAACCAAGGGAACTCGTCATTTTATGCATGATCCTATTGAGTTAACCTACAGACTAAACTTGAAGCCGTTTACAGCGCTCTGTTGTTTCTGGGGTGTTTTATTGTGTCGGTACCATTGGCTGACTTAGTGAAAACAAGCAGAAGTAAGATGATCCTGAGGTTGTTTAATCGTAGATTTCCTAAATAAATATCTTATTGCTCTTTTTTTTGTTGAAAAAAATGCACTAACATGACATTTTGTTTCAATAGGACTGAGTTCAGTTAAAAAAGTTTTGCTATATGAATCATAATGAAGCTTTGTGTCAGGCATGACTGCTCCTTTTACGCACTCAATAAAAAAGCACATGCTCTCTGAGAGCTGGCTTTGAAAATGATTGAAAAAAAGAGATCGTAATGTTTTTATTCCATCTATGACATTTTGTGTTGACTTCCTGATATTCTGGCAGGCTCGTACTGAGGCATGTGGGGTCATTTTGAGGAGGCGGGGTCTTGTGGTGCAGTCAGTGATGACTGATGTGAAGGGCTGAAGAGATGCTGGAGTCACGTGGGACCCTCTGGCTGTTGTGTCTGTCCTGAGGAGTCAGACTCTAATCACAAGGCTCTGAACCCCTGACCTGGTTTGATGAGGTCATACTGCTGTATGTTTCTGTGTGTGCTTATAATACACGAGCACGCGTACATTTACATCCTCCTTTTCTTGTCAGTGGTTACATTTCATCCTCTGTGTGTTTTAAGTGTTTCTGGTATCTTCCCTGCACAGTGATGAAGACTGGCAGTCTTTAGTCTATTGACCTACATCAGCAGAGCCTGTGGTGTGATTTCCTCTGGGGGCAGTTCATTTCTGGGTGTGGTCTTATACGTGATTGTGTCAGTGTGTTTATGTGTATGTGTGAGTGCTCATGCATTTCTTCATGTGTTTCCTATATAGGTTACAACCTCCTCTGAAGAATGTGAACCTGGGGTGAAGACAGCAAACTTGCATGAAAAATGACATCGGAAGGTCACACAGCAGATTTTCCAGAATGGACATTTAGAGCACACCAAAACAAGCTATTTACATGGTTACAAGAAGCAGAAAATCTCCTAAAACTTGTGCCATCTTAAGGTAATATAATACTAACTATTATTTATCCCAAGTGAAAAAACATGGTCAGAGAACAGTTTTTTTATTGGACTTGTCTTCTGTCCATTTTTTTTTTTTTTTTTAATGTTTTATTGAAATGTTCCAATTTTTTTCCTACATAATTTAGGTCATTTATGACTTTGAAACCTCCAGAGCACTCCAAGGGGAGAGTTTACTTTCTCGAGGATTTCTCTCATTATAAAAATCTAGTTAAGATCAAATTTATACCATTCACAGTACTTGTTGCATTGTAACAAGTATATATTTATACATTTGCATTTGAAAAAACGACAAATAGTATCAAACTGTTGAACTGTAAACTGCCTTTTGTTTCCATGCAGTGGAGAAAGTTTTTTTTCTTTACAGTTAGTCAAAACTCAAAACCATAATGAAACCACCTCAGCACCCTGGTGTAAAAGATTCATTCCATTCATTCTAATGTCTTTTCTCTGCTCTAGGCTTGGTTGTTAGGAAAAAAACACACTTTAGGCAGCTACTGTCACTTTAAACAAAGTAAGGGGAAGAAATCCAGATGCTGTAGACTTCTTGTTTTGCACCTTAAGTACTCTATCATGCCAGAAAGACATGCAAGACACATATATGCACACAAAACACATGAAATAGTCAGAAAATCATAACATGGGCTCTTTAAGTTTTTGATTCTAGCAGGTAAAGATCTCAATGATATTAATACATTAAAAATGTCACAACTGTAAAGTGATTGTTGAAGACATCTATTTTACAAGATTCAAGAACATTCTTTCATTACTATTAGGGGTGGGCGATATGGCAATAATATCATATCACGATATTTTAAAAATAAAATCATGATCACGATTTTATTATTATAGAAATCGTTCTTCTTTTTTACGTTGATTTTTCTAGACTAATTTGCATGTTTGACCATTTTTTCCCTGTTTAATATATAAAACGTGTAAAACCCTAAAAGAAAAAAAAGACAATTAAAGCCAAAGACAATTTCTGAACAGGTTTTAATTTAAATAGTGCAGTTTTTATAAAAATGTGCAATAAATGTAAACATAAAAGTTAATGAACAACAATATCAACATTATCTCTTAAAGTGCAGCAATTTAATGTTATCTAAGTGAAGTGTCTATAATCTAAATGAATAATACAGCTGCTTTAGAACACATTTTTGTTCAGACATCTTCAAGCTTTTATCTCCTTTTCTCTTTCTGCCATGGCTTCACGCTACATAACCAAACAGGAGATCCTACCATGCACTGCGCGTAATGTGCTACGATTGGCTAGTCAGGTGCATGTCAAAGTCCCTGCGCCCACACAGAGGATCTGACGATCTTTCTGCTCTATGAGATCATCCCCACTTTATAATCCTTCACAATTTAATATCGTCATACCGCACACCCCTAGTTACTATATTTATATTGTAGTGTTTGTCTGTATTGTTGACCAAAAAGACAATATAATGTTTGATTTTAAGTTTCTTTGTGCTTATATTTCAATAGCTTACACTATTTATTCACACTGCACATCTGAGGTTGCATTTAAGATCTTGAGTTATTTGTTTTGGTTGATTGAGAAACAATAACTTGTGAACAGGTTGATTAACAATTTCTCCTGATCTTTAACAATATTCTTCTGAGGAAAGACTCACAATACTAAATCCCCTAAATTACCCATCATGCCAAGCTGTTAACAGAGGCAATGACATCATTCCTTTGCCTGGTAACCATGGCTACACATACCCCCTGTTGGCAAAAATCAGCATCCATACCCGACTTTCCTTGTTTCCTTTTTTTCCATCCCTGCCTGTCTGGTCTGCATTCCTCCCTTGTGTTTCCTCTTTGTTTCCTCTGTCATGTCTGATCCTCTTCTTGTATCGCTCCTTCTCTTTCTTTTCTTAAGAGGTCCCATCTTTTCTGTTTTATTCATTGCTGTTTGGTTTTTAATGATTATTTTAAAATATACTTCCCTTTCAAGTTTTTGAGGTTTTTCTATTTCCACCATAAAATGGAGGCTGAGGTGGCATCATTTGTGGAAAGAATGTAAATAAAACAGACAGAAGCAGAGACAGACATGACCTACTTTGACAGAGAAACAGCGATGTGAACATGCTATAGCTGCAGCTGCATCGCTCTAAATCTTTCTCACTGGGGCCGATTCTCAGTGAGGCATTAAACCAGGCTGCTGCAGAGGTGATGAGAATCAAACATCAAGCCCGTACACAAATGACTGCGCTGTGATTGATGGGCAGTCACAGCTGGATGATATGGTCAGTGGTGGCCACAGCTTCACTCTGATTACCTAAAGGACACTGTGGGGAGGATTTTGTGCAGAAGGGCTGGATATGGTGCGGGAGTTTGTTGTTCATTACAGCTACATCCCCAAAGACATGCTGCCGAAGGGAACGCGAGAACAGGGGCAGTGTGATGATCCACTGTGCAGACCAGCAGGGTGGGTGGGGGGTAAAAGAGGGGCATTAGAGCCATTGTGGAGTTGTATTATCGTAAGCAGCTTACAGTCACTGTGCCTGGCTGGGAGGACAAAGAGGCAGCACAGAGGAGCAGAAGCATTTGGCAGCTGTTTTGGATTTGTCTGAGAGTTGGGATGAAAATACTTACATTAGTTTTAGTCGATTTGAGCTTAACTTGGGTTTTTGTTAATTAATGAAAAAATATATTGTCTATTTTCATTGTAACAAAAGATCCCTTAAACTTTAGAGCAGTGCAGAAATGAGTCATGATTGTAGAAATGAATCAGCATTAAGGACTGATGGTTCCTCCATCTGAAAGTTTAGGGGAATTTAAATGAAGTTTGACTTAATACCTAAAATGAGGTCTGTGGTAAACACAAACTTAGGAAATATCAATATTTTCACTTTTGTCAATTTAGGCATCATCACAGCTGACAAAGGACAGCTGCTAAGTAGGATCCCAGAGTTTGTCAGGGACTTTAAACATTACCATTTTCCCGAAAAAAAACAAACTAACATAATATCAGTGTTTAACACACAGAGCACAAAGCTATTTGCATCAACTTGAACAAGGCAAACCATCATAATAAAAGGCTTTTGTAGAACAGCAGAACTGCTAAGAGTGTGAAGTACACGTTAAAAGCTAGTCGTGAGGATATTAATGTCAGTTTGCCAAATTGTAGGTCCACAACAGTCTGAAACATGCTTCTTTCTTTGGCCGATTATGTTTGCACTTCAGCTTTATAAAATTAGTGTTCATTTAAGGGGTTTATCTTTAGGAACAAAATGTGTTCTAATAGTGTCATGAAGGTTTTATGTGTGTTAATTCAGGATTTGCCGACAAAATTCTAACATCTCTGTACCAATCTGAAACTGTCAAAAATGGTTTCTCGTTTTAAGTGAACTGAAAGTGCCAAATTTTAATATTAACAGTTGTATTTTGCATAGGTAAATGTACTTTAAATGCTCCAATTCAAGATTAATTGATGAAAATACAAGTGAACTTTGTATCAGAGACTTTCATTTTCTTTCTGGATAAAAATAAAAGTTTGAATTTGTTTTTTTCCCAATATATAGTCAAGTCTACCTTATCATGTTGAATCTATATTAATTGATTGATTTTTCAACAGTTTTATTTTGCCCTGTGTTTGTTTTTATTCATCAGCATTTTTAATATAAATTTGCAAAAATGTATAGTTGTAAATTTGAGTCTTTGGCTTTCTTTGGTAACATGTTTTGGGGCATAAACATTCATTCATGCCCTTTTTCAATGGAAGACTATGGACAGTATAAAAAACTGGGGTGTAGGGTTGCAGGAATACACCCAAGAAAGAGCACAGGCTGGATTTAAACCAGTTCTTATGCCTAGGCTATTTTAAGTAGGTGGTTGGTCCTGAGGTAGAACCAGCTGAGAAACCCTGGTTAATTCAATTTTGCAAAATGGTCTGAGGCTGTGGTTGGGGGATACTGGGATTTTGTTTTCATGGAGTCCACACTTTTAAGCAATACCCCTGGTTATATTTTAATACAACTCATTTATGTGTGTATGTAGTTGAGTAAACAAATAAATTCCTGTCAAAACCAAATAAATTATGCATTTGATAGACTGACAGCCCACACCAACATTTTAGTCCTGTTTTATTATCAAAGATCCATTCATATCTTGTTATCGTCTCCTTTTGTCATGAGTAAAGGTAGTCAACAAAGATTTTATGTCGCATTTGACACCAACTGAATAAACATTAAAGTCCATGAAAAAAGGGAAATGGCAAAAACAATAAAAGTTGAAGAAATAAAGGCGCTGGTGTGGCCATATTCCTTGGTTAAGTGTCTTGAGATAACATGTGGTTTGACTCTACAAATAAAGGTGGATGTATTGATCGACTGACATTAGCAGGACAGGATTTGCCTTTCTATCTATGGAATTTTTTTTCATGTTTTCCACTTATCTGTTTTCTTTATTGTCTTTCTCATCGCTTTAATTATTCCTAGTTTCTCCCCCTCTCCCCTCATCCTCCCTCCTCCCTGTGATCTACTTACTCCCTGTGATGCCAACATGTCTCCCACTTTTGCTACACGCTGCCACCACCCCTCTCCACGAGCCCAACTGAGTCAGAGCGTGGGGAGGAGGGGTGAGACAGGGGAGGGGAGAGGATGATAGAGGTTGCCATGGAAACTGGGAGTCTGTTGCCAGCCGACATCATCTGTTGTTCCGTGGTGCAGAGCGGGCCCATGAATATTTGAGCTTCATGGACCCAGACATACAAACTGGACCTTCACTGCTGCCTCAGATGGAAAAAGAGAAAGGTCACTGAAGAGGGGAGAGGAGGGGAGAGGAGTGGAGAGGAGTGGAGAGGAGTGGAGGGATGGAGAGAGGAAAGAAAAGGCGGGGCAAAGGGAGATGGAATAGCCACCATTTTATGTAGGGCAGAGAGTGTGTCTGGGTTAACAGGAGAAACTAAGTAAGGAAAAAATAAGAAAAAAGAGATTATGACCTCTTTAATGACAGAAAAGCAGTGCATGATGGGAGCAGGAGAACAAAGGGAAAGAGATAGAAGGTGGGACAGTGGGTGGGTAGGTGACGTGCCATGAGAGCAGTAAATTGGGGCACTGGAGCTTGTTTTTTCCCCTCTCTCTCTTCCCTCCTCCTTTTTTCTCCTACTCATCTCTCAGATCGTCCTGCAGTATTTTCTAATTAATCCACATGGAGGGAAGTTTCCTCTCACTGCTGCTGGCACTCACTCATGCAAACAAGCTAGTCATGATTCACACAGATTTTCCAAATGAGAATGTGAGAAGGCTTGGGAAGTGTAAATGTGCACAGTGTAACTGCATCAAAAATCTCATGACGTTGAACAAATGTGGATCATGGCTATGTACCCACTTACCAACTCCTCCTCTGAATTAAATGCAAATACTTGGTACCATCCGTCAATAATCTTTTATCTACCTGAAAGTTTCTAAACTCCTCTGTCCAGCTGATTAGTCTGGATCACAATGGCAGACAACCTGCTGCTGTAGACCTGCCCAACTCTAACCGCAAAAACTAATGCAGCTGTCTACATCACCAAAACACAAAATCCTATTTTCTTGGATCAAATAATCATGGCCCAAACTCATAAAATTGACAACTATGTATTCCATTCTGATGCAGGATGGTAAATACACAGGGCAGAAGTGACATGCCACCCTAGTTTACTCACAACTAAAAACTGAAAACATATGATTGACATGATTGAACCAAAGTGAGCATGTCCCAGTTCATTTCAAAGATTAGAGGCTCTGCAATATGAAATGGTGTCTAAACTGTGTGGATCACTTAAAAAACTAGAATGTTAGACCTCAGCACACAATAGCTGGCCTTTAGTTTGAAGAATTATGGTACTACAACATTTTGGCGCTCGGACCTCCAAAAGGTTTTTTTTTTTTATCATAACCAATCCAATGGAGGTCAGACTGATGAAATATGATGATGGACATAGTGGATGGTAAATGAAGTTAAGCATCCATTTGCTCTCATATTCACTCACTGATGGTTTAAGTATCTATGTTAGTAACTAATCAATATTAGCAAATACATTTGTACACTTTAATGCCTCTTAGCACGCCACTGACACAGCATTGGGAACAACATTCAGTTAAATAGCTTGCCCAAAGGCACATAGAAATGTGATTGCCAGAACTGGGCTTGAACCACTTAACCTTCCCCTTGATGGTGGAGCACTCTTCCATATTAAGCCACCAAGCAGCCTATGCAGCCTTTGGGACCTGCCAACATAATAATAGGCCACAAATATAACTATATCAGTGCAATACAAGATGCTAAGAGAAGACAGATCTCTGTCTAGGTTTTTCCAACACTGTCAGATGGGCTATTCTAAAAAATGCTAACGTTGCCCTGTCTTGCTGCAAAAATTCCTGGATCACCATCAGAATCATGCCACAACCAATATTCCCTGAAAATTCCATCAAAATCTGTTCTTGGCTTTTCAAGTTATCCTGGAAACAGTAAAATAATTTACACACCTTAATCCAACACACTAAGATGGGATGTTTCACATAAACATACTTTATCTTTCACACCCATCTAGTAAACGTCTCACAGGCAGTGTTTGGGGAATGCAGAACATTTCAAAAAAGAAAAAAAAAACTTACCATGATTTAACAAATTTTCTGTCTGTCACGTTTATCATAAGCTAGTCAGAGGCTTGCTGTCACTTCTGGCTTTTAGCTTGTAGGTCCTGCCTCTTCTTCTTAAAGGAGCCATATAGACATGAAGTCCAACTTGAAAATGAGATGCCATATCTCAGGGGCTTACCTCTAATAAATTTATATTAAACAAATATGATGCTTGACAAATGAAGATTGATTGAGTCTATGGTCAGCAGAGACAACTGTGATGTCAGTCCCTTTGTCTCTGCTTTGATGGATAATTCTCTGGATGTATTTATGTGTATATAAATATTTTTATTTATGTGTATCTATATTTATGCATACATGTGTATCTGTAAAATTAAGAGTATGGCCTCGGCCTGCTCTATTGTAAAGTGCCTAAAAGATAATACTTTTTACGAGTTGGCACTATACAAATAAAGATTGATAGACAGATTGATTAAAAGGATGCTGATTTAGCCTGATTGTTTTTAGTGTTAGAACAAAGGTTTTGGCTTGGTGCATGGATCTGCCTCATGACAGACATGATCTGGCAAATCTGTTGTTTTGCCAGGTTACCTGTTACCACATTGGCAGCTCAACCCATCAACCACAACAGTAACTGTATATGCATGACAAGATAGAACATTTGCATTACTCACAACATAAATAACTTGTTAATCTTTACAGGCAATTATGTTACTTGGCTACCATTTTATTGCTGGTAATGTTAGCTTAATGTAATGTTGACAAAGCTTTGCTGTCATGTTAGCAAAGCAGACTTAACATCAATCTACAAATTCACAGTAATGCTGCCTAATATTGTCTTTAACCTTTCACTGAGGACACGTTTATAGAAGAATAAACTCAATAAATACAAATCAATATCAGTTCTGTGCTCATGGTGGATAAAGGATGTGTCTTTGTAAAACACAGTGAGGTCTAAACCTGCTCTTTTGTAAACTACCTCTGGATAACATGTTAAAAATGTTCACCATCCAAATATAGTTAAGACCACCTGATAAAGAATTACATTTGGTTTGCTCTGGGATGTAATGTTGGGTCTTTATGCAGGAGAAAGTTAAAATCATTCCTTCGACCCTCATATTTGTTAGAGCCATCAGTTTAAACATCTGGAATGTCTTGTGTTTTGGAGTAAATATGTTCCCCTGTAGATGAGCTTAACACCTGTTCAGAGGACCTGACCTGCAGCTCAGTCCCACAAACACTGTTGACACTCAGACTACTGTCAGCATGTGAGATATAGCTCCTTAAACATTCCCATGGTCCTTTTTGTTTAAGTCGGGTGTGTTTATTATTCCCCAGTGTTTCACATATATTCAAATGTCACGTCTTAGTGCAGTTTGCTTTATTTTACAGTTTCCTTTATATTTTACTTTTTGTTTCATGTTTCTTATTAACAACTAAAGGGGATCACATTTTATTTAGTTATCATCTTAGAAGTTGAAGATTCAAATAGGCTCTTCTTTCTCTCTGCTGATTCCTTTCAAAAGTTTTCTTTATGGGATTTTGTCTGACTTCAGTCTGGATGAGCTGCTTTCATGTGCTTTTTTACAAAGGCTTTTCCCCCTTTGTAATTATTTATCTTTGATGGCTAAACTTGCTGGTATTACTTTTATGGTATTTTTTTTAAAACTCTTTGTGACCTTGCTCTGTAAGAGGTGATAACCAAGTAGATTTTATAGATACACACACACACACACACACACACACACACACACACACCCACATATGTGTATATATATATATATATATATAGATATAGATATAGATATAGATATTTATATCTATATATATCTATATATATATGTATATATACAGCACTTTTCAAAAACTCAAAGACGCTTTACAAGGATAAAAGGATAAAAGTACAAATTAAAAAATAAAGGGTTTTAATATACAATGTCATGTGTACAGGTAAAGCCCTGATAAAAGTATTCTCACAATGCTTGTCATTCCTAAAACATTTTTTGTGATAGCACAAATATGTTAAAAAAATCTTATGTGCTGACCCTTCACGGTCTGGCCTCTAAAATCAGACAGAACAGATTTGGCTCAGGACACACAGAGGAGGGGTTTGGGGGAGCAGAGAGGAGCTTGATGTTGCATGCTTATTAGCCTGAAATATCCATGCAGCAGCTGCACCATTTCCGCAGCAACACCTGTCGCCCTGGCGCTGAGCTGTCGACATGCCTCTGTGTCAGAGTCTGAATGTCAGCGGTGCTTCACATTCAGTGCGTGTCAACCTCTGAGAAAGGACACACACAGAACAACATTATTTCTCCAGCTAATGCTCTGGCATGTTTAAAATCTCACACATGCTGCACAGCATCCTTCACATGAACCCATGCTAACATACAACCAAACAACACATCCACTGTTAGTGCAGCACTGTGATGAAGCAGCTGTGAGATCTTAGCTGATGGACGTCTTTGTTGCATCTCTGCATATTTAATTCTCTCCTCTCTGTTTGCTCCCCTTTCCCTGATCACTCAAATGGGGAATTTTGTGTTTCCATGACAACTGCAGTGGTGGAGGAAATGGATTAGATACTCTGTGCTGGGGGTGTGGTGGCTTCGTATGTGTGTGAGTGCTGTACTGGTGGAGGTTTGGGGCTTATGGGGTGTATAGTTCATAGAGAGGGATTTGGGCTATGGTCTGGATTTTGTGAGTGTGCATGTACATGTGTGTTGGAGAGAGTGGAGGTGGGGTGGGGGCAGGAGATGCCCTCAAACAATATTTGGCCAGATGGAAGCTTTTGATCCCTTCATAGCACACACTTTGTTTCATTAGTCTTGTAGAAAATCAGTTTTAGTTCATTCTTTGTTCCTCATCATGTATTTTTCTGTACATTAACCGTCAGCAGGCAACTCTGTGCTTTCTTTACACACAAAGCAGCAGAGGTTACTAAGTCAACATAAGTCCTCTCCACTTCAAAATAATTGTACCTGTGAATGTTTAGCGGAGAATGATTTCTCTATTTGTGATTGTTATTTCTATTTCCACCTTAGTAACTACCTTTACAACCATCTGCAGAGGGGACCTCTTTATGGAGGGGCATCTGTGGCTCAGTCTGACAGTGCGCTCTCATTTTGAAGGGTTGCAAGTCATCAATCAATCTATCAATCTTTATTTTTATAGCACCAAATGCTATCTCAAGATACTTTACAGAAGAGTAGGTTCAGTGCCATACTTTAACTTTCAATTTATTTATTCATTTTTTCTCCTTTTTCAAAGAGAGGTGTAGAATTATAGAGAAGTGGGCAGGGAAAGGGGTCAAATGAGAGACTTCATGATGGTGATAAATGTTTGTATATCTGGACCCTAAGCTTGTCCCCACCATATTTCTCTGTTGATTGTAAACGTTTTAGAGTTTTCATCCCATTTTCATCTCCTTCTCTTGTAAAGGCAGTTATTATGATGGTTTAATCAATGACAACCATGGACTGTTCTGATGTTATTATTAACAGATATAAGGATTATGAAGTGGACAGGACTGATGTTGGCAGGCATGGCAGTAATATTTGACTTATATTGACTTATCACTCTGAAGTTAATATTCAGAACTGTTATGATAATAGAATGGGGCAAAAGGAAAGGGCACATATTCAAAGCTTTGTACACCCACAAGCTGAAACAGGCTGCCAACACCAGCAATCCAGAGCAGCCTAAAAGACAAAACGAGAGCCGAGTACAAGAGCAAAGAGAGATGGAGAGAGAGGACCTCATTGTCTGACCCTAAAGGTAGAGAAGATATTTGCCTAACAAACTGTGGTTGGTAAATTATTCCAAAGAGAGAGCCTGTACAACTGAAGGCTCTACCTCCCATACTACTTTTAGAGACTGATGTAACCAAGAGCAGGACAGTATTTTGGAAGCATAACATCCTGGAGGGGATATATGGCATCATAAGCTCTTTAAGATAAATTGGCACATTTAGAGATTTATAGGTGAAAAGGACAATCTTGAATTCCTTTCTCAATGTTATGGGAAACCAATGCAAAGAAGCTTATACAAGAGGTGATCCCTTCTCCTAGATCCAGACAGCACAGGCGCTGCAGTATTTTGAACCAGCTGAAGCTTCTTGAGCCACTTGGCAGGACAGCTTGATAAAAGAGAACAATATCTCATTTAATCTTACTTATATTTTCTTATTTTCATTTACATATTAAATTCATTATAAGACCCTCATTAGAGTAATCTTCTTCCTGTCACCTTCTGTACTAACACCTTCTCTTCAAAGAGCCATAACAAAGAATTTAACCCTGTGTCTGTCACCCCGTATTCAGCTCTCACTATTGCTCCCTCAGCCCTCCTCTTCATTCCTGTCTCCCCTCCGTCTGATTTCCATCCTCCCAGCTGAGAAAACAGGCGCGAGAGCTCTTGGCAGAGGAGATGAGGCGGGAGAGTGAGAGAAAGAGGAGAGAGAGGCCTTTTCAGAAGAGGAGAAAAAGGGGTTTGCTGCTTTGAAAGGGAGCATTGTGTTGTTCTTGCACATTGCTACAGCCCCATCTCTGTGATTTAGCCAAGCTAGCAGCCAGCACATAACTGTGTCTCTTTAAATCAGGCTACTGTTAGCCTTAGCAACGCTCAGGCTCCAGTGCTCCAGTGCTTCTCTTCAATGGCCACCTCCCCTTCTTTCAGCCAAAGACCACTGAGTTCCATGTTATTCTGCCCAATAGGCACATTCCTCTGTGCTGAAACCTAAACAGGCTTTGGAAAATTATGTAAGAAATATTAGAATAAAGACTGTTTATTTAGGCACAGAAGAATGATAAATAATACAAACAATGCATACAGGAATGTGTTTTCCTACTCAGTGCATCAGCAGATAAAACTTGATATTTGTGGCTGTGCAGTAGAGTCTATTTTTAGAGTTGGCTTAGTGTGTGAATGAAAACAACTTTCCATTCCTTTCTCTCTCTCTAAATTTTTTAAAAGGAACACCCATCCAAAAAGTAGCAGAGCCTGTCTCTCTCTGTCTCTGCACTGCAGTCTGTTTCTGGGTCTCTGAAACTTTCATATGTTATCCTCACTAAGTGTGTCAGCTGGATTCAGAGCTTACTTTACTTGACTGTGACACTGAAAATACATACATTTCATCCAGGACTTATTCCCCAGTAAAGTCCCCTTTAAGCTGCTCTTTATCCTCACTGTGTCCATATCCACAGAGCAGTCCTCTGTCACCCAACATGTGGTGACCCTGCACAGAGCACAGACAGCTGCGGCATGGAGGAAGGGGAGGGGGTGCAGTGGGGAAGGAAGAAGAGAGGAAGTCAGAGGGGGACAGTTCCTGCCTTTAGCTGGACAACAGAGGAGAGGAAAAAAAGAGTAAAAGAGGCGCCAAAACTTTCCTCCTACCCTGACACAAGAAGCCTATACGTAACTTACTGTTCTGTTTTTATGTGTGAAGCTCCTCAAACTCATACAAGATCCTTGTTTCCTCTCACTATTAGGGAGGTTTTGGCTTTTATTTCCTCTTACAAACTTTTATTTGTGGATTTAGCAACAGTTACTTAAAGGACTATACAATATTTCAAGAGTTTTGTAAATGTTGTTCCAGTCAATTATTTCTCTGTATTGTTGGAAAGCCTGATCAAGCCTGAACAAGTCATCATGTCTGGGTCGACTAATACATCAAAAACGTTCAAAACAAATAAAAATAATGTGCCAAAACCATTACTGATAATCGCAGCCTCAGTGTGATGTAATCAAAAAGATTATTTTCTCTACAAAAGCAAAATATGAGAATATCTGTTTCTAATACATCTTAATGAGTTACATTACGGACAAATCAGCTATGCTAAATTTATTTAATGAGCATTTTATTTCCTCTGGATCCCTGTTTGACACAGTACACACTGTGTCAAATTAATCTGTTGTCCGTTCTGTTTTTAATGTGCCCAAGCTTTTTAAATTCTGGCCAATCTCTGTCAGGGAGGTGTACACTAACCTCAGATTTTTAGACAACAGGAAACCAGCAGGTCCTGATCTTTTACAGCCTTATTTTTAAATTAGCTATAGACTTTATTGCAACCCCCTTAACCTACCTTTTTAATTTGTCTTTGGTCACTGGTGAAATTCCACTTGTGTGGAAATCTGCTTTTGTCCTCACCCTGTTAAAAGGGGGTGACCCCACCCTGCTCAACAATTACAGGCCCATTTCCAAATTGCGTGTGTTAGGTAAGATCTTGGAATCACTTGTGGGTGACCAACTCAAGAGTTTTTAACATCAAATAACATTTTAGCAGATTTTCAGTCAAGTTTTAGGAAAAAAAAAAACACAGCACAACCACAGCAGCTCTAAAGTTATCAGTGATATTATTAACTATTTGGATTTTAAGGAATATTGTGCAGCTTTTTATATTGATTCATCAAAAAATAAACAGACTTCACTGTTGTGGTTGGTCTGAACAATCAGTTACTACTTATCAAACAGATCACAGTGTGTGCAAGCTGATGGCCTGACCTTTGGTTACCATTGGGTCCTAAATGATGTACCACAGGGCTCAGTCTTGAGATCACTTTTATTTAATTTGAACATCAGCAGTATCTGTTATAATGTCCCTAAAGCTAATTTTCATTTATAATCA
This sequence comes from Scarus forsteni, assembly GCA_036419115.1. NCBI lineage: Eukaryota > Metazoa > Chordata > Actinopteri > Labriformes > Labridae > Scarus > Scarus forsteni. The sequence continues at coordinate 5,490,428 of JAZDUH010000383.1, read as the reverse complement.
AAATAATCAAGCCCTCTGTCTTCTGCAAGAAGCTTTTAATATTGTGCAAGAAAATCTGAGGGAGCTGAAGTTGGTTTTGAATCACAAATACCAAACAGAGGTCACAGAACCTGCAGTCCATTGTACCTGCTCAAGGTGATGTGATTGAGTCTATATCTTCTGATAAATACCTTAGGTTTGTGATCGATGATTCTCTGTCTTTTAAGCTTCATATTGAGCTGCTTGTAAAGAAGCTAAGGCTGCGGTTGGGCTTTTACTTCAGAAATAAGTCTTGTTTTTCATTTGCTGCAAAAAGCATCTTGTTGCCGCTACGTTCATGCCTCTGATTGACTATGGTGATGTTTTAAATCTGCATGCGTCTTCTCAATGCCTGAAATCATTGGATACTGATTACCATGGCCCTCTAAGGTTCATAACTAATCTTAAAC